>CM051510.1:4992500-6242500 GCA_028015205.1 Mytilisepta virgata
TGTATTTCTAGAAATAATGTTATATGAACTTTCAATATTTTCTATCCACCAAAGAAGGTCTGCTTTTGCCTTATTGGACAAAGTTATTTTTTGATCAAAATTTCCCTTTGCCCTCTTCAAGGCCTCCGACTTCTCTACTTCAATATTTCTGTAATATAGAGGTGCATACATAACCCCTGAAAATGAGGCTGTCATGTTACCCAATAATTGTGCTAGTTTCCTAATTGTGACTTTTTTCTTCTGATAAATTTTGATAGACAAATCTTTTAGCTTTAACGCTTTTTCAGAAGTTAACGAAACAGTCATGTTTTCTGAATTGATTACGAACCCCAGAAACGTCATTATTTTCCTGGGTGTAAAGCTAGATTTATCGGGATGAATTACAAACCCTAGTTTTTCTAACAGTGAAACGGTATCCATGACATTGTTCCAACAGTCATTCTCGGATTCACCCGCCAAGAATGTGTCGTCAATATATGCACTGACAATATGTCCTTGCAACCGTAACGTAGACAACACCGGTTTCAGTAATTTTGTAAACTTTCTTGGACAGAAAGCCAATCCAAATGGGAAACATACATATTTATATAAAACCCCTTTCCAATAAAATTTTAAATATTTTTGATGCTCTTTTGCAATCGGACAAGTATGGAAAGCCTGTTTCAAATCTATCGAGCTCATCCAAATATCTTTATGCACAAGTTTTAGCACTGAATTTAAACTATCCATTTTAAAATGACGATATTTTACATATTTATTCAGAGGCTTTAAGTTAAGTATCACTCTATGATTTCCATCTTTTTTGTCTCTAACAAAGATATTTGAAATAAATTCACCCTTTTCGTGAAAAGATTCGACGATTATTCTCTTGTTTATTAATGCAACAACCTCGTCATCAATAATCTTTTGTTCCTTTTCTGAGAATTCAATTTTGTTTGGGACATATTTTTGTATAGGCACCGAGTCAAACTCTATGTGTGCTCCGTAAACTATATCTAAAATTTCAGGATCATTCGTTATTAATTTCCAATTTTGTAAATGTGAAGAGATCTGTCCCCCCTGAAAACTATTAACTTTAGTTTTTATAGTATCAATCATAAGTGTACTTGACGAATTATTTACCTCTTTATCTTCTATTCGTCCTCGCTCGAGTCCAGAGCCCTCTTTCTGTTTCTCTGGTCCCTCTCCTTCTTTGGGAACTTTTTCTTCATTTTGTTGTTCCTGCGCTTCCAAAAACCCTTCTCCTTATGTGATTTGAATTTGTTATAATACTGATCATCTTTCTTCAATTTAAATCCCAATTCTTGTGACTCTTTCACATCTTTAATTTCTTTGTGTAAATCTTCACCAAAGAGCCAATTTGTAACGGTGTGATCTTCATTGCATAACACCTGATATTTCTTTGCCAGCGCACGTCTCATTAGATTTCTTCGCTTGAGTGACAGATCATAGTTCACATGACCTAATATTCCCACAGCATCAGATATCTTTCTTATCATAGTGTTAACATCTGGTTTCTCTTCAGTCACCAGAGATTGTAAACATGATGCCAGTGCCGATCCTACGGCTACACAGTTCTTTTGTGTATTTACATATTTCAAGTCTAGTGTTTTATGATATCTGTCAAGGTTTTTCCAGATGGCATTATTAACCCGAGGCACCTGAAGGTTCTCACAGTTTTCGGGCACGGGATAATTCTCTATTTTTCCTTTTAGGATTTTTATCTCCATCTTACTTTTCCATCTCTTGTTAACTACTTTAGCCACAGATTCATCCACTTTTGGCCCTTTATCATTAACATCATATTCTTGCGATATTTCATCCATAAGTGCAGACTTATTGTCATTATGCTGCTTTTCCCCTTTCTGGGCCTCCTCTTTCTCATTACGAGAAGATCTTGGTTGTAGCACGACTTCATCAGAATCGTCGTCAGTGTCCCCAGAACCTGATTCTGAGTCAGAATCTGTGGTGTTCTCTGGGTTGCATTTTCTCTTTTTTGCATTTATGACACTATCTTGACTATGTGGCTTTCTCTTGGACGGCATTGACACTTCCGTCTGTTTTTTGTCGGCAATTGACGCCCAAGCTTCGCTCATTTTTTGCATGGACGTTGCCATTATGTGCATGTCTCTTTGCAATGTTACGGGGTTTATCTCACTTCTCTCAACCCCTGACGTACTGGCCTCTCGTGTGTCACGAGGTACGTCTTCAGCCAGAAGCCTATCTTCATCCTCCATTGTGTGTGTCACACAATCTCCAAGAGGATATAATCTAATGACAGAGTCTGTCAGATTTCAGATATTTTCACAGTATCTGTGAAACGTGTAGTTATAATCCCGTTAAATTAAGCAAAATTGAAGAAATATTTCCTGAATGTAAAACAACGTGATCACCTCAAAGGCAGAAGCACAACTGATCATGCGCAGGCGCACACATCTCACATGGTTCTGTAGTGAATGACATAACGAGATAGAATTTTATTGTGACCATTTTAATAGTCGACAGGCCTAAATTATATAAACGAAAGAAATTGTAAACGGGGGATACACATTTGATTATTAATAGTCGTTTTGCTAACGGAATGGTTTAGTTTGAATTTTGTGAAATGTAACACGTGCTCGAGAAAACAACGACAGCAAGTTGTATAGTTTGTGAAATAAATATCGTAAATAACTACAATTGCACACGTTCGAAGAATAAACTTAATGGATAGTGATATTTTTGAGACCTGCATAGAATACTTTAGAAAGCAGCCGGGGGAAAACCGCCGCTTATTCCATTAAATAATTAACTTTGATAACTAACAATTTTAACTTTTACGGGATTTTTTTTAAGATTGTCATGTAGTCCCAGTTATTGCTGCCGTATTATATAGATATACAGTCGTGGTAGTCATGCAATTTATAAATTTTCATCCTTGCTTATCCATCAATTATCATGCTGCTCAGTTTTTTCACATTTCCCATAAAGGTTTTTTGTGTAATTAACAAACACATACAATAAAATCCTCTTACACACTATTTTTTCTGACCAGGATGAATGAAAATGGTATTAATTGCCCTATGTTTATCCAATTTATAAATAAAAAACAAAGCTAAAAATGTAAAATATTTTATTTGTCAATATGCAAGGAATATATTTCCAGGAAGGGAAATTGAACCTGTTGCAAGTAATACAAAGTATCTGTTTTACATGGAAAACCTACAAACACTCTAATGCATTAGACACATACAAAACGTGTATAAAAATGACAGATAACACGCAATATGGGTGCCAACATAGATGACTAAGTTAACTATGAATGTGCCTCCGAAACAAAAGTTTCCGCATAAAAGTGCCCCCAGACTGACATTTTACCATGCCTTACCTAATTCCTGGGGAAAACACTATATTGAGAAGTTTAATTTGAATTACTAAAGTTAATATCGCCTTTGGTTTATAATACTAATATGGTATCTACCATTCACTAATACGCAAAAACAAACTTTTTATAATGCTAAATATGTTCGTTTTGGCGTTCAAGATTGAATGAGTCGTAATTTATAGGTTTTTACATGTATCTCAAATGTGGCTGCTACCTAAATGGCTACTGGCATTTCAAAATGTTATATTCTTATATAAATATTTGTTTTTTAGACATTTCAAAAAAGTGGCTGCCAACTTGCGCCTGGTTAAATACAGACCTAAAAATAAAAACAAAGCGCCACCGATATAGTATTTGCTACAAACAGTTAGGAAGAAATGATTTCACAAATTATATATTCAAACGCCCCCCCCCCCCCCCCCCCCCCCGCTGATTGCATAAAAAAACCACAAAAGTCTTGAAAATTACCTCACCTCGTCTAAAACGAAATAAAAACAGTAAACAGTATATCTTTCTCAAACGTACACATGACGTATCCAATACGTAAATTATAACACAAATTCTCAATTGAAAATAATTTTTGTGCACAATGAGATAAAGACTTAGCATAGATTATTGACCAACAATTTAAGTGTGCGACTCTTTGTGTATCAGTTTCTCAACATATGTTGTAAAATAATTAAAGAAAATACGTCTTAAGGGAGCAACCATTTGACTTTTAGAGGGGACTACGATCAAATGTTTGGTCCTGCCTATCTTTTTTTCCCTGAAAATTTTGGTCCTGGATCTTTTTTTCGGCTGCTATTGCGACCTACATTTTTATTTTCATTTAAACAGAAAATGTCCTTATTGACACATGTCCTGCATTTTTTTTTGACACCTAAAGTGATCCAGCCTTTTTATTTTGCCAAAATCCTGGCCCTGCCTTTTTATTTCAAAATAGATCCTAGCCCCCCCCCCCCCCCCTCCCCGCCCTAAAAAATATTTGATCCCTAAAAATAAAACATCAGGGGCTTGAGTCGTTTTGATGATGGGTGTAGCCTTGAACCTATTAATCTATCTGAACAGGTACCCGAAACACTTGGGTAGGTGTTGAATATAGTTTATGGCAGACTGGGAGTGGTCTCAAATTAATCTGTTAATACCGAAGTAACTCGAAGATCATTTCCGAATGAACAACATAACGTTGATCAACATAACGATTCAACATTACAACATAATACTTTAACATTACAACATAATACTTCAACATTACAACATAATACTTCAACATTACAACATAATAACTCGACACAATGAAATAAAGTTGCTACTTGACATCACGTGATGAAAATGCAACATAACATTATACTAATTGGACGTTACGAAACATCAAATGAACATAACAACAAGTTAGACTAACAAGACGAAATAATGATTGAACATAACAATATATTGATTTGACTTGATAAAATAATAATTTAACATCTAACGTAATAAAATAATGATTAAACATAACAATATAATCAATCGACCCAACAAAACGATCTTTTAACACCACAACAAATTGATTCGACTGAATGAAATAATAACTGTACATAACAAAATAGAAATTAACTCAATAAAATAATATTTGAACAGAACAACATAAGAACAAACAACACAATCAGACAATTTGACTTAATAAAACAACAAATGGACATAACAACATCATGGAAATGAACATAAGACAGATGTGGCGTTCCATATTGACACATACAGAGACGATAGGATTTTTTAGTATAAGGACGTGGATAGTGTAATGCACATTGATAATAAACGCAGAATATTCGTTGTTACAGTGAATATTTATTAAAAGTACTCATGAAATAAGACGACAAAAAAAAAAAAAAAATAAAAAATAAAAAATAAAAAATAAATAAATTTCCAGAAGTCGGGCCCCTGTGAATTTTGATATGTACATAAGACGTCGCCATAATACACTTTAGTCTGAAGTTCCTCCGACGCCTAATGGACGTTTTTCATTATTTATGATGACAGTTCCTTACGTAGAAAAAATTATAGCAGTATGACTGGTTTAATTTTTTTTTAAATGGTTAAAGTGTTAAGCTCTAACCCATTGGTCGACAGAATCGGAAAAATAGAACACGAGTAGTTTTGTAGCTGTGTCGTTAAATCACAAATAGATATCGATCTACATATTTGAAAAAAGCCTCTGATATTTCTTTTTTTAGTATGAATTATACTTTTACAAACCAATCTCCAGTTTTTGACAAAAATGTATTAATTTAAACCAGATTTTGTGTGACAAATTTATTCAACAAAAAAAAGTGATATAGGTTCGTCTTCTCGTGGACAATTTAACTATTTTTTCAATAAGATTTTTGGCATTGAAAACAATTTACTGAGGCTCCCAGAGCCCCACAAATTTGGATAAAAAAATGAAAATCTACGTTTATCCATTGAAACAGGCAGATGGAATAACATACCTAGAGAAGAACGAATTTGTACACTATGTAGAAATGGTATTGGGTATCAATTTCATTTTTTATTTTTGTGTAACCATAACTGCATAGTTGAAATTAGAAACAAATATATACCAAGTTACTATACGATAAATCCAAATTTGGTAAAACTGGACGGTCTCCTATCTCTGTGTAACCTTAAATATTTGTAACTTTGAAACAAGGATTTATATAGTACTATTTTAATCCTTGTTTGAAATGATAATAGTATAACTAATCTTGAAATGGGAATACCTAACAATCTACATCGAGTTACCGAACAACACATTAATTCACGAGTGCGCGTAGCACACGAGTGAATCGGTCACGAGTTGTAGATCTTTGGTATTCGAATTTCAAGATTAGTTATTCTGTTAATTACATTGATATATTCCATGTATTCAGAAATGTTAACGATAAAATACAAGGGATTAGGTTTTTATATGATTACCATTATATAGCAACGTCGTTGGCGACGGCTATTGTTACGTCACTTCCCAGAGTAAAATATGACTTTCGATTTCACCGGATGAATTATCGATTCCGATTTCACTCGGAAATCCCGGTATTTCACCACACTCAATGTAATAAATATTTATAATTATTCTCTATACATGTACCAAAATAACAATCCAAAGATACTTATATTAGATATTGTAAATTTATACTATGCTGTATACGACGCATTTCAAGAAGTTACCTCTCATCGGCAACATTAAAACCGAAACATTTGGAAGACCAAAAACCAAGCTTATATTAAACAAGAAGTACTCAACCAAAAATACCGAAATATGAAGCCAAATTACCAATATATTTAAAATTTTGAAATTTCTTTTATGCATATGCTATCATATTTACATGACCATGCATTATCTTTGTCTTTGTTTATTATATGCTAATGCTGTAAAATGACCTCTTGTTACACATTTTGTTATGTGTCTGAGTGTTTCTAATAAAATCTTGAAATCTTTAAGTAGTCCTAGTTTTCATTTTTTATTCTAATAAAAATGGGGCAGAGGAAACTTAGTGTAAATATTGGTTAAAAAGGGACTACACAAGTTTGGTGCTAAACATAGGTGATATCTAATTATTTCTTTATTTCCTAGATTTTTAGGAGCGAGTGGGTTCCTGTCATGAACTTTAATAGAATAGCAAGGAAAAACCAACATTTCTGCACAAGCTTGTAACGAATTATAAAACAGAGTAAAATATTGCGAAATTCCATTTTCTTTTTAAATCTATCACATATTCCCGAAAATAATAATAATAAAACAACTGTAATAAGAGAAAAAAAAGGTTAATTGGTCCTTACAATGCTATATATTATCCTAAAGGCATCTGGGCGATGATAAAAAATATCATAATAATTACTTATAATAACCCCGTTATTGTATTGTTATTGCTAATTAAAATACAAACTCGCCGACTTTGAAGATGTAAAGTTAATCATCGGTAACTAGATTAAAATTTTATATCTGTTGTTTTATCTAATTATTGTTGTAATTACAAAATTTCAAGCAGAGATCCCACATTGGATCTATAGTTAGATATTTTATAGATATAAGAAATGGGCCTGTAAAATACGAATTATATTGTATTAGAAACCATATATAAATACTAATAAACATTGGCTAGAATCATGATGTTTTTTTCTTAATAAACTTACGCTAGACAATGTGCTATTATTTATAAATTACAGTCCAGAATAGCAACTAGTCAACATTTTTCATCGAAAAAATAATATTTATTAAATGATTTTTTTTTTAGAAAAATAGGATAAATCACGTCGTATATTTATACAAACGGACAAACTTGTAAATAAACAAATAAATAAATAAATAAATAAATTAATGAGTTTTCTTTGATATATTTTTAACTTTCAGTAATATTTTTTAATTCATATTTTAAATAAACAAACTAAAAATGTGTAATTGTGTATTGAATTGATCGAAACATCATTTGTAAGTAACGGTTTTCATTAAGGTATAGTTATCCACAAAACAAACAAATGTTGTAAAAAGTTATCCCAAATGACATTGCGTATTTTAATTATGGATTTATGTTTGTTAATAATAATTATGTATTGTTTTTAGAAAACAGTTAATTCATCTGTCTGGCAAGTTAATCCACGTACATATAGACAAAATATCTCTTCCGGCTGTGTTATCATATTTAATCTTTCCTGAGGAATTTTATTTTTATCACTGAGTTGATGTTGCTGCTGGTGGACACCAAGTCCCTGAAGTTTCCCCAGCTCAGTTGCTAGTATTTTGATACTAATCCAAAATTGATACCTAAAATTTACTGTTACAAACTTGTAAAAATTGTGAACATCTCGTGCATATCTCTGTCCTAGGATGGTTTTGGCTTTACACCTTTTAGTAATTTAGTCATGGATTGTTGTTTGTTTGCAACATTTTAGGCCATAAGCACAACTGATGAGTCGTAAATGGACGAAACGTGCACATCTTGTGCATCAAAATTGGTACCAATGAATTTTATTTTGCAGGTCAAAGGGGAGTAACTCTAGCCAAATCCATGGTCATTTTTAGTGAGCCTTTCTGAGATTGTTCTGTAATCATTTTGCCTTGTTCACTATTTAAAAAGTAAAATTATTTTTTTTACTTAAAAATAATTATAACGCATTAGTATAAGTAAAAATCCATGGTCAATACCTCTTACGTGTTACAGAACATGCGCATCTTTTGCATTTCTAAGTTAACTTTAGAAGTATATATAAGAAGAAGGAGTTTATTTTCCATTACATGGGCTCACAGGGAGCATAATACAATACATATCATTACATTCGACATATAATACACCAATTCAGTATACATGATTACAAATAGTACACATTGAAGACGCCACGGTTTTCAAATATATATAATATTATATACTTGTAAGGGAAAATATTTTTAATAAATTAGGAGTATAGTACCTCCGTCTCAGGCACACCCCTAGGGAGAGAGAGAGAGGGAAAAGAAAAACAAATTTTAGATAGTTATGTCTATTAAATAAGACCCAACTTGACAAGACTGTCTTGTCATTAAACAAGTTCAGAATGTGTATTGTATGTATCCCCCGTTATGATTAACAAATGACACAGATTAATGATCCTTACAGTTATAGAAATTGAAACAATCATAGAATTATAATAAGTAAGCGATTTTAGGGAGAGGTCTGGTAAATATTATTATAATTATTGTTTTTATGTTCATGACTTATAATTAATTATAATTTTGTATGTTTAGTTAATCCATATGTCTGACATGTTAATCCATGAATAGATATACTAAATATTGTTAAAAATTTTGACAGACCGAAATGCTATTTTACCCAAGGCAAGGTACCATGTATCATGCATAGCATGTATATGTTATGGAAATTTACGAGTGGAAAGAAGGTCATAGTGATCCAAAATGTTTCTTATCTTCCATTTTCTATCATAAATTATATATAGTAGTGAAATATTATTGATAAATCACACTTTTCTCAGACATGGATCTAAATTCAAAAACTTAACAGTCCCTCGTGCATGAAATATAGGTCATAATGACCCATTTTTGCCGAAATGCAACATTCAATATACAGAAGAATGTAGTGATGAAATATCATTTATATGAACCTTAATACAACCATGCATGAAATATAGGTCAGCATCGTCCAACTAAGGTCCTTGTGCTGCAGCGTATATACTGCATTGATATAAGAATGTATGAATTGGTTTCTGAGAAATGAACGCAAAATCGTAATCAGGACATATGCACAGACGGACTAAAGACTCTGCACATTTTTATACGGACCATTGCTGATATTTTCATTTCTTCATAATCTTGCAAAAAAAAAAGGAAAAAAAAGAGGCAATATTTTCTAAAATGTTAAAGTTTGATTTATTAGATAATATGTTAGGTTCAATGGTAAATGTGTAAAATGCCCCAGAGAGATTGACGAAATTATATAGTAATTACTTATAATAATCCAGGTATTTTATTGTTATTTCTAATTAAAATACAAGAACACCGACTTTGAAGCTGTAACGATAAACATCAGTTGTACTATCTTACCTTTATATCTATGTATCATACTAATTACTACGGTATTCACAAATTTAAATTTGCGATCTTAATCAAAATATAAATTAAGAAAATTAAGAAATTCAGCTAAACAAGTTATAACAAGGGATTAATATTGACCAAGTCCAGTTATGAATTTAGTGATATTAATTACATGTAAGTGTCGATATGTTGGGTATTCTATCATCAGTACAGGCTTGGTCGGGTGAAAACAAGACCTTGTCGTATAGCAAGTACAGAACCGTTGAAGGCTGTACTACCACTCTTTTATACAATTTATCTCCCTTTCATTACTGAAGAAAACAGACTAAGAAGCTGCATAGATTATGTATGTTTCAGTTTGTTTACCATATCACTTTTTTTCTTTTATCTACAGTTGGGTTTATAAATAAAATTCTTTGATACCAATTTTGATGCACAAGATGTGCACATTTCGTAGATTTACGACTCATCAGTTGTACTCTGGGCCTAAAATGTTGAAAACCAAAACAACAATCCAAAAGGTTGAAGAGGAAATTAAAAAAATATCAAAATGACCAAATGGAGTAATGGGGTAAAGCTAAACCCATGTAAGGAGAGAGAAATGCACGAGGGAGATACTCCTTAGTTTTCACAAATTGTACAATTTAGGAATTTAAATAAAGATTGATTAATTATTTCTTTGTTTAAAAGCCTCCAACCCATATTGGGCATAATTGTGCTTTCATTGATAAACCGAAATGTTCATAATTTTTATGATACGGATTCTATAGTTTTGTATTGTGACATCGTAACGAATCGTATCAGTGGAGTTGGGTATGTATCACATAACTAAATATCAGGAGATACATGTAACAGACTCACCCCGTAGACCAAGCTTCCCCTTTTCTGGGAGACCAAACATTATCTCGGGGCTAGATATTCAAGGTATATCATTACGCGGGGGACTAAAATTTCCTTATGAACAGCATACAACATATATCCGTATTTCTAATAGTATGCCCAATATGGAACGCAGACGGTATAAACATTTACAAGTACACGAAATGCTGTGTCCTCTATGTAAATTGGAACCTGAAGATGAATTTCACTTCCTAATTGAATGTAAAATGCTTGAAAAGCCTACATTGGACCTATTTAATGAACTTTTCAATGTTATACCTGCTTTCTACTTAATGGAAGACCAAGAAAAATTCAATTATATATTCTCTTAGGAAGATTTTGATGTATGGAAAAAATGTGTATCTATTGATCTTAAAAAGCAATAACGGACTTTTACGTGCTAAGGGAATTAACTCAAATTTATATGACTGTTTCGTCGGAGGTGGCCAACAACTATTGACTTACAAATGACTGATACATGTACTTGTGTTATGGCATGTATAGTATCTATTGAACGTGTTTGTTATTGTTTCTTATGTATTGTCTTGGGTCTTAATCCTTCTTGTTGGATTTGATACCAATAAAATAGAATAATTGAACTGTATGGAACGCCATAGCTGCCTTATATGTACTTATTTCTATATATGCATATACTTGTCTATATATGCACATACTTTGTCTATATATGCACATACTTTATCTATATATGCACATACTTTGTCTATATATGCACATACTTGTTTATATATGCATATTCTTTGTCTATATATGCATATTCTTTGTCTATATATGCATATTCTTTGTCTATATATGCACTTCTTGTCTATATATATGCACATACTTTGTCTATATATGCACATACTTTGTCTATATATGCACACACTTTGTCTTTATACTTTGTCTATATATGCACATACTTTTCCTTTATACTTTATCTTTATACTTTGTCTATATATGCACATACTTTGTCTTTATACTTTGTCTATATATGCACACACTTTGTCTTTATACTTTTTCTATATATGCACATACTTTTTCTTTATACTTTTTATACGCCTGTCAAAATTTTGACGGGACATATTATGCCATACAAATGTCCGGCGTCCGTCTGTGCGTCTGTCCGTCGTAAACATGTTACCATAATATGTCCCGTCAAAATTTTGACGGGCATATAAAAAGTATAAAGAAAAAAGTATGTGCATATATAGACAAAGTATAAAGATAAAGTATGTGCATATATAGAAAAAGTATGTACATATATAGACAAGGATGTGCATATATAGATAATGTATGTGCATATATAAACAAAGTATGAGCATATATAGAAAAAGTATGTGCATATATAGAAATAGTATGTGCATATATAGAAATAAGTACATATAAGGCAGCTATGGCGTTCCATAGAACTGAATTGTAAATTTGACAAACGCAACCGCTGAAAGAACTGCATTGTCAGCGGATACTTTTAATATTTGCACAAAAATCGTTTAATATTGTAAGAAAACCATGACAGGTGTTTTTTTTAATGAAAATAACCCATGTACACCGAAAAACGAATCCTTTTATCCTAGCTCAAACTAATTTATGCAAGGTATTAAGGGGAAAAGAGAGTACAGTACTGTCATTTTGAATAATAACAAGCAAGCATTCTGTGAGTATTGCTGAGAAATACAATGTCCCCTACCAGCTGTGAGAAAACATAAAAATATGCGATTACCCTCGCAATATTATACGATCAGCCTCAAACTCATATAGTTATTTGATCTGTAGTAAGCATACCAAAAATGAGATCAATTGGTAAAGGGTTTGCAAAAAAAATTCAGGAAAACTAATATTTTGACAAAAATTCCTACTTCCAAGGGCAATAACTCTCACAATATTAATCTCTTCAGCGTGAAAATTAAACTTGATCTGTAGTTCAGCATTAGGAGCTCACATACCAAATATAAGACCAGTTGAAAAGGGTTCTGCAAAAAAGTAAAAACTAATATTTGTCAATATTTCCATTTCAAAGAGCAATGACTCTCACAATACCCAATCAGTGTGAAACTCAAACATCACTATAAACTCACATATCAGTTCAGTTGAAAAGGGTTTGCAAAAACGTCCAGAATATATTTTGGCAATAGTTTCCATTTAAACATGTGTGTCAAAGGGCCAAAACTCTCACAAAATTATCAAACAAACGTAAAACTCAAACTTGATCTGTAGCTCATGATTATGTGCTGAAATATCAAAATTAAGATCAGTTGGTTATAAGGTTTGCTAAATCTGTAGTGTAACTGACAAACGGGCGGACTGTCGGAGTACAAACCTATAGTCCCTTTTGGCATTGTCACTAGGGGACTAAAAATTTGGAGATTCTTAGGATCATGCATCCTCAACTGGTTTCCTTTTAACTCTTAAAGAGTTGTCCTTCTTTTCACATTATTACCACGACGAACATCATCCGATTTTACCAACTTGCAATGTGACGTTAAAAGGGAACATCATTAACGTCTTGGTGCAATCTGGTGTCATTTCCGTTTTTTTTTTTAAAGAGGAAGTTCAAATTAGACTTAAGAACTTTGTGTTGTTTTGTTCTAATTCTGATTGGTCATATATGTACATGTGTCTTTGTAGCTTTTGTTGTCTGTGTTTATTGTTTTCAGGAGTTTGTCTTGTCTATAGATTCTGACTTTAAGGACTAACATTGTATTCCATCTCAATCTAAGTGCTGATATTACAATCCTGGTTTGTCATTTGACATAATGGCCAAGGCCTAACTTGGGTAACAAATTATGTGAGGCGAAAGGTTCTGGGGAACACCTCAATTAATTACCCTCCCCCCTCCATTTTTTTGTAACTTTGAAAATTTTTGGCTCCCTTTAAGTCAAAATCTCGAATTTTTTGCCGTTTCGAAGGAGTTCCAGATAACAAGAGTAGACTGTACTAAAGGGGCTTCAATTAAAAACAAGACACTCAAGAGAATTGAGCCTGTATATCTCACCTGACAGTTCTACAATCAATCCATTTTATTTCAAGTGAAAATTGTAATGGACCTTCCATAGATGTTTCATACCAAGTATCAGTTAATTTGGCTATATGGTTTCAGAGGAGGAAATTTTGTCCAATTAAAAATAAGAATTCATCACAGCTGCCATATTAGCTGTCCGACTGAGACGAAATATGCAAAGGTCCTTCCACAGATGCTTCATACCACGTTACAGCTCATTTGGCTCTGTGGTTTCAGAAAATTCTATTTTTGAAATTTTGACCAATCAGAAATAAGAATCTATCATGGCGGCCATATAAGTTCTTTAACCAGAACAAAATATGCAAAATATATAAAGGTCCTTCCATGGATGCTTCATACCATGTTTAAGCTTATTTGGCTTAGGGGTTTCAGAGGAGAAGATTTTAAAAAATTTGTCCAATCATAAATAAGAATTCATCATGACAGCCATATTAATTGTCCGACTGGAACGAAATATGCAAACTTTATAAAGGTCCTTCCATAGATGCTTCATACCAAGTTACAGTTCAGTTGGCTTTGCAGTTTCAGAGGAGAAGATTTTTGAAATTTTGACCAATCAGAAATAAAAAATTTATCATGGCCGCCATATAAATTGTCCGACTGGATCGAAATATGCAAACTTTATAAAAGTCCTTCCATAGATACTTCACACCAAATTTCAGTTCACTTGGCCTAAGGGTTTCAGACGAGAAGATCAAAATGTCAAAGTTTACAGACGGACGGACAGCAAGTGATTACAATACCTCACATTGTCCTTTGGACCAGGTGAGCTAAAAATTTTAAGTTTTAGTGAGGCAATTAATTCATTTGCCACTATGGTTGTTATAGTTTCGATGGCATTAAAAATACACAAGTCTAATCAGACTAATGTAAAAAATACTAATTTATAGTTTTTGCACTAAACTTGTCATAAATAATATAAAATTGGTAATGCTTCACAGAAACTATATGTATATTCCACAAACTGTATAAAATTAAACTTAATTCACACATACCTCCAAGTGTTTAGATTTTTTTCACACAATGTAATATTATTATTATGAAAGCTGCTATTAGAAATGACAGTTGAAAAAACACTTCTGACTTGTCTCCCTTTTTTAAGTTTGCAAAAACCCTATTCATACATTGTATGTCAACAAAAATTATACATTACAAAGGAACCACAATTTCTTTTTTTTGGGGGGAGGGGGGTTAAGGAAATGATTGTACTTTCAGAGGGATAACCTAAATAAGAATATTTTAATTTGGAACAAAAGAAAAAAGTCATGTCTGTTTCCTGCTTCCAAGCCAATTCCAATTTTTATCCCCAACCTTAAAACATTTAATGGGAATTTGAAAATAAAAAAAATTCTCCGATTTTCCTGAAATTTTGTCCATATTTATCATTGATTCTGGCAATAAATATCCAAAACAATATGCTTTCATATAATATCTGCAAATGTTGACTCCCAGTGTGCTGTTAATACAGGCCACTTTTGAAATGGTCTATTTATGTTTTGGTAAGAAATGTACCTACCAGTATGAGTATTGGTATGGAGCCCCAAACGCTGTCCTGAGATCTGCACAAAAAAAAGAGGTATTACAATTTTTTTCTGTTTTATCTGGAAACCTTATCGCGAAACAAAGACAAAAACAAATACAGTTTACATCTTGGGAAATTAAAATATACATGTACAAGTCAAGATTCGTTTGGGGGTGGGGGTAAACCTTTTTCACCCCTTCCCCCATTTTTGGCATATAACCATTGATAATCATTAAAACAACAACAAAAAAGATATGCATGATAACAAACAACATAAACATTCAAAAATCTAATTTTTCCTGACTTTTGTATTAAAAATAATAAATCTCAGCTCATTAGTCTCATTACACCCAGCATAATTGTCCCTACAGATAACACAGCCCCTATACTTAATTTAGTGACATCGTTTTTATATGTTTCATGGGTTGTTTTAATATTTGCAACATCAGTGTCAATCTTATTTCGAAGAATCTGCAGTTGTTTTTCATTCTCTGCATGTGCTTCAGTTGATCGACTTCTTTCGAGATTAATGTCTAGCTTAATATGTCCTGTTAACTTTTGAATCTCGTCTTTAACAAAAACTTTTAATTGTTTGATTTCTATTGCCTGTTTCTCATTTTCATTTCGTAACATTGTAAATTCACTTTTCTCCAAAATGACCATGTCTTTTTTAACTGCTTCTATAAGCGACAAAAGTTGTTGTACCATAATTTCCTGCTGTGGCTTTGTTACCATATTTTTAGTGTTGTGTTCAATGTCATTGTTGAGTACTTCAACAAAAGCTTCTACCAAGCATACAGATTGTTCTCTGGTGAATCCCTGAGCATGAAATTTATTCGTAAGACCAAGAGTATCGAAATAAAATAATTTCACTTCTTTTGTAGCTGCTGGATTAATTGATCTCCATTCTGTTGACATTCCTGCAGATTGCTGAAGTGACGATCCACCTTGAGGTAAACTGGTTTGAATGGTCCCTGAAATGGCATGCGGGTGTGGGTTCAATGGCTTTACAGACGATTTTCCCACTGTCATAACTGAACTAGAATGTAAAGCTTTCTCTGTTTTACTGTGCCCTTCGATGGCTTCCAGTGGCGCTTTCATTTCAGACCCTGATGAATCCTGGGTTAAAAATCTATACTTGTTAAGAAAGGGAAAATGTCCCTTCCTCGTGAGTATATTTTCTGACACACGTTGTTGACATCTTTGGTTGAAAAGTGGCCTTGGGATAGTTTGGGCATACCCTTGGAATTTTCTTTCACTAGTTTCAGTTTGATGACCTTTTCGTAAGTCTCTTGACAATATTTCTTTCGATTCAATTCTACGATTTTGATTTAGAATTTTTATAAATATGTTTCTCTGCGCATGCATTATTTTTGCTGATGCTGGGTCTATTATCTAGCTATAGCCTGACTTGCTAACAATTCAAAAATTAAAAAATCGACTGTTTATTTCGTCTGAATCTTCAAATCGAAGTTAGTATGTTGAACGAAGCAAATACAAAACAGGGAACCAGTTAATATCCACATCGTTGAGTCGAATGCGGATTTAAAATTCCGGGGAAAAGTATGAAAAGGGGGAGGGAATTTCAAGGAATATGTTCAAAACTGGTTAGTTGAGATTTGGCTTCCTACTGTCCGATGTCTGCTTTTCTAACTGTTAACTTTTAACTTTATTGAAAAGCACTTTACATCCATATTGGCCTAAATCTATAACAAACAATGAAAATAAACTATACATTTAAATCTTACAACATGTACAATAATCATAATGTTTTTTCTTTATATATATATACATAAAGATAGATAGAGAGAGAGATTCAAATATTTTCAAGGACTCCATGCCCTCAGTCTTTATGAGTTTTTTTCTTCATGGAAAGGAGCCTAATTTGTTGCATGGCATCCTTTTTTATTTCAGAATTAACTTGACTTGGAAGAATTTGTTTACATTTATCTATAAGGTTTACGTTATCAGATTTATTTTCAATAAAATAATGTTTTTTTTTTAATTGTTCATTAATGTGACATTTAAAATAGAAATGGAACTCGTCATCTAATACACCACAATGTGTACATGATGCATAGTCTTAAACCTCTGGGAATTTTCCTATATCAACCTGTTTCTATTGCTTATTTAAATTAAAAGTGATTACATATTGTTAACAGGCCTATAATAAGACTAATTCTACATTTTTTAACCAAATAAAGTTTGATTGCGTTGGGGACTGCATAATACAATATGTATCGAATCGGTTTCTGTGCTATAAAGGAACTAGCCCGTAACCGCACGCAATTACTAAAAATACGCATTTAAAGTATTAAAAAATAGTCAATGTCACTGAATTGAGGTCAGCCTTCAGTGGTATCACCATTAATGTTCATGGAAATTAGAACTTAACAGTATAGAACCAAAAACGGCAATTTTGAATAATCACATTTAGAAGACAACTTTCTTTAAAATCACGTTCTTATAATTTCTCTTTTTCACCACTGTCATCTGTAGTAAAACTAAAACTAATTTTAAATCCGAAACCTTTAATAACTCCTATAAAGAGTCGCCAGACCAGCTTGACCCAGTGGAAATTTCTGTGGAGCTTGTGGTTTCTAGACCTATGACCCCAGCATTGAACCCGTCTGTGTTTTATTCCTGTTGAAAGTCCTTGAAAACCTCAATATTATACAAAATGTATATGTTTTATTTGAAAAGTCCACGTGCAAATGCAATATCTAGATTTCACTAATATGCACTTTCAATTTCTTTTCCTGTTTTGGTCATATTAATTGAAATATTGATTGTTGGATGCAGTAGAACTATTCCGATCGAGGTCGATTAAACAGGGTGTGACTAAACATCGAGTTCGAGTTCGAGTAAGAGTAAGAGTTCGAGTTACAGTTCGAGTTAGAGTTCGAGTTAGAGTTCGAGTTAGAGTTCGAGTTAAAGTTCGAGTTAGCATTCGAGTTATAATTCGAGTTCAAGTTAATCTTCGAGTTAACTCGAGATATTGATTTCTAATTCATTTATCGAGTTGAATTTCGAGTTAAAATTCGAGTTACGGATTAAGTTTAGGGGGAGGTAGGTAAAAAATTACCTGTACATAGGCTCGCAAAAAAAAAAACCACCTAAATTTGTTCACACCCCCATAAAGATATCTCTGATTTTTTCAGACCCCGAAAAATCTTTCATTTTACCACATAAAACATTTTAAAACGCTACTTTTTCGTCTTTTTGAACGCATCCCAAAACATACCTGCAATTTTTGGGACCCCCAAAAAATATAGCAAAATCTAGAAATTTGACCACAAAAAATAGTACTTGCGTACGTGCAGAAAAGTTTGGACAGTACCCCCCCCCCCCCCCCCTTTTGGGATTATTCATTGTGCGTTGATTTTTATTCTTCACCGTTTAATCATCTGGACACCGGATATGTATCAATGAATCTAGATTGGCAGCCTCCCCATGCAGGGCACATGAAACGTTTCCGAATTCGTTTCCTCACGTGTTTTCCTTTTCTCTTTCTCCATATGTCCCACCAACGAATGTGGAAGAGACATACATATAGTTTTACTCTTGTCAATTTAATTATGTTAATTATTTCCATAAAATCACAAACTGAAAACGAAACCTGCTCCCCCAATGTCCGAACTACGTGTATTTATTTATTCAAGCCCCCCCCGTTAAGTATTACGTCCTCCCTAAATCGAAATGTGGATTCTGTATAATTAAAAAAAGTTTTTAAAACCTTCCTTAAAGTAATCCGTACACTTAATTGTGAGATTTAAAGTTGTGATTTAAAACTTTATCCTTTAAAATAATATAAAAGATGTGAATAGTTAACTGATTGTGTCAGATGAGCCGATTGCATACCATGTTAACAAAAAATCATAAAGGCCATGTGAGCTTTTGCCATCACTTCTTGTCCGTAATCTGCCGTCGTAAAGATTTTTTTTAGGGTGCCTAGTAGAAAAAAGTGTCAAAGGATGCCGCAAGTCAAATCACATGGCCTATGTTACTAAATATAGAGCATATGGGTCAGACACTAGTTTTTGAATATTATATTAGAAGAAATGCCTTTTAGTGAAAATCTGGCAAGGTACAAACGATGAGGAGGACAAGATCTACTTGCGTTTTAATTTTCGTAGAAATCGGATTACCCGTCTTGGAGTTATTGCCCATGAATTGTCGATTTTAGCTTTGTAGTTTTTGTTTTTATAATATAAAAATCTTCTCCTCTAAAACTACTCGGCCAATTGGAACCAAACTTTGGTGGAATATTCTTTGGGCGGTCACCTTTCAACCAAGATAGTTACCGGAGATAATTATAGAAAAGGGGAACGGAAATGTTCAAAATCTTTTCTTCTGAAACTACAAAGTCAATATCAACCAAACTTTACTTTAATGCCCTTCCAAAACGGTACCAGGTAATTCCGACCTCCTAGACCACGATGGCCACCGGCACCGAACTTAGTTTCACAATAGACCCTATGTGAATGCACGTTTAACAGCTCCTCTAAATCCACCGGGCAATTTGGCCTAAATCATCATTAGAGTGTCCAGTTTCAAAATTATGTCGAAGGATGCACCGAACTGGCTAGAGGTTCCTGGCTTGGGACAGGCGCAAACGTGCGTCGGGTTAAACATGTGTTGTGAGATATCAACCCTCCCCTATACCTCTATTGGGTCAAATAAAGTGTTCGTATGGTAGAGTCTGGTTGGTTTGTTTTGCTAGGACTGATTGTCTACAAGGGAGCAACCATTTGATTTTTATCAGGGAAGGTGGGGGGGGGGGGGGGGGGGAGCTAGGGTCAAATGTTTGATTCTGCCTATATGTTTCTCCGAAATTTTGTTCCTGGATTTCTTTTTACGACCTAAATTTTTATTTTCATGTAAACCAAAAATTTCCTGATCGACACAGTTCCTGCAGTTTTTTTCCACACCTAAAGTGACCATTTCCTTTTATTTTGCCCAAAATCCTGATCCTAGCTGCCTTTTTATTTCAAATTTTATCCTACATCCCCGCTCCCCCCTAAAAAACAAATGGTTGCTCCCTAACTCGAACTTTAACTCGAACCGTAACTCTAACTCGAAATGTAACTCGATAAATGACATTAGAAATTAATATCTCGAGTTCACTCGAACTACAACTCGAACTCGAATTATAACTCGAAGTCTAACTCGAACTTCAACTCGAACTCTAACTTGAACTCGAACTCTAACTCGATGTTTTGTCACGCCCGATTAAACAGCGAATTATTTGATTGGCCAATCGGCATAACTGAAAGCCAATCAAGCTCCACTGGGGTCGGTGCTATGGACGCCACGTGCAGAATATTGCACAGTGCAATAGTTCATGGAGTGCAATACACCTACTGACCAATTTTAATAGCGAAAAGTATACAATACGAAAAATTGACTAAATAAAACAGAAAAATACACTTTATTGGGTAATAATACTCTAGCTATAATTGTTTTCCATTTGTATTTGTATAACATTACACTGTGTAGGAATATATATTGCATTTTGGTTTGATCCCTATGCCATATGTGTAAATGCAAATAAAGTATTATACATATTAAGAAAACATGAATGAATAAAATAAATAATAGATAAAATAAAATTAATTAAGATAAAAAAATCTCGAGGATTGAGGATATTGACCATTAGAATGGTCCCGTTCGTTGTAATGGGTGAGAAATCAACGATATTTGTTAGATTGTCTGTTGCAGCATGAATACATTTTCTCCCACTTTATGGATCCATATACCTGTTGCCACCACCTGGCGTCAGTCGCCGTCGCCCTCCGTAGACTTTTATACTTATTTGAATCGCCGAAACATTGGCAAAATTGACGTCCTCTTTCAGAATGACTCTGGGGATCCCGATCTTTTAACAATATGACCGCCGTTTCTTCTTTGAAACTATACTAGTGCTAGGCCAAATCGGTAATTAAAAGTCTTATAAAATACAGGTGGGCCACTTTGAAAATTTTGTCAGGCTGAATCTGGTCCTGGATCAAATATAGCCATCATTAGCAAAACATAGAAAATTAAAGAAACAAAATAAAGAAAAGAAGCAAGGGTACCCACACAGATAAATTGATTATTTTTCCTCTCACTAGAAAAGCTACTGACAAGGCTTTTTGCTTTTAGAATGTTCTTTACTTTCTATTTCAAGGCTTTTTGAGTACACAAGAGCACCTCTTGTTTTCACAGTTAGATTCGGGATTATTTTAATTGTCATCACCCTACTGATGTATTTTTCCTTTTATTTCTACTAATGTCGGCATGCGAGTCAATACTAAGTATTACGTACAATATGAAAAGATAAAGTTTGTCCTGACCATCTAATATATATTATTAAGATATTTTTTTCAGATCAAGAATTTTACCCTGTTTAATTTTTATTCCATACCTTATTTAATCCTGTGTTTTCTCATAATATGCGTGCAATTTTATTTGCAGGCATCAAGAAGAGAATGTTTGCTAATGACCATACGCGTATTAAAAAAACACTCTTCTGGTCGAACCAAATAATCTCCACATCTAGCGGATTGCCAGGCGATGTGGATATATAGTGAATTATTTTCAGAGATTGGCAGCAAGACACTGAGAGAATATGTGGGATTTCTAGCAATTTTCTTCCAAAGGGTTATCATTTATACTAGTTGTTCCAGAATGTATGTGGCAAAAAAATTCCATGATGGAGATGCCATCACGTGTATTATGACCCAGAGTAGCGAGGGTATTCCTATGGGAAACCCCCTCATCTCGGGTATTTCAAAACTGATTTTTATTTTATTTAAAGTTTTCACAGGTATGGGTACTTAGCACTATTTTAACAATCTTGGTTAAATATATCATGATATTGTCTGTAATAAATAGATAAACCAATAAATAAATCAATCAATCAACCAACCAATCAATCAATAAAATATATAATGCCACTGAATGAATTATCGCTGACAACCGAACAATTTAACGATAACTGAGTACATGACAATCTATTTCGCAATCCTTAAACAATCAATATTTCTCATCAATATAAAATTTCCATTAGGTTAAATTTAAATATAAACTCTATTTCAGTGGGTATTTAACTATGGCATATTGCCAGAGGTCGTCACATTTTACTATACAAGAGGGGAAAATATTTATTTTTGAAGGATTAAATATTTGATATACAGCATTTGAAACGGTAAGGAAGTGTTTATATTATAACCATAATATCTGCCTTCACTTCCACTAGCCATATGCACATTTATGAAACGTCTAAAAACCTACAAAAAACCTCTAGCCTTTGTTATTCTTGTGTGTGTGTTTTTTAATTTTGGTTCATTTGTTTGTTTAGGAGTTTAGTGTGCCGTTCATTTTGCTGAACTAGTATGCTTTATTGTTTAGGTTAGACTCCATAAATTAATAGTACCATTTTCTATGTGAAGTGAGCTTACAAATGTCATGGTCACGTGCCATCTTCAGAGTAAATAATACGCATATACATATATATATATATGTATTCTTATAGGCCATTATGTTAGCATTGTTTCAATCATGATAAAATAAATAAAAATATCCATGGAAACCTAGTTGGCAAAGCAACATTTAAAAAAATGTTCATTAAAAATGTTCAATTTCACTCCACTTAGGCTTAAAATTGAGATCTGATGCAGTGTGTCAACCCAACTGAGGCCTAATTTTTCAGATTTTGCATAAAATTCGATTACATATGTGCAAAAAAAGTTTACTTTTCCGGCTCTTTTTCCCACAATTTAACTTACCAGTTCAGGTGCCGATTATCACTCTCAAAGTTTTATACACCACATGTCCATCCACAAGTCCCAGTTTATGACCTCCCATTACTTTTCAGAAGCAAAATCAGTTAATGTTTTCGCATTTTTTGAAACTAAAATCTATCCTCTTTCGTCAATATGTCAATATTACAATTTGGAGGTTAAGACATTTATTATTTATTTATCATGAGGTCAAACTTTACCAACTCTAATAATAAATAAAATTCTGGGGGTGCATTTCTCTGAAACTAAGATAATCAATGGAGTCTAACATTAGGGGCCAGCTGTTTAAGACCTATTGTGTTGGTAGCCTTGAGCTGTTTTCTGCTCTTTGGTCGGGTTGTTGTCTCTTTGACACATTCCACGTTCCCATTCTCTACTGTAATTTGAGTTCAGTGTAAAGTACGAAATATAACATTCACATACTTGCAAAGCAATTAGATACAAGAACAATTTTGACGGAGAGGTGACACGAGGTTCTTCCAGTTGATGCAGAGGTAACCCTTAGCTGAGTTTGCATTCCTGTTTGTTTAATTGTTTTGGATATTAATGCTTGTATTATTAATTCATCATTATGTCTTTAACGGTTTCCAACACTTTGATCTCGAGCACTGCTGATGAGTTGTCAGTCAACGAAATGGCCATACAGTGCATCAAATTTATTTCGGTATTTTGTGATACGTTTTATTATGATTTTCTGAATCCCCTAATTGTTTTTCTAATTTTTCCCAAATTCCCTAAAATCATTCAGGAATGAATGAATATCCTGTTTTCTGCCAATTTGACAGCTTATTTTCAAAATTATATTCCTGTTTAGTATTAGCATGGTTATGATATTTGCACCTGTCCTTTTATTCGAATTAATTTGGTTGTTTCTTTCTTTTTCTGCAGATAATCGTCAAATATTAACAGAATATTGTGAATGGAATTAGGGAAATCTTCTTTGAGTCCAGACGACAGACAGAGGTCTTTGAAACGAATCAGTGATGTTTCTCAGAAGAGTAGTGAATACGAAGGATCGAAATGTCAAAAGATTGCAGATACAAATGATAAAAATTTGCAATGTGAAACTAAAAGGGAGGTAACGAAAAGTTGTGATGATAAGGATGAGAAAGAAAAAGAGTCAACACATACATTACATTTTGAACACGTAAT
The DNA here is from genome assembly GCA_028015205.1 of Mytilisepta virgata. Classification (NCBI taxonomy): domain Eukaryota; kingdom Metazoa; phylum Mollusca; class Bivalvia; order Mytilida; family Mytilidae; genus Mytilisepta; species Mytilisepta virgata. Next base: position 5,016,756 of record CM051510.1, read on the forward strand.
TACCTTTGACATAAAATGTTCCGACTGCAAACCATGGATAAGCAGCGTAAAACCGCTTCCGAATGGTAATGTCATCATGGCAGATTTTAACAATAGTAAATTGTACATTTATAATAAGAGCCAGGAACGGCAAAAAGCAGTAAACGTACCGGGAAAGCCGTGTTCTGTTGCTGTAATAAACGATAACAAGGTAGCCGTTACATTGCATGAAAAAAATACAGTAGCTTTAATAAATGTAATGACAAGGAAAGTTTATAAATTCATAGACGCAGGCGACTATTGTCACGGTGTTACACAAAACATCGAAAACATTGTCCTTAACTGTCTTGAAGACGGGTTAAAATTTATGGACCTAAACGGAAGTGTTCACCGTGTTATTCCGGAAGTAAGAGGTGAAGCATACTTGTGTACGTCTGAAAATCAAAACATATACTGTTCTGTATACTGGTCGCATAGAATTTTGTGTTTTAATAAAGATGGCGATGAAATGTATTCTTTTTCAAATCTAACAATGAAATGTCCACGGGGAATTTCAGTTGACGAAAAAGGTCAAGTGTACACCGTTGAATTTGGAAAGAACAAGATTCATGCACTGAATTCTGAAGGAACGAAATCTCGCGTAATTTTAAACAAAAAGCATGGAATAAACAATCCGCTGTGTGTAATGTTTTACGATTCCTGTCTTTATGTTTCAAACAACGATGGAGAGGCTGTGACAATATTTAAAACAACATAAGTCAAATATATAAGTATTTGTCAGTGTTGTGTAGAGAAACATTTTGAAATTGCATGGAGCCCTATTTTAAAATGTTGAAAGTTTATTGCGTTTGTTAGTCAGTCCTTATATATTGCATTTTTAATTCATTTTGATTTGTTAATTAAAACACAGGCATCCGACGCCATGAGCTTTTATGTATGGTATACTCATGCAAAACAGGGGTAGAACAAAAACAATTGCTGTTACTTTACTGGTTTTTAAGGGATTATACCTGTACAACACAAGAACAACCCTAAAATGAAATAATGATTGCCTTAGTGTGATATTCCTCTTATTTCAAACCCGCTGTTTTAGAATTCGTTGGGGTTCGTGGTTTACGATCCAAGCCAATTATAGAACATTTTTATTAGCTCACCTGGCCACAGGCCATGTGAGCTTTTGCTACTACTTGGCGTCCGTCATGCGTCGTCTGTCGTCGTCCGTCGTAAACCTTTTACATTTTTATCTTCTCCTCTGACACCACTGGGCCAAATGAAATTAAACTTGGCAGGAAACATCTATGTAAAGTCCTTTATAAAGATTGCTCATTTCGTCCCGATCGGACAACAAACATGGTCGCCATGGGCAGTTGTTGTTTCTGATTGACTGAGTTTTGAAAAAATTTCTCCTCTGAAACTACTACGCCAAAGGCAACAAAGCTTGACAGGAACAGGAAGCATATATGGGGGGGGGGGTCCTTTATAAAGTTTCCTAGGAGAAGACTTCATAAGTTTTTGTAACTTGTGTCTCATCCTTTTTGCATCTTATTTTGCAAATAAAATATGTTTAAACTAAACTATAAAGTTTCTTCATTTCGTTCCGATCAGACTACAAATATGGCCGTAATGGGCAGTTCTTGTTTCTGATTGGCTGATAAAAAAAATCTCGTCTGAATTCGCTTTGCCAAATAGAACGAAACTTGACAGGAAGCCTCTATGGCAGGTTGTTTACAAATGTTCTTCATTTCGTCCTGATCGGGCAACAAATATGGCCGCTATGGAAAATTCTTGTTTCTCAAAGGTTGATTTAAAAAAAGTTTGACATATGAAGTCTTTGTTTGACTGCGCAGGCAAAACGAAAACGATGAGTCCGTCGGACAAACGACTGCTTGTGAACCCATTCTCTAGTCATGGAGTTAACCATACTTTATATTATTTTATTACTTGTTTTAGCATTTTGTTTACATTATAAAACATTTTGATGTCATTGTTGATTATATGATTGTATTTTAATACAATAATTATATTGTTTTTTTTTTTTTGCGAAAATAAAACAAAATTAGTTGCACGACAATGTTTTTTTTCTTCTTTTTACTAAATTGGAAGGTTTGCGTATACGGAACAATATTCCACAACATATTGACTAACTACACACTACCTGCAGTTTTCTATCAGAAAATATTTGGAACTTTGGCATGTAAAATTATACTTGTATAACCCAATTTGGTCACTTTACGCTTAATTCTAATATGACCTGCTTCAAGCGCTTTCAGTCTACATCCGTGGTAAAATATGGATATATTGGTTCAAACGTCAAAGACATCAGACAGCTTGTTTGGCAACGTCATAGTAAAGTTTCCAACAAACTTTAACGACGCCATATTATAACTTGCGTTCTGTAATGGCGTCTTCGTGTCTGAGTACCTATGTTGCGGTAAGTAAGTAAGTAAGTAAGTAAGTAAATTCTTTATTTATCGAGGGTTACTCAATTAGACTTAATCTAATTTTCATTGAGGCCCTCCAAACATCCATTAACAAAATCATACACATTCATACAATACACATTCACATAATAATAATCAACAAATTATAAACAGTATATAATAAACGTATATAATTAAGATATAGTACATTTTCCTTAAACCCCATTAAGGAAATATTTAAAACAATGTTCCTTAAATATGTTAATATTTCGAGAATTTTTTATGCAATATGGCAAATCATTCCAAATTTTAACTGCTGAATACTGAAAGGATTTTTTATAAAAATTTGTATTTGGTCTTTGTAAGAACAAATCATCATTTACTGAAGATCGCAGATTATAATTGTGAACTTCACTAACAGTTTGTAAAAATAGATACTCTGGAACAAGACCATTCACTACTTTATACATTAGCACAGATTTTTGATATTTAACTCTTTCTACAAAAGGTAACCAGTTCAGAGAAGAGAACATAAAATTTGAAGGAACTGTATTATCACATTCTAATATAATTCTTGCAGCTCTTTTTTGAAGAGTGTTTCAAAATATAGTAGAAACTGTCTTATTAGAATAGAAATAATTAACGGTGGCGTAAACATATGATTTTACCACGGGTAGGCCCTTTATGCCGATGGTAGGCCCTTTATGCTGTCGCTCGTGGCAAAATAATTGGCACAAGGACATACCCGTTGTAAAATCATGATATTTTGAAGCCACCGCGTAATACTCTGTCTCAAAGTACGTTATATCGTATGACCTGTTCGAAAAATGGAAAGTAATCCTTGTTTGAACTTCGACAATGAAGTGTAGTTCATTCCACACGAGAAGAACCGAATGACACAGGTAAGACATCCGCTTGAACCCCCATGTAGATCTTTGCTTATTTCTTCATTCAAAAGGAAGTCTTTCCATGCACCCGATAATATCCTGATGTAAAAATTCTTAAAAGGTTTATTATAGTGCATTTCGTCCCCACGATCGCGTTACACACCGACAGGCACTTAAATTTAAACCGTTGTTAACATACAAAGGAGACCATCGTTTGATTCAATAGAATTCGTTAATTATGTTCTTTTGTTTATTGTGTGTCACGAATATGTATTATTGTGTATCTTGGTATGCGTTGGTTCGAGTTACTAAAATATATTTAAAACTTATTGAGAAATTTTGTTGCATTAGTTTAAAGTTTTTTTTGTATTCTTAATTGAAAATTGTTTCTATTTAACAGATTATGGGGGAATAGACGCCACAACATGTATTCTGAAAATATTTCAAGCTAATTACATAAATTTCAATGTCCGTTTTGATGTAAAACAAATATATTACCACTTCCTTTTTTGTGTATTAATTGTTTTGCTAAGGTAGGGTTTTTATCTGTGATTAAATATTTCCGTATTTTATTGTTCATTTACCTTTAAATTATACTTCCTGAATCAGGTGAAGATGTATTTTTCAACGTTTATGATTAATATTTCATTTCTATTATGTATTCCGACAGGTAAGTTTATTTTTCTCATTATGCTTGAAAGAATTTAATTTTGTAAACAGGAACTCCATATCGAAATTTGTTAAGAGTAGAAATTCATTACATATTTTGAGGAAAATATATCTCATTTTCTAGTCTAAGATAAAATGTAAATGATGAAACAATGCATACGATTGACACAGACAAATACAACTAGTCATTTTGTAGCCCTTTCACTGTTTTGGGAAGGACCACACCCTAACTACCAATCCCACCCCATCCACAGAAATATATATATCATTACATGATAAACCAAAAATGTAATGTATGTAGTTCGCAAGTAATAATTTTGTAAATAAAAAAACGTGACAAAACACATGTATATAACATTTTTTCAAATTTTATTGGAAAATTTCAAAGTAAGAATTTACACTTGCGATATTAAATTGTCTTTTCTGTCTTGTAATATCTTAGTTTTCTTCGTTCTAAAAATTTCTAAAATTTTGGTTTATGACAAAATATAGATTACTTATATAAGAAGTAAGAAAATAGGAATAGAATTGGAGAGAGCGAGAGCGAGGTCGGTGACCGTAATAATTACAGCATTTACAGTTTTTGGTCATTTTGGAATTTCTGAATTCGCTCTTCAACATTTCAGATTGGTGTATTGGTTTTCAAAATTGTAGGTTTTGAGCACAACTGATGAGTCGTAAATCGACGAAATGTTCACATCTTGTATACCAAATTGGTATCAAAGAATTGCATTTATTATATCCAATGTATGCATGTGATTTCATGATTTTTCATACTCAGGAAGATGTGCATTAATTTGATTTTACGGAGCAAAGGAGTGGACGGAGGAAGGGTTGAAAAAAACCCCGAACGTATGAACTGAATAAACCCTTTTTGTCAATTTCGGGTTTTAGTAAGGTGCATGTGCAACAATACAGCAAGACTGAGTTGTCCCCAAAATTACCGACCGCACCAACATGATATCGAACGTGGAATCTTTTGTTCAATAGTCCACTTTTCCACCAAATGAGCTAAAGGAGAACTTTTGTTTTAAAAAGAATAATTGTATGATGTTAGGAATACGAAATTCCGCAGACCACAATCTACTAGATCCCTCTAGAGAACTAAAAAATCTTGTTCAGGATTTTTTTAATGGGAAATTCAACCTGTAGGGAAAAAAATATCAATTTATGTTTGTATCAGTATTCATTGTGTGCACTCTAGTGTTAAATTCAATATCTTGTCAGGTTACTGATAATTATAGATATACATCTACACCTATTCAGTGGCATGCCTACTCGTCCTTATTACATCTGTTGGCGTTCCGTATTGCAATATTATAATGAAAAATTATAGCTAAAGTAAAAAATCAAATTTCTATAAAACGGGAAGTGAGTCGTTTGAAAATAATCCATCAAATTTTGTCCGACTAGATTTTTAAAAACTTTTGGATACGAACCTGTGATTAATATTTTGGTGACCTTATTACAAATTTGCTATTTTCATTCACAGGAGAGATTTTGTACTTGTCATCCAATAACCATTGTATTATATAGTAATGAATATTGTCTTACCTATTCACATTTCTATCAAGAGAATTAAGATACAAATCAAAGTAAATAAATTATTGACCCAGTGCTTATATGAACGATAAAACTCTTTTTTTGCACGAGTTCAATATATGAAGTAGAATCTTTATATTATTGTGTATTCTACTTTGTTTATTGTGTTCATTTCGTTTGCAACCATTCATTTCAAGTCCGATTTAATGCAAAACAAATACACTAACACTTCATTTTTCATGCATTGATTGTTTTGCTAACGTAATTAATGTGTTCAACTTTGATTAAATATTTGATAATGTAGTTATCGCTGAAATAAAAATCGTGTCTTCTCCTGAACACTTAATTAAATTAAATCCGGATGTACTTTAGTTTCATGTTAACGTCGACAATATGTCTGATTCAATTGAACAGCCTTTGTAGATTTTGCTCAGTCAAAGGATGATAAGGGACGAGATCAAAAGTTCAATGTAGGATAAAAAAAACTTAATTCAAATAGTTTTTTCAATCCGAAAATCGATGTCGGATAACAAAAGTTGCAGTGGTTTTTACCCCACCCCCAAACTATTTGAATTAAGTTTTTTTTATCCTACATTGAACTTTTGATCTCGTCCCTAAATGTTGCATCAATACTTGCAGAAAATGATCCATAATATCAAGTTTGCATCGAATGACTCACAATGTCACATTTGTATCAAATGATCCATAATATCACATTTATATCAAATGATCCACAATATCACATTTATATCAAATGACCCACAATATCACATTTATATCAAATGATCCACAATATCACATTTATATCAAATGATCCACAATATCACATTTATATCAAATGATCCATAATATCACATTTATATCAAATGATCCGAAATATCACATTTATATCAAATGATCCATAATATCACATTTATATCAAATGATCCACAATATCACATTTATATCAAATGATCCACAATATCACATTTATATCAAATGATCCACAATATCACATTTATATCAAATGATCCACAATATCACATTTATATCAAATGATCCATAATATTACATGTATATCAAATGATCCATAATATCACATTTATATCAAATATTCCATAATATCACATTTATATCAAATGATCCATAATATCACATTGGAACAAACTCTGAACCGTTTAACATTTTTTCCAGGCTACATCGATAACTGCTGGTTGGACTAATCTTATATGGTTAATGCATATTGATGAATATTGTCCCGAGCATACTCTATATTGCACGAGCTTGCGAGTACAATATAGTGTACTGCGAGGGAACATATTCACCAATATTCATCCAATAACCATTGTATTATATAGTAATGAATATTGTCTTACCTATTCACATTTCTATCAAGAGAATTAAGATACAAATCAAAGTAAATAAATTATTGACCCAGTGCTTATATGAACGATAAAACTCTTTTTTTTGCACGAGTTCAATATATGAAGTAGATTTTAAACCTGGGGAATATCTCATTGCAAATAAAATCCTAAAATTTTTCTAGTTTACATTATACTTATTAGTAGCTCAAATCAACACACAATTTTCGAGTCGGTCTCGTTTCCGAAATTTTGATTTCTGTAAACAGACGACAGAAGTGTAAAATATGAACTATGTTCCGAATCGGGAACTTTCCGGTGTATTAAGGATGGAGATCGAGAACTGGCGTGAAATATGGATGAATACCGTATGATTTTCTATGAGGAATTAACTGGGGGAATTTATTACTATATAATAAAATGTTTTATTGCTCAGACAGTAAACTTATATGAATGCATTTCTATATTCGAAAATCATAAACGACATAGAAAAGAACTTGTTCCTCCGAGTACTGGTTTTCCATTCGGAAAATTATACGTTTTCTTTTTATATAACCTCTCATCCTATGCTCCTTTGAAAATTACGCGGCAGTCATTGAGTGATTCTGTCGAAAGCAATTAAAGACTACACAATGTAAAATACGAACCCAATGATCCTATTAGGTCATTTTCACATACATTTGAAATAGAATAAATAGCAGAGAACACCACTAAAAAGACATCACACGAAACTAATTTTGAAACTTAGTTGCAAACTTCATCAATGTATCACTCTGTAGTAGCACATGTTTGTAAAAAAAAATGACAATACTACTGGAATGGAAGTGACGTGTAGTGTACGGATAAAATTCTTTGATACCAATTGTGATGCATAACATGTGCACATTTCGTCGATTTACGACTCAACAGTTGTGGTCAAGATCTAAAATGTTGAAAACCAAAACAACCATCCAAAAAGTTGAAGAGAATTTAAAAGTGCCAAAGTGACCAAAAGGGATAAATCCAAAACCATCCGAGTACAGAGCTATGCACGACGTACTCCTTAGTTTTCACGAACTTTAAAATTGCGTAACAGTAAATTTTAAGTATCAATTTCGGGCTAGTATCGAAATACTAGCAACCGAGATGGGGACTGTTGGATTATTTAAGGAAATTGTTCCAAGCTGTGATGGCCCTGGTGTAGATTCTCGGTCTGCTCAATTGTCCAGTCTCGTATTATAACTGTTCTAATATAGAAAAGGTCATTAAGTAACACCGTATACAAAGCGTTCTTGATACATTTTGGGATATACGTACAACCATATGCTTAAGGCATTAACAGAGTTCTATGTTAATTGCGATATTGATGTAATGATCTAAATTCATTTATTTTTCTACTTTTTTAACAACTTTATTTCACAGGTAGTTATGGCTATAGCCAAAACTGGACTTACACTGGAGTATCAGAGGATTCATACACACGATATAGTTTGACTGAATCGGATAAAATTGTATCCACAAAAATTCAAACGTCTTTCAAGTCCAATTTATTTCAGGAAGTGCCAAAATCATCTGTTTTGCGGGCATCACGTACAAACTTGATTTCTATTTGGACTGAACCATTTCCGGGCGAAGTTCTGTCTTTTATATCACCGTCCACTTTGCAGAGTATATCAAACTTTAATTCAACAAAAGAATTTGATACTAGTTTCATTGAGCCATCTGTCATTCGGAACACATTTCAATATTCGGAATTCTCTACAGGTATTACTGAGAAAACCGTTTCTCGAGCGTCAGTTATACCATTTCTTTCTACAGCAAATCACGTGCTATCTGGTACACATTTAACTGAAAATCATCCTAAACTCTCGTTTATAACGCTGCCTACGACAACGTATTACACGAAATCATCTCCATCGGACCACGTGATATCAACGTTACTACATACAAGCCAACCATCTACAGTAGATCTTGGCGTGTTGTACAGTGCATATATTACCACAGCACATTATACAAAAAACAACGTGTCAGCTTATACACATTTTACTGGACCACATATCACTGCTTCGTCTACAGTAGATAACATACAGCTTAGCACACATATTACATTCTCACAAAACTTGTCAAGAGATATAACATCGATTCAGTCCATCATGACAGGTATACAGACAACAACAAACCCGGAAAAGTCGGATAATTTAGCAGGTAAATAAACTTCATAAGTGCAATTGAAATAGGCAACCAGGATGAAAATAGTGTAATTAAATATTATTTCTGCATTTAGTGGATAAATTGGTCTTTGGATTCAGATACCACCCTTTTATTGTTAAAATAAAATTGTAAAAATATTGTAAACTAAGTATTTCCCTTCTATATACATATAGCTCTGTCTGGTACATAATTTGCATGAAATGATTGTACAGTATCTTCCATTGTGCTCACTCAAATGACGAGGGATATCAATGTACGCCGTGTTTTGCTTTTTCGTGTATTCATGTGTGCAATATGCACACATTCGTGTATTCATGTGTGCAATATGCATGATATGTTTGGGTTTTACCTTGAACTGAAAACATAGTAAAGTATGTCCTTTTTAATTTATATAGCTATTATACAATTATGGCACAGTAACATAAATATTGGCCAACGACCGGCTATATTGGCCAACGGCCGCTTATATTGGCCAACGCCCCCTATATTGCAAGACAGTGAAGTGCCATGATTGGTTTATTACATTTCATCTTTAAGAGCATGAATTAGAAATCACCGGTTTCTAAAAATAGTTTACACTTTGTGCAATATCACATAATATGGACTAGTTCATCGTTGCGGAAATTCCACGGGCGGTCGGACTTAAGCTTTGCTACACTTACCGACCGTGGTTCAATTCATTCACTTTTTCACGTTCTCATGAATAATTCATTACCATGATGATTGGTTTCCACACGATTCTGTGATGGGAATGCAGCTTATCCAGTGATAGAAAGCAGCCGATCTTTGAGTCAAGATGTTTGTCATGGAATTAAAGTGTTTAAACTTAGAAGAAGTATATAGTCTTCAAACAAAACGAACAGGTTTTGATTTGTGCTTTCCTACTTTCAAAGCGACTGCATTCTCGTCACGTGAAAAAAAACCAAAAAACAATACAACTACAAAACGTACATGAAATTACTATTTCTGGTTCCAAAACACTGTTAAAATCTCCGAAGTGGAGAACGTGTCCACTATCGTTACAATCCCCAAAGCGGAAAACGCCACTATTTCAAGTAGGAATTTCATTGGTCAATTCATTTCATTAATATTCATTAAAACGGGCAAAAAATTAATGAATGTACCCACAGTCACGGTCGGTAAGTATTGCAAAGCGTAAGCGCGACCGGTCATGGGTTTTCGACGATGGAACTAGTTTGAAACGAAATGTTTCTATAGAAATCTTAAAGTACGAAATGTAGTGATTCGTTTAATGTCATGTTACCACTGATTGGAAATCCCTGTTGGTGTACTTATGGTAAATGTTATAGCTGACTGTTCTTATTTGCACTTGTATTTGTCTTGTTTTCCTTTTGTAGATTTAATTGCAGGCAGCGTTGTTGGAGGAGCCGTAACAATTCTTATTCTGGTAGTGATTTTAGTGGTTTGTATCAAACGGTATGTACATAGTAATATCACAATTCCTAAACCTTATATTATTAGGTTGCAGTCGGTGAGCCTTCAAAATTTGTCTTTGACCTTTAAGATATTTGACTATGGTAACAATATGCATGGGCTTAGTTGTCTCTGACCTTTAAGATATTTGACTATGGTAGCAGTATGCATGGACTTTGTTGTCTCTGACCTTGAAGATATTTGACTATGGTAACAGTATGCTTGGGCTTAGTTGTCTCTGACCTTTAAGATATTTGACTATGGTAACAGTATTCTTGGGCTAAGTTGTCTCTGATCTTTAATATATTTGAATATGGTAACATTATGCATGGGCTTAGTTGTCTCTGACCTTTAAAATATTTGACTATGGTAACAGTATGCTTGGGCTTAGTTGTCTCTGATCTTTAATATATTTGAATATGGTAACATTATGCATGGGCTTAGTTGTCTCTGAACTTTAAGATATTTGACTATGGTAACGGTATGCATGGGTTAGTTGTCTCTGACCTTTAAGATATTTGACTATGGTAAGAATATGCATGGGTTAGTTGTCTCTGACCTTTTAAGATATTTGGCTATGGTAACAGTATGCATGGGCTTTGTTGTCTCTGACCTTTAAGATATTTGACTATGAACGGTATGCATGGGTTAGTTGTCTCTGAACTTTAAGATATTTGACTATGGTAAGAATATGCATGGGTTAGTTGTCTCTGACCTTTTAAGATATTTGGCTATGGTAACAGTATGCATGGGCTTTGTTGTCTCTGACCTTTAAGATATTTGACTATGGTAAGAATATGCATGGGTTAGTTGTCTCTGACCTTTTAAGATATTTGACTATGGTAACAGTATACATGGGCTCAGTTGTCTCTGACCTTTAAGATATTTGACTATGGTAACAGTATATTTGGGCTTAGTTGTCTCTGAACTTTAAGATATTTGACTATGGTAACGGTATGCATGGGTTAGTTGTCTCTGACCTTTAAGATATTTGACTATGGTAAGAATATGCATGGGCTTAGTTGTCTCTGACCTTTTAAGATATTTGGCTATGGTAACAGTATGCATGGGCTTTGTTGTCTCTGACCTTTAAGATATTTGACTATGAACGGTATGCATGGGTTAGTTGTCTCTGACCTTTAAGATATTTGACTATGGCAATCTTTATCCACACAAGAATGACATAGATCATAATCAGGACATTCACTGCAGTGATATCTTATCCCTTCAATAGTGGCCTCACATTCATTACAACCAAAACTCAGAAACAATTTTTTCTTGTTTTTTCTCTCAATAAGAACTTTAACTGAAATATAACATATACCATGTATACTTTCTTGTTAATATTGATTGTTTGTTTAGATGGCGTTTTACACCGTTTTCAGCACATTTGGCTATTTAGCGACGGCCGGTTTTTATTGGTGGAGGAAGTCGGAGTACCCGGAGAGAACCACCGACCTTCGATTTGAAAATTGGCAATCCTTATCAATTTAGATCGGAGTCTAACACACCCCGCCACAGGTGAGATTCGAACTCACAACCGCAGTGTTGATCATTAGTAATCATGGCGACTACCCGGACCACTTGGCTCCCGAGGCCCCTGCTGATGATATTATGTATTTAATGACTTTAAAATAAGAAGCTATTAGGATTTATCAATCCTAGAAAACGAAATATTGACCGAGCATTAGGGTTTCGGTGAATGCATTTTCAAGGGTGAATAATTCCGATACCGACCTATTATTGTTTTATTACAAGAATTAGGTTTTTACGAAAATAAATATGGGAACTCAAAAACTGAGAGACCAATCAGACAACAGATAATCTGTAGCCATATAATAAAATAAAGGTATAGTGTCATGTATTTCCGGGGTGATACGAATTGCCTTAGTACATTTTTAAATCTGTGAAGAGTTTGATTATGAAAATGAATTGATCTCTTATAGTGCATGAAATAATCATGATGATATAATTAATTCATTTTACTTCCAGAGATTTTTCAAAACTTCGAACAAAAAATCCAGACAGTGAAATTGAAATGAGGTCAAGTGGAACAGACGGAAGCTTAAATTTTGATGAAATGCAGCCAGTTGATAGCAGATTTCAAATGCCTGATGAATTTGTACAACCTAGGGAAAGTATGTTTCATGATATTGACCTACGTGATTCCAGGAATTCAGACGAAGGAAAGACTTCGATGCAAGACGAATTTGCAAGCCCACGTGAAAGACTTTATACTAGTATCCTTAAAATTCTAAAAGGAGGAAGCAGCCGTTCATTGAAAGCTACAAAGTCTAACCCTGAAAGTCAATCGATAAGGACTAAGTCAAAAAAGAAACAAAAACTCGACGGACCTGAGTACCTTAACAGACCTTCCAGGCTATTGGAGATGATGAGTCTAAGAACCGGAAGTTTACCAACAAGTAAATCCGGAGAAAATAAACATATCGCAGCAAAAACATCTAAAAGTTTAAATAAATTATCGGACCGTAATACTGATCAAGAACTTAAGAAGACCGAAAAAACATTTTCTGGCGAAAAGACTGTTTATAGTGACATGAGTGATATAGCCAATGAAAATGACTCGCCAAATTCTATAGGACAAGGTTTTAATCCAAACAATGATATGTCAGAAACTTGTATTACAAACCAAAATCAAATTCGAATTGTTGTAACTCATCATGATTAAAATTCAGTCACAATAATCACATGTCAATACAAGCATATGTAATTGGATGCTGTGATTCTTTATTTACACATTATAGTCACGTGACTTGTAGAGTAGTAAAATTCCAAACCCTTGCACGTTCTATGATGATACAACATGTACAACAGGCCGTACAAATAAGGGACAATAATAATTTCCAAATTTTAAAATCAACTGCAAATCTCTTATATGGATATGAAAAATATAGTTATAAGAATTAAATGCTCATGTTAAGAAATTTTAATTCAGGTTACCGTGCAAACAGTTTTAGTATGAGGCCCTTTGGCCCAATTTAATACACCCTATTAAAATTACAAGAGCAATCAATTTATAAAGAATAATGTTTTATTTCAAATTATAAAATATTTCAATGAAACTACATCCCGGCTAAGAATATCTGATTTGTAGAATGAGCATGTTACTTTTGTAGACTAATCATGTTTACATTCATATATTTACATAGATATACAGAGGATCAACAAGGTATGTTAAATCTGTTGCAGCGTTAAGGTGCATGGTTTCCATGCGTTCAATCAGTTGCTTCACGTGCTCTAGCTATTGTAGTGGGTTTGTTTAGATATGCAGCTCTACTTTTACACAGCGCAAAAACAATCCATATCAGGAATATTGCGCATGTTATTACAACAGTATACATCTTCCACACAAACATGTTTTTACCTAAATAAAGAAAAAAATATTGCTTAGAATATTGATACTTAATCGATAAATGTTAAACCACACAATATATGATAAAAAGAGATAAAAGTAAATATGAAAATGGTATAATTCGGAATTGCTGTAATAATACCCTAAATAATAAAAAAAAAAGATATTAGCTAAAATTAGTTGAAGGTCTATTTTGTTTCAATAGATATTCTTCTCAAAGTTTTATGGACTTTCATCCAACAGACTCGATGTATTTTATTTAATGAAACGATTAAGGATGTTCGTTGCTCAGTTTCCAAATAACAAACTTTTCATAACACTTTAAATATTGACAGTGGATTAATAAAGGAACTAAAAGAGGGGAACACAATTATAGGTACGAATGCTGGTTTTCGAGATGTAAGCCATTGAACATTTGGCGGGAAAAGTATGCAAAAAGGAAAAAAGTCGATGTAACTGATTTTACTTATATCTTACTGCTCATATCAGATGATGCATTGTGCATGGTTGTCAGTTCTTCTTCAACGGTCGTTTCCATCTGATCTGTTTCTGTAATATAATATAAGAAATATCTAGCTTTATTTAATATCTCACAGCCTAGTAGATTATGCTTATTTTGTAAAAACAGGTATATAAATACTAAACAGGAAAAGAAAACTGATTATATTAATTCATAAGATAAAAAAAGATATGGTATAAACGTTTTACCTACCAAGGGAATTAAGCGATAAGGTCTATATACAAAGAGGTCATTTCCTCATTTATAACCGATTTTAATAAATATCGTTTTTTTTTTGTAGATATAAAATATCTGAATATAAAAGCCCAGCCCATGTGTAAATTACTTCAACTCTATCTGAGCCCCATGAATTATTTATTAAGTAAACAGCGTTAATAATTTTGTTCTTAATCTAGAATGTCTATGTAAGGTATAACAATATACCATGTACCTTTACTGTATCTGGTTGACATGTTCGTACATCCGTATTGGTGGTGACACCTACAATTATTTTAATAGGAGTTAGGTTTTGGCGTGTAATGATCATAAAAGAAAACATCGATGCCTTAGCGATTACCTATATTAATTTTTCATATTCATACCATTTTGCCAGTGAATTTATTTCCTTTTAATAAGCGGAAAACTGGTTTGCGATGAGATTTTGTTTTTATAATAATAATAAAATTTTGAATGATATACATCAACTAAAGTAAATGTATATAAAAGATGAAAAGTTTAGAACATATTATTTATATATCATAGTTTGTTATAATCAATTACTTTCATATGTTGGATTTTTTGTCATCTTTTCATGGTAATGACATTCATAGAAATATTTCAAGAGAAAACTGTAAATCCTGGCACGGCACAAACATTTTTGTTTATGAAATTGTGTTAAAATTTTATCTCCTCTACATTGGAACGGCGATCATTTAAAAATAATTCCAACATCAAAGTGCATAGGGTTTGGTGCCTAACCCATGAATGAAATTTCATAAAGATTGGACATTATTTCCATGACAACGACATTCAACTCCCAAATTCTAAGACCAAACTATATCCACACCTAACCTTTATCTGAAGATTCAGAAAGTAGGGGACAATTTCAAAATTTAAAGTATTCTTGTTTTGTTCTGTTACACATCAAGACATGATTCTAAACCATGCTTCACAGTTCTATAAAGTCCCCTTCTCCCCCCTCCGAGAAACAGATTGTTAAAAAAGGAATCAGAATCGAGACAAAAATTATAACCAACCTTCGATTTAAGCGACTTAATTAAACCTTAGACAGCTTTATTCAACAGATTATGTTTATTGTAATAAAAGGTGGATAGTATATATACATGTTTATCATATATTTAGTAATAAATGTGATGGTTTTTCTACATGTGTATTGAACCGGAAGTGAACAACCCATATCTGCACACCCCAGCTAACAACGCATTATTCAAGTGCTATTTGAACGTACTCGGGCTGATATGGCCTTATCAGCCCGAGTACGTTCAAATAGCACTTGAATAATGCATTGTTAGCTGGGGTGTGCAGTCAAGTGGTCAGGGTGATATGGCTATATTAGACCGGATGCGTTCGGAATAAGTACTTAGGCATTATATGATAAACAGATTAATACATGACCTAATCCATATCGAACCGGGTATCATCCCTCTACACATATCGTACCTCGGACAAGCCCTCGGTCCGGATGATACCCAGTATGGTTTGGATTAGGTCATGTATTAATATAAATATATCTTACATGAAGTAAATACCAAATTGTTGTCGAAAAATTGTCACCGCAGGACAGTCTGTCACTTTAAAGGAAAGACCTGTAACAAAGTTAGAAAAGAACGAAAACGGTTGACACTATAAATATTACGTTATCTTATACCATTCAGATTTCTCACAACTGCATTTTTTTGTACATCTTAAACCATACAAGTTCTGAGAACACCTCTTACAAGGCTTTCCTTTCTTAGACGTGTAACCAGGTGGACAGGCTGAAGATAAAAAGCAATTATATAGGTTTAATAGAGTTTTTTTAGATTTTTGTGACGTAACACAATGGTTTTTTTTTAGAATTGGCTTTGGCCGTCGGACATCAGAGCACACTCCATATATAAAGCTTGGAAATATTACAAACAAGATACTTCAATGTTTTAAAATCTTATATATAGATAAGCTCCCAGGTCACATGGTGTAAGTAAATTATAAATCAGATTGTTACTTTGCTGTATAGTGTTTTTTATTAACCAGACGTGTAACCTTGTTTGTAATCATACTGTATTGGCTTGTATAGTTCACAAGATATTCGGGATAAAAAAGGAGAGGTGGGATTGGGTACCCATAAACACAGGTTTAACCCCATAACTGTTAAGTTTTTGAACCAAGTCAGACTACTAGTATCCTTGGGGTCTGTTTATTCTATAACTTTGTGTTTTGTGCTCTTGTTTTGATATTCCGGAGGTCTGTAGATTGGATGTTGTTAATTGATTGGACTGTAACTATTTAGTCTTTGATGCTGTCCGTTTTATTAGCTTCCCTGCACTATGTGAGCTATTGCCATCTCTTTGCGACCGTTGTCCATCGTGTTTCCTTTAAGGATCCTCTCCTCTCAACCTATATGTCGAATTAGGACCAACAATTGGTGGAATGGTCCTTGGGTAACCTCCGTCCAAAATAATGTTTGGCATCCCCTACCTCTAACCGAGATGTCTGCTGTTACTTAAATAAAATCAAGGTAGAACAGATTTTTAAAATTCTCAATGAAACTACGTGGTCAATTGAAACAAGATCTGGCAGAAATGGTCCTTCGATGGCAACTAAGATGGAAAATTTGGCAGTACTGGTATGTACATGTGGATGATCTAATATTAAAAAAAAAAAAAAAAAAAAAAAAAAAAAAAAACGTCCGTTGATCATAATCACCTTCCATTTAGCCTTTCAGTTCATGCGTTTTGATTGTCAAACTGAATCCAGTTGAGCCATACAGCCCCATGCGACCCTCTAGTTTCTTTATTGTCACTGTGTTTAAAATTTTAATGCAACATAACATATAACGTCCTTTTTGATTGGATAACGTCAAGCGTAAAATCCATGGTTTACCGTCGGAACCATTGACGACAACGTTGCGCAAACGCATTTGACGTTTCCTGTTTACTTTTTATTCTATTTTTTAACGTTTAACGGAGGTTGCATTAGAATGGGGATAACTGTATTGTATTTTATTAGTTGCCGACATAAACCGATGGTTTTACCATCGCAAATATTCGTTTACCTGGCTCCGCTACGCGTCGTCAGGTAAACTCAATTTGCGACGGTAAAACCAGTGGTTAACGTCGGCAACTGATAAAATACAATACAGTTATCCCCTAAATAGGTGATTGACTTTAGAATATTTTTAAGGTTTTAAGAGCATAAACGCAATATATAATGTTGGCATACAAACACATTTTCCATTGATGTCTTCATAGGAACCACAGCAGGAATAAGTCCTAAAACGAAATTATTTTGATTACTATGAAAGTTCAGGAGATCATTTTATAACTTTAGTACTTCTGGGGTTTCCGTTCAACACAAAATATCACAAAAGAGATTTAAAAATCATACACCGGTGCGAGTGTAAGATAGGGTAGTCTGACATCTGAGGGAAAGAGTAAAGTCAAGAAATACCAAAAATGATATTCGAAGGAGGAACAAATCGAAACAACTGACAAACTCAGGAAAACAACGAAGACAAAACCAAAACAATACGTTGATCATTCTCCAACGAAGCTTTTTTGATTTTATGCGGTGTTGAGTTTTTTTATTTTTTTCAAAACTCTGAAAGACATGGATTATGGACCTTGACCCTCAGATAAGTTTCAACATTATAACCTGGGAAATCGTACGTTTGTTACCCATGGCAGGGATAATTTCATACTGAACTGTCTATTCGTACGAGTGAAAAAGGAACTTCTTGGTTAACGTTGCCCTAACAACTGCAAAACACAGAATATATATATTTCAATTAATCATGTCTCGTCAGCATAGCTAAACTTTGACCTTCAAGTAAGTTCATGCCTATCTGTCATATTGTCCTTCTTCTTTCTATTCAAAAGTTTAATACAATAAAACTGTTTAAGGCCACTTGATCTTGGCTTTTCCCTTTTTTGTCATTTTGACATTTTTAAAATTTTCTCTTCCATTTTTGGATTGTTGTTTTAGTTTTCAACATTTTAGGCCTGCGGCACAAACTGACGGGTCGTAAATCGACGAAATGTGCACACCTTGTGCATCAATATTGGTATCAAAAAATTTTATTTTCATTAAAGCCAGTTTTTAAAAATGTGCAATGCTGGCAATTGTGTATGTATTCAGCATGTTTAAAGATATATATTACTGAAAAACAGAGATAAACAATCAATAATGGACATTCTGTCTACAACGATAGTTGACGTTATACATACTGTAATATGTTGTCACGACAGATATGTCCATCCATTCCATTTAGAAGCTGAATACAATGCATAAACAGAAAGAGCACGACCTTCATGTCATTCATTAATCTGTCAGAAATCTGGTAAGGAAATAATTCCATCAATTCAAAACTAACAAACATTAATGGGATTTTTATTTTACAAAGAAGGAAACATTAAATTTATCTTTTTATAGAAAAACACCCGACTAAGCGCAGTCATAATTTTTAAAATGTCATTTATACTGTATGAATGACACTGGAATTTTATTAGATGCATTATTATGCAAGGTTATTTTCGTGCAACGTTTTTGCAGTGTTTTATTTCACTTGTTTTTGTGTTGGATGGAAGACATTCATTTGTTTCGTGCAAATTGCCGGTACAACGTGTGCATGTCATTTTTTTCATTTTTCGTTCATCGTGTATGGTCATTGTTTTTACCGTCACCCGAATCGAATAAAATTGAAAACTGAATCACGCGAACAGAGCTGTCAATATTTTCCCTGAATATTTCAGAGACTTAAATGTTTTATGCAAAATAAATTATTCACTTAGACTATCATTTTTTTTATGTAATTATAAGAATATCGTATTTCTTTCAAATTCAACAAACTAAGAGAAACCCCTACCCTACATGATCTTCTGAAATTGCATCTTTTTATATTTACTCCAATTTTAATTATAAATAATCTATTAATGACAAAGACGTTTTTTTTTCGTTTTTTTTTTTGGGGGGGGGGAAGGGGAGGGGGGTATACATGGAGTATGAATATGGAAAAGATTAAACTTAAAATTATCGAGTTAGAGGATTCTTATGTAATAAAATAATTACCTAATAGTCTTTTGTATGGGTCGATATGAAATTTAATATAGAACTAAACAATTGATATTGACCTTCGCGTCTAGGTCTATTAAAACTCATATCTACATAAGACTATAATTCTATATTAACAAATGTTTACAAGCTGACAGGACATAATTTTATGTTCTACCGATTTTTAATTTGACACCAGTGATTGCCAAATCTTGAGTTGTGATGTGTCCTATTTTAAACTGGTATGTAAAACACCAAATGTGTCGCATATCCACTAAATGAAACAACGATATCTCAAAAAGCGCATTATGTGGTGAGGATATCACAACTTAAGATCACCCAAAGACAGCTTTGATTTACAGTAATAGTCATGTTATAAAAATCATAATATGGTCTTTAGATTGATCATTGGTCCCCACGGTTGAAACTTGAAGTCTTATTTTGATCTTGGTTATTTAGGGGAAAAATCCAACGAATTTTGTGGAATTACAAAAGAATCTAAAGATAAAACAAGCTACTTTAGCAATTGGTTAAGGATCATTAAAATTATAAAAAGGCGTGTGTTGCTACGTTGTTAATTATACCTCACGCAACAAAGTCATAAAAGATGCGTAGGGTATTGTTTTTGACTCGCCCGTCCGTCAGTCCTATTCTTGTGAGCGCAACTTCTCTGAAACCACAAATCAGAATTTCATTAAACTTTGCAGTTAATAAGGACATACTATGTAGATGAGCATATTGACAGGAGATTTTGATTCAGTTTTTTTTCTTGGAGTTGTGCCCCTTTGAACTTAGATTTTGCCAAAATATACCAGTGAAACAGATTGTGAGCGCAACTTCTCTGAAACCGCACAACAGACTTTCATGAAATATTGTAGTTAATAAAGACATACGCTGTAGATATGCATATCGAGAGGAGATTTTGTTATTAAAAGCATTGGCTACAAAAGATGTCTGTCGGGTTATGAGCTCACCAACTCATCTGTGGCTCTATATACTAAAATACACACTGTGATGCTAGAGTAATCCTTGTTCCATATTTTCAACATGGTGCCATTCAAATAAAGATTAAGATGTGAAGGTAAACATTTGATAGTGTACATATTTCGAGGAAGGTGAGATTTTTTCTGCCCTGTGACAAATGTGGGGGCGTGGGGTAAGTGAGCATGCTCAAAAAAGTTCCTTAATTCTACGGACATTTTCAGGGTATATCACCTAATAAACACTAACCCCATTTTTGTTTTTCATTTATTTTTAACTCAGGTTTTTGCAATTTTTAAATAAGAGGAGTAATTAAATAATTTAAGAAAAGAATTGATGTGAATACCAGTTAAATATACTCTAAATGCAGAATACGATCGCTAAGAAATCCACTGTAATGTTTACAAGGTTCATCATATACACTTGTAGATACGTATATATGTTTGTTGACAAATGTGCACTTCCACTCACAATTGAATTAACGAATTTTATATCAAATTCAAAAGTTGTGTTAAATACATCTTGCATTAAAGACAATTTGTCGGGGTTCAGAGAACAACGCGTATCTATGTAAGGAACTCCCACGCGAAAAGTAAGAAATTTGATTAGTATTGTAAACATTTCTGCAAACTAAGGACTATCTCCCTCGTGCATAGCTCTGTCCTAAGATGGTCTCTGGTTTTTTTACCCTTTTAGTCATTTTGGCATTTCTGAATTTGGTTTTCAACTTTTTGGATTGTTGTTTTAGTTTTCAAAATTGTAGGCATCGGGGACAACTTATGAGATCGAAAATATGTGCACATCATGTGCATCAGAAATTTGAGAAAGAAATTACCGTATAATAAGTTCAGGGAAAAATATTGAACTAGAAAAAAGATCACACAAGGAATTTCAAACAAAGGACCATTTAATTTTTGTGCTATATATTCAGCAAGGAGAGATAATTCTTCCCATTAGACAATACTTGACACTGGTTTGACTGGAGTATGTCGTTTGATGCCAATCACGTATTATGTATTTCTTTTGACATTTGCCATCCTGATAGGTTTCCAAAAAATAAACAAATTTCCTTTTAAACATATTTTAGAACCAGTTTATCCTCAAAGATATCAATTTCACATTAAAAATTAACGACATTCTTAAGATTTTCGTAAAAACAATTTTTACCGGAAAGTCAAATGACGTTTTGGAAAAAGGTTGAAATAAGTAGACAGTTCATATGGAATATAAACACATCAACAGAGGTAAGTAAAAGAATTTTGTTTTTTTCGAATATTTTCTTATGACTACATTTTTGACTTATTCAAAACTAAATCCTATATTGAGCCATGTAATTATAACCAAATTTTGAAATTGTTTGGTCTGTTACTTCATACTCGAAAAGGAAATTTTTTGCATTGTAATTTCCTTCTATTTGTTATTGTTACCTTACATTTAAAGAAATATGCAGCACTACTTATGGTGATCGATGAAACAAAGCTGAATTTTAGTTGTTATATGGAGACTAAATAAAATTCTTTCGTACGAGTTTTGATACACCAGATTTGTACATTTTGCCAGTTAACGACTCGTCAGTTGTGTTTAAGGCCAAAATGTTGTTAAAAACCAAAACAACAATCCGAAACACTGAATACTAAACTTAATATTTCACGATACCAAATGTAATGCAAAAAAAGTTATCATTTACGACTCATTGTACTCAAGGCCTAAACAATTAAAAACCCGAAACTGTAATATAAAGCTTTAAGGGGCAAATTCAAATGACAAAAAAATGTAGATTTCTTCGTTTTATTATAGTTATATGGAATAAAGTCCCAACGAGGTATTTCTTGACAAAAGATTATATAGCACCTCGCTGCATGTTCAGAACGTCAACTTTAGGGCCTTCTGTTTGATTTTTAAATGTACATCTTATATGCTATATAAAATATTTCCATAGAACACAATATCCAATTAATAAATACTGTTTCGTTGTTGAAAAACAAAACTAAACATTTGTAGAGAAATATGAATGTTTGTTAAAGGAGAGATAGAGAGCTTAAACATTCTTTTTTTCATATAGGAGTTTTCCAAAAACAAACCTTTCCGATACAACTGATTTTCTTGTCAACATTTTTTTTTATCAGATATCGCCTTTCAAGAAACAAGTATTACCTAACAAACAATAACAAAAACATATCAAATATTAATAATAAAGGAAGTTTACGCTGAAAATATCAAAACAATTAAATGAAAGAAATAGGTTTTCCTCCCATGTAATTCAGAAGATGCCAAAATGACACAAAAAGGTTAACTTCAAAACAACATATGAGGTCATGCGTGAGGAAGATAATCATACAGTTTAACATTTTTGTTGTTACAGTAAATCTAAAGTATCAATTTCTGGCTAATATCTTAATATAATGGTCTGCCCTGTGACAAATGTGGCCTCATGATAGCTTTTGATATCATTGGGGACATGGATTTCGGAAGCAGAAGTCTAAAGTCTTTGATATGATACTAATTTTTAATGCACAAGAGCTGTTTTAATACTATCTGGCCCAACTTTAGCAATAACAGGCGCAGAAATGTAATATCGATATACAGTTTGACCAAAGTTAGATGCATTTGAAAGATTCATTAAAGTCAAAAATTTTGCAGCTGTTGCTGAAGACATAAATAATGCATTATTTATGGCGATAGATGAAAAAAAAGTTGAATTTTAGTTCTTATATGAAGACTAAATAAAATTCTTTCGTACGAGTTTTGATACACCAGATTTGTACATTTTGCCAGTTAACGACTCGTCAGTTGTGTTTAAGGCCAAAATGTTGTTAAAAACCAAAACAACAATCCGAAACACTGAATACTAAACTTAATATTTCACGATACCAAATGTAATGCAAAAGAAGTTATCATTTACGACTCATTGTACTCAAGGCCTAAACAATTAAAAACCCGAAACTGTAATATAAAGCTTTAAGGGGCAAATTCAAATGACAAAACATGTAGATTTCTTAGTTTTATTATAGTTTATATGGAACTAAAAGTCCCAATGAGGTATTTCTTTACAAAACATTATATAGAAAATCACTGCATTTTCAGAACGTCAACTTTATGGCCTTCTGTTTGATTTTTAAATGTACATCTTATATACTATATAAAATATTTCCATAGAACACAATATCCAATTGATAAATATTGTTTCGTTGTTGAAAAACAATACCAAACATTTGTAGAGAAATATGAATGTTGTTAAAGGAGATATAGAGAGCTTAAAAATTTATTTTTCATATATATGAGTTTTCCAAAAACAAACCTTTCCGACGCAACTGATTTTCTTGTCAACAATTTTTTTTATCAAATATCGCCTTTCAAGAAACATAAGTATTACCTAACAAACAATAACAAAAACATATCAAATATTAATAATAAAGGAAGTGTACGCTGAAAATATCAAAACAATTAAATGTAAGAAATAGGTTTTCCTCCCATGTAATTCAGAAGATGCCAAAATGACACAAAAAGGTTAATTTCAAAACAACATATGAGGTCATGCGTGAGGAAGATAATCATACAGTTTAACATTTTTGTTGTTACAGTAAATCTAAAGTATCAATTTCGAGCTAATATCTTAATATAATGGTCTGCCCTATGACAAATGTGGCATCATGATAGCTTTTGATATCATTGGGGACATGGATTTCGGAAGCAGATGTCTAAAGTCTTTGGTATGATACCAATTTTTAATGCACAAGAGCTGTTTTAATACTATCTGACTCAACTTTATCAATACCAGGAACAGAAATGTAATATCGATATACAGTTTGACCAAAGTTTGAAAGACTCATTAAAGTCAATAATATTGCAGCTGTTGCTGAAGATATAGATAATGTAAATTCATGTACGACAGGAAAAATCACGCTCCAAGATCTAAACGCTACAGTGGAACCTCTGTAAACCGAACAGCTATGAGACCGTAGAAACTGGCCGGTATATATCAAAGAAAAGAGGCTTTACACTCCCATAGGGATTAAAAGCAGATGAAAAATGAGGGATAAAATATTAAAAAAAAAAGGAAAAGGTGAACGTAGAAAATGAAAATAATAATCAGAAAAAAAACAAGGAAAAAATAAGACAATAGCATTGAATGAATACTTAAAAAGCTAAAACTGCAAAAAAGAAACGAAGGAAACATATACGAAAATATATATTAGATTAAAATACAAAATATAACGTTTCTATCTTTTTATTTGGAGGTTTGGGGTGGGGGTTATGGGAGGGGCATGGGGTTCAAGCTTTAAGCCACATTCAGCACAATTCAGCTACACTATGGTTTTATTTTTACCAGTGCCGGATGACACCCAAGCTATCACTAGAAGACTGAAATTATTTGTCCGTGAAGACCAGTGTCGAAGACCTAGTCACAAACTTACACCTCACTGTTGACAGACTAGTTATCTCTAACAACCTCACTAGTAACATCAAACCTAACACTAAACAATTGTTTATTTTTATGCCCATAAGTCATTCTTTTAGGATCAGTGGCTTTTAAGATGTCTGCACCAAGAACAGTGTTGATTATGCTTGTTACACTGTTAACCCTGAATCAAAGTGAATCTGCAACCTGCAATAAATCGCCAAATGGTGTGGTTGATTGTAGAGGTTTAGGATTGACTGATATACCAACAGGATTGACACCAGAAATAAGATCTTTGTAAGATATCTTATCAGAATATAATTATATTTGAAGATAGAAAGTATGTAATAATTTGACATGGCTATATACTCTACACTTTAAATTTTCATTGCTTCGTTTTTAGATACTATATCTTAACTTCAAGAAAAGTTTTAGATACTATATCCTTAACTTTAAGAAGGGAAATAACATTAAGCGATCAAACGTGCTGTAAAACGAGGTTTTATTAAGAAAATTCCACAATACCATGGCCTAAAATATTGAAAACCAAAAAATTAATCCAAAACATTAAAGAGCAAACCCAAAATCTGCAAAGATCACCGTAAAGGTAGAGCCAAAAAGATATAAGAACCAAACTATGCACCAAGGTGAAAATTGATTTTTATGTCCAATTGTATCATAACATTTGAAAGAAATTCAAAACGATAATTTTTATAACACGTTGTAGCAAAGATATTAATATAAAACAAACAGTGCTACTGGGGCACGAAACTATAACTATACTAACATGAATATAGTCTTAATTGACATAACAATATAGTTTCATTATCTTTTCTAGGACACAGGAGTCACAACTAGACATTTCTAGGTTTCCTTAAAAACAGTCACAACATATACATGTATTTTTCAGAAACTAATATTTACTATTACAAAATTGTGCATAGCTCTGTTCTTCACACATTTTGGTCATTTTGGAATTTTTGGGTTTGCTCTTCATCCGTTTGGACTGATCTTTTAGTTTTCAACATTTTAGGCTATGTGCACCACTGATGAGTCGTAAATCGACGAAATTTGCACATCGTGTGCATCAAAATAGGTATAAAATAATTTTATTCTTACACAAATCAATTCAACCATACGTAGACACAAATCTACTGAACTAGAACAGTTTCCTTATTAAGGTATTCGAATCATGAATGACAACGTGATTCTTCAAAATGACCCGGATGATACAAACAACGTAATAGCAACGGTCTCGTTAATCATCGGCAAACATCGGAATTGCAAACTTAGGTTCATATTCGTTGCACACAAGCAATGAAAAGAGTTTCAATTTAAGAAAGATATACATGTACACGTATCTACACAATTCCTGCTTCAGACTTTTGGTTCAAGATATTTTCGGTTAAAAAGAAATATCATTTATGGTGATGACCTATTTTGGCCCAGATACGTTAATTGGTTAGTTCAACGTATTTGTTACTAAATTTAGTGTTTGGATAGGTCTACACGAGTAAGAATAATAACACGATCTTCTTTGAAAATAAATATGCACTAGTAGTTCTGATTTTCGACCTATTTTCCTTTGGCATTTTGATATTGGAAACGTATATATTTACATTTATTTGAACAAACATTTTAGATCGCTGGAAGACAATGAAATAGAAACCATTCCAGCAGGAGCTTTTGACAATGCAATATCAATCCTAACATTGTGAGTAAATACAGATTATTCTATATCATTGTACCTTTATTTTGCACAAACAATCATCTGTTCATCCGCATGCTGGTCGAAGTACATAATTATATACTATAAATTTAAAGACATTTACATCGTCCCCGAGGAGATAACACACGAATAACATTTTGACTATGAGGTTGTCTAGTAGATAGAACACGTTGAACAGCAGGTATATTTTTCCTTCGGTAAGAAGCCTTTTGATCTCGGAAAGAAGAGCTGTGAAAAATTATCATTAAAATGATCACTAAAATCTAACATCTTAACGTCAGTTACGATATAGTGTTGAGATTTTGAGATGAGAGTGTTTTGATATGTTAAAGTGTGACTGCAAATCACGGGCGCCTCGATTTAATTTGATTGATGGATAGTGGACTTATTGGTTAAGTCCATAGGCAATTATTTAATGCATACCAGGACGAGAACGTGTTGCTATGATGTGAATATGAACCCTGCTTTGTACTAGATCCACATGCTGAGCCGGACGTTTAACTTCCTAGATCGCAAGGAAACAGTCCACAGGAAGACATATCACCCCACCCCGACACATTATTCTGACCCCGAGCTGACCAGTCCTTTGCTGTTACTAAATACAGCAAGCTTGGCACAGAAACAGCAAATACCAATTTTAGTGTCTTTGGTTTGAACCGGTCAGGGATCGAACCCACGACTTTGCGGACTCGGGGTGAGTACGTTACGTACCACGACACTACCGACGCGGTTCGATTTGATTTGATGAAAAAAAATACTAAATGTTGCATAAATTATTATTCTCACAATGAACTTAATTGCGTGTGTTTAATCGTTTTATATTGAAGATCTATGTTTCGCCTCAAAATTGGTAGCGCATAATTTAATTTTAATGAGTTAATACTTCTGCTTGTAGACTATAAACCGATAGGGGTATCGCCATTTCGGCATTTTTATTCAAAATTGGTATCAAAGATTTTTATTTTCCCACTGAATAGATGCCGCTGGTGGTGGACTCCAAGTCCCCGAGAGTATCCTAGTATTTCGATACTAGCTCGAAATTAATACTTAAAATTTACTTTTACAAAATTGCAAAATTTGTAAAATCTGAGGAGTATCTCCCTCGTGCAAAGCTCTGGCCTTAGATAGTTTTGGATTTATCCCTTTTGGTTATTTTGACATTTTTACATTTGACATTCAACTTTTTGAATTGTTGTTTTGGTTTTCAACATTGTAAACCTTGGGCACAACTGATTAGTCGTAAATCGGCGAAATATGCACACCGTGTGCATCAAAATTAGTATGAAATATTTTCGTTTTAAAATTTTCTCTTCAAACATTTGGGTAATTGTTCTTGTTATCATAATTCTTCACCACTAGCAAAGTTACAGGTGCCGTAAACGAGGCATGATATACTAACCAAATCTAATTAAAAACCGATCTCTCATCGCTCCCGTTTTCTGATATGTCGAGTGGGAGATCTAACGAAACCCGCTTTGAAGTCACGTGTGAGTGACCTCGTAGGTGTGTCCTGTTCGACCAAGGATATTGCGGCTTAGGCGATCTTGGAAGTTGATCGTGTGGTAAAGGGATGTAACTCATTTTATTAACGAAGAAATCGTCAGTCCCCAGAATTTTTTGATTGGCTTATTGATAGGAAGTCAACTCATTTGCATATCATTATAAATTCATAAGTTCCAGTTCACTCACATGTGACCTCAAAGCGGGTTTCGTTAGATCTCCCACGCGACATATCAGAAAACGGGAGCGATGAGAGATCGGGTTTTAATTAGATTGATATTAACTTTTCTGGTGAAACTGATGGAACTCCCGTTTTTTAATTGGAGTTAACATTGTTATCGCTTTACTTATTGTGTTGTCGTGTTCTATTTTGTTTAGTTTATTATGTTTTGTTTTACCTTTTAATTATACTGGTTGAATTTTTTCAGTGGATTTAGAATTCCGTTTTCTCGATCGGTATTCTTTTGCAAATGTTTAAACCTTGGGCACAACCTTTGACAACAGAATGCAATTGATACCAGTTTTGTTGCACAAGATGTGCACATTTCCTTGATTTACGACTCACCAGTTGTGCTCAAACAAATCAATAATCTAAAAGGTTGAAGAGGAAATTAAAAATTGCCAAAATGACCAAAAGGGTTTATGCCTGACCCACCTAAGGACGCAGCTATGCACGAGGGAGATACTATTTTTTGCAAATTTACATTTTTGTAACAGTGAATTTAAAATATCAATTTCGGGCTAGTATCGAAATACTATCAGCTGGGCTGTGTATACTGTCGGGGATTTGGAGTCCACGAACAAATGATGAGTCGAAAATAGAAATTGGTATCACTAAATTTATTATATTAGATAGTAGTTTATCAAAAATCCTTTGTCTGTTATATATCTAATCGTTATTGATTATATTTGAAAAGGAGTCTTAGAAGCAATCGTCTACAAGGTCTCCCTACAGGTGTATTCAATTCTCTGAGCAATCTGCGTAGACTGTAAGTATATATAAAGAACTAGGAACGTTATGATGTCGTCTTTTCCACGCATTTAAATATCAGAGTTTTTTTTTAAATATACAATAATGATAAAGGATAAAACGAGTTTCTGTAAATTGAAGTTTTCATGCAACGCATGTGACACATGTGATCATGCTTTTCACGTGTGAATTTCGTGCGTGAGACACACCTATATCACATGCATTTTCAAACACATGTGTGCACATGTATTTCAGGTACATTCGCATGTGTGTGTCACACATGTATTACATGCGTAGCATAAAGCTTGCATGACACGCCTGTGACACATGCGTTTCCAGGTTTATGCGTTACCCATGTGTGGCATTTTTGCCTGTGTATCACACATATTTCGTTCGATTTGTTTAATTTATACAGCCAAATTACCAAGGTATAAAGTGTTGTCTTTTTATTATTAAGGATGATCGCTGGTCTAATAGGATAAAACCAGAGGATTCCGAAAGTCTGACAAAAAGATCAAAACATGACCAGCGAGCATCCTTAAGAATGTAATTTATTTGAAACGCCTACCTGAAATAGATGATGAACTAGTGCTGCCCACTTTCAAGTCCACATACCTAAATTGATAAACACACAAACAGGAACGCACCACGGAGAAACTAGGACAGCAAGGAATTAGCGACGCACACACACTCGCAGTAGAAAATCAGTTTGACTTTGAAATATCATTAATATGTTTTTCGAAAAAGTTTTTTTATGTAGATATTGCTTTGACACCATGACAAAGATCATAGTGTTCGGACGTTTGTAAGAGGAGTTGCGACTTCATAAGGGCTACCGTTACAGGAAAATTCAACATATTTCTTTTTATTTCATTTAAACTTTTTAAACAATTACAACAGCAAATTTCACAATGTTATTAACAAATTGCACACAAAAAAAAATAAACAGAGCCTCTCACTCACACATGCATTCCAACCCTTAACATATATCAATCTTCCACTTGTGAATCAAAAAGTCCAGATAAATTCTGCCAGCTTTTATAAAATTTCTCAGAATTTCCTTTGGAAAAATAAATTTGTTTTTCCAATAAATGGTAGTCAAAAATAATATATTTAATATTCTCAAAAAAGAGACTACTTTCACTAAGTCTTTGTTTATAAAATATAATATTTTACTAAAAAAACAAGCAGATTCTGTGTTATAAAGAGCTTCCCAAATTTTCCAAACAGAATCTCTATTTGTGTATAGTTCATTAATATACCTGTTTTCACATAAATCCATGTCTCTAGTAAAGACCAAATTCAACATATTTCTTAATTATTCTTATTATGAATGCATAATAATTCGTTGGTTAACTACAAGTCGTGAGGATATTTTGTTATCATTTCTCAGAGATCTAGCAAGAAATTATCTTCAAAGCCTCCCAGCGGATGCATTCGATAATCTTCTGAATCTTGAGATTTTGTAAGTATACAGTGTAAGTCTTTCATTAAAGGACATTCTCTGCTATTTCCGATCATTACAGTACAATTTATTATATAGCTCCAATAACATTTATTTATGTATCCAGTATTTAGCTCACCAGTCCTAAAAAGACACGTGAGCTTTTGCCATCACTTGCCGTCCGTCCGTCAGTCCGTCGTAAACTTTTTCAAATATCTTCTCCTATGAAACCACTGAACCAATTACCGACATACTTACTCTGAATGATCCTTAGAGTATCTAGAATGAAGTTTATGTTTTATTTTCTTTTACGTCGAGAAACATGGCCGTCATGGCTAAAAATAGAACATAGGCGGTAAATTGCAGTTATTGGTTTATATCTCAAAAACTAGAACAAAAATGATGGGGTAAAACTGTTCATCAGGTCAAGATCTACCTGGTATGAAATTTTCAGACGAATCGGTCAACCATTTGTTGGGTTATTGTCCCTAAATTGTTAATATTAAGGACATTTTGCAGTTTTAGTTTGTTATCTTGAATATTATTATAGATAAAGACGAACTGTACACAAGAAAAATGTTCAGCAAAGTAAGATCTACAAAAAAGTCAACATGGCCATAATCGTCAATTGACCCCTTATAGGAGTGTTTGCCCATGAAAGATTATTTACATGTAAACAGAAAATAATGGTCCGACATTGTTACAGATGTTTAGGGCAATACTTGAAATAAATTAAATGGTAGCTGTACAAGTAGAATGTAGCGTCAAGGGTCAAGGTCATTAAAACATACCATAGCAACCGATGAAAAAGTCCCTAGCAACCATATATATTTGGCTTCAGGATTCTATATGTGACCTGTACAGGTCAATATGAAGGATAAAATTGCGACAGTGTACATTAATAGCAAAAATAATCATTGATGCAAGATCTATCGGTACACAAAAGAAAACAGATGAGCGATTCGGGCTCTTGGGAGCCTCTTGTTTCTGTTGCTTTTAAATTCTATCACAAGTTTAAGTAGTAAACATGGCACTTCTGGTTACTATTTAAGTACTAGCTAGTACATGTAGTATATAGATTAATTACGAGATGGGATTACTGCTGCGAAATATTACACCAACAAACCATATTTCAATTTATCCTGCAATCAATCAATGTTACAACATACAAATGACAGGTGCCAAATACACTAAAGCAGCATTTGTATACTATAGAAATACAACAGGCTCCGCCCATTAAAAATTAAAAACAACCGATTGCGTGAGACTCAATTACTTTTCAACAAATTATTTCTGATTTTGTAGAATTTGTATACTAACTGCCATGTTTCCGAAACCTATTTTACTTCGCGAGAAGATATAAAGATGTCTTTTTTTCATAGATTTATATGGGGCCTTCTTAAGTGTTATTAGAAATCACTATTTTTTTCAATTATAAAAAAATAATATTTTTTATGTCGATATTGCAGAGTAAAAACAATATTAGTATACTAAAGGAGAATTTAGAATGGAGGAATGTTCCCCAATTCCTTGGCCTCAACCAAATACTTTCTATGCTTACAGTCGTATTGTATTTTGTCATGATCCAATTTTTCTATGTAAAATATATGCATAAATAATATGATAGCAGTTATAAATAACACATTTGTACATAGAGAAAAATATGGAATATCGACTTGAAGACGTACTTTACGTCACCATCGAATTAAACATTTAAAGATCTAGAACTGGCAAAATAGACCTCAATATCAGTCTGGGAACTTTTATGTTCTACACGGAAATAAATATTGCAACACCTGAACGTGTTTTGTGGTAATCATACATGCTAATACAAAAAACACCATACAAGCTCCACTCAAATAAAAAAATGTATAATACTGATTTAAAAAGTATGAGACATTCATTATCTATTTCATACAATCTAGGTATTTGAACATAAATTTTCTCAGAAGTCTACCAGAAGATATATTCAACAACCTTTTCAAACTTGGATTTCTGTAAGTATGAAATTCAATTTGTTGATGCTATCACAGAATCAAAAAATAATTTATTGACATCCACTTGTTCTATATCTGTATTATAAACATATACAATATTTTTGAAAGTACAATAAAAAAGGACACACTTCAAGTAATTTGATAACCGTCTCTAAACGCCTATAAATCTGCAAGAGTCCTAGTTTCTAAAATGGCTTTGAAAGCTATCCAGTCCGTTATAATAATAGACCGAAAAAAAGACAAATCAAAAGGAAGTAAACACACATACACACATACACAAACACAGAGAGAGAGAGAGAGAGAGAGAAATATATGATCACTGATAACTCCAAATTATGCATGTTTTGCATTTAAGGTTTCACAAAATCGAGTCAAATTGAGACATTTCCTGTAGTGTCATATCTTACTTATATATATTGATTGTCATTATCTCTATATATTTTACAGAGATATGGCCAATAATTTTATACACAATTTACCAGATAACATTTTTGACAATCTAAAGGAACTTCATAATTTGTAAGTATACTAAATATAATGTTACAGAGAAGTATACTGATGAAAATAAACTGAAAGAAAGCCATATAAAAGATATCAAAATACAATTTGCATAATAATTGATGAAGCTGTCTAAAATGCAAGAAATATTAAAAAATTGTCCAAGATTGGACGTAGATTTTGAACAAAATGACTATGTAACTGTTGAACTTATGTCCTCCACAATAAAAACACAATTCTTTTATCACTGGCTGAGATATGCAGTTATTGGCCTGTCAACATCCATTAAGAATCAGGTAAACTGATCTAGCCCAAGACGAACGTCGAGGTCATATCAGTTTTCTTGGTCCGTAATAAGCAACAAGGGCAGTCCATATATCCTGATATTGCCTTTAACATCTGTAACCACTATGATTATTGCGTCGAAAAAAATAACCTATAGTAGATCTTCAAACGGATGAAGGTTTCTTTATATCTTTAAATTTGACTAAGTGGTCGTGGTCTTATTGCAATAATTCCCACGCAGTTTTCCATTCTGAGAGAGGACAGCGAAACTTCCACCGCCTCTGTCGTCTGCTATTTGAATTGTGTCGTTATAGTCCGAGTCATTGTTATTTTTAATTCGATGGAATTGACTCTAATAGAATTAAAGGTCCGAAAATCTGGTTTTTGCGGCAATACTATATTCTTGGACCGACAGCATTCATATCAAGTATTTCTGAATATCATGTAATCGTACTTAATGCAATGAATGTTAAAGCCCATTTTTACTGATATTCAATCATTATTTTTAACCACTCATACAAATTATAACTCACCTGTTACAAAAGCAGACAAACTATACATCATTAGTTTCATCTGCAAAAGACGTGTTGTAATAACGCGAAAGTCGTGTAAAATTCTGGAATCGACCGAGAGATAAAGATCCTGTCTTACACCGGTCCACATCTTTGTTTGCCCGTGGTCAAAAGGCTGTATTCACACTAGCGAAGCCACATATACGTCATGAGAATGGCACATGCCAATTTTACAAAATCATGGATGATTTAATCATTATATTTAATAAAGGCAAATATTGTCCCATTCAGCGGTTTCAGGGATATATTTTTTTGTATAGAGATATATTCAATTTCGATATTAATCCGTTCCTTTCTTAATATAAACACTCCCAAGGTGCGAGGTGTATCCCAGCTACATTGATTATTTCTATGCTACTGGGGTTCTGGTGTGAAAACCCTCTAGAGTACACTACATATAGTTATATAATGTCTGTAATGTATCTTGTGCAGATTAATAGAAGAATAATGCATTTTTTCAATACTTATCTTAGGAATTTGAACAACAACTTTCTCAGAAGTCTACCAGAAAACATATTCCACAATCTAGCAAACCTTAAAGTTCTGTAAGTTGCCACTTTAATTTCTTATCTTAGATTATTGCTAAATGGGTTATTGGACACAAATGTTAACTGGAAGTACCATGATATTGATATTCATTAACTTTAAAGTTTTTTTTTATTTGGAGGACAGACTATCAAAAGTCCTATTTTTACAAATGTTTATGTCAATCTGTCCTTATTTCCATATGAAGCCAAATGGTTACAAGGGTTGTTACAGAGGAGGAAAAGAAAACAATCCAGCCATGTAATTTCAGTTTCTACTATTTAGATGATGCACTAAAGAGGCCATTCGCTATAATCCTTTCTGTAAGGACTGCATCTTATTTACAAAGAGGATTACTGCTGTTACAAAAGCGTCTTAACCAGGGATTTATCAAGAATAAGTTGGTGTCATCACTTTGGAAAGTTTACGGTCGTCATTACGAATTGATTGACCGTTACAGTGTTCCAATATCTAAGATGATGTAGGACCTGTTCCACTGTCGTAAAATTTCATGTGACTCCACCGGATTGTGACTTCCACCGGATTGACTTTTTGAACTTCACTTCCGGAGCACATGGGTTCACTCCTGGTTTTTATAGTGTTGTTCATTGTTTTTTAGTTTTATGTGTTTATTTGTTGTGCTTGTTCATTTGTCTTTCCGGGTTTGTCTGTCTAATGGATTACATTTTCTTGATTGCTCCTTAGGTATATTATGCCTTTTTTTAATTACCGAAATGAATTTAAAGAGACCAGGGACAGACAAGACTTAAACATTTAATAGATTCATATATCTACAAGTCGTTGACATATTTATTATTACATTAAAAATGTACAAATATGTGAAGATGTCATTTTCTATTAGGTTGAAGAATATCCAAAGTAGTAATATTATGCAACATTTCAACATTATGTGAAACAGACACATGTAAACATTGGTATATTCTTCCTATTATGTCTTGGCTAAGTTTATTATATATATATATTCTGTATTCTTTTCCAGATCCATTTCCGGTAATTTTCTGCGAACGTTACCCAATGACATATTCAACAATTTAGGAAGACTTCATACTTTGTAAGTATAGGCACCCTGTAAGTGGGAGCATCCCTTGAAAAAATAATTTAATGAAAATCACATAAGCAAACAAGATATAGCAGATAATTCTTTAAAATTAGTGGACTCGTATGCGCCTAATTTGTTTCCTCAGTCCTTATATATATTATAACATATTGAACATTTTGTGAACAGAATTTGACTTAAAACGATCGACAATATCGATAAGTATTCCTACAATAAATATTTTATCGTTTAGTGATATATATAAACCAGCATTTATTGGATGTGATCGGCCACTTTGTTGTTGTAAGTTCACCATTTTAAAATAATTTGGACAAATAAAAGGTCAGAGTCCAAAGGGGTAAAGTTAGCATGTCTAAATATGGTCATATTTACAGTCAAAAAAGGGGAAACACCAAAATTCGATTATTTTGATGTTGTTCATTGCATTGTTAGTCGGATATATTTTATTTATTGTAGAACTTCTTACGTTTTACCGTTGGTTTATAGGGTTTATAAAGAAAACACGGATTCGTGTTAAATGTGTTTAAGATGATTCACTTTAATTACGAAAAAGAGAACACAATTTTACTAACATTGTTTAAAAATTAATGTGTTATAATATCCGTCTGCTTTTCGTTTACAAAAAATGCGTTTTATTTCCAGATTTATATATAACAATTCACTGGAAATTCTTCCACACAATATATTCGACAGACTCTCAAACGTGGATTCTTTGTAAGTAATAAATTCTTTGATACCTATTTGGATGCACAAGATGTGCACATGTCGTCGACTTACAATTCATTGGTTGTACACAAGGCCTAACATGCTTAATACACATGCAACAATAATCGACGTACCGGTTCAAATTATCAACACGTGTTTACTAGATACAAGTATAATAAAATCAATCCAACTATATCAAAATGTTATAGGAACATGCTTTCATTTGATTGAAAACTAAGAAGGAATTAAAAACACTGATATAAACCATAACGCTAAAAAAAGCGTTGTCTTTTATTATAAAAAAACAAGAACGAATACTCGCTGCTTCTGATCAAATTAGGACGAAATATTGTTTTAACTTTTAAAATGCACTTTAGTGAAACTAAAATGGCCGAAATTTTTATTTTTGATTGCTCCTTAGGTATATTTGTCCTTTTTATATAATAATATTTTAGGGATTTTCAAATGGGCTTTAAGGAAAGAGATCGTTATGAATTTGTAGATGAGCAAATAGATCAGGAATTTGGGAATATACATTAGGGATTGAAATTGTAGTCAAAAAGTTAATCGACATTCATTGGTAAATTGGAATTTTCTTCTCATGTCTACTTCATCTTCGAGCAAATTCGTATTTTCTGATATTTTGTCTTAAAGTCAGCCTTGATATATGTATAATTATCAATACAGCTTTATATTATTTTATTTGAGAAGTAACGAGAAATGTTATTCTTCGTGAAATTCAGATTACATGTATCTATATTTATAACTTCGACTCTAAGGTAAACAATACTGCCTCAAAGTCAACATTCCCATTATCAATTTAAAATTAAACAATATAAAACTTAAGTTATAAAAATTTCACAATCATGTATATTGCTGTTTGATCAGTATACACTTTTAAATTAGTGTCTTATTGTTTTACGCCTGTTCGAAAATATTTATGGGTTTGAGAATTATATATTAAACATATTAAATACGGTTTTGATAATATATTTATTTCAATTCAGATCTTTAAGTCACAACCTTTTCAAAACTCTACCAGTCAGCATATTCAACAGTCTAGAAAAGCTTTCAATGTTGTAAGTATACGTTTCTAAATTACTTGCAGATGTTAAATACGTTAAATATATTTTCTTTTTGATAAAGACATAATCTTTTGATCAGTTTAATTGAGGTCTGAAGCTGACATGTCAGTAACTGCTAGTAGTCATTTATTAATATATAATGACCATTGTCATTTTGCTTAGTATCTTCTGTTACCTTTTTAATATCTGACTCGGACTTTATTTGAACCGAGTTTTACTGTATGTATCGCTATGTGTTTGTTTATTCTACATTGGCTAGAGTTATAAGGGAAGGGTTAATAGAGATCTCACAAAACATGTTTAACCGTGCCACATTTTTGCGCCTGTCCCAAGTCAAGAACATCTAGCATGTGTTAAACTTGTGTGTTTTTATAGTGGTTCATTTGTATGTTCCGGAGTTTAGCGTGTTGTCTATTTTGAGTAACTAGTATGCATTATTGTTTAGGGGCCAGCTAAATTACTCTCTGCCTTGAAGACCCATTGATGGCCTTGGTCTGTTTTCTGCTCTTTGGTCTGGTTGTTGTCTCTTTGACACATTCCCCGTTTCCATTTTATATTCTATTATACGTTTTGAATTTTGACCATTTCTCTCTATCTAGCTATTGCAAGTAAACCCAGTGACACCCAGTGCGGCTGTGTTTGTCTGATGACCGCATTGACCTTACTGATGTGGAAAACTCACCACTGAGAGGAAAAGTTCAGATTTCATAACACATATACATGTAACATCGCTATGTGTGCCAGACCCAGGACTGTAGCATACGTTTTCAGTATTTTTAATTGAAAGAGCAAATAAATAAAGAGGGATATAGAGATATTGACAAACTTTCTTATGATTTTTGGGGTAACATTTCAAAACAATAAAGTAGAAATAAAGGGTTTATCATCTTTAAAAGGATATGATATGTCTGAAACTGGTTTCCATGTAATTCTAATAGCTGCCAAAATCTACCACTGAAAAAAATGAATCGGAATGTCAACTTTGTTTTCCTTACATGTATCTTTAAGTAATGTTTTCATTTATTTTCATGTATTTAGAGAAATGGATGTTATGTTAGGATGCTCATCAGAGGATATTTCACTTCTGGCCTGGGCAATGAATCGAAGTGATTCTGGTCTTACAATTGACCTGACCAAAGATGGCATCGACTACAGCATTGACGTCTGGATATCAGACATGGATATGTGTATAAGGTCTAAAGGTGAGTATAAATATGCTTGGATCGAATGCCTTAAAAAATTTTAAGGAATACCATGTTAACAGTTTAGATTATCACATGTCA
This sequence comes from Mytilisepta virgata, assembly GCA_028015205.1. Classification (NCBI taxonomy): domain Eukaryota; kingdom Metazoa; phylum Mollusca; class Bivalvia; order Mytilida; family Mytilidae; genus Mytilisepta; species Mytilisepta virgata. The sequence continues at coordinate 5,055,408 of CM051510.1, forward strand.
ATTTGATGCCGGAGAGAGAATTTTTCGGCAGACGGATTTATATAAGCATCCAGTTGCTTGTTTCGGAATCCCATTCATCTTTAATATTGTGTGTATTATACTGTGATGTGTGCTTGATGTTTGAATAAAATATATTTATACTAATTTGATGCCACTGATCGAGGCAGTACGCTCAGCTACTAATAGATTCCTTGATAGAATTTTTTTTATGCACAAGATGTGCATATTTTGTCAATATACGACTCTTCAGTTGTGCTTAAGGCCTAAAATGTTGAAAATCAAAACAATTCTACGATCACTAGCCTGTCAACACCGAGCTCGTGACTTTTACTTATACCGAGTCTTACTCCGATCTTAATTGACAAGGATTTCCAATTATTTTGCCTTAGAGCGGAGTTTTTTTCCTTGTTCTCCGGTGTCCTACGGTTAGACTCCATAAATTAATAGTGCCATTTCCTATGTGAAGTGAACTAACAAATGTCATGGTCTTGTGCCATCTTCAGAGTAAATAATACCCATATACATGTATATATATTCTGAAAGGCCATTATGTTAGCATTGTTTCAATCATGATAAAATAAATAAAAAATATCCATGGAAACCTAGTTGGCATAGCAACATTTAAAATATTTTCATAAAAAAACTTTAACAATGTTCAATTTCACTCCACTTAGGCTTAAAATGGAGGTCTGATGCAGCGTTTCAATCCATTATCCAATTGAGGCTTAATTTGTCAGATTCTGCATAAAATTCCATTACATATGTGGAAAAAAGGTTTACTTTTCCGGCTCTTTTTTTCGCAATTTAACTTACCAGTCAGGTGCTGATTATCACAGTCAAAGTTTTGCACACCACATGTCAATTCACAAGTCCCAGTTTATGACCTCCCATTACTTGTCAGAAGCAAAATCAGTTAATGTTTTCGTATATTTGTAAACTAAAATCTATCCTCTTTCGGTCAATATTACAATTTTGAGGTTAAGACATTTATTATTTATTTATCATGTAGTCAAACTTTACTTAAAAAATAGTAAGACGATATTGTAAATGTAAGTTTCTAGACGGAATAGACATATATAGGATTTGAAGAAGTACAGACGTTTCTCATCATTATTATAAGTCATCAGGTTTTATTTATTAATTTTATAGCACAGTTCGAAAAATTTTATTAGACAATCAATTTCATTTACACTTTTGTAAATATTACAGGTTCAGAGGAAGGTGGTCCAACCATAGACGGTAAATATAGTCGTATTTTCATAGAGTATTTTTAAAAAAGATAACATGAAAAATAAATGGAAATGGTGAGCTGTCAAAAGAGGCATAAAATGACTAAAATGTAAGAAATACACAAGTCGAGGAAAACCAAATATAAAATCGTAAAAAAAACAACAAACTAAAAATTTAAATATACCCAACGTTTCGACCAATATGGTCTTGATCACGAGCATGTAAAAAATAAAAATAAAAAGGTGTTGAGTGTTTGAAACCCAGAGCAAGACTGCTCTGTACCAATAAGTTGAATATTTAATGATATTTATTATTTTGAAGAATCCAACCACAAATTTCAAATGTTTTCAGGGATATAAAATATACTGTATGTATTGTAATTATTATATAGTTACACGTGGACCTTTAGGTTAAGACTTCGACAGTATAAATAATCTAAATGCTTCGGCTTAAGGGGGTACCCAACACTTTGACTAAAATAGATTTCTCTTTAATAATAGTGTGTTATTTAAACGTTCAGCTGATTTTTAAACGTTGACTCCCCTAGGTGTTCCGTACCCCCCTTAAGGTTGTGTCATTTTACATTTTGTTGCTCATTTATTCTTCCGACGTTTATGTTAAGACAGAAACTACTCTTCCTCGTCGATCTTTATAACAGAACATTTACAAAATGTGACAAGATTTGTATTTTATAGGGATTGTTGTTACAGTAGTTTGTGCCACCATTGGTAGTATTGCTTCTACAGTGGTTGTGTATCAGATTATGCAGTGGATAGCAAAGGCCAAATATTTTACAGAACGAAAGGTATAACACGGATCTAACAGTAAAAGTGTATTAAATAAAGCACATATAGATTTTACAGTACATTGAACACGTAAATGATTGCACGATGTCACAATAATTAACGGTAATCGTTTAAATGAGTTTCCATATAGTAAAATGTGTTTTTACTATGTTTGCAGCACGATTGATCTAACTCAGTAATCCCAATAAATGTAATGTCATGATAAAGATGAGAGATATTCATGATGTGCTTTACAATAACAGATAGAGAGGAATATCGAAGAAAGCTGGCTTATGGACTCGTCTGAAAGCCGTCAAAATTTCAGCTAACTGTTAATCTGTTGTTTTATAGAAAACACTGGACGTTTAAATCTGATTTGTAATAAAAATGAAAGTGTTTAGATAATTTTGGAAGTGGGCAAATCATATCTCCTCATTGTTAAACGTTAGAGGCAACATATACCATTACTCATTATTGTACACTTAATACATAATTGCACAAAATAATAAATTCAAATTCTGCACAAGGATACCTTTCATAAATGTTGCAAAATTAAATCATCTCGTGAATAATGGCGGCGAATATTTTGTTTTTGTCAAAACTCAGATATCAAAAAGTTTAATAGACTTCCTTAGTTTCGGTGTCCTTGATAAAATTTACTCGGTTACTATTCCGCACAATGTGTACGCTGCATACAGAATTGTCTGCCTTTGTCTCAAACGTTTCAAATATGGTTCAATGGACAATCACTGAACATAAATGCAACAATTCCGCATTGGATATCTAAAGCTAATTGGTGTAGCCTACTGCGACGATACCCTGTGCAGTTTCATTCTAAGTTTTCTGCAGATCTCAAAACTTAGAAATAAAGAAATATGAAAATGTAAAATAGGAGATTCATTATCATGATTTTATGAATATATTGTACCCGTAAAAACAGCGCACTGTTAAACCCCGAATAACTACCGGTCGTACAGTAACAAAATGTGTACACCTTCTGTCCAGTTAATTAATTTCTAATCGTAAAATGGGATTTTATTTTCAGACCGAAAAAAAGAAAACACAGGCTGAGAAAATAATTACTGAATGCGTTGCTGTTGCAATTAGTGACTACAGTCTAGATGGTGAGGATTCCCAGCAAAATGTAAACATAGTCTTTCAAAACAATCCTCCTGAGAATTTTCGTGGTATTATAATGTGAGAATTGTGATCTATGAACAGTTAATAATATAATGTATCATACATTTGCTAGGACCTTAATAACAAGTGAACAATTTAACTTGAATTTCAATTGCTCATCGAATCATAATTAATTAATCAAAAGTGAGGCAAAGATTGTTTTATTGTGCACATAAAAAAAAGATAAATAAATAAATAAATACGATTATCCGACAATGTTTCTACATTACTCCTTTAGTTTCATTGGCGTATTGAAATACGATTTCCAATGTTCTTATGGACTTATGTGGCCATATGGTATTATATGATGGTGGTTTTATATTATATGGTGGTGTTTTTTTATGATTATGCTTTTCTATTATATGCTGGTACTTTTGTATTGTACAACGGTGCTTATCTATTATATGATGGTGTTTTTGTATTATACGGTTTTGCTTTTGTATATATGGTGGTGCCTTTTGTATGTTTTATTTAATGACTTTGATGTTTATTTTATTGGTTATCAATCGGAACACATCAGATTATAACCCAACGTTTTTTGTTTTGTTTTGTTTTGTTTTGTTTTTATACGGCCGTCAAAATTTTGACGGGACGTATTATGGTATACAAATGTCCGTCTGTCCGTCGTAAACATGTCGCGCCGTAACTTGAGAACGACTCATCCAAATTTCACATAGTTGTTTCTTATGATGATCAAACGATCTGTATACTTTTTGGTGATATAAGATTAAAACTTTTTGTGTTAACTGACTTTGTAACTAAAACAGAAGTTTGTTTTTTTCACATGTCGCGCCGTATCTCAAAAACTATTTATGATTATTGCTTAAAACTTTACACACTTCTTAGTTATATTAATCTAAAGATCTGTATACTTTTCGGTGATGATTCAACATTTTATTTTAGAGTTTTTGAGGTTTTTGTAAAAAAAAAAAAAGGGGGGGGGGGGGGGGGGGGGTTTCACATGTCGCGCTGTATCTCAAAAACGATTTATGATTATTGCTTAAAACTTTACACACTTCTTAGTTATATTAATCTAAAGATCTGTAGACTTTTTTGGTGATTATTCAAAATTTTATTTAAGAGTTTTTGAGATTTTTGTAAAAAAAAAGGACGGATTGGGGGGGGGGGGGGGGGGGTTCACATGTCGCGCCGTATCTCAAAAACGAATTTTGATAAGTGCTTAAAACTTTACAAACTTCTTAGTTATATTAATCTATAGATCTGTATACTTTTTGGTGATTATTCAAAATTTTATTTTAGCGTTTTTGATTTTATTGTAAAAAAAAGGGGGGGGGGGGGGTCGCGTGTCGCGCCGTATCTCAAAAACGATTTATGATTATTGCATAAAACTTTACACACTTCTTAGTTATATTAATCTAAACATCTGTATACATTTTGGTGATGATTCAAAATTTTATTTTAGAGTTATTGAGTTTTTTGTAAAAAAAAAAATGGTGGGGGTTCACATGTCGCGCCGTATCTCAAAAACGATTTATGATTATTGCATAAAACTTTACACACTTCTTAGTTATATTAATCTGAATATCTGTATACTTTTTCGTGATGATTCTTTATTTTGTTTTTGAGTTATTGAATTTTTATTGAGCTTTTTGGTAAAAAAGGTAGTCTTTTTTGGTCACATTTCGCGCCGTATCTCTATTGCTTAAAAGTTTACACGTTTATGTTTTGCCGGGTTTCCATATACATCCCACCAGCAGCTCCAGTAAATAAATGAAGATTCCAAAAACATTTATTATGTTTTTTTCACAAGACGACGGGCGTATCATGCGCTCGTGGCGCAGCTGTTTATTTTATTATTTATACAGATGAATAAACATTACTATTTTGAAATATTTATTTATTTCAAAGGTTAGCAAATACAGAAAAATTTAATAACAAAAAATGTATGGCCATTTATATATTATCAGGTCATGATCTTATCAATTATTTGGTCATTAGTGTAACCCAATACGTCGTTGTTTTGGCGAAAATGGCGGGAACCATGCTGGAAACATTTGTTTGAATGTTTTGTAGCTGAAAATATAGAGATTTACTAATATTTAAGCCTTTCAGAATAGCAGTTTACTATTTTAGGTGATAGAATTCTGTAAAAAGTAAAAAAATTTCCAAAAAAAATTAGAAAGTGAAATTAGGTCTCAGAGAAATATTCTTTTCTGCCGAAACGGGGGTGGCCGTTGTGGAAATTTCACTTGCCAACGTGTCATTTGACTCAATTTGTTTGTTTTCAGGCCCTTGAATTTGGACAAATACTATATTAACACTGTACATAGGAAACTTGCAATATATTTACATATATATGTTCTATAGAAGCCCCAACATTACATTTGTCATTAGTATCGTATTCTGATTAATAAACAGTGAGATAAAGCTTGTCAATCGGATCATCCTCGGTTATTTCCGCCTAGCGTCACTTTATCGATCTTTGTCGGAAATGGCCGAGTGATGTTCCGATTGTTTCATTTTTATTGTGTACATCAAAATATAATTGTCCTTTTATTAAATTGAACCCAAAGAAAAAACATTGTTACATATATTGATGAATTAACAAGAAATTTAGCCATTTTTTTATTTGTAAGGAGAAAAGGATTTCAAACTGGAATGTGTTGTTTGACACATAATTCTGTGGACTTGCTTGTTAGTTTAAACTTATTCATTTATAGTAGATTGGAAAACAAGTTTTACTGATTTAAACTAAACCCTCTCAACTTGGCAGGCGCGAGACGTTTTAGCCTTGTTTTTATTCGACATCTACAAAGGAGTTTTTAACGTCCTAAGGATGTTGCTCTCCCTTAACACGGGACAACCAATTTCCGGCCTCATCCGACGGAATAGCAGCTTTTAGCGAAACCATCCTCTCAGATGGTGTCAATTGGGAGTCGAAAATGTGATCTCTGGTATTTTCAAAAAATAAAACGGACAACAGGATATCATAATTATTGTCTTATGTTGTAAAGCTAAAATCTGTAGCTTGAGTTTCTGTCACGTAAGACCCTTTTTGGCTCCTGCTTTAAATCCATAGATAAAAATCCAAAAGCTATTGAGCATCCACATATTATCTACAATTATTCTGTAAAAAAATTCAAACCATAAACTTAAATAAACGTTTTTGAGTAATACAGGCAGTAATCCATCTGGACCCCTTTTACAGGTACTCAAGGAAAATTATGACCTCAGTTGTCTCTGCTACCTGTTTATATTGCAATATACCGGAAACCTTTTAAGTGTAATTGAAGCGGAAGGTTTATCGCGCTGTAAAACCTTGTTTAACCCACCATTTCCATCGGAAATGCCTGTACAAAGTCAGGACCATTACGCTTATTCCCACTTTTCCGGCGCTTGCCTTGATTTTGCCTGTTATATATGGACTACGCGCCTTTTTACTATTCCTTTTGATAACAGCCTTGGAGTTCGTTAATTTGGTTATTACCTTTATCCATAACAAAAATAAAACTCTAATCTTAAGAATACGTATGTTGAATAGTTCAAGTCATTCCTTTTAGGTTAAATATTTGGACATTCTACCGGGGCCTGATTAAAATTCTTTGATTCTACAATTTAAATAAAATTAAAAGAACCATCCAAAACCATCTTGGAAGAGTTCAGATCAAACGTATAATAGATGGAGTATACCGGAAAAATTAAAATTCTGACTTTGATACTATGAAAAACTGAAACCGTACACTAAACAGAAATGTTGAAATGGATATCAGTGGTATTTATACTTTTGAGTCCACTTTTGGGAGTCTCTGGAGAGAAATCAAATCTTAGTTGCGCGCCCATGTACAGTATACAGCATTCCAATAACATACATGTATCTAATTGTATCAGTTGGAATCGCTACATATACCTATCCGCAATGAGGTAGGAATACAATTTATTTAAATCATATATTCCCTAATGTTATAAGCTGCTAATTCTAAAGAGGAAATTTCGTCAAAGGGAAGCTGTTGTGTTTCTTTTAAATTCTTTTGTTAAAGATTTGTAAGCATAATTTACGCTTGCAATAATTTTTCTTGGCATTTTTACTCGTCCTTGAGCTATTAATATATTAAGACATTAACATTGGTATTTGCTGCTTATTTGGAAGTACGCGATACCAAGGCCATAGATAGGACCTGTATTTTAGTGAGGCAAATAACTATCGTCTGAGGACCAATCAAGGCCACCAGAAGCTCTAGAGAAATGGTGAGAAAACCTGCATTCTGGGCATTTCAAGACGTATATTTGTATAATAGAAGATATGGCATATTCTGTACATAAAACATACATTTTGTTATATTTTGTTGTAGAACAAAGTGGATTATAGTGGTAAAAGAAGTCTTTGGAGGTGAAACAATCGAAATGAACATTAAATATACCGTTCAATATAATTTCCGAAACTGTTTCTGTGTAATAAATGCCTCTGTTATCTTTTTCCTAACTGAATATAATGATCTCGATGTTTGTCTATTACGTTTTATTTCTTAAATAAGTGTTAAACACGGAAATTTTTGGCGAGGCAATTGCCTCACTTGCCTCAACGGTACATGTGTAGCTACGGCCTTGGATACATGTATCTAGGAATAATAGCAAAGGACTGATCGATTCGTATAGACAGTATAATGTGTCCGGGTGGGTTGATATGTCGTAAGCTAGCTCGGTAAAAATCCGGCTTAGTGTGTCGGTTTAGTATACAAAAAATGGTTCATTTCATATCACATCAATATGTCCTCGTATTGGTATTCATTTAACGATTTCCACTGGACGTTAAACAAGAATTCACCCATCAATCATCCCTTTTTTTCTGGTTTTTTTTTCTTGGTATTCACGTAAATGATAATAAAAAATATATCCGTCCCGACAAATAGCCGTATTTAATACATGCATTTTTTGTGTGTTAGTTATAATCTAACCATCAATCGTAGATTTTATTTGTTGCTAATATTTGAATTCAGAACATTCAGAGATAAAAATCTACAACATGGCCTACAGATAATAACATACAGATTGTATGACTAGAACGATTCTGTAAACAAAGACAAACGTAACTTTGTTGTATGGAAAGTCATAATGCTCAGTTCTGGAATAATTATTTTAATTATAAATGTGTTTATTACAAAGAAAACAGGTAAGATCATACATTTATTTAATAAAGTAATCTTGTTATTTTTTAACTCATTATTCACATGAATACAAAAATTTCAACGAGAAATAGATAAACAGGAGTTCTATATTGCACATTAGTTTTATGTCAGTAGAGATATATATAAAGATTTTAATTGACCATTGAATCATAGTTTATACAATGGAAAACGGTTATTAGCTTGGCCATGTTTGGCTTTCGGAATATCAACTAGAAATAGAAGAAATAGCCTGCTTTTTTTTATTGTCACTTTAACAGCTCATAACCTGTCTAAAGTATGAGAATTATAGTCTTAAACTGGTGACCACCACAAAATGCGTCGAGCCCTAAATAGCCAAGACAAAATAAGCAATTGGAAACCCAGTACAAGAAACTAAAGAATTCAAAGAGATAATTATGCAGTGACCATAATATTCGTGTTGGATAGGCACCAATAATACGCGTTAGTGTTAAACAATATTTGCCGTATTCAAACCCTTCTCATATTGATGGTCAAGGGCAAAGACAAAAAAAGAAAAAAATAGACTCGCAGTAAAAATCAACTAGAATATATCCAACCCATTAGAATCGGAATTGAAATCTTGAGGCACTGTGTTCTTAACGTTGTTTTGAATCTTAACTTTTAAATATTATACAAAAGACTGATCTGCATATATGTACATATATTGCTTTGGGGCAATACATATATCCACAAGATACACAAATGATTATTAATTCATAATTATTTAATTATATAATACTCCTGAACTACAACATTGAAAGTGTTCCTAATCACTTAAGTCTCTTCATAGATTACACGTATATACCATGTGTTTGTTTATTTCCCATGGTATTTATTTTCCAGTTGACTTTAATTAAGAAATGTTTTTAAAAAGCTTACTATTGATAAAAATAGCATCACACAAATAAGTCTTCTTACAGCTTAAAATTTATATATATATTTCGGTATTTTGTGATACGTTTTATTAAACCTATCTATCCAGTTTTATATAAATGTACTGTATATATATGTTTTAAATATAACACTTATCCCCGGTATTATCAGATTTATTGCATACTAATTTATCCAATTTTCGTGGTTTTCCATAGAAACATAACTACAAGGTCATTTTAAGGTGGTACCCAACACCTTGACTAAAATAAAATTGGCTCGTTTAATTTTCATAAAATTTTTAGGAAATATTTACTTTGACCTGTTGGCATAAATGTTGATTTTTTTTAGTAAATAGAATTTCAAACTTCGCGGGAATAATTTTATTGAATATATAGCAGTTTGGCAAACATCAATTTTGATCATAGAGAAGCTAAATGTCTCTTTACTTATTAAATTTGATTAAAACGCTCTGGTGATTTTTAAGAGTTATCTCCCTGTAGTGTTGGGTACCACCTTAACAAGATATTATGTTCAGCAATATATTTATTGGAAATCCAGAGATGCAAATACATGTGCAAGAAACTTTCCATCAGGTAAACAGAGAGTTTGAATAAAAATCCACAATCAACAAACATTTCTATGCAAATGAAAAATAAATAAAATTTAAGAAGTAACAGATCAATAAAAAACTAAATGAGTTAAAAATTAAAAGAATTAAAAAACAAACAAATTTAAAAAATAACAGAATCATGTAAACAAAAAAGTAAATGAGTGCATGGAAATATAATTCAATAAACAAACAAATTTAAAAATTTACAGATAAATAAATAAGTGAATAAGTGGAAAAATAAAAAAACCTCCAATCCCAATTATCTCATAAAAAATTGAAATTTTTATTATAGTAGAAATCGTATGTATTTGGCGATGAGAACAAATTAATAAAATATTAATTGTGAGAAATTATACGTATTAATGTCTTTCGAATATTTCTCAGTATAATCTCGTTTTCTCATCAGATAACATCATCGGCTTGAGGAAATGTCATATAAGGATAACGTAGATAAGTTGTTTTAATGTGAATCAAATATTGTTGAATTGTTATCCTGAGGATATATTTTATGATAATTTGTATATCTAATGTTGTGGTTTTATCATCTGTTTTTTTTGTTTTTGTTTTTGTTTTATGTGTGTGCGTTTGTATCTTTGCATTGAGCATATACAAACTGTTTATGAATTGACACTGGGCTATTTTGCCTATTTTTTTTTTCTTTCGTTAAATTGAATTCAAATGCATGAATTCAAAGAAACTCTATAGTGTGCCACTTGTTTTAACACTTTTGATCCATTTAGTAGATCTTGATAGAATTGAAAATCAACTTGAATTTTTACGATAATTCTTTTTTGTTTTTCTCATTATTTTTAAAATATAAAAAAGTGGTCAGTTCGAATTTCAATTTGCCGCCATTTCTGTTCGACTCTGTTGTCTATTCTGAAAAGGATGACAGTAAACTAAATAAATAAATAATAAAAATGAATCCCGTACGCACGAAGAAAAAACGTCTTGACAAGACTTCAGCTTTCAAAGATGTATAGTATTTTTAGATGCCGGTAACACATTGTCCTACTGTGGTCAGCGTAAAACATGGATTGAGTCTAAAATATTCTGCGAATTGAAAGGAGGTAGACTTATGAACAGGGGAACAGAAAATGATGCTGTGTTCTTACAGAGAACGGACATACCAGCAAACCAGGAAATATGGCTCGGTCAATATAAAGGGCTATCAGGCTGGATAGAAAATATTGGTAAAAATATTTAATATAGTCTTTTAATGTACGTGAAATCTGAATTTATCATGACTTTCTATAAATCAGAAAAAGCAAATTTTTGCCGTGCATATAATTTAATTGTACAATTTTATTTATTGAATTAAGAATGTACATCCGGTAATTTGAAGCTTAGAATAAATTAACCATGGAAACTAATAGACATGTATTTTTTCATTATGCATCGTCAAGTCACAGTATTCAAATTCTCAACAAATATAAAATGCAAAAATCTGAGTACTTTTCCGACCAAATAGAAATGTTATGGTCCGAAGTCGGACTACAGATGGCCTGCTCTGCATGGTACGATGTAGTATTTGTTTACTTTATCTGTATTGCAGGATGTTTTAGTGAGAGATCATTAGGTGTAAGTTGGTACAGTATAAAGACAGAGAATAATTCAGCAGCAGTTTGTCAAACTATTTGTAATGCTACGGATCATTTTGCATTAAAGGTAAACATGTATTACTTATATTTAAGTATCTTGACCATTCTAAATGTCCCGCATGTTCCATTCAAAGCAATGACAGAGACCTCGGTAATTGTCGGCAAACTCCGGACCACGTGATCATTCTCAATGTCCTCGATCTCCCACTCAAAGCAATAACTGAAACCAGTTAGGATCAAAGTTGAAATAAAAAAGCGGGACCAGGATTTTGGCAAAATAAAAAGACAAGATCACTTTGGGTGTGAAGAAAAAGGCAGGACCTGTGTCAATCAGGAAATTTTTGTTTTAAATAAAAATGAAAATTTAGGCCGTAATAAAAAAATCCAGGGCCAAAATTTCGAAGAAAAAAAGGCAGGATCAAACCTTTTAGTCCCCCTCCCCGAAAAAAATAAAACGGTTGCTCCTTTACGGTCATCTAATGTGGGTGGATATCTTAAATTTGTTTATAAAGTGTGTGTGTGCGGGGAAGGGGGATATTGTATACCTTTTTTCTGCTGAAAGTGGACGCAATGTTTTTTTTTAGTATCTATTTGCAGTTTAAACTGGTTTTAATAAAGGTTGCATTTTTGGGTGGTATGGTAGGTGAATGTCAAGTAATCAATAGGAACAATATCCTTCTGCAAATAAGTCGAAAACGCGAAATGGCCTTAACCGGCCACCATAGAATCCCTAAAAATCCACAACGAGTTACGGAAAAACACATTAATTCACGAGTGCGTGTAGCACACGAGTGAATTATTAGTGTTTTTCGGTCACGAGTTGTAGATCTTTGGTATTCGAATTTCGAGATTAGTTATTCTGTTTATTACATTGGCATATTCCGTGTATTCATCAAATTTAACGAGAAAATACAAGGGATTATGTTTTTATGCGACTTAGCGACGACATTTGTATAGGAAGATCGTTGGCGACGGCTATTGTTACGTCACTTCCTAGAGTGAAATATGACTTACGATTTCACTGGGTGAATTATCGGATTTGATTTCACTCGGAAATCCCGGTATTTCACCACACTCAATGTAATATTTATATATTTTACAGGGATCGATATGTCTATGTAGTTATAACAGTTATGTCAACACCACGTGGTTAACACCAACAGATAATTGTCTAACAAATTGTCCAGGAAACAACGCAGAGAAATGTGGAGGAACGGACAGCATTTCTGTATACCACAGAGGTAAGTTTATGTTTTGTGAAAAAGAGGCTAATATTAAAACTTGTACCCGATGAAGATCATCAGTGATATTTACCTTACTTTACATTTGGTTTTGTTTCTTTCTGTTTCACGAGAGTCATAGAATGTCAGAGCAAAAGATTAAAAAGAAACCGGACTTTGTCCTGGAATAATACATGAAGTAATATATATATCTGGTTGCAACATTCATTTCTGTTATTTATGATAGGGAAACTGCAACGATGGCCCTACATTCATCAAATCAAAACAAATCTGTTGATTACAGGTTTTTGTTTGGGTCATTTTGTGTGTGTTGCGTTTTTTTTTTCTTTGTTCTTCTCCTTCTAGATCTCTGTTTATTCTGTGTCCCTAGATTTATCATTGCTTGATGGCAATTCATTGTTCTCATATCTTATTTTAATTTTCATATCTGATCATATAAAAAACATCGTGGTATTTTTACAGTATCCGGAGATTTAATCCAGTATAGCCCAGACTCGTACCCACATTTACAGTGTGCAATGATGAACTGTTCTAGTACTACAGAATGGACGTATTATGAAAGGGACTGTAACGATAATCTTACTGCTCTTTGTGGTAAGTAATAATGAACAAAGTGGAGTAATGCTATAAATAAACCGTCGAGGTACTACCGAATATTCTTGGTGTGTGTATATATATATATATATGTGTATATCTTAGTTGTTTTGAATCAAAGAAACAAAATACATGTCTTTGATATTAGTTACATATAATTTATAAATACCCAGACAGTGAAAGTTTGCCTTTCAATTTTTTTCTTTCCATCCGCTAGTAGAAACATCATTAACACTATAAGCCACAGTGTATATTATATCTTAGTATGGGTATAGCTCTGCTGCCGGAATTTATGGACAATCTCTTGAGATGTTGTTTTGCGTAGAGAATTTTCAATTCTTTTCCCGCCATGAATTGGTTTCTAGCATATTGGCCTCTAATCATCTGTCTCGGCTTCATTTGAATTTTTTTGGCTCTGCCTTTGTTGTGCTTGTTGTATTGCACATAATTATGATTTTTTTTACTTAAGGTTCAGGTGTACTTGTAAACCAGCCAGCACCTTGGCTTACAGCTCAGTCGTTTTGTAGCAGTTACGGATCCTTGGTTGGACTCCACAACATGGTGGCTACCTGTGTAGTGTCTAATAATATAAAAAAAGAATTCTGGATTGGTCTTTATAAAAATTTTGTAGATTTACACCTAAAAGGTAATTCTAAGTTTTGATTTTAAGTTTTGTATCTTTCTATATCTCAACCTCAGAAGTAATCAGTGCGGACTAGAGTATTTTATGATTCTTGTGAATAAAAGATGAAATTCTGCGGCCTTAGCCTTTAAAATACCCATTTTGTAAAATGTTTTTGTAATGTTTTATCATTTCAGAAACTTGCGTAAATATCGATTTTTCAAACAATTTTAAAGTGTAACACATGTATGTTGTGTGTTTGAAAATGTTGTCTTTCCGAATCAGAAAAAAATAAATGTATTACTATTATATCGAATAATTATTATTCTTAGAATTTTACTTGATTTGTAAGGTGATCGTCATAGGTTCAAATATGTTTATAAAGGGCACCTAAGGGATCAGAAAAAAAAATTGCCTGTATGAGCAGGTGCCCTATATACAGAGGTTCATGAATGTCCTTTATAAATAGTGATTTGCTTTATAGAGGTGCCCTTTAAAGCAGGTTTATTGACTGTATATAATGTTAATCTTATTATCCATGTTATATTTACAGATCGCATTGTACAGAACCCCGTTATTGGTTGTTACGCCATCAAAAAGGAGCCTACAAGTAACACGCCTATTGTAATGTTTTATCCCATAGAAATATGCGAAAAACAGAACAGATTTCCATTTATCTGTGAATTACGTAAGCACATACACATTGTAATGAACTTTCAAGCAAAGTAATTGAAATAGGTTAAAAAATGACGGAAAGGAAAAAAGAGCAGAAACTCAATTTTCAATTCTACCAAAGGAGATTCTGAAGAAACACTGTAACTATATAAATATCCAGTTTATTGCCCAAATGTTCCTCTTTTCTCGGTGTGCTAAAATGTTCTCTTTTACGTTCTGCAAATGTAAATGAGTATTTTTGGAACTTATTGCAGCCCCAGGCAAGCCAACAGATGATGGCTGCTATCTTCCTCCTACAACTTCAGCGGCAAGATCAACAACAACGACTTCTCCACAACAGTTAATAGAAGAAACAGATGACGAAGGACTTCAGATAGGTACTAGTTATTGGTCATTTATTTTCAGTTATTTTTTTTATTATAAAAAATTCAAGATGATTATGTTTATAAATTAAATCAAATAATAATAACTGTTTCAATAATTAAATATTATAATAATAAATGATAAAAATTAAAATTAAATAATTAAATGAAATAATTAAAATGAGATAATTAAATAAAATTATTAAATACACATTATGTACTTAAAATAATTTTCAAAATAATTTTTAATATTTAAAAAAAAATATTACTATACTTTTTTTTAATTATAACCTTAGACTTTTTCTGACAGAGAAAGTGGTGATGGTTTACCTTAAGATAATTTTGATATACTATGCACGTTATTCAGACTGGAAAAAAAAGTTAAACAAATCTGCTGTTTTAGATCCGACACATTGTTTTCATTTAAATCTATTTCTGTGTCCGCAAAGGCTTATCTTATTATATGTTCTTTTATATGAAAATGAATTGAAACGATATAGGGTATGCATCAATACGACACTAAGTAACAAAAAACCGGGATAATTACACCCATGTCTAATCTAACGGCTTTAAATAATGAGATACAACACTCTTGCCACAAAACAAGAACTAAATAGCCACAGTTATATGCATGCCGAAGGACGTTTCCTGAAATTCCAGAAAAAAACGAAGATATTCAGGTATATGCCATTATATGAGGACGAAAAAAAAAGAAAGGCGCTGACTGTTTCCTTGTAAATGCGACATTGTTAGTATGACATAAAAATCTACAATAGTTTTCCTCTAATTTTTAACTTTAATACAAATGATTTGATAATAACTTACCTTTCCAGGTTTGTACGTAGCTTTGGGAGTTGTTCTTCTGGCTGCAATCATAGTTGTGTTGATTCTGGTTGCCCGAAGAAAGAAGTGAGTATACTGGTTTTCTAATTTTTTTTTTCTCATCTAATTGAACAGGGACAGGATAAGCGCAAAAAACGAATATTTAAATCTAAATAAGATCACATTTAACATGTTTAAATTTAAAAATTGCTACCCTAAAACATGCTCAGCTAACATAACCATTGAAAGTAGGGTCCTCCTGAGTTATTCATATCATTTATCTGATCATCATTTTATTATACTATATTTTCCTTATGTGCATCCTAAAAAATCTACATCGATTTACACACACTTTTTGACCTGTTATTGATATTGACACTTATCAAAACATGTGTTGTTTCATTTGTTTGTTTGGGTGGTCTCGCCATTGCTTTATTCCGGTACAGACTATAGTGAGTTTTTTTTCCTTACACAAGACATTGCTACTCATGATTTCCATAGCAACCATCATATCTACTCTACTGACTATTGTTTTTTTTTAATATTGCGTCAATATTTGTTGCAGATCAAATCCAGAACAATCAACTCAACATAATATGTTAGCTGCACTGGCAGCCATTAAACTTCGAAGAAGAGAAGAGGACGAAAGTCAGCAGCCATCAACTTCCCAGAGTCAAGATAATACGAGTGTTACGATTGGTGAAAATGACGACAAAAAGCCACAATATGCTGTTGTAAATAAACCGACCATGAGACGCCAATCTGCACCGGAACCAGGATATAAAGCATACAACAAACCTGTGACGTCATTAACTGCAGATAGTTCATCGGTTTCAAACAACGGATACGACAAAATGCATTGTAGTGCGGACGGTAAAAATTCCGAGAGTACACTTGTCAACGCATCCATTTTAAAAACAAGTGACGGCTCAATTCACGATAAACACTTACAAAAGCACGTGACTATTCAGGAAGAGGGGTACAATAAGAATATCCCTACTGCGAGTGTTAGACCACACAATTTGATGGTACCTAGGAAGGTCGTTCCCGTTCCGCCACCAGTCATCAAATACCCACCAGAATATCATAGCGGAAATTATGAACAAGTCGGTACAACATTGCTGTAAAATTAAAGATAATTATAAAAATATATTCTGAGATACTCTGTAATCATATTGATGTATATTTAAGGTTGGAATAACTACTTTCGGGAATTATAGATATTTTTAATGCGAGTGAGGTTATGACACATGTATGGGTGGAATATAAATATCACCTATTTAGTTCGTAGTTACTCTGTACATATTTGCTGATGTATTTTGTGGCACGATTTATAAATATTATTACAGAAGGTAATAAGACATTGTTTTAAACGTTTACACGTCGATAAAAGGGCTGATAAAAGGGAGGCGGGTGGTAGAGACAGGCGAACGTAAAATTAAAATAATTTTTCAGGAATCACTCAAATCTCTTGCTCGTTTTTGTCAGAAGTACTGCACGCGGAGAAAATCCCGAGCGAGGGATGTTATTTTCCTTTTCCTACGTATTTATTACCATTAATAGTGCTTTATCAATAATATTGATATTCGGTAACGTTGAAAATGTTTAACCATGACGTTATATTTTTCAATCTAATCTGTATGAAATAATTAAAAATGATTTCAAATTTATTTTCTAAATTGAAAAATCAGATACGAAAACAATTTCGATTTTTTTACTAAGGCTATAGTATTATTATTTCCCTTGGTCCTAAGTGCTAAGGGGAAGTCATTTCAGTGCATTCCATGAGAGATCACTAGACAATGTTTCTTGTTGTTTTGAGATGATATTAAATTATAATTGCACATACATTAATATGATTTGAACGTAAAAGTAATCTATCCTAGAATGTCTTTTGAATCATGTTCCTGTCATCCGTTTTAACTATAGGGTAAACACATTCAATGACTTTATCATAATCTTAGTCCTCAGAGGTTTTTTGAAAAAGGGATCTGCTTTGTATCATTCCTGATATGGTGGCGAGTAAGATTTTTCATGCCTTGAATAAGAATGTTTAAACTTAACATTTCCGGTAAGGGAAATAACTTCCTTAGATTTCTGTGATGTCAGAATTGGATTCCAAAAAGATAAGTTTTCTCAAAAGGTTATATTTAAAGAACAAAGTTTATTGTATCATGTTTATACATATAGGAAACTTTATTAGGTAGATAAGGGGTGGATATCTCGTACATGTAATGATGTAATAGATAAATATGATCATGCTTTTGTGAAATCCATATTGTTTTATTTTTATGTTGTTGATGTATATGTTGTATAATAAAGAAAGTTTTATCTTAAATAAACATGTACAATTATGGTCCTAACACATGACAAGTGACTACAGATATCAGTTTTATTCAATCTGCTCGACTTTAACTAACTTATGTTGTAATATATTAATGCAGAGTCCCGGATGTTCCATACCATGTGATAACAGTGATCTCGCTAATTTTCAAAAACCCCATACACTTAACTTATTTTCATAGATGCCACATCCAAGCAAGGAAAAGGGTTTCAACTTTGAAAATATAAATTTATGCAATTAAAGTATTGGTTTAACGTATTTTTCATAAAAAAGAAATAGAATTTACAGCTGACCGATAATCAATACAGGGACACTACAGAATCAGCAAGTACAGTATTACAAGCCAGTCTATACAGCTGGTCCTTATGACAAACTTGTCTGTAAAACCGGTCCGTATGGAATTCCATATTGCCGTGTTTCCAAATTGCCGGTCTGTATCGAATTCCATATCGCCCTGTTTCAAAACTGCCGGTCTATATGGAATTCCATATTGACATTATTACGGGTAGGTATGA
The DNA here is from genome assembly GCA_028015205.1 of Mytilisepta virgata. Classification (NCBI taxonomy): domain Eukaryota; kingdom Metazoa; phylum Mollusca; class Bivalvia; order Mytilida; family Mytilidae; genus Mytilisepta; species Mytilisepta virgata. The sequence goes on from CM051510.1 coordinate 5,074,005, forward strand.
CTTTCCGTATTACCCCGAGCGGAAAATTCTTATTAAATTATCAACCTAATAAATTTTCATATAAATACCGTTATTTATTAAGAACAGGGCCACGTAAAAATATTGGTCGTGCAAAATTTGCAATATTAAGGCTATTTCTATCATATTATTTAATAATTTTTTAAGGCTTTTAAGACTCCAGAAATAAAATGGATGCCAATAAAACAAATTTCTACTGAGAAAGTATACTGACATTAGATAAGAACTCACCATTATTCGTCAGATGTTATTGCTATATTCAGATGCACGGCACCTACAATTTGACTGAAGAAGACAATTCTTTTATATTCAATTCGATGCGAGTATAAAATTTGAAATAAAAAGGCAGGACCAGGAGTTTGGCAAAATAAAAAGCAGGGATCATTTTAGGTGTGAAAAAAAAATGCAGGACCTGTGTCAGTCAGGAAATTTTTGGATTTAAATGAAAATAAAAATCCAGGACCAAAATTTCGACCAAAACAGATAGGCAGGATCCAAACTTTGATATAGCCAACCCCCACCCCCACTTTTTTTCCAATGGTTGCTCCCTTATACATTTTGTCATGCACAGGTACATGTGTACTAATACATTGTCAGTGCATTACATGTACATACACATCAAGGAAAGATAAACCTCCGTGTATAACAACGTACAAGATAACTGTTTGATAAACACTATGTGTCATTATATTGATCGGTGATATTTTGACTATATATGGAGGTGTTTGTAAATATAGCGAGCACAGGTAAATTGATAGTAAGATGTATGGAAAGCACTCGGGGATAAAAAAAAAACACGTCAGAAAAAGTAATGTTCATCCATAAAATGTTTGAATTCGCCTTCTTTTCAATATTCCAGTCCTACATCTAAACCCAAGAATTTGCATCAAACTGTAGTACAGGGATTTGATCTCTTATCAGCATCACCTAAGAAAGACACCATACTTCAATTTAAAATGTCACTCCAATTATAATTTGTAAAGCTGATAAATACCACGTGTTTTGTTTTCTTTAAGATTCAAACTGGTCAGTTAATCCAAAATTTATTTTATTTTTTGTTCAGTGGAAAAAAGGGGGTGTAATTTATTTTATTTCTTTTTTGATAATTTATTGCACAAATACATACATACATATGATACATGAAATGACCAAAGTACAATTGCATCATCGAAAATGATCAACATCTTTAAAAAACTTAAATTGCTAATCTTTTCAACGTCTGCAATGCTTGTTTGAAAAATAAGTTATATTAAATGAAATCGAAAATTGAACGGAAAATCAAATAAGAGGCTTTCAGGAGCCTGTACTGCTCAATCGGATTAATTCGGTTTTCAAAGGTGATACGTGTACAGTATTAAAAAAAATGATAAATTTAATTCTTCGTTATTAATTTTTTAACTCATAATTTTTTTTATACTCCTTTTAAAGTGCCGAAACTACATATAGGCAAATGAGGCAAATGTCTCGTGCCGAATTTGATAATTACTAACCCATTTTGGTATAAACTTTGATAGAATAATCAACATGATATTCCCTTTCTGAATGTTTCAAATTTATTCTTTATGACATTAGAATGGAAAATTTCATCATACTAAGTACTAAAGGCTTCTGAGAGCTCCCAGTATCCACTTCCTAACAAATATTCATCTATTTTTTTCTTTTCATATACTAGTATTAAAAAGTGCGTTGATAAGGGACGACATCAAAATTTCAATGTAGGATAAAAAACTTAGTTCACATAGTTTTTTCACTGAGTTGAAGATTTTCAACTTCTTCACTTTTGAACGAGTATAAGTACTCATTTCTTCCGTAAATACTCGATTTTTTTTATTTATAGTTACTGGACCCTGGTAAATTCGTTGAGCAAAGTCGACGAAGTTACTGTTACGCCTGTTTTGTCACAATGTATGAAAAACTAATTCTGATTGGTTGAACTAACCATGACAGACATTGTCGCTTGTACCTGTCAGTACATAATGGACTGTCTGTCATAGAAAATGCCCTAAAACTGGAGAATTAAATAAACAATCAAGTTTGTACAGGAGCAAACTTATTACAATGCAAAAAAAGTTGTAGTGTCAAATTTGACGCCCCCCCCCCCCCCCCCCCCATTACCGTCTTAGTAATCTCGGACTTACAATAAATATGAGGGTAGTGTGGTAACATTTGTCAATATGTGTTTCATTTATCTATTTATTTATTTATATTCTGTATTATTTTTGATCAAGCATTGTAGCTTCCACTAAAAGCAAAACAATAAATAAATAAATAACATTTTTTACTTTTTTATAGTGTAATTTCCACTGAGGGTGAATGTTTTGTTTACTTTAGCTTTTTAATCTGCAAACACTATGGTTTTTTAATGACTCGGATGGTTTTCCATACATTTCCGTTTGTCATGACTAAAAATAAATGCGGAGATTACTAAGTCCACAGCAAGTATAAATTTTTGCAGAAAAACACATTTTCTCTCGTTAACCGATACAATGGATGTGTGTGGAATAACACTACCCGGATGGCTGGTCACGGTCCTCTTGATTATCTTGGCGTACACATTGTGAGTCTATATTTAGAAACATAACTTTTATTTTACAGTTCTGAACATTTCGCATTCATTGTAATACACCTTGCTAATATTAATTACTGAATAAACAATGCATTCAACTAAGACTAAGGGCGAGAATTCGTACTTCGCAAATCATAGTTATAAAAACACGGAGACGAAAAAAGAGAAAAAAATATCACAGTCGTAAAATCTTGCTTCTGCAATATTGGGCAATCTACGGAAACCTGTTGGAGAGAAAATTTAGTATCTAATCGCCCGTAGAATGTGAAATACTAAATTAAATTATGATTTTTTTTTACTGAAATTTAATTTTATTATATGGGCCTTATGTACATACGGATATCTGAAGGTTGAGGTAAAAAGAGGCATATGGTCCACTGTCTCGCGAAAACCTTTGAAATTCGCAGAGATTCCTTGTATAACCAATGTAATATTCTACTAAAGTTTGACTTTGATTGTAGATACTCTGTTTACTGTCACAGATATTTTCGGTCACTTGGTATTCCTGGCCCAAAACCTACGTTATTTCTAGGAAATTTTATGACTTTTGTCAAAAAGGTATGTTATTAATAATTGGAGGAAAGTTTTATGTAACGAAAATCATATTGTACAAAACTGCCTTTGATCACAGCTAGGTTTTATTTTTGAGTCTTTTTTTTTCTTTATTTCATGCTTTATTTAGAAAATATTAATCATATGTACAAAGATTCGCGCGAGGAAAATAAATATATTTATAGGAACATCGTGACGTGATATATAGCCAATACATTTAGGGGAAGGGGGGGGGGTATGATTATCCTAATCCCCTTAATAAGTCGCCATTTTTCCTAGCTCATTTAAATTTTTCCTCTTTTTACTCAATTCCCAAATTTTTTGCTCAATTTTTCAAATCCCCCTCAGATCACTTTTCCTCCACAATTCCCAAAAGCTTGTCATATGGCAAAATTGCGGGTACTTTGGTAATTTGCATAGCGGCCATTTTGGATTTCTCTGACGACATTCATTACAAAGCATTAAACTTGCCCCAAAAAATAAAAATTCAAATATTCAAATTCTGATAACTCATAAGCAATTTGTCCGCATATAGGTACATTCTACACAATATTAGCTTTCCTTTCGTGTGCAAATAAACATTGTCAGCATTGAAAACTTTCGGCCAATTCAGTTTAAAAAACTGAAGCGTAACCGTAGTATAACTGCTATATGAATTAACAAAAATTAGTTAAAAATGCAAATTCAAACTACAGATACAGACACAAGGCGAGATCATACATAAATTGTCCGCATATAGAGAACAACTTTGGAGGATGAATTTAATGAGGAAATAAGTTTTATCTCACCTGCTTTCATAACTTTTCGGCCAAAATGTTTTTAAAACATGATAATTTCAAGTCTCCCATAGCGTAATCCTTCAAATATGTCACCCCTACAGCTGTCGTTATGACAATGTATGAGGAAAACATGAATATGAAATAAAGTTTCCAGAAGACAACATTAAATCTCCAAATTAAATGTAAATAGCATAAAATTGGAAAAAATAAAATAAATAAACAGTAATGATAATTTAAGTAACATGCGGTATCCACATGTTATAAAATTATATGCCTTTCTTACTCCGTTATAAATTCAAAATCAAATTCAAATTCAAATTCAATTCAAACTTTTATTGTCATTTAAATCATGAAATACGATTTGTGACAAATATAATGAATACGACAAGAAAAAAAAACCTTATTGTAAATACAATAAAGTAGATTGAGTATATATAATTTTAGTCCCCTGTCCTCAGTTCTGATGACTGTTTTAAAAAGGAAATTAGTTTTTCTACTTGTTTGAGTGTACAGAAGCCTGTACCACCCCTCGTGTTTTCACACTGGCAATTAATTGCCAAATGCAGTAATACAATTCATACTGTTTTGAATAAAAAAAATGGAAACAAATGGAAAATGTTCATATTTATATCATTGTTTTTAGACGACTGCATTTTTTGCGGATGTATTATGGTTTGAGCCTGTCGTCATCGTCGGCGTTGGCATCCATAGACAGTTAGGTTTCCACTCATTTACTTTTGTTCTATTGAATGTATCCTAATAATATTATACAACGATGGTTCCCCATAAGAAATACAGGTTGGGATTGATTTTGAGGAATCTGACCCCTCCCGTTTTTTTTCTGGGGGTCATTAAGTATTTTGGATAAATTTGGAGTAACTTTTTAAATATTTTTCAGATTTTTATAATGTTTGGTTTTATGTGTTCCTGAATGAAATGAATTTGATAAAGATCCGTTTCAATTTCTCTTGCTGTTTTCAAGATATAAGGGCCCGAAAAATGGACACGCCCTAATTTTTTGAAACTTTTATTTATTATCCGATTTTGATGATTTTTTTTTAAAATTCTTTGTCATAAGAAATACAATAAATTTAATCCAGACATTTTTGTGTAACTTTTGTCATTGCAGAGACAAAAGGGATTAAAGGGGCCAAAATAGCCATTTCGAGGGACATCTAAAATTAATTTTTCATCCAATTTTAATGGAGATGTATTTTCTTTTAATTTATCTTGATGAGTACTTTCAGTATGGTATTTCCTATTCTATACAGTTTCTGGGATATTGGTGGTTTAAAGGGCAAAAAAAGCAAGGTAGCTGGAATTCCTTTTTTTCCGGTTTTTCATCTGCTTTTTTGTGTGGAAAGTCCAATATTTCTGTGTAATGTATATTATATTATCAAACACTAAAGCTTAATATTATGTCCACATTTACTTTAATTCTTTATAGGTCGTATCATTCTGTGTTTTGCGAAGCCCTTTATTTTTTATTTAAATGGATTTGAACTATTGTGTTTTAGGGAGTTTACGGTACAGATATGGAATTCACACAGAAGTATGGGAAAATATATGGGTATGTTGGAACCGTATTTATTTTACATTTATTCAGTATTTATTTTTTTTTTAAATTTACACTGATAACATTAATGGAAAACGAGGAAAATAAATGGAAATGGTGAGCTGTCGAAAGGGACATAAATCGACTTAAATGTACAGAAAACCAAATACAAAATCGTAAAAAACAACAACCAAAGTAAAAAGTGAAAATTACCGAAAGTTGCTACCAATATGGCATTAATCACGACCATGCAACAATAAAAAGGTGTTGACTCTTGGAAACCCAGAGCAAGATTTGGATATCATTAACATTTTAAAGTTGAATTTTTAAAGTTGATTGAGAAGGGCAAAGCCAATGGTAAATCTTTGACATCCGTCACTCCCAGTCAAACGAAGGACGTATGGTCTTGAATTACAAAAAAATAAACTCTTCATGGATAAAACGTAACTAATAGAAAAATCACGTGGAAAATCAAAGAATAACAGAAATCAATCTAAGTACTAGCAATGGGATTTTTTTCTGATATATCAGTTTTATCATTTAATAGGATGTTTGCAGGACAAGCTCCTACATTATTGGTATCCGATGTTGATCTCGTCAAACAAATATGTATTAAAGATTTTGGCAAATTTCCTAACAGAATGGTAAGACTATGTGTACTATTTACGCACGCCTATTACAATTTCTACTACGTGTTTGTGTATAGCTTTTTTTTTAACTTCCATAGTGGTTGTAACACGTGACATTCTATGCACACTTCGTGTTTCAGCTGCTCAAATTGTGCAGATGTATCAGGTTATCATGGGGGACCATGGGCTGTTCCGCGCATGTGCGAATTAAGTAATTTTGAAATTAAAAACCACAATAAACAATATTTCAGAGATGATACATTTCTAATTCATAAACGTTGAAACAAATTGAAAATGAGAACAATAACGTTTCCACATTAGATTTCTTCCTGCAGTTTACATGATTAATACAACTACAAGTGAGTAGTCTTGATCAGTCTTTAAACATGATTAAAATCGATTTTTATGACGATAACTGTACTATGTAAGTATACTATGCGAGATCACATTAAATTCATAATGCTATTTTGTATTTGGATGAAATCGAATAGAAGTTGCACTTCAAAACTTTTATGTTTTAAATCTTTACAAGGCATAAATGGTATGAAAAAAGAACAAAAAATTACACCATGTTTTCATAAAAGACTAAGCATGTCTGTTTTGTCAATAAAGTATTTAACCTTGAGTCCTTCTACAAGATTGTACTTCTTCCTATTCATGTCTTTTTTATGTTTGACAATTGATATACATGTATAAATATGTACCTTTTTCAGCCAGCCTATGTATCCGATGATCCTGTTACCAAAGGAGGAATGTCTCTTGCACGGGACGAACACTGGAAATTTATACGAAGTTCAATATCGCCAACATTCTCCTCTGGTAAAATTAGACAGGTAAATTTATTAGAAAAGGCAGCATGTTTTTGGAAAACGATTCTAAAGTTAAATTATCTTCTTTATTTGTTACGAAAATATTATCCTGAAAATTCCTGTAGGATAGATTATTTGTCTTTGATAAAGGGAAATTAAACCATATCACAAACATCCGTGCGACTACGATTATCACTGGTTCCAGGAGTTTATTTAAAGAAAATCATTGAAGACCGGAAATCAGATCACACGACTAATAGGAATGGTACGAATATTGATACATTGCTGACACATTTTCGGAGGAACAAAATACCCATAGATACAAAACATCCACAAACGTTTTTAAGAATTATAATAAAGAGGGGTAGATGATAAATATAATGTTTTTCCTCTGTCAACATAATACAAATAATAGATTTGAAAATTATAAATAATTTCAGCGAAAAAGCCCGAAATTTATTTTAACTTATACTAGTGAACGTTTATCGTTTGTTGGCGCATGGGACTTCCCCACACTTCCCTTTCTTCCATATATTGATTTCTCTAAGGAAACATTCGGTGTGAAAATTTGGACACAGCGACAGCATTTTGAAGAAATTGATGAGGGCCTATTATATTTAAGCTTAATTTCAGGTAAGACCAACTCTACGCCAGAATGCAAATCTTAGCCTCAAACTGAAAATTTCAACACAAATATAAAAAAAGCAATGAAATATAGAAACATCATCACATAAGATTACATCTTTTTCAGATGACACCTCTTATCCAAACATGCGTAGACAGTCTGGTTGATACGATGAAAAAGCACACAGAAAATGATGAAACCATAAATGTATGCGAGTATGTAATCTGAAATGTTAAAAACCAGTAAATATTAGGAGGAAAAAATGTCACCTATAATAAATGAAACCACATGTATCTTTAGCGTTGCAGATTTACAGCTTCAAGTGAGGAGGGGGTTCTGGGATATCATTTTAATTTTCATGCATTCTTTGGAATTCTTTATAGATATTATTTTAAGGTATCCGGAAAATAAATGACTACTACATGATTACTACGAATTTCTAAAAAGCTGTGGACTGCTTCGCTGTATCTTAATTTATGGTAATATGTGAGCATGTGGTTGTTAATTTAGTGTTGGAATTGTGGTATTCTTAGATATTGATTGATATGAAATGTGTCTTAGACTTGCAATATCAATTTTTGTATATCTGCAAACCCAGTATATCTTAAAACGTTCTGTTGGCCAGTAAAATTTCCGCGCGAAAACAACAAATAGACACGACTCCGGAGGTGTGCCTAGATTGGCAGAAGTTATAAAGTAGAGATCATGCATTGTTTGTTGTAAACATAGGATTGTAGTGTATACGATTAAGCAAAACAAACCATGTGTATTGCAGATAAACAAAGCAAATATACATGTGTTAATAATTGATTTCAATAATGAATTTCAGAATATATGAATATTACAAAAACATGTAATGACAGTTGATCGGAACTGATATACACATAGTTATTTTTCCGGCTTTTGATGACTTATCCTGAACGAGTAAAGTCTGTAATTCTTTATCTCATTTAAACCAATGGCTGTTGCTGTATCTCAGCCGCATCATAAAGTAACCAATCAGCGATCAGTAATTACTTCAAGATGGCGTGTATGTCTAAACTAATAGCTCCGCACCGTGATGCGAAGCAATAAAGACATTATGACAGCGACCTCGGTAATTATCGGCTAACATCGGAAAGACTGCGTACATAACATACTTTTGTAGAGGGGCATGCAAGCAATGAAATAGGTTTCAGTTTGGGAAAGATATATCTTTATTCTACACAATTACTGCGTTTAACTTTAGATTTAATTAAATTTTAAAAGATGTATAACCATCCGTCGTGGTCTATTATTGTCCGGTATTTGTCCGCTGTACTGTTTTAGATGGATATTCCTGAAACCATCTTGATCCAAAGTTGCTCGGTCAATCGAAAATTATAATCATCAAGTCCGTCATTGCTGCTGTTAAATATGAAAATTAGATAGACAGTTGACAGTCATTAATGTTACATTACAAATCAAGTAATAATTTAATATGTATGGTTTGATTCATAGCGGTAACGCGATATTTTTGGGGCATTGGTCCGAATCGTGACCGCCAGTTTCTTTTATGGAACCACCAAACCTCTTCGAAAAGTCTAACTTACCGTCGTGAGTTTGATGCAATCTGTCACCCTCAGTGACCATAATAGGTTTAGTTCAATTGTCTCGATCATTCAGTCAAGAAAGCTAATAAATATAAATATCTTAACGAAACATTCACAATACAGCTCCACCCTAATCCATTGCCAATAAATTCATAAGGGTATCATTTCAAAGAATGTACAGTGTACTTCAAAGTCATTTAGTTACATTCTATGTATGCTATTGATATGTAAAGTCAAGAAATACCAAAGGGATATTCGAAGGAGGGGAAAGTCGAAACAACTGACAAACTCCGGAGAACAACGAAGACAAGACCAAAACAATACACTACAATTAAAAACTAACAAAATATGAACAACATGGATCCCACCAAAAAACCTGGGGTAGACTCGGGTGCTCCGGAAGAGTAAGCAGTCTCTGCGTCCTACAGGACACCAGCCATGCTGCCCAGGTCAAATCCGGTATGAGGAAGGGATAACATCAACGGAACAGGTCCATTTTCATTTGGTAAACGTTTTTTTTTCATACCTGTCAACCAAGTCATGCTGACGTCCATAAAACTTTAATAAGGATGACTCCAACTTAGGAGCAACATATCCATATCTGAACAACTTTTCTGTCATGGAAGTACACTATATGTTGCACGGATATTAGCTGCATTTTACTATCTATTTGCAGTTACTGTGGGTCTTTTTCGATGGACGTAATAGCCAGTACGGCTTTTGGAATGGACGTGGACGCCCAGAATAACCCTGACAACGCATTTATTAAATATGCAAAGAAAGCTTTTAACAGAAGTTTTACTAGTCCGTTCATTCTACTTATTAGTAAGTATCTCTCAGTATATCAGGCAAAAAAAAAACTATATGTGTGTTTAAGGTTACCCTACCTACTCTATTTTTGTGACTAACCCATTTTATTCCGATTTTAGGACAGAAATGTCGCTGATATAATTATTTCCCTAATAAAAAATCCACTGACCATTTTTTCTCCCATAGGGGTCCATATAAAGTAATTTTTCAAAATAAATGATTTTGCCTACCTACCTATCTTTTTTTGTCACAATGTAACCTTAAACAGACATCTATTTTGTTTTGGACTCAGCGGAATTTATCGTTGCTATCACTATGCTTGATTAAAAGTTTCATGATAATGATCTTGCTGCACAGAATATTATGAGGAAATAAATACCTCAGAATCTATTGCAAAGTATATTTATACGCTTAAATGTGGAGAAAAAAAGGTACATTTGAAATTTAAATGGAAAACATATATTAACAAATGAATTAAGATTTTTTAACATCCCTCTCCACCAAATTATTCTGTTTGTTAAGTTGGGGATTTACGCCGTTTTCAGCACATTTGGCTATTTCGCGGCGGCCAGTTTTTATTGGTGGAGGAAGCCGGAGTACACAGAAAGAACCACCGTCTTCGGTAGGAAAATTGGCAATCCTTGTCAATTTAGATCGGAGTCGAACACACCCAGCCACATGTGAGATTCGAACTCACAAGCTCAGTGTTGACAGGCTTGTGATCATTAGTAATCATTAGAACTACCTAGACCACTCTGCCACCGATGCCCCTATAAAAATTAAGATGAAAGCTTCTTTATATGCGTCTTTACATTACGTAACAGTATCGGTGTCTCTGATATGGAGTTTCAGTTTTAAAGCCCGATTTAAGCCAAAAATATTGACAACTGTCGAGTTAATACATTTAATGTCTGTATTTTTGAAATATGTATCTAAAGATTAGATGGAAAGAAAATTATTAGACATAAAAAAGAGTGTAAATCATTATCTATTGTATCTTGTAGTTGAAAATAAGACTAATTTATGTTTCAGTATTTTTTCCGTTCACCAGAAGGTTGTTTCCTTATCTTAAAATTTCATCGTTTCCTAAAGAAATCGCTGACTTTTTTAATTCAGCTGTGAACCATGTAATTGAAGAGAGGAAATCGGAGAAGACGGTAAACATTATTATGCCATTAACGTTACTTGTATTTTTTTTCTCGGCAAAATCTACAGTAGATATCGTAAACACCCGATTACTAGACCTAGGCCTTTCATTTTCTGTATAAAAAGAATATTTCGAACAAGAAATTTTATAGTTCAATTTCCATTATTACATAATCCCAAGTCATCTACTATGAATAAAAAGATAGAAACAAAGGACCCCATCTTCTAAACAGATCCGTTTAATCCCCCTTTTTGTCACTCTCGTATTTTTTTTATGTTTATTTAAATTTTCGGATATCCTCCATTAACAGTTGTTCTAGTTTGTTCAATAAAATCCTGAGTGTAATTTGTTGAGAATTTTTTCTCCATTTGTGAAATTTCAAATTAAGACCATGTCTAATGTTTCACAGACAAGACAGGATCTTTTAGGACTAATGTTAAATGCACACAAAGACACGGAGAAATCAGAAGAGGAGAAGATAGATTTACCTTCTGGAAATCGACTAGAATTTAAAAAAAGACGTAAGTTTTTTTCCTTAAAATGCTTTATTTGTAAAAAGGCATAATTTGTTTTTGAAGTGGCTTTTTACGTCGTAATAACGATTTTATTTTCACTTAAGGCGTAATTTTTAGTCCGAAAAAGTTTTTGTTTTGATCAGAAAATGGTATACCCGCTTTTTTCAAAAACAGTTTTACGCTGACGAGTATACTTAAATATGAAGTTCTGAAAAAAAATTACGTACCATGCTGGCATGTTATTAAATGTCATATTAATTAAAAAGGACAACAGAATTATGCAACCGATTACTTTTATTAAAAACGTGTATATATAGATTCTCCTTCAGGTACGAGTGAGTTATGGAATTTCTCCACCCAAGATAGTTAAATTTTCGATTTATAACACGCGAGCCTTTAGCGAGCGTGTTAAAATCTAAAATTTAACTATTGAGGGTGGAGAAATTCCATAACTCACGAGTAAATTGAAGGAGAATTTGTTTCTCCTATGATTTTCGACAAAAACCTCCAGAAAATGTCGTTGCTATGTGGTTTGTTTACATAGACGTCATTTCGGGACTTCTCTAGTTTATCGTTGTAATAACTGTAGAAAAAAGGGCGGTAATTCGCACGTAGAAATTTAATCACCGGGAAGTGGTTAAAGATATTATGTATTTTTATCCCACCGATTAAACACGTCAGGAATGGGAGAAATTATCTTCTCGAATATTTGTTGAAATATTCGTGCATGCCTTTTACCATATATTACAAAAACATTCAAAATTATATTTTTATTTTAGCTCTGACAAATCAGGAAATATTGGCCAACAGTTTTATATTCTTCTTAGCCGGATATGAAACAACAGCAAACGTTTTATCCTTTATCATGTATAATCTAGCCTTATATCCGGAATATGCTCAAAAAGTTCAAGCTGAAGTTGATGAAATAATTGGAAAGGTAATAATTATAAGGCCATTGGTGTTTTATAAAAGAACATCTATTTCTATTGAAACATTTATATGTACACGAAAGACATAAAAATATTAAAAGAATCATCTTAAAACAACATAAAGTTGTCTTTATTGTATTTTTCTTGATACGATTTCTTTGGTCTAATTTATGTATTTTGGGCGGTGTAATAAAAAAAAACAAACTTCTTGATACATATTTTCATGTCCGTAGACCAAGAGCACCGTCCCTCCCTTGGTATCTGTTGCGGCTAAACAACCAATCGGATTCATCAATTGTAAATCAAATTACCAAAGAAACATTTTCGACATCTCTGGAGTAGCCATAATCATTGAATTACACATCAGAGATTTGCACTTTATATACTTGAAATATTCTAGTATGTCATGTGCAAATATTTGTTGTGTGAAAAAATTGTGTTTGTTCTGAAACCCCCCCACCCCCCACCCCGAGGACTTAATTTGGTACATAAAATATCTTGTATTGGTATCAGTAATAAAACGTATCTCAAAATACCGAAATAAATTTGATGCACTGTATGGCCATTTCGTTGACGGACATCTCATCAGCAGTGTTCGAGATCAAGTAAGAAAGAGACATATCTTTAATTTCAATTTTTTAATAAATTATAGGAATTCCTTATGATATTACTTTTAGGATAAGCCAAACCATGACAACGTAACAAAGTTACAGTATCTAGATATGTTTGTCTGTGAAGTGCTTCGTCTTTATGGCTCAGCTGCAAGGTAAACTGTTTAAATTCAAGTAATATCATATCCTCCACATAAAAAATAATAGATATGACAATGACCAAGGCTGTAACCAAAACGATGCAATCTCCTGTAACCGCAGAATATATTTAAAAGTGTATTTAAACAACAACCTTAAGAAAGGCTCAGTTTCATTTAAAACATAATAACAGTACAGTTGTAAGGTAAATTGATTATGAAAAGAATAATTATTATTATTCCACATTATAAGTGAGGATTAAAATATTGCTGTATTAAAACCATTTACTGTAGCTGTAAACACTGTCCTGGGTTTTGGACAACGGGTTCCGTCCTGCATTAATAATTATAATAATAAGACAGTGGCTTCTGGAAGGGGCAGGTAGAATACCGGATTTAGAATTATTTGCTTGATTCCTGACCAATTTGTCTTCAAAATTCTGAATGTTTTTTTACAGATTTAACAGAATTGCAGAGGAAGATGTAGAAATTGGAGGATATAAAATACCAGAGGGAACAGATATTCATTTTCCTATTTGTGCGATACACAGAGATCCTGACCATTGGCCTGAACCAGAAGTATTTGATCCAGAGAGGTAAGCGTATCAAAGGGAAACAACATTCAAAATTCGGATAGTATTAGTAAGTATGCAAAAACAGAATTCGAATCCAGACTTTCTTTCCCCAGAGAGAAAATTGTATCAGAAGTAAAGAGAAAAAAGATAATTGGAAATATCCAGGTGACAGAAATCCTAATAAAGAGTGAAAACAAGGACAGATAACCAAAGAACCAGAGGGATATCTGATATATAGAATAGAAAGAAATCATACTACAACTGGTTAAATCACTAAAACACCGAATTGTAACCCCTTCTCAAGAGCGGTCATTATGGTCCTTTCCGTCGTCTGAATTTCTTCCTATCATCAGGATTATGTAATGTAAAATATCTTATGTCTTTTTCTAGGAGTCAATAAAACATTTACTTTACTATCACACTAGTAAGTTTACAATTTTCGAAATTAACTTAAACGGATTGTCATATTTTACAGATTTACCCCCGAAAATAGAGCAAAAAGACACCCATATGCTTGGCTTCCATTTGGAGTAGGTCCACGTAATTGTGTTGGAATGAGATTTGCGCTGACTGAACTGAAGATGGCCACCGTAGCCGCCGTACAAAATTTCATATTTAAAAGATGCGATGAAACTGAGGTAACTATAATAAATAAATAATAATATAATAAGTTTAGATCTTGTCCATTGTAAGTCCAATTTTCATCCCTCCAAAAGTCATCATCACGACTTGATTGGCCGATATGAAGTTTCTATTTCGCGTATGAGAGTAGAAATCTTCTGGAAGTTTTCACGTCCTTCTGGAATTGACACCTCATCGGACTTAATGACACTTCACTAGCCTTTACTCACTGGCAATGTGACGGGTACCGTTAACGGAGCAGGATATGCTTACCCTTCTGAAGTACCTGTTTTCAATGGGAGTTTACATTGCTAGTGCGTTAGTTTCTGTGCTGTCTTGTTATATTTTTTGTTCAGTTTATTTTAAGTTTTTTGTTCTTTATATGTTGTCATACACGTATCCTTGTGTTTGTTTGCTGAGTTCAATATTTCTGAATTTGTCTTTTCTTTGGACTTCGAATTTGTGGACTTTCCCGATTGTTTTGTCGCTTCCGTATTCGTTTGCCGATATTTAAAATCTTGAATGATATTTTTATGTGCACCCCATCGATGACTTAGTCTCTTCCGATATAACGAAATGGACACTGCGTAATGGTATCTATAGTGCTCATTATTCACATATTTTAATAATGGCTATTAAATAAATGGAAGCTTATGGAGATGCTATATTATGTTTGACATGAAACGATAGGAAACATACACATCCAGTTAATAAGCAGCTTTGATTTTATTATACAGAGTAGCCATTTTATCATTTACCGCATCCGATATACATAATGTATGCTCTAAATCATAAAAGTATTGGCCAGCAGGAAAAGTTTTTATCATAAGTTGAGGGGGGCTAATGGAATACCCCCGGCGTCCACGACAGCGTCGGTACTTGACTTAGGGTCATATATTTTTGTGTGCAGGTGCACGTTGAAGAGACTGACCAAGTGACAAAAGATGAAGGTCATATGACCCATATTGTACGGTTGACTGGCTTTTAAGTTTTATGTCAAAAACTAGTTTTAACATACAAAGTGATCATGACCTACAATCATATTACTTAGTGTTAGGATGCATCTCAGGGAGTAACACAGCCGCCCACCAAAATTAGGTCACTCTGACCTACTAATCGTGCTTCGTTTACTTAAGTTCTACGTCCGAGTTCAGTTGTCTGATACCAAGCGACCTACAATCATATCACTTGTTGTTCGGGTGCATCTCGGGGAGTAACACAGCCTCCCACCAAAATTAGTTCACTCTGACCTATCTATTGCGCTTCATTGACTTAGGTTAAGTTTTACGTCCAAGTTCAGTTCTCCGATACCAAGTTACCTACACTCATATTACTTGCTGTAATGGCGCATCTCGGGGAGATACACAACCACACACATCAAAATTAGTGGGGGAACGAGGCGACTTTGTGGTTAATGGTTACAGTTGGATTCATTTGACGTAGTTATATTACACAATTGCAAGACGTGCAAACATAGACATGTTACATGGTTTTAGGTTTTGGTATTTTTTCCGCTTCCAATAATTCAGTAATTAATCACAATTGATAAGACGTAAATGGACGGAGTAGGAACATCCGGAATCATGGAACATTTCTGAAATGATATTACGAGACTTGCATACGATCCACTGTGACATTTTCCGAATTATATAAAATTTCTTGTCAATACTTAACGTTATTCGCTTTCAATATTATATAAAATACATCATTTATTGCGTTTATTGAACATTTAGAAAATTTATTTATCTTTCGTGGTGTTAGTAACATAACCAAAATTGTTCTAGACCTTTGTTTTTTTTCAAACAGGTTCCAATTACATTTCATAAAGGAGGCTTTATCAAAGCAGCAAATGGAATCAAATTGAAGCTTGAGAGACGCTAGCTAAACGAGACGAACAGTAGTGATCAAATATATACAGCCTTTGAGAACAACGGCGAAATACAAACAACTGACTTATGTAGTTATTTATCATTTTTGTAATAGAATATATTAAACTTTATCTTTATGTTGTAGTTATATCTTTCCCCATCTTAAAATTAGTATAGTTGTACATGTTTTACATACAAGATGTTATAATTCAGTAAGTCGGCGTTCTTGCTTAACTATTTTCTAGTTTTGATTTAAAGGTATTAAAAATAAACTATTAAATTTTCACATTGTAATACGGGACTTAATCATCGGAACTTGAAAATATCCTTATTTTACCAGGCAAAATATTTGACATAAATGGCCTACCCGTGGTAAAATCAGGATATTTTGAAGCCTACGTGAATTATTTCTCAATTCTTATATGATGTCCCTTGTATCATCAAATGATATATTTCCCGATATATCCACTTCCAGCACATGCGTATAGAGGCTTTTATGTAAACTTTAAGAAGAAACATTGTCTTTTTCACACGAAATAGTTTATCTTTAGAAAGAAAATAGCTGTGTACAACAACAATTATGACAATGTTGTACACTTGAATACAAATTTACGTAGGCAGCGCCATCTTGATTTTTGAACGACGTGACGGTTACCGCGGTAAGTCTATGAAAAATGTTTTATTAATTTTTCTTGTGTAAATGATGAATTAAATAATTTGACTGTGAAAATGATTATCTTATGAAAAATGTTTTTATTCAAAATATGCTCTTAAAAGGATAGAAAGCAACATATTAATCACAAGAGGAATGGAACAGCCAAAACAATGTAAGATACATATAGGACAACTCAAATGAGAAAAGTAGCGTATTAGAATAGAAATAATCCATGGTTGTTATATGTTTGAAGTCCTTTACACATGGGCTGGGCCTTTTATATTCGTATTGTATACCTCGTATACGCTCGGTATAAAATATCCGAATATAAAGGCCCTGTTCATGTGTAAATGAATTTAAAAACTCTATAACAACATGAATTATTTCTTAATCAACAAACTGCAAATGTATTGGTTGAAAATGAACATCTTGATGACTACATAAAATAATGTACGTGTATTATGTTATACTGAAAATTCGGAATAATCCAAGTGAATCAGATATAGATCAATTTCAATTTGTACATTTGTAGCTTGATTTCAAATGTTAATGTTTGATATAAGTGCCAAAACAGATCAATGCATGTTACCTTCAACAGCGACCGTAATATCATGCTACGATGATAGGGATAATATACCAGTCTATATAGAACTGAAATGCCATTTATTGTGATAATATATAAGTAAAGTTTCAAAAATTTGGATGAGAAGAAAAGTTTATTCAAAAACATATGTTTATATTCTGACCTTTCGATTTCACAAAGTTACACTCTTTATCTAAACTTGCAGTCTTCTTAAATTGTTTTGAGCACTGCTGGTCGAGTGGATCAATTATCACCGAATTTGGTTATTCTAAAAGTAGTCTATTATGTATTGTTTCCGACGCCAATGTAAACCGAAAAGAGCTTCCTCTTTCATAGGAAAGTCGGCGTATTTGCTTATCCAAGTATTGCCGCTTGATTCAAAAACGTAGAATAGAAAAATTTGAAATCCGAGGAAAATGGAAAGTCATGAGAATGGAAAACAGCAAACAAACGCCACAACTATACACATTTAACTAAAGGAATAATAAGACATACAATAAACCAAACAAAATAGCACAGAAACTAAAACATTTGTAATGTCAGCTCCCACTAATAACAGAGAGTGACATCAGGTGCGCCAGAAAGGTAAACCTTTCCAGTTCCGTTAACGACACTCGTCACATTGCCCGTAGCTAGAAGTCAATGATGTCTCAAGTCCAATGAAGTGTCAAATCCAGAAGGACAGCCAATCAATTCGTGATGACAACGGTAAAAATTTTCGAATGACACAAAATGAACAAAAACCTGTCTTGCAAGTTGAAGTGACAGCAGTCTCGCCTTGACGAAGAAAGTCGCCGTGAAAATCACACGTACGGCTGTAACGAACCAACTGTGAAATATAAATCTCAAATGCATGTTGCTTCTTATAAAGGGAAGTTCACAGTCGAAAATCAAAACCATTACATGTTTGTGATAAAGCGATGATTTCAATCGCCCATCATTATCTATGTACAAGTACAAATCTAGGTAAGACGAAGTGGCCTATTTATTGTCAAGTTTAATGGGATGTTGGTAATCCTTAAAGTTAGGGGTTCTTACGAGGCGGAGCGCCATCTATATAACTGAAACAAAATACAACACGCATTCTCACTCCTTTACTCCTTATTCGTCGTCTGTTGTAATTCTAATGCGTTTTTTTTTATCTTTTTTTAAACCACTTGCTATAGTATATGCAATTTTTATTGAACTGAAGAAAGTTATTTTTTTATGAATTTACATGAAGATCTTTTGGTAGTCGCCTCAATGAAAAAATAGAACTTGTTTCTGTCTTGTCGGTTTGTTTTGTTCTCCCTCCCCATAACTTCACCGGCAAACTTTCCTATAAATAACACAAAGTTGGAACTTGACTTATCAGTTTGAAAATCCATCTTCTCATTCTGAAAAAAAGGAAATAGGCAGGATACTCTACTAATTTCGTTTATTCTAATATTCGGTTTATTTTTCACCCTATCGGGCAGAATATTTTCCAGATCTCGTATTAAACACATTGGTATATTTTAAAACACACGTTATGACGCTATTGCCACATTCATACGAATACAGTTCTCAACTTGCATGCATTACTCCGTCCGATGCGTGAAAATATAGAGTAATACAAATATATCCCACTGTGGTGTCAAAATAAATATACAATAGAGGATATATAAAAAAAAAAGGCAGATAGGGACATAGTATTTTTATATCACTTTTTAGCATAAGGAATTATTTGGTAATAAAAACTGATTAAAAGTAAAATAGAGGACTTGAATGATAAAAACAAAATTTTATATGTATAAATTTATAAAACCAGAATACTCTTTGGAATATTATTTGTCACATCCAAAAAAAGATACTAGAAGATATTTAACGAAATTTAGACTAAGTGACCATGACCTACTTATAGAAATTGGAAGATACAAAAAAATACCAAGAGAATAGAGATTATGCAAGACATGTATCAAAATAGACGATGAACACCATTTCTTTTTTGACTGTATTATTAATGACAGACAAAGAAAAAAAATTCTGGAACACTTTATAACATATGATGAAAATTTAAAAAAAATAAAGTCATTTGAAAAACTAAACAAAATTTTGAACCCATCAACACCCAAAGATATTGATATTAAACGGTCTTTAGAACTGAGGGGAAGAGACTCTTAACTATATATAATATCTTCATGTTATTGTTGAATGTACATGTATTTTATGTATTCTATGTAGATCTTGTGTATTTTCACAATTGCATTTTATTTACTGTTCATGTTTTCCATATGGCCGAAATAAGTTTTCTTAGCAAAAAAAGTTATTGTTAAACTTACAAAGAAAAGCAACTATAATTCCATTGAAGAAGACTATTGAAAACACAGTAATCAAAACCATCCACATTGAAATGGCTGAAAATATTCCAAAATAAAAAAACTACATGATCGGTTAAATGTCGGCAAAACAAATGCGGAAGCGACAAAACAATGAGAACAATCCGTTACTTAGGATTTCATTGTTAATAAAAGCGCCCATATAAGAGCAGAGTGATTATACAATAATTATGAAATTTTCTGGTGAACTAAGTCCCCGATGGCATTATCAGTCCAGTAGCCAGAATGTGTGTCCTGGCATGATTCATCCCTTAAATGCCATTGAGCTGCTCAAAATTTGACAAATTTCTAAGGCTCATCCTTTTGATGCAGGGGTAACCCTTGGCTGAGTTTGGATTTCTTTTTGTTTTAATTGTTTTGGGTGTTGATGTTTATGCTTATTAATTCGTCATTATATCGTTACCCGTATTTCCAACAGTTTGATCTCGAGCACTGCGGAAGAGTTGTCAGTCGAAATGGCCTTACAGTGCATCAAATTTATTTCGGTATTTTGTGATATATTTCATTACAAATGGTTAATATGTTATCTTTATGATTTTAATATCGCCCACCCATTAAACAAAATAAGAAAAAAATATATGAAATATATGAGCACATATCGACATTAAAGAAGCCATTAATCTATTTAGATATTAGATCAGCAACAAATGCAACAAATATATTATGATATTTCAAATACATATACAAAATGTCAAAGTACGACAATACGACACA
The DNA here is from genome assembly GCA_028015205.1 of Mytilisepta virgata. NCBI lineage: Eukaryota > Metazoa > Mollusca > Bivalvia > Mytilida > Mytilidae > Mytilisepta > Mytilisepta virgata. The sequence goes on from CM051510.1 coordinate 5,094,631, forward strand.
TACCCGTCCAATATGCCGTATTGACTAGTCAAATATGACATATTGGACTGGTTAGTCAATAAAATAATTATAATTGCACAAGAGTTTCCATATTGGCTTAGTTATTGGTCTTTGGCTAGACATATTGGACTTCGGCCTCCCCTCAGTCCAATATGGCTTGCCTCGGACCAGTAACTAAGCCAATATGGAGACCTTTACCCAATAATACTATAATATATATATATAATTAATGCAATCAACAGATAAATTATATTTAAATGACCAAATGGCATACCACTTTTGTTGATTATTTCCTCTGTTGCGTTTCCATTTGTTGTAGATTTTCCTCCACAAACATGCGGCGGCATCTTTACCAATGACACAGTAATGCGGTACATAGAATCTGCAAATCAGGAAGCAATATTTTTTACGAGAAGACACATTCAAATATGTAGGGATGTTTGAAATTCTTTGTGTGTGTGTGTGTGTGTGTGTGTGTGTGTGTGTGTGTGTGTGTGTGTGTGTGTGTGTGTGTGTGTGTGTGTGTGTGTGTGTGTGTGTGTGTGTGTGTGTGTGTGTGTGTGTGTGTGTGTGTGTGTGTGTGTGTGTGTGTGAAGATACTTAATTGATAGATTTGGTTTGTGTAATATTTGCGCAAGAAGTAGAACAATTATTAACAGGCGACCGTATCTGTAATAAATAAAATGAATTCGTAGTTTGAATGATGTTCAGAGTGCAAGACATTGGTTGACAACCTTTTTTCTATAATATATACTTCAGACGACTGTGTCTAAAGACTAGGCTATCCATTTTGTTGTTTATCCATATAAGGGGTTTACTTACCGTCCCTGCAAGTATAATGGTTTATTTTTTCACAATCCTGAATCGAACTCCGTCCTTTATTTGTGGTGCTAATGCTTTGCAAATAACTGTATTCTTCACAGTGTTGTTCCAAATCTGGTGAGTAAAATACATATCTACATGTAAATCAAAACAACAGACCCAGAGAAAGTTTCGAAATTGTCAACGGAAAATCTGAATCATGAGGTTATCTGTAGCTTGCCGTGACAAAAATTTATATGAAGTAAGATTTAATGAGATGTTATATTAAAAACCACCGTAGAAACAAAACAAAAATACTCTGTTCATCAAAATTCTATTTCAAAATTATAATTCATGTACGTATTCATCAAGTTAACCATTCACTTTTATTTTGTGTCTTTTTTAGAGTTAAAATAATCCGAATAAAATATTCTCATTTTCCACTATAATTTTAAATTGTTCTTACTTACTAATCATGCTAGTATTCACATTACTGATCCAATATTTCTCATCAATCTTCATGACTTCAATTGTTTCTTCTAGCACTTTCAAATCATTTATATCTAATAGAGAATTTGGATGCAAAGCACTACTGGTATCCCAAAAACATTTAAAATCTTGGTTACTATAATTGTCTTTTTTAAATGTAAACACACGAGATGTATCTATTGCAATATAAAAAGTAATAAAAAGGTTTATTAGCTGAGTAGTTTTTGTTTTTGGAAAACGACTGCATTTGCTAAGGCAATGAAGAGTATTTTATTTTATCTGTCTTGTCATTTAGTTTCTGTATGCTCTATAAGGATTTTAGTTATTAGTGGTAGCTTTTGAGAACTTCTGATGACAAATAATCTATAGAAAGACATATGTTTAAATGAACACTGTATCGACATTGGTTATATATCTATATTTAGGCTTTAAATGCTTTAAGTCATTACAGGAAAAGGAAAAGAATTGGCATTCAAAGTCGTATACATGTGGATTTAGCATAAATCGTCATTTGATTTAGGCACAAAATATAGTTATATGTTTGTGGTATTATTTAGCTTTACGTTCAGTTTCCAGAAATGCGGAATAAATGGTTGCCATTCCAAATAAGAATCTGAAATATAATTAATAAATAATTCATTGACGAATCGCTCAAACCTTTGTTGGGTTATTTCCCCTGAATTGTTAATTTTAGTTAAATCTTGCAGTTTAAGGTTATTATCTTGAATATTATTACAGATAAAGACAAACTATAAACAGCAAAATTGATCAACAAATTAAGATTTACAGTCAACATGACTAAAATCGTTAAATGGCCCCTTATAGGAGTTTGTGCCCTTTAAAGACAATTTTTCACATTTTGTTTCGTCTTCTTTGTAAACTTTAAAACATCTTCTCCTCTGAAACTACAGAATCAATTGCAGTCAAACTTAAAATAAACTGTAAATGGCAAAAATATTCTGCAACGTAAGATCTACAAATAAGTCAACATGACCAAAATCGTGTCAGTTGATCTCCTTATTGGCGTTTTTTTCCTTTGAAGATTATTTACATAAAACAGTAATTCTCTGTGAAAATAATGGTCTGACATATTGTCACAGATGTTTAGAGTATAACCTGAAATAAATTAAATTGTAGCTATACAAGCAAAATGTAGGGTCAAGGTCATTCAAAAAGTCAAAAGCAACTGTTGAAAAAGTCCCTACCAACCATATGTATTTTTGTTAAGGACCCTATAATTTACCTGTACAAGTCAAAAAGAAAGGCGAAGAGTAAAGATCATTGAAAAAATCCATAGCGACCGATGAAAAAGTCTCTAGCAACCAGATATAGCTGGGTTCAGGACCCTACAATTTGCCTGTTCAAGTCAAAATGGAAGGTTGAGTCAATGCCATTGAAAACGTCCATAGAAACCGATGAAAACGTCCCTAGTAACCATATATATTTGGGTTCAGGATTCTATATTTTAGCTGTACAAGTCAATATTAAGGCGAAAAATTCGACGGTATCGTTAATTAGCAAATATAATCATTGATGCAAGATCTACACAAACAATAACAGGTGAGCAATTTAGGCTCTTGGGAGTCTCTTGTTGTATTTCGAGCTTTGCTAAATTTTCGTAAAGCGACAAATGTAAGACGGATTCAGTGAGATGGAAGAATATAACATTGCAACTTTATTTTATCAGAAAAATAAAACAGTTTAGTGATTTCATAAGTGTTTCACTCTTCGCGTCAACAACGCATTGTGCGCATGTGTCAATAATTGTTCTATTTAGAACACGGTTGTGTTTCTATAGCGAAAGCGGCACGTCATACAGGTGTATTAGAATTTACGATCGATCATACGGTAAATAGAAAGTGAAAGCAAAAATTAGAAAACCGCTTGACGCCAGCAAAACATACAAAGTACAAAAACGCAATCTAATTAAAAACCGATCTCTCATCGCTCCCGTTTTCTGATATGTCGCGTGGGGACCAATAAAATTGCGGCTTCGGCGATCTTGGAAGTTGATCGTGTGATAAAGGGATGTAACGAAGAAATCGTCAGTCCCCAGAATTCATTCGGATCTTCTTTAACGATTAGATCTAAAGGAAAACTTTTTTGATTGGCTTATTGATAGGAAGTCAATCATTTGCATATCATTATAAATTCATAAGTTCCAGTTCATTCACATGTGACCTCAAAGCGGGTTTTGTTAGATCTCCCACGCGACATATCAGAAAACGGGAGCGATGAGAGGTCGGTTTTTAATTAGATTGACAAAAACGTGTTATACGAATGTTAGGATAGTAATGCTCTATGAAAACTTACCTCTACATAGTGCTTTATATTTTTCAGATTTGTTCCGTTGTTCCACGTACAAACCTACATAAAAGAATACATTATAAAGAATTATCCTATAAAACATAAACAATATCAAGTAATAAAAATACCGTGAAGCATGTCCGATGGTAATAAGTATAAAAAAATACCGTGATGTCCAATGGTAACAACTTTCAACTTTTCTGCATGAAATCGGTCATGCGTGTTTATCTGATGTGTATAGACCAAATATGTGACTGTTGATAAGGATAGAATACCTTGTAATTATACGATTTACTCTTCATTATATCGAAATTATATCCACACTAGGCCTCACCTTCCACTCTTTTTAGACCAATCAAATCGCACCGTTCACAACCGCATATACCCTTTGACCAATCAGGCATAACGTTATCGTATTTCGTCGACTGTGCTCATCCAATTTACCTGGATACAGGAAACTTAAAAATCGAGTATTTACGAAAGAAATAGATCTACTTATACTCATTCAAAAGTGAAGAACTGGAAAAATTTTAACTCGTTTTTCAAATTCAGTGTCATTTCCTCGCTCCGCTGCGCTCCACTCGGGAATTTTAAAAACTCGTTGCATATTTTCCAGCTTTCACTTTGAACTCGTGTAAGAACCTATTTTTCTTCTGCACGTATTTGGTTTGGTGTACGAACATCTTTGTCTTGCTCGTATGTATGGAAGGGAATTACCGCCATAATGATAACGATATATTCTTGTTGTATTATTCATATTCTTATTCCTATTATTGTAATTGTCAGCTGTATTATGATAAATCTTATTTTCTAATTTCATAAACATCTAATTTCTATTTTATATTATTAAATTTCTAAATTGTTACAGGCCGATTATTAATTTTTTATTGTAACTTTTCTACTTTCATGCCTAAATTTTTTAATTTTATTTTCCAAAATTGTACCTGTAAACTTTACACCTTCAAGCTTGTCAAACTCCTGAAATGATAAAAATCAAATATCCCGTTTCCATAAAAATACATGAATAAGATCTTAGAACTTAGACGAATAGCAATCAGCATATTGGAATTTAGAACTTAGAACTTAGAACTTAGACGAATGCGAGTTAGCATAATTTAATGTCACATTATGACGATCAGTGGCGCTGTCGTCTGATGAATCTCCCCCATCACGTGACCTTGTTTACGTAGAACGATATATGAGGGTCCTAAAGAGGGGGTATGAGAAAGGACAACGTGAAATAAAACATCTTCGCTGAAACCTAATCACGAATAATAAGCAACGTTCTGAGGAAAAGAAAGGGGACATATACATTGTTTTAGATAATATTCACTTCTTAATTACACTGAATAATGATGGTACTAAATATTGATATAATTTACATATGTATTTCTAAAATTAACGTATATCAAAATTTTCCGTATCTTCAATACCGTAACACGTAAAATAAGGAATCACGGCCAATAAAAAGAACTGGAAACGCACAAAGACCGAAAACACGAGAAATAAAATGGGGGAAAACGCAGCACGATAAATAAAAAAGTTCAAACACGCTGTACGTTACCTCCCTCATAACTGGTGCGCTGCGGTTGACTGTTTACACAAGGTAAGTTTTAAAAGAAATATTGGATGGACACTGGTGGATTTAGAGAAGAGGAAAGGCCCGCCCCTTTTAAGCCGAGACCATATATAAAATTATGTATAAAAGTCACATTAAATTATCCCGGGTCTCCTGTTGTCTTCGGGGTCTGTATACGATATTAACTGTGGGCAGGCCTACTCACAATAACTATCGTATTTTACAGGCCCTACGCTTTTTCACTAAAAATTGTCAGATGCCGTGTCCCAACGTTTCGAAAACCTAGATCTGACACTGATCACAGGGGCTCGTACCAATATAGTCTTTCGATCGCCAATCATTACTGGTTGATACTGGGGAAAGGGGAGGGGGCTCTCCATAAAACTTTTCATATTGAATCCTTGAAGTCCTCAGTTGGTCCAGGGCGAAGCCGTTTTGGATATCCAAGATGTGAAGCCCCCGGAATTTCCTGGATTTTCTGAGATAAATTTTGACAAAAAAAAATGGGTGTGGAGGGGGGGGGGATATGCCGCTTTGTTCGTCCGTCTGTCTGTCTGTCCCATTTCCAGATGATTATTCAAGTTTCCTTTGACCAATCCTTCTGATATTTGAACACAATGTTACTTATAAAAAAACACAGGTCAATTTCTGTTATAAAAATGCTATGAGAAAACAGGGGTGAGGTTTAAATTTTGGGATCCTTGCTCCTCCCATAATAGAACTTGACCTGTATTTTAATATAAGCCAGTAACGTTGTGTTCACATATCAGAATGATTGGTTAAAGGAAACTTGAGTAATCATCTGGAAACGATTTGCTTTGGGTCAGACAGACAGACGGACGAACAAAGCGGCATATACACCCACCCCACCTCCAATTTTTTGTCAGGGGGCATAAAACTTTTATTTTTATGCTAAAATTTATCTCAGAAAATCCAGGAAATTCCGGGGGCTTCACATCACCCACTGAGGACTTCAAGGATTCAATATGAAAAGTTTTATGAAAAGCCTCCCCCTTCCCTCGTATCAACCAGTAATGATTGGTGATCGAAAGACTATATTGATACGAGCCCTGTGATCAGTGTCGGATCCGGGTCACGGCATCTGACAATTCTTTAGTGAAAAAGCATAGGGCCTGTAAAATACGATAGTTATTGTGAGTAGGCCTACCCACAATAAATATCGTATACAGGCCCCGAAGACAACAGGAGACCCGGGATAATTTTATGGGACTTTTATACATAATATATGGTCTCGGCTAAAAAGGGGCGGGCCCTTCCACTTCTCTAAATCCACCAGTGTCCATCCAATATTTCTTTTAAAACTTACTGGGTAAACAGTGAACCACAGCCGTAAATCTGACGGCCCCAGAGTTATGAGGGAGGTAACGTACAGCGTGTTTATCGTGCTGCGTTTTCCCCATTTCATTTCTCGTGTTTTCGATCTTTGGGCGTTTCCAGTTCTTTTTATTGCCCGCGATTCGTTATTTTACGTGTTACGGTATTGAAGATACGGGAAATTCTGATATAGGCTAATCAGTTCCATCAATATTCAATTTAATAAAGAAGTGAATATTAAAAAAAAAAAATTGTATATGTCCGTTTTCTTTTCCTTAGAACGTTGCTTATTATTCGTGATTCGATTTCAGCGAAAATGTTTTTATTTCACGTTGTTCGTTCTCATACCCCCTCTTTAAGACCCTCAGCTATCGTTCTAGTTGTCGTAAACAAGGTCACATGATGAGGGAGATTCATTGTACAGACGACAGCGCCACTGATCGTCATAATGTGACATTAAATTATGCCAACTCAATTATGCTAACTCGCATTCGTCTAAATTCCAATTCGTAAGTTCTAAATTCCAATATGCTGATTGCTATTCGTCTAAGTTCTAAGTTCTAAATTCTAATTCGTGTATTTTTTATGGAAACGGGATATTTGATCTTTTTCATTTCAGGATTTGACAAGCTTGAGGTTGTAAAGTTTAAAAGTATAATTTTGGAAAATAAAATTTAAAAATTTATGCATGAAAGTAGAAAAGTTACAATAAAAAATTAATAATCGGCCTGTAACAATTTAGAAATTTAATAATATAAAATAGAAATCAGATGTTTATGAAATTAGAAAATAAGATTTATCATAATACAGCTGACAATTACAATAATAGGAATAAGAATAGTAATAATACAACAAGAATATATCGTTATCATTATGGCGGTAATTCCCTTCCATACGTATGGGCGTGTTGTTTACGTTATTTTATTTGGAAAATTAATACCCGCATATGCAGCATTTATATCATCAAACTTTTAAGACAGAAATGATAATAATGATAAGTTTTCATTTCATCATGTTCAAGATGGACCCAAAAAAAATTTGAAAATATAAATAAAACTCCTTAATCCACCAAAATTTCTGTATAATAAATATATGTACAAACTACAATTAATTTTTTTATAGAATAATATAAATGTACTGCTATCAAAGGTACAGTGCAGTTGTAACAAACGTAACCTAATCAGTAACACTTTCTAGTGAATCTGATATCAATGTTTATGGAATAGAAAATTCAGAATTGTGTTTAAACAACGAACGTTACCCATTAGGTAGCCAACACGCAAGTAATATCCTGATGTCCACATTGCTTTTCGTGAAGAGTAGATATCTGAAGCCATCGCGATCGATTCCAGAGGAGACACAATATTACCTACTTTTTTACATTTGATGTAGGCATCATACCACTTTATCTTCTCTGTTGAAAAAAAAGGTTGATAAATGTTTAATAGTATAGTCATTTAAAGGAGACAACATTAACGTTTTGACACAAAATTGTACACTGTGTTTTCCCAAAACATACGTATTTCATTGTCAAATAAGTAAAACAAATAAATAAAAAAAATATTATAATGCTATGTTTAACAATAACACTTAAAATTAAGTAAGTAATAATAATCTAGTGACCCCACATACCTGCCTTTATTAGAAAATACAAAATCATCAAAATAAATACAGTTTTAGTGATTGCCATTTTTACAAGAATTAATTGTTTTTAAATATTTCCTGTTTCATATAGTATCGTGTAGGAAGGAAGTTGTAATTAAAGTACAATTAAAATATGCTTAATTTATAAAACATGTTGTTATGTGTCCATCAGAGTGGTTTTATTCATTTTATCAATCATCCTTTGGATCATCGATTTAACGAACTTAAATACAGAAAAATACACAAAATTTACATGTAGCGGTACCATTTAGTTACATCTTTATTAATAAGGCCATGCCAAATTGATTACTTTTACTTCTTATTATTGTGAAAATAAGATCAAGCGCTATACATTTTCTTCAGAAAAAAAAAAACGTTATACATGCGGGCAACCAATGTTTTATTCAAACAGATCATTTAAACAAGCGGCTTTTCTCATGACAATATCATCTTATAATGAAACCTATACAGAAACTACAATAGCGAATATTAGTATATGCAGAATTTGTTTTATTATTCAACAATTTATTATACTGTGTCAGTCGACACGAATTGGACGCTTGATTAATGCTATAATATTGTTATATTTTTTATATTTCTTCAATAAAATGGTGAAGAAAATCGACAGGGAAGGTCGTGTGATGATGCAGAGAAAAAAAGGGGGCGGGGGTACATGTAGCACACTAAAATCAAAATGTGTTTCCCAGGGGCTTGTGGTTCAAACCATTGCATTATTTTTTGGAATAGTCCAATGAATGTATCGTCAAGATCATATTGCCTGGCCATGTTAGGAAGCAAAACCCGTACTTGGGAGACAAAGAGACAACGATTTCTATAGCTACATGTTGTATTGCACAACTTCATGCTATACCCCTTATATCTTGGCAACAGTATAAGTTACGTCAAATATGTTGGCATACTTCCAAAAGTTCCTGAAAAGAGGTATCTAATGAAAAAAAAAAACAGCACCCAAGTGATCCTCTGCATTGACGCTGATCATATCGTGAACAAATTCTTCAATTCTTTTAAAATAATAATCTGGTTTCACCTGTAAAGAAGGTCTCTTCAGGAATACGATTTATCAAAATTATTTACGTTTTAAAAAAAAATTGTAACCTGAGGCTAACTAACATTTGAATATGAAAAAAAATCTAAGTTGGCATCTAAGATGCATCTTCTGGTTTATTCTGGCTATTCCTAGATTTTGAATTTTATAGGTAAAATAGGAAAATTTTATGTCGGATTTTTCAGAAATTTTATGTAAACAATGGGATTATGTCAGATTATGTTGTAACAACACTAAACTAATGAACCAAGGTATATCCAGGTAAATCTTGTGGAAAATAAAGAAAAAGAATAGTTTATATTACAATATTTTATTTAATAATTTCATAGTACATTTTTTGTAAATAATATTCAAAAGCACAATATGAATTTATAGGTACAATGTTATTCACAAGCAATTGAAATTATTTAGGTGAAAACATTATAAATACAAGTAAATAATATCAATTGAAATATAAATATATCAAAATTGTAATAATTATTCTTTGAAACAAAGCACTAAATTTTGAGTTACACTACATATTCATTGAAACAAAGCACCGAAAAGTGCACTAAATTGACATTAAAACAGAACACAAATTTAGTAATACAGTGCACTAAATTGAACACACAAGAGAACACAAAGTCTTAATCAATGTGCAGGAGATGAGAATCAGCATCTCCATACTGGACTGGCGTAAGTTCAACATTTTGTAACATTGTTTTCAGTGTTGAAGTCTAATAATAATTAAGTACTTCTAACAGTACTTTCGATATTATATTCATTTGAAAACATCATAATTAATTAATTCTTTGAAGCTAAAGTTGAAAGTGTTGGTTACTATTAAATGCTTTTACTACATTTACTTTTAAATAATTTTATTTTCCAGACCACTAAATGCTTTTACAACATTTTCTTTTAAATAATTTTATTTTCAAGAAATTCCATATTAGAAACACTTAATTATAACACTTGATACATGTTTTCAAACAAACAAAAACGTTTTTTTTTTACCTAAATTTCATATAAATAATTATGAATTAGGGCATCATTATTTGAGCACAATTTTATAAAGGGCGTTATCAAAAGGTAAAATTTAAGTTAATACTGTTACTCATATTAAAATCTAATACATTTTGTACCAACATATAGTCCCGATGAATTATTTTGATTCTAATATGGCAAAAAACGAACAAAAAATCAAAAATGTTGAAATGTAAACACACAATAAATTTTATAACAATTAAACTTGCGTTTCATTTGATTTTATTATACTTTGACGCAGAGGGGGGGGAGGGGGGGGGGGGGGGGGGGGCTGGAGGAAGAGGTGATTAAAGGTAAGGGGTTCTTCACTGGCTTTCAAAACGTCTGTCTCTTTTTACATGATTATTCTTGGTTAGTTTATTGATAATACTAGATTTCATCTACATGACATTTACCCAATACCCGTTCATGTTAATTTTTTTATGAACCCAAATGTATCGAACTATAAATCAACATTTTTTTTATTTGTTATTGTAATCTAAATCCAAAAAAATAAATGAGATTTTGCTTCAATCATGGTATTTTTCACTTTTCAGCACGACAACACACATTTTGTTTGATGAAATTATTAGGTCATGGTCTGATATGAGGGGTAATTTCCTGGCGACAATGTTGTATGTGAAGCTATTCTACAAAGATGGACTACTGAAATGTTTATCAAATAAAATTCTCTGGTACAAATTTTGATGCACAAGATGTGCATATGTCTTCGATTTACGACTCATCAGTTATGCTCATGGCCTAAAATGTTGAAAACCAAAACAACAGTGGAAAAAGTTGAAGAGCAAAATCAAATATTCCAAAATGACCAAAAGGGTTAATGCCAAAACCATCTTAGAGAGAGATACTCTTTAGTTTTCACAAATTTTAGTTTTGTAAATTTTAAGTATTAATTGCCGGCTAGTATCGAAATGCTAGTAACTGATCTGGGGATACCCCGAGGATAATACCAAGACAAAAAAAACGCTCTGATTTATTGATTTTATTCTATCTTTTCAAATTTTGTTTGAAGACTGGTCAAAAGAGGAAAACAAAACAGGCTTTCAAATGCAACGAAAAAAACGTGTTGGATTGAATATAACTCTGTATCAAAAAAGTTTCATTCTTTCAGAAAAAAGTTGCACGCGGAAAAAAATTAGAAATAAAAATCCTTTCTGAGCCTTGTTGGTGTGTAAATAAAGATTTTCACTACCCATACCAGTAAACCTTAGCCTAATGATGTATAATCATAGCATCAATAGTGAAAATTGGCTAAATATCACATTTACAAAAATTGCTGCTGTATTGCGAAATAGTTGGTCTGGTCTGGGTTCATTTCCACGGGTCTCTATGCAAAGTGGTTTCTCTATACTCCTAAGAAACACGGAGTAAAACTAGTGGAACGACTTTTAAAATTAAGACGTGACGAATTAAATAACTAAATGTTAGTCTGTTGCCTTCAAAATGATTTGACATGAGGTAAACCAAAATAACAATCCAAAGATACTAATATTAGATATAGTAAATTTATACTATGCTGTATACGACGCATTTCAAGGAGTTACCTCTCATCAGCAGCATTAAAACCGAAACATTTGGAAGATCAAAAACCAAACTTATATTAAACAAGAAGTACTCAACCCAAAATACCGAAATAGGAAGCCAAATTTCAGCTAAGGAGATCTACCATGTGCAATACAAGGAATGAACCCTTAGTATTTCTATTATTTTTGAATTTTGCTAAATACTGGTAATTTCTGTAACAAATCAATGAATACTCATGTCAGACAAGTCTGACGACTGGGTTGGCGAATACCCTCAGGGACCTAGGGTCCACCAGCAGAGGCATCATCCCAGGAGTTTCAAAATAACAATCCAAAGATACTAATATTAGATATAGTAAATTTATACTATGCTGTATACGACGCAGTAATTTCCAACATCCTTATAAATGATAGATCTTTTGTTGCTGTAAATCATACTAGTAACAGAAACTTCATAAGAATGCAACAATTTAGAATTTGTAGTATTGTATTTATGATATATGATGTAGTATCCTTGTCTAACACTTAATTTGTGATCATGAAATATTAGGGCGTATTACTGCTCTGACACAATAAATTGACCAAATCAGGAACAAAATATTTTAAAATTTCCATTGCTGCATTTGATAAATGTTACCATTACACATAGGAGGATCATCCTTTTTGATTTGTATTCACTAGAAAAAAATGTGAGGCGAAATCTGAATTCTTCTTTACTTACTAATTTTATTAACTCTACACATTATTTCAAAGGTAAAGGGCAGTTTTCTTGTAATCTGTAACAAATAAACAGACCGTAATCATCAGAATTGTAATTTCCCTTTTTAGAATACGATCTCTTGTAATGTAAATATACAAGTCCTTAATGGTATAGCGTTTAACTGCATTAAGGAAACCCCAATAACATTATTTTTTAAAAAAAATGTTCCAAACCTTAGACAGTAAAACTCCTTTATTTCAAATAACTAACATTTCACAATTAGAAACATCCTTAATGAAAACAATAACGCACAATACTACAACAATTTAACTATATATCATATCTACATTTTTTACCTAAAAGTCGTGACTACGTCAGATAATCAAAGCTGAAATTGTTTGGTTTTATTGAAATTATTATTTGTTTTTTCAATAAACTGACTGTTTCCTTCCTCATAGAACCAAACGTCGAATTAATACTATAATATTAATGAATGGGTGTTTTATAATTGCCCTGTTATGTGTCCAAGGTCTGTAATAATGGTACGAGGAAGGCTGTAATGGCCCGTGGCAACGCCAAGGGCCATTACAGCCCCGATGGTCATTATTACAGACCAAGGACATGAAGTATCAAATAAAAATATATACATGTTGAGGAACTTGATTGTACCATATGATTTTAACAATAGAAGCTGTAACAAATGGGATAAGTTCATTGAATAATAGGATTACTGAAAATTGTCAGTCTCAAACTTTCTCTTCCAAGATTAAGGGGACAATTTATGTTAATTGTCCCCCCCCATTATAGTAGAAACACGTTGATTGCTATATCGAAATGCAAACACTGAATTGTCAACAGACATGGAATATCTTACCTGTCGTCTGCTAATTTCTATCAGTTTCCGGGGTGAAAAAAGTTAAAATACAGTCTTTTTATCAAATTCCGTCTGAACAGAAATTCTTTATAGCCAATCGAATAAAACAGAATACTACGGCCAGAACAATTAACAACCAAAAATTCCATGCGAAAAAATCCTCAGAAATGTGTAGCCATCTTGAATTTTCTGATTTCATAATGGCCCTGTTTTTTCATAATTTGCCCTGTAATAATGCCCTGCTTTGTCATAATAGCCCTGTTAGGAAATTTGTAATACTTATGCACTTTAGCTATAATTATACCTAGTTGGTTAATAAATCTCCATATTTGTCACTCAAATTTGCTGAATTGTTTCCTGGTCGATACTGTTGCTGAATTTAAAAAAATGATTATTGTCTTTCTTGTTGTTATCTTCACTGTCAATTGTTTGTTAGAGGATGGTCAAAATGTATGCTACGATTCCACAAAAGGGTATGTGTATTTATTTTATTTGTATAATCAAAGCAAACGATGTGTTATATATGCAGCGTTCTAAGTGTCTTCGTCATGATTGACTGCCTGTGTTGAAAATATAAATCCAGTATTTTTCACATTACTTACATGTATTGTCATTTAGCGTAATAAACAAGTGAACATAACTTCCAGAAGAAAAACAACATTAGAACGGCTAAATGAACTAAATGTCAGATATACTAGTCAACAAAGGAAACAATAGAGAGTATTGCATTTTTCATATATTCATAATTTCAAATAGCTGTACTTAGCAGAAAAATAGACCCACAGGTCTGATTTTCAAAATAGATGTTTTCTCATCAAAGGCAAGGATTTTGTGCAAAAAGTTTGAAATGAAAAATTCCATTTTTTTTAGATTTCACAAATCACATTTTTCAACCCAAAATAAAAAAAAATCAGTATTTTTACCGCGTTATGTGAATCATAATGTCATGAATGTGTGTGTGATAAAAGATTTGAGTTTTTTTCTACTAATTTCAGACACTTGATTTTCTCATTCTACAAAATGTGTGTTGATTTTCATCTCGATGTTCCGCCAATTTAATTTAACCCTCTTTTGGAAAATTTCCATTTCCAATAATTCAAGTTTATCCAAATTTCAAAAGAGACGAATTAGATCAAGAAATGAAGTATCAGGCCCCTGTTGCCCTAATACTTATGTTTTGTTAAAAATAATTACCAAGATACTTGGTTCCGAGCTCGTGTATCGTTACTTTTGTTGACTAGTATATTTTTAAATAAAATTGTGCATGCAACTAGAAACTGGTGAATGGTTTTAAGAAAAGTAAAAAAGAAATTCGGCTATTTCTATATGAAATCTAGAGTGAAAGAACTTTATTTATCAAACTTGCAACCTTCCAAAAAATATATAAAGAATAATCTTATTTTACCGCTAAAGTATGTCTCCTCATGAATACGATTGATCAAAATTATCTAATTTTTTAAAAATTCGTTACTTGAGGCTAACTAACATTTGAATATGAAAAAAAAATAATTTGTTAAATACATGTATTTGAAATCTAAGATACAAAAGCAAAAGGGCAAATGTAATCTTAATGCATTATTTAAGAGATAATTCATGGTTCGTTGGAGATTTTAATAAGGGCAACATTATTTGATCATAATTCTATACATAGCGTTATCGAAGGGTAAACTTTACGTTAATACTGTTACTCATATAAAAATATAATACATTTTGTACCAAAATATAGCTCCGATGAATTATTTCAATTCTAATGTGGCAAAAAACGAAAAAGAAATTTAAAAATGTTAGAAAAGTAAACACAATATATTTGTTGTTACAATAAAACTTAGTTTTGTGGTGGGGAGGAGGATGTGATTAAAGGTAAGGGGTTCCCCACTGCCTTTCAAAACGTCTGTCCCTTTTTACATGATTATTTTTGGTCAGTTTATTCATAATATTAGATTTCATTTACTTAACATTTACCCAGTACCCGTTCATGTTAAATTTTATATGAACCCAAACGTATTGGACTGCTAATCAACATTAATTGAGTTTATTTATTATTGTAATCTAAATAAAAAGCAAATTAAATTTTGTTTCAATCATGGTATTTTTCACTTTTCACAACGACAGCAGACATTTTGTTTGATGAAATTATTAGGTCATGGTCTGGTCTAAAAGACAATTTCCAGGCGACAATGTTATATTTGAAGCCATTCTACAAAACTGGACTGCTGAAATGTTTATCAGATACAATTCTTTGATACCAATTTTGATTCACAAGATGTGCATATTTCTTTATTTACGACTCATCAGTTATGCTCATGGCCTAAAATGTTGAAAACCAAGACAACAGTGGAAAAGTTGAATAGAAAAATCAAATATTCCAAAATGACAAAAAGAGTTAACGCCAAAACCATTTAAGGACAGAGCTATGAACGAGGGAGATACTCCTTAGTTTTCACAAGTTTTTTTATAGTTTTGTAAATTTAAGTATCAATTTCGGGGCTAGTATCGAAATGCTAGTAATTGATCTGGGGATACCCTGAGGATAACACCAAGACCAAAAACAATCTCTGATTTATTGATTTTATTCAATCTTTCCTCTTCAAATTCTTTTTTGAAGACTGGCCAAAGGAGGAAAATAAAACAGGCTTTCAGATGCAACGAAAAATACGTGTTGGATTGAATATACCTGTGTATCAAAAAAGGTTCATTCTTTTAGAAAATAATTGCACACGGAAATCAATTAGAAATAAATATCCTTTCTGGGCCTTGGTGGTGTGTAAATAAAAATTTCCACTACCCATACCAGTAAAACATAGCATAATGATCTATAATCACAGCATCAATAGTGAAAATTGGCTAAATATCACGTTAAAAAATGCTGCTGTTTTGCTCAAGTGTTGGTCTGGTCTTGGTTGCTTTTCACGGGTCTCTATGCAAAGTGCTTTTCTATACTCCTACAAAACACGTAGTAAAGCTTGTTGAAAGACTTTTAGAATTAAAACGTGACAAATTAAGTAACAAAATGTTAGTCCCTTGCCTCCAAAATGATATGAGGTAAATCAAAGTAATTTCAAACAGGCTGAACCCAATTCTTTAAAATGGATAGATGTTTTGTTCCTGTAAAACATAACAGTAATAAGAATGCAACAATTTAGAATTTGTAGTATTGTATTTATGATATATGATGTAGTATCCTTGTCGACACTTAATTTATTATTGTGAATTCTTAAGGCGAATTACTGCTCTGACACAATGAATTAACCAAATCAGGAACAAGATGTATTTTAAAATTTTCGTTACCAAATTTCAAGTAATGTTACTATTAGACATAGGAGGATCATTCTTTGGATTTGTATTCACTAGAAAAAAAAATGTGAGGACAAATTTGAATATCCCTCTACAACAATAGTCTTCTTTACTTACCAATCTTATTAACTCTACACATAATTTTAAAGGTAAAGGGCAGTATTCTTGTAATCTTGAATACATAATCAGACCGTAATCATCAAACGTTTAATTCCCCCTTAACGGTATAGCGTTTAATTGCATTAAGGAAACCCCGATAACTTGATGTTTTAAAAGAATTGTTCCAAATCGTAGACAGTAACCTTCAACTATATGTCCTATCTACATTTTCTACGTCAAAATCGTGACTACGTTACATAATCAAAACTGAATGTTTTTGGTTTTATTGAAATTATTATTTTTTCCATAAACTGACTGTTTCCTTCCTCATAGAACCAAACTTTGAATTTATATATCTCCATATTTGTCAGTTTAATTGTTTTATATATGTGTATTTCCTCTCATACATGTGTCATATAAAAAATGGACTGAAGTGTTTCGTTATCGATACTGTTGCTGAATTTAAAACATGTTTATCGTGTTCCCTGTAGTTATCTTTATTGTCAATTGTTTGTCAGTGGGTGGTCAAAATGTCTGCTTTGCTGACACAGAATAGTATGTGTATTTATTTTATTTTTTTTTATAATCAAAGTGAACGATATGTTATATTTGCAGTGTTCGAAGTGTCTTTGTCGTGTGTTCGTGATTGACTATTAAATTAACTCTACAAAATATATTCCATGCTTCCTCAAAGATACACTTTATCAATTTAACTCATTAAGTTATTCTTATCTTATATTTCACGTATGTTATTGCATGAGTTGAAAATATAAATTGGAGTATTGAATGCAGTCTTTTACACCTTACCTACCTTCATTGTCATTCACCGTCAAACTAGTGAAGATAACTTTCAGACATTAGGACGGCTAAATGAGCTAAATATCAGATTTTTTTTTAAATAAGATTTTGCATGCAATAAGAAAATGGTGAGTGGTTTAAAAAAGGTAAAATTCTTTTCGGCTATTTTTATATGAAATCTAGAGTCAAAGAACTTTATTTTTTAGGGATTTTAGGTCAACCTTAATGAATAGGAAAATAACAGTTAAATACAAAAAAGTTTAAAGTATTATAGTTTATTGTTAAAGGATAGATTGCGATAAGGTGTTTTTCGAACATTATATATTTCTGTGTTGAGCACTACTAGTCTACTTTAATTTTCTGTTATAAAAATTGTACCGCGCATGTCTTTGTAAGTGATCATGTCACTATTCAAAGACGTATTTTTGTTTAATATCAATGATTTATCTGCATGAAACTGCAATTATGAACAATACTTGCCATTTAGCGGGCGTTGTGGACTTCAAAAACGATCTTTAAGTTAAACATCTTTAGAATAATGGTCTAAGATGTTCATACTGCTATGGAAAATGTATGGAGGACTGATTAAAAACAGCAATTTCAAGATTTTGTTTTGTTTTAATTAATATTGTTTAAGTCCAGTGGCAACACACACATGTACGTGCTTACCAGGACGAGAAAATGTTGATATGATTATGAATCCTGCTTTGTGCTAGACCGACACGCCGAGCCGGCCAATTTTTAACGTGCTAGCTTACGCGATAATAGGCCGCAGGAAAACATATCCACACCCGGTGACTCCGAGCCATCTTAGCTGCGGCGTGCTTGTTTGAGAAGCAACAAATACAAATCGCGGGGATCGAACTTGTCGGACCTTCTGCACTCGAGACGAGCATGCTAATACGAGACCACCGAGGTGGTTTTTCCATTTAAGCAGATGTAAGCACAAAATATTAGGAGCGATGTCTAGAAGGCTTCAAATCAGTACAAAATGCTACAAGAGGTTTATACATAGACTACAATAAGTTTCTTTAAAACCAACAACCATGTGTAATAAAAAATATCTTCAAAAACCTGTATTTTCTACAATGAATTTTATTCTAGGAAGAATGTATGTTGTGGTAATTACGAAGTACATGTATACAATGGAACATGTATTGGTAAGTAAACGTGTATTGTTACGAATCATAACTTATTTTAAAAATCTGCAAAGACCCAACGAAACAATTAACATCTGATACAAAAAGTTAATAACTATTTCAGATATTTGGATGATATTTAATGACGACTTCAGTATATAAACTAAAAGGTTTACCGTGTTGAATTTACTTTAAATAAAGCTAATACTAACAATCAACGCTGGTGTTTCCTGGATCTGGATATCTATGTCTCTAACGGAAGCTTAATACTAAACTTTACGATAAGAGAGATGATTTTTCATTTCCTATTGTTAATGTTTAGATGGTGACGTTCACTGGCGTTTATATATCTCAACTTGTTCGATTCGCTAGTGTATATAACAACGAATTTTATTTTAACGAAAGAAATCTCTGTATAACTGAAAAATTATTACACCATGGTTTCGATATCACAAACTTGTCAAAACTTTTACTAAATTTTGTCATCGGTACAAGGACATCATTCGTAAATATAAATCAACGCGCAGACGTCTTATATGTTCATGTATTTCACATCAAATCTTTTATGGTAATAATCTATACAAATCACAAAAATGTCGTCATCCACCTGAAAGGCTAACTAAACATTTAAACAGACTTATCAACAAGGGATATAGTTACGATACTGTTGTCAAGTCATTAAAGATGGCATTTCTTGAAATTAATATTGATTCACTCATAGGGTTTTGCATCGGAAATAAACACATTTATTTTAAAACCAATTTTTGGCATGATACCGGTTGTGTTCTACTCATATTATTTATGATGGCATAATCCCCGTTTCCACCCTCTATTCTATTGTATTATATGTTATTCTTTGTATATTTTGTAATTTTTATTGATGGTTTGTGATGTTTGAGAAATAATTTATGTTGGCTTGAACATATCATTTTACCACTTGTATGCCCTTCGTGCCAAATATTTTGCAACTATGCGTGGTAAAATCATGCTATTTTTAAGTCACCGTGAATTATTTCTTTTCTAACAGGGCGGTTTCGACGTCATTTTGAAACGCCGCAACATAGGTATTCAGACATGAAATCGCCATTACACAACACACGTTATACTATAACGTCGTTAAAGCTTGTAGGCAACTTTACTATGACGTTGCTTATCAATCAACATATCCATATTTTACTATAGATGTTAACTGAAGAAGTTTGAAGCAGGTCGTACCAGAATCTACAATGCACCCCAAAAAACGATTTCCATAGGCTTTATATTCTGTGATACCAAAGCACTATGACTTATACAGACAGTAACAACCCCTGATTAGTCCGAAGAACGTATTAAATTTTAGTACTTTGTAATTGGGACAAGACGCCAAGGCATATTTCACATTATATAAAACCTGAAATATTGTTGACATGTTTTTCAAATTCTAATTTTATGTTCTGCTCTCAGCGTATAAGAATATTACAGGTTAAATTACTAGATCTTAGTACTAGTGTGATATTAATGCTTTAAAATACGGTTATAGACATTCTACGGAAAAAAGGGGGGAGTCTCTGTTCAAAACTTTGCTCTAAGATCATAGTTTAAAAAACAACAAACAATAAAAAAAAAAAGAAAACAAAGTACACAGATAAACAAAACAGGGATTCAGGATATTCCGACCTGGTATCCTGCAATCTGCATGAATGTCTTGCAAATACAAGCTGACATCATAGAACATTTATCACAACCGCATAATGGGTGATTCTGCTGATAAACTAGCTCAATAATATTTATTGTCTATACTATGATATCGTTTGAAAATAATACCTAGACTATAATTTTAGTACATGTTCCATTATTTCAGAGCAATGTAACACTAACTGGTTAATTCCAGTTATCTAAAAATTTAATGGTCAAAGACCTCAATTAACGCGCAAATGTTGTTGTCCAAAATATAATCCCCTCTATGAGTTGACTGTTTTTATTCCATATTTATTCCCCCCCCCCTTATCAATGCATTTGTATGTGGTTTTTGTTCTGAATTTTAAGTAACATATTCACAGTTGATGCTTTTAAGAGTTTGAATGGGCAGTATGTATGTAAAACTGGTGATTTGGTCAGACGAGAAAGTGTGAACATTTAGGTTACTGTTTGCTGTTTAAAAAACATCTGCTAGCCTAGTAGATATTTTTAACAATATTTTGAGTTAGCACTGAAGTTTTGTTTTTAATTTTGGTAGTATGACAGGAAATTTTTAAATGCAATTATATTTTTTTTTATAAAAAGTCAATACGATTTAATTTTAGTCTCGGATCAAATAGGACAAAGCATATAACGTTTTCAGTTTACCAATAAAGTACATATATGAAATAATATAAAGATTTAAATAAAAGCGAAAGTTAACGATTTAATATTTTTGATAGGTTCACACGTTTGTACATCTTATCCATATGCACATTACTTTTTATCTTTAGCATGTAAAACTGGTTTCACGTCAAGACAAGGAGAGTCTTGTAGACCTTGTCATAAGAATCTCTATGGCCAACGATGTATAGAGGAATGCAAATGTCAGACGTTTGAATGGTATGGTAAACCATAGTAAAATGATGTTTAACGTTGTGTTGAAACATTCCTGGGTTTTAACTTTTTATCCGTCCTTATTACTTTGAAGAAAACTGAACTCTTAAATATTTTAATTGGTAATATATTTTTGTAGATCGCAGTAATTTTTAGGTTTTTTGTATCTTTCACCTTGATATTACTGAAAAGATATTACTGTCGAAATACAGGTGGGTGATTCAAAATGGTCATTTTTAAATGCGTCTTAACCAATGAATTAATTAATTGCGTTAAATTTAATTTCATGATTTATATGTAAATATATAGTTGGATCAAATATGGTATATAAAGATGCTAGTTAATTTTAAATTAAGTACGGAACTATCACAACATTCTTTCTTTCTTTTCTTTTTTTTTTTGCTTTTCTTTCAGAGTAAAAAAAAATTGAAAAGTACACTAAGTTATTTGTAATATTTATAGGTGTCATCATATATCTGGATGTTTGAAACTGTCAACCACGTACAATAGAAGTGGTAAGATTTGTATGTGAACAATAATAAGTGTCTGAAGAAGGTTTTTTTTTTAAAGAGAAATGATATGCTTTTAGGTGGGCAATATATTTTCCTTGTTATATACTTATTATTTCTAGTGTGATGAAATAAAAGATATATACACATCAGAATATTATATTAATATGTTTCATGGAGAATAAGGGTAGAAATATATTAGACTAAGTGACTAAAACATGAGTTTCAAATGTTTAGCCTACTATTCCAAAAAAAGTATATTTTTATTTGTTCCAGGAAAAACTGATCCACAGAAAACAAAACACAGAGATACCAGGAACGATATGAGTACTAGTGTTCGTCTTTATACAGGTTTTATTTTTTTCCTCCTCTTTGTGTCCTGGCTCTATAAAATTTAATTAAGACTGCATGAATTACAAGTCTAAAGAAACACAAAACCTACTATGTGTATTGCCATTGGCTGATGCCGTCACCTTCTATAAAAGAACAAAATAAATGCATGTTTCCTCTTTAGAAATGAAAATGATTTTCAATAATATATTCTACAGTAAATTCATCTCTGATAATACCTCAAAATTATTTCCATGTTGATGTAATTGGTTTTCCTGCGGTTGTCCTTATTTAAGCAAGAAATGATATTGTTAGTATAAACGTAATGCCTCTACATGGTGGACTCTAGGTCCCCGAGGGTATTAGCCAACTCAGTCGTCAGACTTGTCTGACATGATTATTCATTGATTTGTTACAGAAATTACCAGTAATTAGCAAAAATAATAGAAATACTAAGGGTTCATTCCTTGTGTTAATTCTCCTTAGCTGAAATTTGGCTTCCTATTTCGATATTTTTGGTTATCAGTACTTCTTGTTTAAAATAAGTTTGGTTTTTGGTCTGCCAAATGTTTCGTGTTTAATGCTGCTGATGAGAGGTAACTCCTTGAAATGCGTCGTATACAACATAGTATAGATTTGCTACATCTAATATAAGTATCTTTGGATTGTTATTCTGTAGCATTTCAAACAGATTTGCCGTGCTATATGAATTTCATATATATGTGACGAAAGCTTCTCTATGTTTTCTCTAAATAAATCCTCATAGAAAGAAATAGATTTACTTCAAATTGGTAATAAAGATACAGTTTTCATCAACGAATGAAACTATTATGTATGATACCTTTTCACACCATCATCATCACATTCTAAATCCTCATAAATATTATGTTTTCATTGACTGTTTAACAATTTAAAATGTTTTTCACGTTTTCGTCCAATAACAGCTTTTATTTTAGGATGGGATATAGTCCGTCTTTAAATGTAACAAGATTTCACTGTAACATGTACTCCGCAATGATTAAATGAAAGTTTTTATCAGCTCAAACAACATAACCCTTTTTCTAAAACTGAAGAAGAAAGTTTGACTCGCTAGTGGCAATACATCCTTGTCGCTAATTTGCACATTAAAATCTACTTCTGTACGTTGAACCGAAAATAATTTATTTGTAAATTCCCTTATTCAATATGCTGTCCTATAGTCATGGACATGTGTTGATGAACGGAAGAAAAATAGTGACTGGATAAAATCTACGATATCCAAATATTTCCCAATCACTTTCCCAATCACTGTTGCATATATTTCTCAAGGGAACATATTAAAATATGTTAATTGCAGTAATATTCTCGGTAATCGCTTAATTTCGAAATCATTTGGAATCTAAGATTGTTGAATTTTTTTTATTTTTTTTATCACCAGATTATGTTTTATAATATCACAGAGTTCAACATTTACCCAGCAATGAGTACAAAATATTCCAAAAAAATATAATCGGGTTTCGGTATTGTGCTATTTTTACATGGTTGCTCTTTATTGGCCTTGTTATTGATCTGGGGCTTGCTGTATTGGCCTGATGCCGAGAAGAAAGCCAATATAGCCGGCCGAGGACTAATAACAAGGCAAATGAATAAAAAAAAACATGTAATGATATCTTTATTAATTAACTAGTTTTCACAATGCACAATTTTCATAAATTTATTTATGAAATAACTCATTGAAAATTCTTAATGGAATATAGAATGGAAACGGGGAATGTGTCAAAGAGTCAACAACCCGACCAAAGAGCAGAAAACAGCTCAAGGCTACCAATGGGTCTTCAATGCAGCGAGAAAATCCCGCACCCGGAATATCAACAAATATACATTCATTGAAAGATTCAAATTAAGGATACAAAAGATATCTTTAGCTAGAGCTATTACTGAATAATCACAGCCCATTTACAAATTTAGATAATTTCGGAGTTTTCGTATGTATTCCAAATAAAGTCTAGAGAAAATCGACTCGGCTTATATTGGCCGGCCAGACAAAAATCTGTATTGGCCGGGTTTTTCGATAGGACGGCTTTAGTCTTATTAAAGCCAACAATACACTAGTTAATTAATAATCTAACTTATTGCAGAAGAAAATATTATTAATCAATCAGTTTATAATTGGCTTCAATACAACTAAAACTGTCCTTTTAATACAGATTAATAACTCGGCCATTATAGATTTTTTGCTGTATTGGCCAACTCGTACCCGGTCATTATTAACAAATGACTTTAAATGGACTGTTTAATATAATATGAAGGTTTTGGCCTTTATACAGCGACAGATGCCCTGTATAAACATCCAGTTCTGTATTATCGAATTGTAAGTCATTGGTTAATAAAGGTGTTATAAAATGGGTATTTTCATAGAAAGCCTGCATTATTTATTCCTACAGTCGAGTCGGGCCTTGATCAGATATATAGGCAATCGGTGTTGCATCTGACCTATACAGCTGACCTCGACTCAATTTGACTGACTCGGACATAATACGGGCTTTTCAACAAAAGACTAAGAAATATCATTTTTTTTTATATTTTTTGAACAGTGTTACAATTTACCGTTTCAAAGTTACAATAATTTAATTACAAATAAAAAGTCTGATTAAATATAGATTCTCCTTCAGGTACGAGTGAGTTATGGGATTTCTCCACCCGAGATAGTTAAATTTTCGATTTTCAACACGCCAGCCTTTAGCGAGCGTGTTAAAATCTAAAATTTAACTATTGAGGGTAGAGAAATTCCATAACTCACGAGTACATTGAAGGAGAATCTGTTTCTCTTATGATTTTCGACAAAAACCTTAAGAAAATGTCGTTGCTATGTAGTTTTACATAGACGTCATTTCGGGACTTCTCTAGTTTATCGTTCTAATAACTGTAGAAAAAAGGGCGGTAATTCCCACGTAGAAATTTAATCACTGGGAAGTGGTTAAAGATATTATGTATTTTTATCCCACCGATTAAACACGTCAGGAATAGGAGAAAATATATTTCACAACCCTAATTCTAATCTTTAAATGAATGTACATTTTTCGATATACTTACCAATTTTCAATGAGTTGATTCAGGAAAAACAATCATAAACTATATGCATTGTAAAAACTACACTGTAGGTAACTAATACAGAAATCATTACATTGGCCTTGTTATTGGCCATAGGCCAGCTGTATTGTTATCGTGCACCTTTAATGTTTCCTTTGCAGTGTGTTGCATATAATTCGATTAAAGTGATATGATTAATACTCAAAAATAGTAAACGACTAAATAAATCGTCATTGTATAATATGTTATAATTTTTGTTCTCCAGTTAGAGATGACGAAATATTTACCCCAGACAAGTCGAATTCTTCAGGCGGTAAGAAAATTGAACAAAACAATGTAGAAAATATTAGTTAATAAGTCAATTAGTGTTAACATGAGACCTATAGTAAGGTGAATTAGGGGCAAAACAAAATGGAGTCCTACATACAGTTCATTTCATATATTAAGATTAACTGTTTTTTAGAAACTTCCCTAATAAACAATGCAAAGAATAATTATGTATTCTAAATGACTTGTATATGTTTCTACATATTATGTATTTATGTATTGCTGTTAATTTGTTTTTCAGTCTATGAAGAAATATCTTCAATCACGTGGTGTACACTAAATTCCCGTTTAGCGTGTTGTTTGTTTCAAATGTGCATTTCCGAATAGACTGAAAACAAAATTACATACAATCCATATCAGTTGATTCCAATGAATGTTTTAAGTCTAAAACGTTGGGATTCCCTTTAAGGACGTCATAGTAGAAAAACAAAATAATCGTTTTTGACGAAATAAAAATCGACCAATCAAACGACGCGTACATCCAATATCAAAATATTTACTTTTGTGAGCAAGCTGAGTTGTATTTCCCTTCTTCTCTAGAAAATCACTTGTATTTTGTAATTAACCGTTTTTAAGTGCGACGGTTTGATTATATGTATTAATTCATCCATATATCTTCAACCGGTTTTCTAAAATTTTGATCTCGAGCACTGCTAATGAGTTGTCAGTCAACGAAATGGCCATACAGTGCATCAAACTTATTCCGGTATATTGTGATACATTTTATTAATACCACTGGGTCTATGTCACTTCTGGTGAACTGTAAGTCCCCGAGGACATTGTCAGCCCAGTAGCCAGCATGTTTGTCCTGGCATTATTAAATATATCAATGCCGTTAAATTTTCCGTTCACAATTTTGACAAAATTTACCAGAAATTTCTAAGGCTCTTCCTTTTGATGCAGAGGTAACTCCTATCTGAGTTTCGGTATTTTGTGATACATTTTTTCAGTTACAGTTTGAAAAATTGCCGAATTAGTTTCCGTTATCTACCATTTACAATAAATGTTTAACTGCTGAGTCGTAAATTGACGAAATGTGCACATCGTATGCTTCGAAATTGATATCATATAATGTATGTTTTAATAACTACCATTTACATTACAATGTATATGTATCGAGGTCTAACGTAGTGGATTTATTCTCGACGTTTGTGTTTTTTCTAGGATTTGGATGGATGATATACCTATGTGTTATAACAGGTCTTGTTATAATACCATGGGTTATTTTTGCGATTTACAAATGCCATAAAAGACTGAAACGTAGAAAAGTAGCATATCCAGCTATTGCGGACATCATGTGACCGCCTCGACAAATCTGTTTACCTGTACAATCGACCGGGCGTGCATTGAAAATTAACAGAAATGAAAAATAAAACGATAATATTTTTCACACAGTAACACTTTTCAAAAATGTACATCTTGTTTACAGTTCTTGATTAAACTATCTTTCGTTAGTTATTTTTTGTTTCAGAATTGGATAAGAAGAAATGGCTTCAAAATCGATTTAAAAATTCCTCATATTTTCGAGATTTTTGGTCTATATTCGCCAAAAATCGTCTTTTAGAGTTGTATGTGACAACCGATGGACCAAAACTGATATTACCGATAATACTTCATCCATTTTGACGCCCGTGCAATAATTATGGTTTAGGGTTTTTAAAACGTTCCGATTATGGGGAGTCTTTAAACTAAGATTTCAATGGCAGCAGTGGAGTCTTTAGAACCTATTAGGTATTTTTATTTATTAAGCAGTACATTACAGTAGGTATAATGTTGTTGGCATTTGGGTAAAGGCAAATTAGCTCATGCGGAGGTTTGACATAAGTTATCAGGAGACGGCTATAGAGTATATATATTGTGGTACAGTTGCCTTTATAGGTCGTTTAACATCGTCCTTTGCATCTGTTGTTTCCTCTAGTAGTTCTAAGCTCGAAGAACTCATTACGCTTAGGTCAAATGTTTGTTAAAAAAACCTCAGGAAAAACCTCGATAAGGCTTCATGGCACGTTTCACAGTCAAAATGAACCCAAAATATGTCAAATCCTGCCTGTATTTTGGGTTCAATCCTAAACGATAATTCAGATGATTTTATATATATATTATTTCTAAAATTTCTCGATAATTCAGATAATATATATGTGTGTGTGTGTGTGTGTGTGTGTGTGTGTGTGTGTCTGCAACGGGTGTCACTTTTATTCCTGGTGTGAGATTTTCTCGCTGTGTTGAAGACCCATTGGTAGCCTTGAGCTGTTTTCTGCTCTTTGGTCGGGTTGTTGGCTTTTTGACACATTCCCCGTTTCCATTCTCTATTCTATTTGTATTTGTTTTGTTTTTATGGGTTAATGGGCGCCTGGTTTCCACCTGGTACCCTTACTTCTATATTAGGATAGCTCTTTGTGTAGCCAAACGTTATCTCCCGAATATTCATACTCGGTATTTTCCTTCTGTATATATACTGTTGTCTGATAATGGATAATAAACGGAACGCACTGATCCTCGAGCAAATTTGTCATCATTACCAGATGAACATCAAAGTTTGATAGAGAAAATAATAATTAAAATCATCCAGCCTGCACAATTATGTTCAGCATAGGTGGAGTCCAATCTTTATATCTTTAACTCTATAAATTAATTTTATATGGCAAAACAAATTAGTTATTGTTGTTGTTTAAATGAACGGTGACTTCCCTCCACCTTTTCGGTGAAAAAATAATGATTTGATATATACAAGTATACATTTTCTTGAACCTGGGATATTGACGTTTCAGTCTATAGAGAATTTTTATGGATTCAATCAACGTGAGAATTGTACGTTAACTCAAACCTATTGATTGTGACTTTATAAAAATCAAATTGCAAATGAAAACTTGGTTATATTTCTTACTTTCTGCTGATTTAGATTTCTGTATTTCTAAAATTTCTCGATAATTCAGATAATTTATTTTGTATGGACTCTTTTACAACGAAAGGTTTGCTTTACATTGATATGCAATATATATATATATGGCCAACGTATAAATAATTTACATGTTCTTGTTGAAAAATATATTTTTGTGTCCGAAGATTAGTGATAAAAAATTGATACTGACTCAACAATGTGAACAATTTTAATAGTTATGTTCGCTTTAGAAACGCAACTGTATTCTATATAGAACAATTAATATTGATACATGCGTACAATGCGTTGTTGACGTGAAGCATGAAGCACACGTGAAATTACTACACTATTGTATTTTGTTGATAAAATAAAATTCCAAAGTCATATTCTTCCATCTCACTGAATCTATCTTACATATATCGCTTTGCAAACATTAAGCAAAACTCGAAATACAACAACGATAACAGTCACACGAAATGGTATGACAGTCCAAAGTGCGACTTCACAATCCAATGAATAACATCATACATTCAAATGATGCAAGATCGACAGTCAAAAACGGAAAATCCTACGTTTTACAGGCCCTGAAACGCTGGTATTTGCTTTAAAATCTCACAAAAATGTAAGTCTGATTTTATTTTATTTGTTTAAAGACATTTTACGTTTTTCTGTAATGTGTTTGCCTTGTTAAAGCGACATGGCTGCCCGTATATGACGCCTTATATGGTTCGATTCGATTACAGAAATGATGCATATAGTCCTATTAGAATCGAAATAATTCATTTGTTCCCTGCTCTATGGTTATAATAACATGCTCGGTGTAAATAAGGTACATAACAGTATTAACAAAACTCGCAAGTCCATAAGACGTGTGACAAAACTGGTATCACACCACTGGAAAATTGCAACCGTAATGGTCCTGACTTGGTACAGGCATTTCAAAAGAAATGGTGGGTTGAATCTAGGTTTTACAGCGCGCCAAACCTCCCGCTTCCATTACGGCATAAAAGTACCAGTGGTGGTAATCAACATAGATATGCTGATGTCAAAGTTGGTAAAGTAGAAACAAAACACCAAGATAAGTTATAAAAAACAATCTTCAATGATAGTAGTAGAAGATACTGAATATTTTTCAACCAAATCTTGGTATTTGAAAAAGAATTTCGTAAGAGACCTTTTTAGACGCATTTCCTCGTATTCCTGGCTAAGAAGTCTGTCACGCATAAATATAAACAAATATAAGGCCTAACCATGTTACAATAACCATAGAGCATGGCACCAATGAATTATTTCTTAAACAAAGTCATCAAAACGTGTTGGCATATTTATTGTCCTACATCTTGAATCAGATGTTTTTATTTTTGAATGACCATTTAAATCATCTGTTTTGCTGACGTCTTGTTCTGTTTCTATACAATCTTGTGTTTCTGAGGTTTCAATGTTTAGATTGGAACCATTTCCATTTTTGTTAATGAATGAATTATCTCTTATGAGTATTTGTTCATTATCTGGCTGTAACATGTGTAAAGCCATACACTGGTTATTTTGATCAAATAAGTCTACGAAGGGCTCGTTTATCTGAGTATCATATGAATCACTTTTTGTGTGTGGTGTTATATTTAATTGAAACCAACTTCAAATTGGTATTCTCTCACGGGATTAGTTCTTTGATTTTTTGGAATTCTATAAGTGACATAGCTAATACTCTTTGTAATTATAAAATGCCCTTTCCATGGACATTGCAATGTTGGACTAAAACCTTTTTTTTCTACAAGTAAAGTCAGGAAATACCAAAGTGATATTCGAAGGAGGGTAAAATCGAAACAACTGACAAATTCCGGAGAAAAACGAAGGCAAGACCAAAACAATATCTGCATTACAATTAAAGAACTAAAAACACCAACCCCACCAAAAACCAGGGGGTAGACTCGGATGATCCGGAAGATTAAGCAGTCTCTGCTTCCTGCAGGACACCCATTATGCTGCCCATGTCAAATCCGGTATGAGGAAGGGATAACATCAATGCAACTGGTCCATTTTACATTTGGGAAACGGTTTTTTTCATACCTGTCAACCAAATCATGATGACGTCCATAAAACTTTAATAAGGGTGACTCCAACATACACCTGTCAGAGCAACTTTTCTGTAAGGAGCCGGGCTCTGTCCAGGAAGTCAATTTATATGTCACATGCTCTGGAATAACGTATGAGTTGTGAAATATATACCCTATACGGCGGTTCTTCAGGAATATTGCCGCTCAACGATGGGAAGTTGACGATTAGAAAGTCAAAGTCATCCCGTTCGTCGTAAAGTTTTGTATTCAACCTTCTTTTGGAGTCAATTTCGAGGTGAAGGTCAAGAAGGCTATGAAACTACACATCATCCCCTTCATTATATTTTTCAAAATGATTTTTGCTATCATAGTTTCTTTTCATTGAATAAAATGAAAATTGTAGGTTTCATCAGGCAAAAAATCATGAATAATTTCGACCTTTTCAGCTAAGTAGTAACAATAATCTGTTTTCATTTCATTTTCAAGAGTCTGGGCATGTCCAAATATTAAATCAACGAGACGTGTTGGTTCTCTTCCTAGCATCATCTTGCATGCCAACACTTTTGTAGACTCATGTTCAGAAGATCATAAGAAGAGGAATATATACATCCCAAGCTCTTTGATTTTCTTGAACAAATAAAGCAAGTATAGTTTCATCTTTAGCATTAACCCGTTCGACCATCACATCCCCTTTTGGAGGGATAGCGGTTGTGTGTGTTTTCGTTATACCCAATATCCGACACATCTCTTTGAAAACAATAGATTCTAAATTTGTACCTTGATCAGAGTGAAGCTGAGGAGGTACTCCAAATAAGGGATAGGATAGGCGTGTGTCCATTTGGTACAATAATCCCCAATAATCAGAACATATATATTGCCGTCATAATACCTAGTACATTAACAGCCACTCTTTGAAGAGGC
This sequence comes from Mytilisepta virgata, assembly GCA_028015205.1. NCBI lineage: Eukaryota > Metazoa > Mollusca > Bivalvia > Mytilida > Mytilidae > Mytilisepta > Mytilisepta virgata. Next base: position 5,125,943 of record CM051510.1, read on the forward strand.
GCTTCCACAATGTATCTTTGTAAAGGAGTCCTCGGTCTTATACTGGGCCTTTTTCTTCGAGCACAAATATCACATACTTTGCACCAATGTTGTACATCGTTTCAAAGACCATCTTCCTGATACATCATTACAAACAAGGCAGAAGCACGTTGGATCATATTGTTCGCTTCGAATCCTTTATACGCAACGGGTTTGCTAAAGGGGAACATGTAGTGTCGGTCTTTTTCGATCTTGAAAAAGCCTATGACACCACATGGAAATATGGCATTTCGAAAGACTTAAATGATATGGGGTGGAAAGGTAGGTTTCCTTTCAGACAGACTGTTTAAGGTAAAAGTTAACACGACAATGTCTGACCCTTTTGAACAAGAGATGGGTGTTCCTCAGGGAAGTATCCTCTCCGTCACTTTAGTAAAAAAAAATAAACAGTTTAGCTAAAACATTAAAACAAAATGTTGAAGGCTCTCTCTATGTCGATGGCTTTTTGATATGTTATAGAGCTAAAAATATTAACAATATTGAAAGACAACTACAGTTGAATTGAAAAATGGGCTATGGAAAATGATTTTAAATTTTCCAACTCCAAAACAGTATGTATGCAGTTTTGTAATAAGCGAAAACTACATTTGGATCCAGAACTAAAAAATTATAATTCTGTCATTAAAGAAACCAATTTCTTCGTATTCTGTTTGACAGTAAACTTACCTTCCTACCCCATTCAAAATGCTTAAACCGAAATGCTTGAAAGCATTGGACATTTTAAAAGTTGTTTCCAGCACTGACTAGGGTGCTTATAAAACTATTTTATTAAATCTATATCAATCTTTAGTAAGATCAAAACTTGATTATGGTTCCATTATATATGGATCTGCTCGCAAATCCTGTTCACCACTACGTTTGGCCTTGGGGGCGTTCAAAACATTTCCCGTAGAAAGTTTATATGTAGAGGCAAACGAGCCGTCTCTTTACAACCGTAGAATAAAACTTGGTCTAAATATTTAACCAAGCTGAAAGCCTATCAGTCAAATCCTGCCTACGACTGTGTTTTCAATCCTCTCTAAAAGGACATATTTGAACAACATGAAAACAAAATTCCTCCCTTTGGTATCCGGATGAAACCACACATTTCTGGTTCTAACATCAACCTTGATGAAATTGCCCCTATTAATATACCCCAATCACCACCTTGGCTTGTACCAAACCTATGTTAATTTTTGACCTTAGAAAACATGAAAAGCCTATTCCTATTCAGCAACATTTTGCTAAAATAAAATGAAAGTTTGAATTTCATGACTCTATTTATACTGATGGGTCGAAGGACGGGGCCAAAGTGGCTGCCGCTGCTGTCTATGGACAGCAAGCAGCAAATCTTCGTCTTCCATCGTCCAGTTCCTTTTTACTGCTGAAGCCAGAGCCATAATTATTTCTTTAAAATTTGCTAGAGCAACTGAAAAAAATTATATTACTTTTCTTATTTGTTCAGATTCACTTTCGTGTATATGGGCTTGTCAAAATGGGTAAAGAAATCATTTTTCGCTGGGTACCAAGTCAAATTGATATTAAGGGAAACAAAGTCGTAGATAGAATAGCGAAGGATGCTTTAGATGACCCCATAACTAATATGTCTTGCCTTATTCTGATTTTAAACCTTTAATATACAAATATGTTTTACGTCTGTGGCAGTCCCATTGGGATCTGCTTACAGACAATAAATTACATTCTAAAGAGCCAACTGTTGGGAAGAATGTTTGTTTCTTAGGCAAAAACCGAAGAGAACAAGTTGTTTTAACTAGATGTCGCGTTGGCCACACCAGGACAACTCATTCTTTTATTTTAGAGAATGAGCCGTCTCCTGAGTGTATTCCGTGTCAATGTCGACAACGTATTAAACATCTTTTAATTGACTGTGTAGATGTGTTTTGAATGATGTTAGTTTATTTAATAGCGTATCTGTGATATTATTTTCCAAATTTCGTCTGTGATATTATTTTTGATTTTGAGAGTTTGTCTTGTATTGTTTTATTTTCTCTTTAAATATTATTTATAAATAGTTCGTTTCGTGTTAGGTAGTATTTGTTTTAATCATACGTAATTTAATTAGTTCTCGCCGTGATATGGCTTAAATGTTGCCCACACGGCGTAAAAAAATAATTAATTAATCAATCAATTTCCTATCTCAAAACATAACGGATGTGCTTTATATACATGCAGCTTCAATGTATCTAGTATAGCCCTACCCGAAATCCATGCAGAATTTAATTCAAAGCTTGATCTAAACTTTGCACAAAAAACTGGAATATTGAAAATAAGGAAATAAGATATTAATGAAAATAAATAACAAATAAAATTGTGATAAAATAGTACAAAAGTCCCTCTTCAATAAGGCTCCTTTAAGAATATCTTGTTCTCAGCAAAACTTCCACGTATCTCTCTGATTCATAACAACTTATAATGCTTATGCTCGGTAATTTCAAAATTTGTGGAGAGTGATTTATTGAAATAGCTCCGTTTCACATGTGTGTAGTTTGTATACCCATATTAGAAACACCAAATTATGATCCAAACAAATATTGATTTGTTTAAAATTAATTCAGGGTGATTTAGCAGGTATATCTGTATGTTATTAACTGAATCGAGCAAACACACCAATGAAACATTATTACATTAACCACATTTCTTGATTTTTTTATATATTAACTAAAATGTGAATATTTAACATCCAGCTTGATATGCAAACATGATGAGAAAACATAGCAATGTTTATAACATCATACATATTTACAGGTTCCATTTCTTATTTCAGTATTTTGTTGATATTATCTCATCTGTTTGATTAATGGAAACCTCCTTTCAAAAAGGGATATTGATCAAGACTATAAGTGCAGACAGATAAACAGATAGACAAACAAATTAACTCACGGACGGGAAAACAGCATATTACCTCTGCAATTGTTTTATTAGGATAGAAAAAAAAATAAGTCGCATTGTTATATAAGCTGTTTACGGAATAATTCAGAAAAGTAACGATATTGTTTAACTGTTTAAATTCCTAGAAATATAACTGCTAATTTTAAAATGCATCATTTTCTAGTATTCAGTACTAGTTAATATTGCAACCAAAAACACAAAAATGCGATCCTCTTGCTAAAAATTTATTATAACTGATTTTAACATGGGGATGCAAGTACAGTCAACTCTCGTTATCTCGAATTGTAAGGATCAGTCAAATAGTGTATGTCATCCCAAAAGTTTCACAGTGCAGATATAGGTATTTGGACTCCTTTGTAGTCGAATTTTCCTTTATCTCGAACTAAAGTTTCAGTCCCAAATTATATAAACATCGAAAATGTTAATCTTTATGTCGAATAATCTTCATCAAAACATCACATTTCGGAACAATATCTAATTTTGATCTAATGAACTCAGTTTTTCTCCAACTTTTTGTTATTTTTATAAATATAAACTATTACAAATTAAATAAGTATCTGAACATGGAAAAGTGATGTCTCGTTAGTACACGTTCGTGCAACCTATAGATTTCGGTGAGTGACCTCAACTTCTTACTCGGACAAAACACTTTCCATTACAGCAACATCTTTTATTAAATGGGAGGACATCGTCAGGTATTGTTGTACACATTTACCACACAAACCAGACTGCATGATTGGTTTTCTGGCGCACACATTACACAGAGACTGCATGTCATGTTCTGCTTCTGCATTTGTAGAATGATGCTTTGATTTACATCCGTAGCAAAGATTGATGTTGCACTGATTGCATTCGACCGTAGGTGATCCTTTACAAAAATAACACCTGAAAATAAATAAAATAAAATAACTGTCAGAACAGTTCAATATAAAGTAAATGGTTCCTGCAATGATTATACATAAATAAATGTTCAGGTTATGCTCTTATAGTCTTACGTAATACAAGTAATATATTATTGTCTAAAATTTAAATAAATCGACACAAGAATACTACGGCGCAGAATGTAACTAGAGGCTCATAAGAGCCTATATCAATCACCTGAATTTAACTGGTCTACCTTAAGCATGACTAAAAATATAAGTCATGTTGTAAGTGTAACTGTCAATTTGGGTGGGATTTCCATAGGGTCCTATGTTAAACTAAGTTCGGCTGTGGCAGTTATCTTGGTTGACAGGCCAGGTCACCGTATACAATTCTGCCAGAGAACCATTTAAGAACCATTGCTGCCGAGTCTGGTTCCAATTTGCCCGATGATTCCAAACAAGATTTTTAAATGATTTTTTTTTTCAAGTTGAGTCCTATATTAAACTAAGTTCAGCTGTGGCATCCATCTTAGTTGACAGTCCAGGTCTTTAGACACAATTCGGAAAGAGGACCACGGATCTAAGGACCATTTCTGCCAAGTATTGTTCCAACTGGCTCAGTGGGTTCAGACAAAAAGATTTTTAAATAAATTTTCCTGTAGGGTCCTATAATAAATTAATGTGGGCTGTGTCGTCAATCTTGGTTGACGGTCTGGGTCATTGGACACACTTCTGAAAGAGGACCATGCAAGGATCATGGCAGCCAAGTCTTTTACAATTGTCTTAGTTGTTTCAGACAAGAAGACTTTTGAATGATTTTGTTTCCATTGGGTCCTATGTTAAACCAAGTCGGCTGTGGCTGAGTCATCGGACACAATTCTAAAAGAGGACCATATAAGGACTATTGCAGCCAAGTTTAGTTTCAATTGGCTAGGTGGTTTCAGACAAGTTTGACAAGTTCAGATTGGCTGAGGATTTACAGACAAGATGTTTAAATTAATTTTCCCATAGGGTTCTATGTTAAAATGGGTTTGGCTGGGGAGGCCATCTTTGTGACATTCTGGGTCATCGGACAAAATTCTGAGATGGACCTCCCCAGGACCAGTGCTGCCAAGTTTTGTTCCAATTGGCAGTGTAGTTTCATAGAAGAATTTTAAAATTCAACCCCCTCCCCTTTGTTTCTATAGGAGGGAGTTGTAGCATAGGTAACAGGTAACAGAGATAATAATCTAAGACCGCAAAATATCCTTAAAATTAACAGTTCAGGGGCAATAACCCAACAAAGGGTTGACCAATACGTCCACGAGATTCGGGAAATACGTCCTTTTCATATTGACGTCATTTCATGTTCACCATAATAACAATGATAGCACGTTTGAAATTGCATTTCTCTTTTCGAGAAATGTTAAAACAGTATGAGTATCGTGTATATTTTTTGTTGTCTGCTTAATTATTAATTTCGCTTAACAAACCTAAGAAAATGGCGGATTTCAAAAACGTCGAGACACCATAATGACCATATTGGTAAACAAATGCCCTAATAAAAATGTACATTTCATGTGCCTGTTCTGATTCAATAGAGGAAAACACCATTATTTTCAACAAGAAGCTGTCAAGAGCCTGTATCGCTCACCTGGATTTAACCTTTCCACCTTCAGCAGGACTGAAAATAAGTGTAGCAGTTAGCTTGGCTGGTTTTCCCATCAGGTACAGTGTTAAACAAAGTTAGGCTGATGTGGCCATCTAAGTTGACATTCAAGGTTATTAAACACAATTCTGAAAGTAGATCATTGCTGCCAGTAGTTCCAAATGACCATGGTATGATGATCTGTAAATTAAATTATCCCATATGGTCCTTTATTAAACTAAGTTCAGCTTTAAGTTAGCTTTGGTAGCCATGTTGATTGACAGGCCAGGCCAGCGGCTACAATTCTGAAAGAGGACCATCTAAAGGTCACTGCTGCTAACTTTGGTTTCACTTGGTTCAGTATTAAAACAAAAATAAATGAATTCCACGTAGGGTAGAATGTTAAACTATGTTCGGCTGTGGCGGTCATCTTGGTCGAGTCATCGGACACATTTCTGAAAGAGTACCATCTAAGGACTATTGCTCCGAAGTCTTGTCCAATTGTCTCAGTGGTTTCAGGCAAAAAGATTATTTAAAGAATGTTCCCATAGGATCATATGTTAAACTATGTATGACTGAAGCAGCCATCTTGGTTAACTGTCCAGGTCATTGGACACAATTCTGAAAGAGGATCTTCGAAGGACCATTGCTGCCAAGTCTTGTTCCAATTGGCCCAGTTGTTTCAGACAAGAAGATTTTTAAATGAATTCAATATAAGGTCCTAAGTTGAGTGTTTTATATCAGCCAATCAGAATCTAGAACTGTACATGGTGGCCATATTTGTAGTTCGATCAGGACAAAATGAGGAAACTTTATAAAGGACACCCATATATGCTTCCTGTCAAGTTTTGTTCTATCTGGCCCAGTAGTTCCACAGAATTTTTTTTAATCAACTAATGAGAAACAAGAATTTTCCATAGCGGCCATATTTGTTGCTCGATCAGGATAAAATGAGGAAATTTTGTAAACAACCGCCCTTACATGATTCCTGTCAAGTTTCGTTCTATTTCTGAGGAGATTTTTTTATATCAGTCAATTACAAATAAGAACTGGCCATTACGGCCATATTTGTAGTCCGATCGGAACGAAATGAGGAAACTTTATAAAGGACCCCCATATATGCTTCCTGTCAAGCTTTGTTCCATCTGCCCTAGCAGTTTCAGAGGAGAAGATTTTTTAATACTCAGCCAAACAGAAACAACAATTGCCCATGGCGGCCATGTTTGTTGTCTGATCGGGACGAAATGAGTAATCTTTATCAATCACCTTACATAGATAATTGCTGCAAAGTTTAATTCAATTTGGCCCAATGGTTTCAGAGGAGAAGATGAAAATGTGAAAAGTTTACGACAGATGACGACAGACGACGGACGCCAAGTGATGGCAAAAGTCTACATGGCCTTTGCTCAGGTGAGCTTAAAAGGGAAATCAGTTTTAAGTTAGACAGAATAAGTGATGTAAAAGTAAAAATATTATTTATTCTATAAGATGGTCTATTTTCGAGAAATACGAACTAGAATGAGAGTTCAAAGACAACAAACACATAATGAAAATTTGACAATGATGCGGGCAAATAAACACAACTGTTTGTGCGAACATTTAAAAGTTTTCCTTCTTTACATCGTTAATCGGCAAAATGATGTTCTGCGCTGAAAGAAAGAATTATTCTGACAGTTAGTTCTTACAAAATATAAATTGTGTGCACAAATAAAGTTTTAATTTCTAGCTAATATCAAAACACTACTACATTGTCCACAAACATCAATAAATGCTCAGTGGTATTAAAAAATTTGTTGATAACAGTTTTATGCACAAGATGTGTATTCTATGGACGCTCGAAGATTGACGTAGTTAAAAAAAACTGAAGAGCCCATACCGCCCCGACCCTGTTGTTCCTTCACAAATCACATTCAGACCATCAGATGAAATAACAATTTTAGTAGGTCATTCCAAACCTCAAATGGTTAAATGCTTTACCTTTTTGAACGGAAATGAAAAAAATCAAAAAGACCAAATAAAGATGTGATGAAAACTTTAGATCAGTTCAGTACAGGAAACGATATACAATATTGTACATTTTTGGTTGACTGCAGGCAAAAAACCTTGTTTTGGTGCTGTTATTTTTAGTCTGAAATTTCATAAATTCTAAATAAAATCAAGAGAGTCGAGAATTGCCAACACATACAAATGTGCGTTTACCTTAAAGACAAGCGTGTATTTCCTAAACTGATATTTGCTGCAAAATGTGTTTGATGTCTTGTGAACTGAAACCTATTAGTAATAACTTTTATTCAAACCACAAGCAATTAATCAGGTATAAATCCAAGCTGACAGAACACTTAATTGAACACTCTATAGACACCTTTGAGTGTTTAGTATCACAGCAAATACATCGACAGTACCATTGCATTGCTTTCATGCACATTCACACCATTTGTTAGTAAATAGCAAACTTGCTTCTATTTTACATTACGTAATATATTTTATGATTTATACATGAGTTTTATGATTACCTTTCTGCCGCTTCATCTGAAAATAAAATATTAAATTTGTTTTAATAAATAGCATTAGAGCAATTGACTATCGCCACTTTACGAAGTAATTGTTTTATTATTGAAATTTCAGTTTAAGATCAAGGTGTTAGGTTGAATTACATTGTTTTTGTGCCATAAAGTTTGACGTTGCCATGTCAAACATTAAATATGAATTAGATATAAAAAATCATTTGGATCAAGTCCTGCAATGAACAAAAAGAAAAATCCGTATTTACTAAGTAAAAATGTTGACCATATAATTCTACCTGACGCGACCAAACAGTGCATGACAACAAATATAACTGAAAAATTGTCAGTAAAGGAATCCAGCAGAATTTAATAAATACTTGAAAGAATACTCAGTATTTTGGTGGAGAGCTTTAAAGAAGAGTTTTTCTTCTTTGGTGTAAGGATTTGTTCATCAAGCTTTGTAATTTGTGAAATAGTGAGAAAAAATTATCGGCTAGTGTACTACAACCCTTTTGAGCCATATCTCATACCTCAACGAACATTATAGTCCGAGTGACAATATCTTAGTATTTATGAGTCATAAACACTTTAGAAAAACAGTTCCATACAAGCCTTGTTTTGTGTAGGAAAGACTTTTATCATGCCTCCTGAAAGGACGGAAAACAAACATTCATAAATGAGACCCCAAAATGAAATTTTAAATGCAAGTATAGTACGACAATCTCCATACCCAACGTAACACATAGACCGAGCGACGGTTTGTTGTTTTAAAAATTATTTAACCTCATGTATTTCAGAAATAATAATATTTGAATGGATTCCTCTTTTGATTTTTCCACCCGTTAAATAAGTGAAGCACCCACGATGTGTTTTCTTCGTATTTTCATTCATACGTTTGCTCACTTATACGTCTCTTGATACCTAAAAAAGTGACTGGTGATCCAAACCGGTCAATTGATCGGCCTACAGCATTATTTTCGTCATTCAAGAAATCATCTAGATTAATAGTCCAGTCAATCTAGCATAAATTTGACCCTAATCTTAAAGTAATTGCAACAGAAGATTTTTCAGTTTTAATCTTTAGCATTACACCCCAAATATAAACAGAAAAAAGTCTAAAAAAATCTAACTTGAGGAAGACTAAAAAATCACGATTTTAAAATTCCTATGGAGATTTGCATTGAAAATGGGAGATAACTCTGCAAAAAAAGGGAGAAATATCAATAAAAGTTGATACAAAATTATAACTTTACCGCTTCTTTTCAGCAGAATGTATTGATTCTTGATATTTTAGCCGTCTTTAGAGTATAACAAACAACTCTAAAGGTGTTTTCATATCTTTTATCAAGCTACAACTTAGATTTCGTAATTCATTAGTTGACCATTTATTAAATTTTTCAACATGTGAAGGTAAAGAATCTCAAATTTAATAAAAATAATTAAGCATACATTCTTCTTTTTAGGGTTTAAAGTTTCTTTAAACAAGGTAGATGCTGAACAAATATAATTTACAAATATAAACAATACCAAAATTTCATATTATTTTTTTCAAAATGGTCACAAAGCCACAAATTTGCAATTTCTTTAATGAAAAATGTGCAAAAAAAATAAAAATACCCATAACACTTTGGCTTTGTACATTTCATGAGCAGAAGATTATATTATATAGTCATATATGAACTTATAACCCCATCAAAGTATCATACTTTACATGAATGTTAAGAAAATCAACCAAAACCTGACAAAAAAGACTCATTTTTTGCAGAGTTATCTCCCCTTTCCAATGTTAATTTCCATAGGAAATTAAAAATGCTGATTTTGAGTTTTCCTCAAGTTAGATTTTATGGGACTTTTTTCTGTGTATATTTGGGGCTTACTGCTATAGATTAGAACTAAAACATTTTCTTTTGCAATTAGTTTGAGGTTAAAACTTAGTTTGACTGGACTAGAAAGGAAATGCATTTATTATAAATATCCGTGCTCTGCAAAGACGATCTGTTAGAATTGACACACTTATCCTTGTCTTACATCACCTGACATAAAACATAATGTCACACTATAATTCGTGGACGTCATAATGTCAAAACTTCATATGGCAAAATGAGGGGTATTTTGCTCATTTGCATTTCGGCCATTTTGAATCTTGTTTGGTGTTCGCCATTATAATAGAATTGTTTAAAAAAAATAAGAAAAATAAAATTAATGTGCGTCCGGAATAAATTTGTTCACATCCTGCGTCATTCTTCATATTACCTTTGATCTAAATTTAGCAAAATCGGTACTTTCGGTTTGGTATTATTTCTGCCAAATCCTTCCAAAAATTCGAAGCGATGCTGCCTAATAGGCTATATTAAAAATATTGCAAATTGCTTTAAACTGCAACTTTGAGCTAAAAATGCACCTGCTGGTAGAAGGGTGGCCATACTTGTCCGCATATGACCTTGACGTTTCCTATTCGTTCTGGCAAACGCAAAAGGTTTCATTTCTCTTTTAAAGACAACTTTTCCGCCAAATTTAATTAAAAATACATAATTTTCTAATCTTGTACTTTTTTTCAGCGAGCTCTAACAAGGAAAAATAAATGTTTTTTTGCAAAACGCCATACAACTTTACGTTCTGTGTTGTTTACAGTGAAACTCCCATCAACAATTTATAGATATAAACGTTTTTCAAGGAGTATCTAAAGGGCTATACAAGAAAAAATTAGTATAAGGGTTTAAAAAAGGGAGATAACTCGCTAAGAGGAATTTGTATTTCACGTGATTTTGCTCATGAATAAAGTACTTTCCATTTCTCCTTATGTCAAGGAAACATTAACCTTCCCGGATTTGGACGGACAATTTCAAACAGACATTCCTTATAAATACAGGATTCTCATTTAATATTCAATTTCAAGTTTTATACTTTTAGTATAAAACCAAATTGCGTGTGATCTTTCCGATTTTAATTTTAGTTTTTCTCTAGAATCCCTCATTATGTAGCAATATTTTTTCTGTCATGGCGGCCATTCTTACTTTTAATTTTTACGATCTGTAATGAGATAAAATTTATCATTCATACAGAAAGATGTAGGATAAGGACATTCCGATCTTGGGATCACATTTTTTATTGTCAGACAACCCTCGTGTCTGACAGAAAAATGTGATCCATCGGAAGGAATTCCCCTATCCTACATATCTCTGTATGAAATATAGTTATACTCCTTAACTATGTCTAACATTGCATTAGGGTGTTGTCAGTAGTGAAATGATAATAAAGTAATAACTTCTGCTCTTTTCAAGAGCAAACTCATACCAATATATGTCATCTCCTACAGAAAACTACATGTAATTAATAGACAGGGTTTGACCAGGATAAAACTTAATGCACATCAGCTTCAGCGGGGACATGAAACCATACCGAGACAACACTGGAACTAGAAGACGTATTGATAGGGCACAATATATACAGTATATATGTCAGCTGATCATTTGTTTAATACAACTGGCCACTGAAAACTCCTCATCGTTGTATATTCTTGCATGTATCTGTTCGCATACTTAAAATTAGCGCATTAATACCTTTCGATATTCATGTTCTAGTTGCATGCAGAATGTAATAAGAACCATTTCACCAGAGTTTAGTCACAATTGGCCCTATGGTGTCAGATGAGAAGGCTAAAATGTAAATTGTGGACGACGAGCAACGGACGCCAAGTGTCGACAAAAGCTCACATAGCCTTGTAGGCAAGGCGAGCAAAAAATTCATCAATTGTAAAATTAAAGAGCAGTTAAGGTAAAAAGCCTAAATTTTAAATTTGGAAGTTCGAACGCCTGTGGGCCCCAATTTTAGAAAATTAAAATTCTAAAACGTTACTGTGCATCTGTGAACTTTCGGAAGCGACAGTGATCCCCACACCTCTGTAATAGTTAGGGTACATCCCATGGTCAAAAATATAAAATCTTATTCCTATGTAATCATTCTAGTAAGAATTCAAATCAATAAACACAATAACAAATGAAAAAAAAACTTAGATCACAAGCTTAATCTTAAAACTTTTCAAATTCAACCCAAGTGGACACCAGGTTTAAAAACCGATATTCTAAAACCTGATTGCGAATTACCATATAGTGTAGGAAAATTACAAATGTATAAATTCCAAATGGAATGGAGTTTAGGTCACAAGTTATTTTAAGTTTGAATTGAAAATTCCGAATTTCGACCTTTGTGGGCTTAATTTTTAGAAAAATCTACATAAATATGTTGTCTGACAATACTGCATAGAAATGAAATACATCAATTGAAAAACAATACACAAGTTTAAGTCACAAGCTTAAATTGACAATTTCTCAAAATTCGACCCCAGTGGATCTCAGTTTTAGAAAAGCAACATTCTAAACCTTCTCGTGCATCTGCACATGGTGTCTGAAAATACTGTATACAAATAAAATGCATAGGTTGAAAAAATCAAATACGAGTTTACATCACAAGATTGAATTGACTATTTTCCAAATTTCAAACTCCGTTATGCCTCAATCTTATCGCGCATTTGCATATAGTGCATGACAATACTACATAGAAATAAAATGTATCAATTGAAAAAAATAGACGAGTTTAGGTCACAAGCTTTAATTCAAAATTTTCGAAGTTTGACGCCAGTTAGCCCTTTTTGTAGAAAATCAAAATTCTATTTCGGGCTAGTATCAAAATACACATTTTGGACAAGGAATTGAGCTGAGAATAATCTTGGAGTCTTAGAGTCCAACAGCAGCGGCATCAACTCATTGGTAACAATACAATTCTTTGATTGAAGATGGTGTTGTAATTGCCCGACAGGACAAATAATACTAAAGTTGTCTTCATAAAAAATAACTTTGAGAAATTTAATAGAATGTTTGAATCCAGCAGTTATCATAATGGATAATCTTTAAAAATCGTCAATCTGATCTCCGTGTTTCTGTTTGTAATACAATGCAAAGAAAAATCTAAATACTACTGAATGTAGTCAACCAGAGGTCGTATTATTATAAGTGCAATTTGTATGTCACAAATATTACCAGAAAAAGAAGAATCATCCCTTTTAATGAAATAGCAATATTGTTTTAATTTATACTTTTTGCAAAAAATTAAAATTTAGTTTTCTTCTTCCAAATTTTTATTTTTATGACGTAAAGAGTTCTTTTGATGCTATGCTTGTGACTGATCTCGAATTATGCGTATATCTATATATTATCTTTATGTATGAAATAATAATAAACATCAGTTGTTTGAACGCTTATAAACAGGCTTTTGAAATTATAATCAGGGGAAATATAGGAGACGCCTGCATCCGTTCTTTCAATATTTAGAAATGAAAGCAGGTTACTAAAAGTACAAATGTTATGATAAATGAACAGTAGGCATTGCTTTTGGGGGTTTGTTGTTCAGATATTTTGCGATTAGGCTTAATAATTTGAATTGAAAACATAGGAACAATTTATACATTTTCAATTAGAATTAACGTTATAAGTCGTTTCATGAATAGTCGTTATATAGTGTTACTATATATAAAGATACATCAGAATCCTCTGAAAAAGTCTACAGCCATGAACAAAACTAGAGATTGTTTGTCTGTAAGACACGAGTGTCCCATCGAATTTCGTCCATTATTTAAAATAGAAAATAGTTCTGATAGGTAGTTTTAATATATGAGAGTTTCATTACATATCCCGCGTACATTAAGTTTTACTCATTAACAAAATTAATCCACAATACTAAATTTTGTTTATAACACAAGGGGTCCCAACACTAAAAGTTAGTGGAGTCACTCAAGCAAGAAATGTAGGTCGTATGGACTTATTTGTAGGTGATCTGTGCTAAACGAATGTTGTTTTAAAATGTCATTGATATATCATCACAGGCTTTTTAAGAAAGAGACTAAAATGCAAAAAATAAATCAAAGTCATTTATCTATCAAACAAAGTGACTCAAACGTAGCAAAGCCTTGTACAATTAAAAGATGACTGTATTTTTGAATTGTCATTAATACATTATCATATCTTTTCTTTAATAATATATCTAAATGCACAAAAAATATAAAAATCACACAAGCAGATGTTGCTAAGTTGTGTTGTACAAAAAGAAAAATGCAATTGTTTAATATCATCAATATACTTTCATGGCTTCTTTGAAAACATACTAAAATGCGAAAAAAAAATTACCAAAACTAGAGCATATAATATGTAGGTCATGGTGGCCTAAATAATTCTGCATGACTTGTGTTGTACTACATAAGACGTATGGATATGTATGATATGTCTCAATAGAGATGACCAGGATATTGACGAACGAACGTACGAAAGCGTAAATTGACGAGTTGCACGAAACTGGAGCTGTTGTTTACATAATAATGTATAAGTTTGACAAAAAAACGCAGGTTGAAGTAAAGTAATTCGTATAGTCTACATGTAATGCTCTTATTGCTCCATGTGGGCTCCTGATTTGGTAATAAAAGAAATGTTTAAATGTTATGTTATGTTATGTTATGTTATGTTATGTTATGTTATGTTATGTTATGTTATGTTATGTTATCTTATCTTATCTTATCTTATCTTATCTTATTTTATCTTATCTTATCTTATCTTATCTTATCTTATCTTATGTATATAAAAGATTTCACCTGTCTCTGTAGCTAACTCCTCGGCATAATAATTCAATGTTTTCTACAATACCAAAAGGTACACTCGATTTACAAGCCTCTGCGTTGAAAATTGAGGTTCTAAAGGGAGTTTCATGAGTTCCGGGTGTAAAAAAGGGTGAAAGCATAGATATTGAAGATTACTATATCGATATTTTTGATGATCAACTTCAAATCAATTTTCTTTTCAGCAATGTTAGTTGGCTTATGTCCTCAGATCAGCTGGATTAGGTACACGGAACCCTGCCCAAATTTAAAAACATGGGGTTCCAAAAAGGGTTTATGAATTTTTTGGGATAAACCAGAGATTGATAGGTATGTTAAAAAAAATTGTTTCTTTTCTAGTTTGTTCAAAATAATGTTTTCTTTTTTTATTATAAACTGATAGATTTGTTTGTCTAAAACTTGAATATCCAACTAAAAAACGTAGAGCAAACATATGATCTGATAACAATAATTCTATCAATTGTTTCAAATCTGCAAAATCCTGAATTCGTATTTGAGCATTGCAAAATTCGTCGGTGCACTCGATTAATCCTATGTGTGATGGATTTCATCATTCTTTCAACAGTAATAAACAACCACATAGTATCGTAAGATATGCAATACTTTCGGAAACTTTTAAAAGTATTTCATTTATATTATGAAAACCTTTTTAAAATCGGTATATTTTATGTATTTCTATCTGTTATCGTGATTGCATCCAAATACAGTTTAAACATGATACAAGTATTAAGTACGTTTGTAAATATGCAATTACCGTTCCTATTACGTTCGTTCGTCGAGATAAATTCGTTCGGTAAGGGTAAATATATTTGCCCCTTCACATTTGTTGACAGACCATACAAAACAAAAAATACATCAAAATTAATTTTTCCAATTTTAAATAGCCCAAAACGCGTTAAAAAGTTATAAAACCCATTGAAATGTGTTTAAAATGATGATAAGGTAAGTTTGGGGCTTATATTGAAGTATAATCAGGATAGTTTTTTAAGTTTGCCTCGGATTGAAATATTGAAGTGCAATTAACAAAAAGATAGGTGACGTCACGGAAAATATTGAAGAGTATTGTGGGATACATAGATCATTACTACGTTCAAAAGTTTCTCGCGTCTTTTTCGATGATACTATTAAATAGCTCAAAGTTTTTTTTTAATTTTTTTTACACAGAACAATATTTATATTTATAATAAAACAAGTCTTAATTTCATGTTTTTGGTTTCTGATTTTATATTAGTGGTTTACACATTTGTTGTACCAAATTTCAATAATTTTTGTTTAGCAATTGATTGACTGTTTTGACACCTCGTAATTTTGCAGATTGAAAAAATTGCAGAATAACATCTGCCCTGTTGATTTTTTATTTGTACTGCCCGGAGTTGGCAAAGTAAAAGCCCAGAAAATCAATATCTTGATTCCAGTTGGCTATAATTGCAATGCCAAATCTTTCCCATTTATTTGTTTGTTTAACATTACAGACAAGAATATTACTTTAGACAAGGGCAGTTTCATTTAGGATGCAATGAAAACTGGTACCCTTGAATTAGTGCAGGCACCCTATGTGGCAAAAGCCCAACCAAGCTCAGATCATTTTTAGTTTTCAACATTCTGGCCTTGAGCACAACTAATGAGTAGTACATCAACGAAATGTGCATATCTTGTGCATCAAAATTGGTAACAAAGAATTATATCAGAGTGTGTACCACTCCCAGAACCAGCAGTTATTTGACTTATTAAGTGTAAAATTAACAAAAGGCCAAAAGACCATATTACACGACTTATTATTCGAGTTTGATATTTATACCACAAAGGATTGTTTTAGCACATTATATAAATACTAAAATATATGATTGACCTGCACAATACCAGTCATGTCAAACAAAGAATGCAGGGAACATCGATGCCCTTGCTCAAGAAGAAGAAAATCATTTAAAGAAGACGTTTGATTAAGAATTATAGAGCCTTCGACTTCAGAATGGCCCACGCATCAGTCTTAATGCTAAATGCAATGGAACTGTCGGTCGGTGCATTTATTACCGTAAATTGAACTCAATTATTAAAAACAACGCTTATCACCTTTCCTAAATACATTGTAGATGCATCAATGACACATTGTCAAAAATGAATTGCTTTTAAAGCTCATTAGTAAATGTATCATAAATAGGTTTCCTTTTTTTTGTCACAAATATCATTCGTGCGATCTTATTTTTTCCACCCTAAGAATTTTTGGCCGAGTACACTGAATATTATTACACCATTTATATTCTATCGTAACTGATGAACAACAACCAATCTTAAAAATATTTATCTAATAATATGTTGTTCTCTGTGTAGTATGCGGAGATTAAGTTAGAAGTTGATTGTATTATTCGATCTACCCACAGGAAAAAGGACCCCTTTCGTGCACTAAGGACCATATGCATATCATAAATCTGCACCGAGGACCTTAATTCTAAATAGAAATGGTGTATTTAGAAGTTTAATATACAAAAAATGTAATTTAAATTTTTATTTGTTCATTTTATCTTAGTTTTTAATTGTGCTTCGCAAAGTAAAACACATCGGAACGGTACTGACTAAAATCCGGAAATTGATCGATAACTAGTCACTCGTAAAATAAAATGTCTTTTTCTTAATGATGCATGGTATATATTGTGATCGTTAGCCATACAAAATTAGCTTTTTTGTATGCAATCTAAAAAATGATGTATATATTTTGAATTTGTATTTTCAGTTAGCAAGAATAATTCAAAAGATCCAGACCCGTGTGCATAAACATCTTACCTTTAAAGTTTCTAAAACTACTATTATTCGTAAAGATTATTTGGAAAACGAATTTTACCTAGTTTTTGCACAAATAAAGCTGTTTTAACCATATGAATTAATAAAAAGTGCAGTTTCGCTAAGCAAATTAACTTAAGGAGGCTCGAGGGCATAAAATTTAAATTGCAGTTTTTCCTTATAATTTGTGGATTGAACCTTCGTAATGTATGGGTTAAGAAAATTCAATAAAAAATAGGGGTCACAGACTATCTAAGAGTTACTGACTGCTGAAAAAATTAAATTAGGATAGGATAGTTCATGCAATTTTTACATAGACTATTATGGAAAACTAAATTACAGATTTCCATTAAACTTTCTATTCTAAGAGAATTATAAGTGAAGTTAAGAAAAAGCCAAAGAAGGGGGAGGGGGTCACCAATCTTTTAAGAGAGACAAATCACTAAAAGTGTGAAACCATGACAACGGAAGAAATGGGACAAAATCACATAAGCCTACTTTAATATGTTATAGAAGCAAAACTAAATATAAGATTTGGCTTAAATCCAGCATGTAAACAACTCAAATACCGAATTTCATAAAACTTGGAAAAAAACTGGGGTCACCGTCAATATAAGAAAAATACGGGTGCATTTTCCGCCATTGTGCAATGACATTATACGGAAAAATCGTATATACCTACTTTAATCTGTTATAGAAGCAAAACTAAATAAAAGATTTCGCTTAAATCCTGTATATTAACAGCTCAAATACAGAATTTCCTAAAACATGGAATCACCGTTAATATAAGAAAAGTACGGGTGCATTTTCCCGTCATTTTACAATAAATCAAAAATACTTGTATGCAGTTTTCCAGAATCACTTATTCCTGCTAATATGTAATGCATAGCAGAAATTACACAAAGATGAATGTTATGGTGACACATGTGGTTTTGGCTTCGTAAATGTATGAAGCTATTATTTTCAAATCATTACCACGGAAACGACAAAAAAGTGCCATTAATCAAGGGCCCCAACTTCAGAGCAGTAAAAGTGAAAATGGTCAATATCGAACTTGGCCTTCATTTTATCATCAGAAACAACATTTCATAATTTAAAAAGCATTGCTTGATCAATTCATCTGTTATTCAACGGAAACGACAACAAGTGCCATTTTCTAATTAATTAAGGACAGTAACTCCAAGGCAGTAAGAGTTAAAATGGTCATCATTGAACTTGACCTCCATTTTATCATCAGGAACAACATATTATAATTTGAAAAGCTTTAGTTGAAGGGTTCATCAGTTATTGCATGGAAAATCTTGGCAGCCGCTCACCCGCCTGCCCAACCGTCGTACTTAACCTTGTTAAAACCAGCCTTAATATGGCAAATTTGGCACAACCAATATTTTTATGTTGCCCTGGTCTTCATAATAATTTAATACATATTTTCGGCCCGTGACAATACAGAAAGTCATACTGGCCCATAATACAGTCAATATGGAAACAGGGCAATACACTGTATGTAATTCCATACAAACAGGTCTTACAGACTATTTTGTCATAAGAACTGATCATACATTATAGTCTGTATAGTCTGGCTTGTCATACGGACTGGCTATGGATTATTTAATAAAAGTGTTGCGGAGTTGCTCATTCTGTAATGTCCCCACATGTATTGATTCTCGGTCAGCTGTATCATATTATAGTATTTGATGAAATAATTAAAATGCATACTGGTTATAAAGACTGGTTGTGGCAGCCATACTGATTGTTGGTCCATGTAATTAGATACATTTCTGAAAATGATTTCCCAAAAAACCATTGTAGTTAAGTTTGACTCTGAACGGGTTAGTGGTTTAAGAGTAGATGTTTTAAGAACTTCGGTTTTTCCTAACGATCCTATGTTTGAATAGGGCTTAAGTGGCTATCCTGATTGACATTTTAATTCCATTGATAATTAAATTATAAGTTTTGGAGAATTAAGAAGCCATTGTACAAAAACAGAAAAAAAACTTACAAAATGACATTAATAATTTCAACAAAGTAACAGTATGATTTCAGAAAATCACTTTTCAAAGACATATATACCGGTATGTTAACAGACAGGTATATCATATACATAAATCAAACACATCAATCTTTGTTAATTGTTCAAATAGAATTAAAAAAGCAAACAGTGCATATATATGTATAGATACAAGTAAATCTACAAATATATTTTGGAAGGAATTAAAACTAAGGACTGGTTCAGGATGCACATAAAAGTTTTGAAAGAGTACATACATTTGTATATGGGTGTTTAAAACACAGATTCAGGGTACATTCACAGGCTTTCAGAGATGCTACATTATCTGTCAGTGACATAAAAATATTGGATTTACCATCTGCTAAAATCTAAATGTTTAAAAGGTTGCCTTCCATTAGTTATTTTTTTCTTAAATCTTTTACTTTTCACATTTCTCGTCTTTTTATAGAACTAAAATAAAGTTTTTAAACGTTTTCATTAAGATAATAAAACATAAAAGTAATCAAAATCCAGAATGCACCTGAGCACTGCTGATGAAATGGCTATACAGTGCATCAAATTTATTGGAGTATTTTGTGATGCATTTATGCATATAAAAATAGTGAATTCCCTACCCATTATCGGTATTTCGAACTTTTCCACAAAAAAAAACTAGAATTGTATACAAAACTGTTGTTTGCATTATCAGACATGTGTTAACAAACAGAAGGATTGAATGTTTCCTGGAAATAGAATGGTAGTATATTTTTGAGAAAAGGTTGAGCAGATAGGCAAGCAACAACAACAAAACATTAATTCAGATTAATATCCTGCCTGATCCCCCCCCTCCCCTCACTTTACCATCTCTCCAGCTAAAAATTACTTGCCTTTGAACAATTTTCTATTCATTTCAAATAAATGATTCATCTCTAAAGTCACTCATGTTCAAACTGGCACAAATAAGTTTGTGTAGGTTTTCAGACTCATAAAATTTAGGGTTGATAATAATGGTACATGGTAGATTTCTTTTACTTTCACTGCTATTTTTTCATCTTGTTCTTTACCAATCCTTGTACAAAACTTTCAACAAAAGCTTAAGGATAGGTATGAATAATATAAATGTATATATTTGTATCTGGGCTAAATGTTACAAAGGAAGGTTTGGTATAAACCAACAGTTAGCATAAACATGATAAATAATTTGTATTTAAATTATAATTCCATTTTTACTAATGGTTATCACCTCTTCAGACTGATCTGAACTATAACTACTGTTCAGTATGATGAAAAGCTATTCCAAGACACTAATATTTTTCATCAACAAAAGTTTTGACTCTGACATCCAAGACATTATGTGGAAATGTCCAGTTTTTTGTTCATTTAACAATTTTCTGCATTAAATTTAGATACATTTCCACAGTAAATATCATCGGTGATATTTTTTTATTCTTATGTGCCAAAACAATTTATTTAAATGAAAATTACTTACATTTTGTAATATTGACAGAAATTTTTAAAAATGACTAGGGTTTAACAAAAATGTCTCCGAACACATCTGGTACAGTCGTTTTGGTACGTTTAATATGAAAATAAAGCAATTTTGAAAAAAGTAAATGGCCCAGTTTTTCATGGAAACTATCATTAAAAAATACTATTGATTTATTCCAATCTAATCTTTAACAGGAGTTTGTAATTGCAATTTTCAACATTTTTTAAGCGCTCATTAACTAGATTAGTTATTCTGTCTATCTCATTGGAATATTCCATGTATCTAGAAGAAGGGATTTTGTTTTTATAACAACGTTTCGACCTTTGTATAGCAACGTCGTTGGTGAGGGCTACTGTTAGGTCTCTTCTTGGGACAAAATATATGACTTTCAATTTCACTGGTTGAATTATCGGATTTGATTTCACTCGGAAATCCCGATATTTCACAACACCTGATAATAAAGATTATTCCCCGAATGTTTCTTGAACAATTATATGCCTACCTGAACGGAATATCTTCTTCTGAAACAAACAAAAAAAATATGTTAGGCATAAATCATAATTATTGTGTTATATAAATAAACTTACAAATTTATTAATAAACTAATTCAGTCCAAAAACTGTACTTTATTATTACTTGTAGAACTATTTTAATTGTAAACAGAATTATTGACAAAACCGCTGTAAGAAAAAGAAATTACATCCATTATATGTTTATTTTATCAGGCACGTTTAGTGGTTTCTGTCAGATGAGCTAATGAATTGATTTTATGTATAAAACCAGCTTGTAGTTACATATACAAAAACTGATTTTATCTGGCTTAACAAAAATAAATTGCAAACACCTCAATAATAGTATAGAGATATATATTTTGTTGTGCCCGTTATTAATTAAAGCACGACAATTTGCAAACATTTAATGCCAGTATTTCTGGTTTTGTGAATTGTTGGAAATAATTTCAGTTAATCAATGTCATGAATTATATAAATAGTATCAAGGTTGGATTCTTATAAAATCAAACTCCAACGTAACGCCTTATGTTTCCCCCTTCATCTTATTTATAAAACAAGAAGTGTGTGGTCAGTAAAACCAGCAATAAAAAATATCGAAGAAGTCACATAACCTTAACAAAATTTATTAACCTATAATAAGACGAAACCTACAAAACTATTTAGTGGAATTGGAAAAGCAGAAGTGAAATAAATATTAACATTCACAAAGAAGCCTTTTAACATGATCATGTTTGTCATTTTGTAAATGAGATAACTTTGAATCCAGGTTTTAAAACTTTTTTTACTTTTCCAGTTCTTTAATGGTAGTAGCAGTTTTTTTTTACCAATCATCTCAGTTTACTATACGAACAATATTTACTGGAAGTATCCTATTAAATGAGTCATGTTCTATCTTAACATATTCACGTGATAAAATCTTGTCTGCTTTCTGCTTTCATAATATTTTCAAACCAATCTCAAATCACGTAAGTTACAATCAATAATATAAAGACCAATCTATATAGCTTCAAGGGTTTTTCCAGGATTAGGTAATAATAGTTTGATTGTTGTTGCTTTTTTTTATATTTGGTTTTGTTCGACTGGTGTATTTCATACATTTTAGTCGTTTTATGCCCCTTTTGACAGCTCCCCATTTCCATTTATTTTTCTTGTTAGATAATAATACATGATTACCAGGTTACATATGTCGCGCCAACTACATTATCACCCTCATAAATTTCATATATATGTTTCTGCAGATGTCAGATTTTCTCTTGCAAATTAATGTTCTAAAAAGTAGGAGGCATATTCAAGAAGAATAAACTTTTCATTTTCATTTTTAATATTTTTTCGTAATTGCTTAAGTAGCCCTCTAAAAGTATGCTCAAAAACTAACTCAAATGAAATAAATCCTAATGATTGGATCATACTCTTAATTCTGGTTATTTTTTTTTAAGGCACACTGACTCTCTGGGTGAAAGACAGATGACGTATACTGTTTGATTTCAAGCTCTCGCATGATTTAGTGCCTTGGCATGACTGGACTCATTTCGGCAATCGAGAGTGGGTCGAAAACTTTACTACAGCTTTCACAATGAATTTTGCTGTTATACCACTGAATGGTATGGAATCAGAAAACCTAGCCGACCAACATATTCAAGGTAATTTCTGAGGATTTGTCAGTAGAAATACTTCAGTATCTTCTTGTAGGCCTTGTTGACCCCTGGTTGTGCAGCCAATCGAGTATTGTGCATTATTATTACAATTTCTGGGTGATTAAAGGGAGTACAATGTGTTGTATAATAGTCTATTTATTTTTCTTGGACTTGTACATCAGGTGTTCTCCACTCATTAAAATCATATTTTAAACTGGAAAACCCGTATGAACAGTGTCGACAAAACAATACCACTTGGTTTAACTTTAATGTGTTTCTGTTTTAACCTAAACCAATCAAATGATCATCTTTCAGTCATTACAGATAGGTGATTTAAAAAGAACAAATATACCTTAGGAGCAATAAAAAAACTTAATCTATCGGATAGACAAACCGGGAAGACAAACGAAACCACAAGCACAACAAATAAACACATAAAACTAAAAAACAATGACCAACACCAACTCCAATGAAAACCAGGAGAAAAAACCAGGTGCTCCGGAAAAGTAAGCAGTTGGTGCTCCGTATATTGCACCCGGCGTGAAGTTCAATAAAGTCAATCCGGTGGAAGTCACAAATCGGTGGAGGCACAGTGGAACAGGTCCAAAATTATCTTAGATATTGGAACACTGTAATGGTCAATCAATTCGTGATGACGACCGTAAAAGTTATGACATTAACTTATCCCTGATGAACTCTGATTCAGAACTTTTTTCTTTAGAACCTTTTGGTTGTACTTTAATCTCACTCGATGGTGAATACTGACATGACTGGTGTGGAAGTTTCTACGGTTTTTGAACAGAAGTTACTAGAGTAAAGCTAATCGTGACACGGCCTCTCAATTTCAGTTTTTATTTCATCAATCAGTTTCTTAATTTCAGGACTGATGGATCATTTGAATTCCTAAACAAAACATAAGGTTAATTAATTTTTTTGTTTAAGTACACCCACGATCAATCAATACTTTCTTTTATCCACCAAATTCCATACACGTCTGGTTCGGCCTTTCGACCAATGTTTAAATTTTTGGCGCTATGCAACAGGGAGTAATTCATATCTTTCTACAAATTTGCATTCATAGGCTCGTGTTATAGAAAGCAGAGTAATCATTTTCAAGAACATTTCTACCAACACACCCTGCAGCAAAATGAAATTTGTTAACCAATTTCAGCTTTGGTCATTTCATTTCAACTCACTTGATAGGGGGAACTGACTTAATATTTTTAATGACATAACATTTATAAAAAAAAATGTGACTAATTTGAACGTGACCTGATTTATAGAAAAGATTTCTATCTGAAATTCCAAATTGTTTACTTTAATTTCTTTTTTTTTAAATTTTTTTATTTTTTTTTCTCTTTTATTTCTAATGCTTTTCGTTTCTTTTTTCTCTTTCTTTTATTCTCTTCTTCTCGTTTCAATTTCTTAATCTTTGAGCTTGACAACTAGCAAAGCCCAATCTCTACAAACAGTTCAATATTTTATTATTACCTGTTTATGGGGAGGTCTTCCCTTATTCAATTCCAAGTTTGTATATTCATTTATTATTTTTATATAGGTATTATATAGATACAGTTTATTGATATCTTTATTCTATCACCATGTATTTCGGCTCTCTTCCAACCACATGGTAGTGTATGTTTTAAATTGTAATCGAGATGTATAAAAGTACACCGAAGGACAGTATGCAGGTGATATTCTACCTGTATTAGATAAAATAAAAAACCGTTAAAAGATTTTGAGCAGAGAAAATAAATTTATAAATTACACGTTTAAATTCACTATTTCTAACAGCTAGTGTAAAGTATTTCGACTTCTCTTAAGGGCAACACTTCGAGGTCTGTTGAAGACTGCATAAGCCATATCATCTCTTTCGATAAAGTAGCACTGCTTTTTGATTATTTTGTGATGGATTTAATCGTAGTGTGGTATTTAGTTACAAAGGTTACAAAGGTTTAATTTATTTCATTTTATTATGAGTTTCCTTTTCAAGTGCCCCTTTTCTATTCATAGTTAAGGCAGAGCTAATACATGTAGCATTTCTGATTTCATAGATTGAGTACCCTCGATCAACCAGCCTTGTTTTCAAACCATTTCAAATTGCACTCAAATTTTCATTATCTGTATTCAGTTGTAATTGACCGATTTTTTCTCCTTTTATTAGGCTTTTGAATATGGAATGGGATGTGAGCTATTTCTCTGAGAATTTAGGTAAGTTTCAGTCTTTTTTGTATGGAATTTTAAATCCAGAATACCAATGAAACGATTCAAGGATCTTTGTATAAGGTTAAGTCCAGACATTTTATGTGTCTTCGATAGTATTCGAATGTGAATTTTAGCAATTCGCGTCTTCATTTGCGATTTCCAACAGATTTTTTTCTTTCGGCTCCCCTTTATAGGATAAGGCTGTAACCACCGAACGAACGAAAAATGCACACGAAACGAACGAATCACAATGAACACGAAATATTGTAAATGTTGAATAGGCCACTATCTGTATCACACAATGTGATATGAACAAAACATAGAACCAACACCGGACGTTGCAGTCACAATATAATGATTAAACAACAAACGAAATAAAAAAAAACAAATTTAAACTGCAAATATTCCTTTAAATAAAAACATTAATAAACTGTTTAAAATATGTTCTTGTTTCCTATGTGCGCACGGTATGGAAAATTGATATATTTCACCCGTATTGGATCGTCTTCAATGAAAACCTGCTGTCAACGTTATTTAGTTTGAGGTTAGTACTTCTACCAACTAAATTTCCTCATGCACGGCAGATTTTTCTCATCATCTTGTGGTTGCTAGCGCCTGGATTTAACTTTTCACCTTGAGCAGACCTAAAATTTGGCTGGTTTTTCTCTAGGATTCTATGTTTAACTAAAATTTCAGCTGTGGCAGTCATCTTGGTTGACAATCCAGGTCAAAGGACACATTTCTAAAAGAGAACCATCTAAGGATCATTTCTGCTAAGTCATGTTCCAACTGGCTGAGCAGATTCAGACAAGAAGATTTTTAAATGAATTTTCCTATAGGGTCCAATATTTAACAAAGTTCGGTGTGGCAGCCATCTTGGTTGACAATCCGGGTGATCGGACACATTTCTGAAAGAGGACCTCCTAAGGACCAATGCTGCCAAGTCTGGCTCCAATATGTCAAGTGGTTTCAGACAAGAAGATTTTTCAATGAATTTTTCCATAATGCCCTATGTTAAACTAAGTTTGGGTGTGGCGGCCATCTTGTTTGACAGTCTGGGTCATTGCACAAAATTTTGAAAGAGGACCATCTAAGGACCATTGCTACCAAGTGTAATTCTAATTGGCTTAGTGGTTTCAGACGAGAAGATTTTTGAGTGAAATTCCCATAGGGTCCTATGTTAAACTAAGTTCTGCTGTGGCGGCCATCTTGGTTGACAGTCCAGGTCATCGGACACAATTCTGTAAGAGGACCATCTAAGGACCATTGCTGCAAAGTCTGGTTCCAATTGGTCAAGTGGTTTAAGACAAGAAGATTTTTCAATGAATTTTCCCATAGGGCCCTATGTGAAACTATGTTTGGCTGTGGCGGCCATCTTGGTTAACAGCCCGAGTCATTGGACATATTTCTGAAAGAGAACTCCTAAGAACCATTACTCCCAACTTTGGTTCCAACTGGCTTATAGTTTCATATAAGAATTTTTTTTAAATTCACACCCCCCCCCCCTTTTTTTTCTTTTTTTAGTAACAGCAGCCATGGCGGTTGGAAGTCGAGGATGCCAAACATAATTTTGGAAGGGGGCCACCCAAGGACCATTCCACCAAAGTTTGGTCTCAATTGCCCCAGTGGTTTGAGAGAAAAAAGGTATTTAAAGGAAAGTTTACGCTGGATGGCATCTTTAAAAGGCAAAAACTCCTATAAGGGGTCAATCAATGATTTTGGTCATGTTGACTTATTTGTAGATCTTACTTTGTTGAACATTTTTGCTGTAAACAATTTAAAGTTACCTATAATAATATTCAAGATAATAACCTAAAACTGCACAATTTCCTTGAAATTAACAATTCAAGGGCAATAACCCAACAAAGGGTTGACCAATTCGTCTGAAAATTCATGACGGGTAGATCTTCACCTGATGAACATTTTTACCCAGTCAGTTTTGCTCTAATTGCTTTAGTTTTTGAGATATAAGACAAAAACTGCAGTATACCCCTATGTTCTACTTTTAACCATGTCGGCCATGTTGGTTGGCAGGCGGGGTCATTGGACACATTTTTTAAACTAGATACCCGGATGATGCTTGTGGCCACGTTTGGTTCAATTTGGCCTAGTAGTTTCAGAGGAGAAGATTTTTGTAAAAGTTAACAGACGACGACGACGGACGACGGACGACGGATGCCAAGTGATGAGAAAAGCTCACTTGACCTTTCAGGTCAGATGAGCTAAAATAGGATTTCTCCTCATAATTCATACAATTTTTAGGGAAAATTCCGACTTTATCACATTTATTCTAAACAATAAAGAGAACTAAATTACAGATTTCCATTAAACTTTCTATTCTAAGAGAATTATAATTGAAGCTCAGAAAAAGACAAAAGGGGGGGGGGGGGGGGAGTCACCGATCTTTTAAGAGAGATAAATCACTATAAGTTTGAAACCATGGCAACGAAAGAAAGTGGACAACATCACATCTGCCTACTTTAATCTATTAAAGAAGCAAAAGTACACATAAGATTTGGCTTAAATCCTGTATATAAACAAATCAACTACCAAGATTTATAAAACTTAGAAAAACATTGGGGTCACCGTTAATATAAGAAAGACACGGGTGCATTTTCCCACGATTTCACAATGAATAAAAAATACCATGGATTCTTGTTGCAGCTTTTCCAAAATCAATAATTCCTGCTGATATGTATAACAGAAATTACACAAAGGTGAATGTTATGCTGACACATGTGGTTTTAGCTTCGAAAATGTATGAAGCTATTTATTTTCAAAGCATTACCATGGTGACGATAAAAAGTGCCATTAATCAAGGAAAAGTTGGTTAATATCGAACTTGACCTCAATTTTATCATCAGGAACAACATTTCATAATTTAAAAAGCATTGCTTGATCAGTTCATCTCTTATTCCACGGAACGACAAAAAGTGTCATTTTCCAATTAATCAAGGACCGTAACTCCAGAGCAGTAAGAGTAAAAATTGTCAATATCGAACTTGACCTCCATTTCATCATTAGGAACAACATTTCATAATTTTATGCTGCTGATGAGAGGTAACTCCTTGAAATGCGTCGTATACAGCATAATATAAATTTACTATATCTATTATAAGAATCTTTGGATTGTTATTTTAAAAACCATTGCATGATCAATTCATCTGTTATTCCAGGGAAACGACAAAAAGTGCCATTTTCTAATTAATCAAGGACCGTAACTCTAAGGCAGTAAGAGTTAAAATAGTTAATATTGAACTTGACCTCCATTTTATGATCAGGAACAACATATTATAATTTGAAAAGCTTTGGTTAAAGGGTTCAACCGTTATTGCATGGAAAATGTTGGCAGCCTGTCCATCCACCATACTTAATTTTGTTTCAAATAGTCTTTAAATAGCAAATTTGGCACGACCAATATTTTTATGTTTCCCTGGTCTTCATAATAATTTATCCCCGTGTGGGTCATGGGGACACAATTAGAAGAGGCCTTCAGCTCCTCGGCTTGCCGTAAGAGGCCCCAATAGAGGGCCCGTGTCGGTAATAAGGAGTGTTCCTGGATGGCCGGAAAAACGGTTCTGATCACCCCTGGGGCACAATCTTTACATAGACGGGAGGCCGAATTGACCCGATTCGGTCATTCGCTGGTCACATCAATCACTTTGTGTATGTATTTTTTTCCCAAATTGATAAATCAAATTCAAAATTCCTTTTTGACGAGATTGGTGTTGGCTTATGGGTCACAAACCTCAACATGTATTTACTTTTGAATTTGGAACTTTATTTTTGCCATTATTTTTGTTTTTATTATATTCTCAATATTCAAATCTAAATTGTATGTCTTATTTGTGTCAACAATGTCTACACTTTTTGGTTTTAGAAATTTTTGAATAATTCAATAAACACACAACCAGCTCCAAAACTGGCAGGATGGCCCCTGTCTGGCCAGTAACTGGTCATTTCTAGCCCTCTGCTGTTTTCCCGTGGTTGTTTGAAAAGACATCTATGAACCCTTTATGACCCCTCGATACATTGGGTCGGGTAAGAACGGTGTACATATATCGTATGAGGTTGATGATTTTGTTCTGCGGTCTTTGAAGATAACCACTGATGGAGTCAGCAGAGAAGGTGGTGGCTAATGGGGTAAGGCTTCCGCGGCTTAATGAGGCCACATGTTTGCCGTGTGTGGATACCCGTAAGGATAGAGGATGGGATCCTGGTGGCTAAAACACGCCACTTTGGCCCTTACTTTATCTTAAACGGGCGGACGGATGGGTCCGGTCCTGACCAATCGGCTGATCACGCCAAGCCCTTGAACCTGACCTGTTTCCAAAGTGTACAACAATAGTACCATTTATATAGGTTGGGTTTGAGAAGGCCGTGGCTTATGGGTCAATCGTGTGGATGTTACCTTGGGCGGTTGTCTCGTCAGGCAACCCCTGGCACGAGGCTGTCGCCGTCAAAAGTACTCCATATGAGTATCTTGCTCTTGTAGCCCTGTTGCTTGTCGCAAATACAGCAAGGATACATCGTGTTGGTGCTGCTCAGAGGTGGACGGGTAGCAAGGATAATGAAACATATAACAATTACCATGGCTTCCTCGATTACACAAACCGATACCAATACAAGCTCTGGACGAAAATGATGACGACGGACACACAGCTAAACTACAAAATACAACGTCTGGCTCATTCACTAAATTTTTAGCAATTACCAGTCTGAACAATGATAAACCTGCAACAAAAATTTTCCACTTTCTGTTGAGCAAAACCATTCAAGGCTGTAATGGCGAAGTACAGAAAGTTTCTAAATTAAAAAATGGAAGTATCCCATTAGAATGTGTACGACAACAGCAATCCAAAAACTTACTCTCTCTGACTACAATCTCTGATATTAAAATCTCAGTCACTCCTCATAGAACACTTAATATGTGCCAAGTAGTGATTCTAGACAGAGACCATGATCTTGCTGACTTGACCGAAGACGAAATTTGCCAAGAACTAAAACAATCTTTCGCTAAGGTTAAAAGATTCACTAAAACGTTTGACAATAAAATCATAAACCTCAACAAATACCTCGTCACTTTTTGAACTCCCTAGTGTACCTGAACACATTTACATAGGTCCATATAGAATCAGAGTCGACAAATACATACCAAAATCCCTTTTGCTGTTTTAGATGTCAAAAATGTGGACATGGAAAACATTCATGCAAAGGTAAAGAAAAATGTGTTAAATGTTCTACGGAGGGTCACACTACCTTCGATTGCCATGATACAAAATGCGGTTTAAACCACATGGCTAACTCAAGATCTTGTGAATTTTACAAAAAAGAAATTGAATTTTAGAAAGTTAAAGTGAACAATAATATTATAAGTTACATGGAAGCTCGACAATTGATCTCGGTCTCGAATACATCTCCTATTACCTCCTGTGCAGAAAATGTTAAAAGTCCCGGGAACACTAGATCATTTGAAACTCAAACAGATTTCACATGGCCTGATGGAACGGAAACACCTACACTTGTACCTATTACCACTCAAACTTCGGAAGCAACGTCTCAACCGAAACAATCTACATCATCAAATTCGTCACAGACATCTGGTTCTTTTCTTCCTCCAAGTTCTACCACTGACAAAGAGACATCATCCAACAAACATATACCTTCCACCCAGTCAAGTCAAAAATCACCACAAAAACCATCTGCCCAAAAGCCTTCACGATCGTGATCAGATGATAAACAAAGAAACAGTCTTCCAATCGTCTTTCAATCGCCAAAAAAGCATGAAATTCAATAGATATCGCGATCTCTGCACAGAGTTCGATGATGACTCTGAGCAGATGGATACAACGCCCAGTGAATGTATAGAATCAATTTGAGGAGATCCATTAGTTCGAACTATGGATTCTGTCCCACAACACAATAATTCCAATGCGTCGGATGGACGTACTAGAAGTTGTTCACGTGAACGACACACAAAGAGCTACTCTCCCATCCGAGCGCCTCGTATATGAACAACATCATACAATGGAATTGTCGAGGTTTAAAAATAAACTTGATTAAATTATCTCTACTTGTTCAAACTTTCCTTCATTTTGCCTTTTGTCTTCAAGAAACTCATTTAAAAGAAAACGATCACATAAATATTAAAAATCATTCTCCATACAGCACGTGCGTGAAACACGATGAAAGAGCTGCTTGTGGGTCTTCCATCCTTGTTAGAAATGACATCATTCACAGTCAGTTCTTACAACTGATTAACAGGCAGTTGCGGTCCGAACTACACTTCACAAAACTATTACATTATGTTCTGTTTGTATCCCGCCAAACAGTCCCTTAGAAATAAACCAACTTAATTTTTTATAGATCAGTTACCTGATCCTTTTCCTCTTATGTGTGATTATTTTAACGCCCATTATCCGACTTGCGGGATTACTCTCAAAATTACAACGGCAGAAAGATTGAAGATTTCTTAAATCAGGAAAGTTTATGCATTTTTAACGATGGGTCGGACACCTACCTCCATCCGGGGAATGGTTCTTACTCGGCTATTGATCTAACAATTTGTGATCCTTCACTATTATTGGATTATTCATTGCGAGTCTATGATGATTTATGTGGAAGTGACTTTCCCATAATTTTTGAAAATTTATTTCCGTCGATCTCTGAAAAAGTTGATCGCTGGAAATTTGACAAAGCCAATTGGCCTTTGTTAGAACAACTCTGTCGAGATGAACTTACAGTAGATATTTTCCATATTGTAAGCGAGGAAGCTAAGAAACACAGAAAAAAAGGCCAAACGACGGTTCAACATGAATCCAACATCTGACAATCTCAGTAATGTTCGTATATTTCGTGCTAAAGCACGTCGCACATTTAAACAAAAGAGGCACAAGTCTTGGCAAAACTTCGTCCCTAAAATAAACTCTCATACACCTATGAATAAAATCTGGAATTTTATCCAAAAAATTAACGGTAAAAACAGAAAGATAAATCTTCACCATTTAAAAGATGGCCAAACCCTTTTGACTTCAGAAAATGACATCTCGAATAATAATAAACCTTCTCAAAACATTCCTCCTCTCTGAATTTTTCCCATGAATTCCAAAGGATTACAAACCGAAAAATAAACTCAATTTTAAGTCAAACAATTTAGAAGATTACAACCGCCCTTTTTGTTTGGATGCGCTGAAAATTTCTCTGTCGAAATCCCATGACAGAGCATGTGGCCCAGATGATATTGACTATAAACCTTTGAAACACCTTCCTGACACTTCTCTTAAAACGCTTTTAGGTCTTCTTAATAGACTTAAATGATATGGGATCGAATAAAAAGGACAAATATACCCAAGGAGATCTAAAAAAAAACGTAATCCATCGGACAGACAAACCTTGGTAGACAAATTAACAACCACAAGCACAACAAACACAGAAAACTAAAAAAAAATGAACAACACGAAGTCCCACAAAAACCAGGAGTTCACCCATGTGCTCCGGAAGGAGTTAAGCGTATACGGCACCCGTCGTGAAGTTCAACAAAGTCAATCCGGGGGAAGTCACAAATCGGTGGAGGCACATGGTTACGACAGTGGGAACAGGTCTAACATCATCTTAGATATTGGAACAGTGTAATGGTCAATCAATTCGTGATGACGACCGTAAAATTTCCTAAGTGATGACATCAACTTATCCCTGATAAAGCCCTGGTTTAGAAGCTTTTGTGACAGCAGTAATCCTCTTTGTCGAAAGTCAGGGTAACTCACGCATGCCCTTGAAAATAGTATAAGCTAAGAAACGTAGACGCCATATGCAGGCGATGCTGGTATATTGCTACTCAAGAAGGAAAAATTAAGTCATCACCTTTGTCATAAAGTTTTGTCTTCAAATGTCCCTCATAGTCTATTTCAAGAAACAAATCCAAATATGAAGCGGACTTTGGTGTATCTGTAGTATCTTTAATTTCAATCTCACTGGGGTAGATAAGATGTAGAAAGTCTTAGGGTTTTTAGTTATTTAACGACAACACGTCATCTATATAACGAAAAGTGAATTTAAATGATTGAGCTAGTTTCTTTTTGTTTTCACGTAGTAACCCTTGAACGAAGTCCGCTTTATATGAGTATAAAAACAGATCGGCGAGGAGAGGAACACAGTTGGTTCCCCTTGCAATGCCGATTGTTTGTTGAAAAATTAGACCGCCAAATTCAACGAAATCTAACATATTTGTAATTGTATCTTCCGAATACTTTTTGTCAGAATCAGACTTCTTAACGAAATAAGCCTTTTTGCTACCTTGAACTAGAAATTTATACCTGCGTGTGCCATTTTTCTTGAACAAACTTTGATGAACTAGTTGCTTTAAGCGATCTTTTAATTGAGAATGTGGTAGTGTAGAGTGTAGAGAAGTCGAATGTTTTTATGCTGTTGCATGTACCCAAAGATTTTGATTTTAGATATTGTAGTAAATTTTTGGAGTTTTTAAGAATTCACATCTGATTGAGGCCACTGGTGGAATATGATGTTTCACAGTAATTATGAAGGCCCTCTTTAATACATGTCGATATGAATGTTAAAATCTGTGAAAGAGGTTTTGTAGAGCAATTAGCTGACCCAGCAATGTACCTTTGTTTAAACAGATTCTTATGTAGTATAGGAATCCAATAAAGAGCAGGAAGGTCCATTTCTTCATCCCTTGTATAAATGCCAAATGAATGAAGAACGGTCTTGTAGTTATCAAGGACTTCCTGCTTAGTATAGGTTGGGTTACCCGCCGTGTTATCTATTCCCAAGTCGTTTCTAAGACACTCAAAATAATAGTTCTTGCAGACAAAAATGATGTTATTTGGGGCTTTGTCAGCTGGGACAACTACATATTTGTCATGGAGGCGAGTCAGGTTTTCAACAACCTTAGGGTCTTAAAAATAAAGATTGATTTAGCTTTCGTGCTCATAGACTATTGGATGTTTTTAATTGACCTAATAGCCTCCACCCACTCTGAAAATGTGTAGGCAGGCTCCTGTTCCTTTGAAGTCATTTTTTTCTGGCATAGTACTCAACAGAATTCATTAGTAATTTAAAATTATATTTCCAATTAATTGGCTGAGGTTCGCAGTATTTGGGGCCTTTAGCTAGCATATGTTTTAGCTTTTGATTATCAACTAGATTGAGATCCCCAGTGATAGCATGACTCACAGGACTATAATTGAATGGAGATGTCGAACAGGAGTGGTCAGGGGATTTAGACTTGAGGTCATCAGAATAAAGGTTCCGCAATGCCCGTTTGTAATTGAAAATCTTGGTTGCAATGGGTTTTGTATAAGAATAAATAAATAGGTGGAACAGTTTGTCTTCGAAATATGGAGGAATTTTAGATTTTACCGTTTTGTGGTGAATGATATTGCCTACATTCATTGAAAATTTTCTTTCAGACAGACAGTTCAAGGTAAAGGTTAATACGACAATGTCTTACCCTTTTGAACAAGAGTTGGGTGTTCCTCAAGGAAGTATCATCTCCGTCACTTTATTTAGTATAAAAATAAACAGTTTAGCTAAAACATTAAAACAAAATGTTGAAGTCTCCCTCTATGTAGATGACTTTTTGATATGTTATAGGGCTAAAAATATGAACAATATTGAAAGACAACTACAGTTGTTTTTAAATAAAATTGAAAAATGGGCTATGAAAAATGTTTTTAAATTTTCCAACTTCAAAACAGCATGCATGCATATTTGCAATAAACGAAAAATGCATTTGGACCTCAAACTAAAAATTTATAATTCTTATAATTAAAGGCGCCAAAGAAACCAAATTTCTAGGTATTCTGTTTGACATTAAACTTACCTTTCTACACCATATCAAAATTCTTAAAGCTAAATGCTTGAAAGCATTGGATATTTTAAAAGTTGTTTCCAACATTGACTGGAGTGCTGATAAAAACCTATTGTTAAATTTATATTGATCACTTGTACAATCAAAACTTGATTATGGTTCCAGTATATATGGATCTCCTCGCAAATCCTACATACACATTTTAGATACTGTTCACCGCAAAGGCCTACGTTTGGCCTTTTGGGCGTTCAGAACGTCTCCTATGGAGAGTTAATATGTAGAGGCGAACGAGCCGTCTCTTTATAATCGTCGGATAAAACTTGGTTTACAATACTTAACCAAGCTAAAAGCATATCCTTCAATTCCTGCCTACGACTGTGTTTTCGATCCTCTCTATGAGGATATATTTGAACAACATGAAAATGAATTTCATTCATTTGGTATCCGGATGAAACCACGCATTTCTGGTTCTAACATCAACCTTGATGAAATTGCCCCTATTAATATACCGATTATACCGAATAATAAAAGCCGAAGAGACCAAGTTGTTTTAACTAGATGTCGCATTGACCACACCAGGACGACTCATTCTTTTATTTTAGAGAATGGGCCGCCTCATGAGTGTATTCCGTGTCAATTTCGACATAGTATTAAACATTTTTTAATTGACTGTGTAGATAAATCCGGCATTAATCGTCGGTACTACACAGTCAACAATATGAAATATGTATTTACAAAGGTTGCTGGCAACCGTATTGTACAGTTTTTGAGAGACGTTGGACTGTCTTCAAGAAAATAGTCTGACTGCATTCTTGAATAGAGTCCAATAAATTTAAATTTGTTCATATGTTTTGCATGTTATTTTATTTAATAGCGTATCTGTGATGTTATTTTGCAAAGTTCGTCTGTGATATCATTTTACATGTTGAAAGTTTGTCTCGTATGTGTTTTATTGTTTTATTTTCTCCTTAAATATTATTTGTAAATAGTTCATTCGTTTTAGATAGTATTTGTTTTAATCAAACCTAATGTAATTAGTTCTCGCCGTGATATGGCTTAAATGTCGCCAACACGGCGTAAAATAATATTCAATCAATCATAATAATTTAATACATATTTGCGGCTAGAGACAGAACGGAGAGTCATATTGCCCGGTAATAAAGTCAATATGGAAACAGGGCAATATGTAATTCCATACGAACCGGTTTTACAGACTATTGTGTCATACGAACTGATCATACAGACCAGTTGTATATTCTGGCTTGTCATACGGACTGGAAATAGATTATTTAATAACAGTGATACTAACTTTCTGATTCTGTATTGTCCCTGTATTGAATCTCGGTCAACTGTATTTTATTATAGTATTTGATGAAATAATTAAAATCGTATTCTTGGAAAATATTGATAAACAGTCTCAAAAACCATAACCCAGAAAGTCATATAAAGGCCTAAAAGTAGCAACTTAAAGTTTAGCTGTACAGGGAATGTGTCAAAGAGACAACAAACCGACCACTGAGAGCAGAAAACATCCCAAGGCCACCAATGTGTCTTCAACGCAGCGAGAAAATTTCGCATCAAGACGCGGGATTCAGCTGGCCCTAAACAACAATGCATCCTAGTCATAAAGACTGACTTGTGGAAGCCATCTTGGTTGCTGGCCCATGTAATTGGATGCATTTCAAAAAACGATTTCCCAAAAATCATTGTAGTAAAGTTTGATTCTGAACGGGTTAGTGGTTTAAGATTCGATTTTTTAAGAACTTACGTTTTCCCTAATGCTCCTATATTTAAATAGGGCTAAAGAGGCCATCCTGATTGGCAGTTGAATTCCATTGGTAATGTAATTATAAGTTTTGGAGAAGTAAGGGGCCATTCTACAATTAAATGCTCCGCTGGGCGCAGCTAGATACGACCGCAGATGTCGAACCCTGAATAGTTGGGGCAATTATAAACACAACATTCAAGCTTGATACAATACTGAATTTGGATTGTGAATAAATATTTGACACAGCATAGGTTTCTGACACAGAATGAATGTTGTCTAAGAACTTAAAAATTTTTAATTTACCTATTCAAACCATATCAGTATTATTTGTTTTTATATATAAATCAGAAATAACCAATTTAAAATTTAAAATTGGGCACACATATCAATTTCTTGCTATTGCGCAATACTGTGTAATTGAAAATTTCTTCAAATATTTGACACATAATAGGTTTCTGACACAGAATAACTGAAATCAAAGAACTTAAAATTGGTCATATGATTTGAATTTATATTCAATTTTTTGCTTCTTGTGCAATACAATATGCTGTGGAAAATTGCCCCCCCCCCCCCCCAGAAAAAAATAATAATTTACTCCTTTTTTTAGCTTTTGTGCAATACACTATGAAGTTGCACATTGACCCCCCCTCCAAAAAAAAAAACAAAAAACAATAAAATTTATTGTAACCCCCTTTTTTTTTTTGCTAAAAAATAATTTGAAATTTTCTTTTTAATTTATGAAATATGAAATGAGAAAAAATTACCCCCTCCCCAATTTCTCATTTACCCCCCCAAATTTTGTTTTCAACCCCCCCCCCCCCCCCCCATTTCTTTATACTTTGCAACCATAACAGCCCATTTAAATACACCATAACATATTAAAATAGAAAATGACATCATAGTCATGGATGGCAAATTTTAAATATACATATAAATTTAAAAGCAGTTTAGATAAGATAAACAAAAAAGCTTCATCAGCACATTTTATATTGGCAAATTTCCAATGGAATTTGTTAATAATAAAGTTTTGATAACAGGGCACACATATCAATTTCTTGCTTTTGCGCAATACTGTGCAATTGAAAATTTCTTCAAATATTTGACACATAATAGGTTTCTGACACAGAATAACTGAAATAAAGAACTTAGAATTGGTCATATGATTTGAATTTATATTCAATTTTTTGCTTTTGTGTAATACAATATGCTGTGGAGAATTGCCCCCCCCCCCAAAAAAAAATAAATTTACCCCATTTTTAGCTTTAATTTTGGACCCCGATTTGGACCAACTTGAAAACTCGGCCCATAATAAAAAACTAAGTACATGTTTAGATTCAGCATATCAAAGAACCCCAAGAATTCAATTTTTGTTAAAATCAAACTAAGTTTAATTTTGGACCCTTTGGACCTTAATGTAGACCAATTTGAAAACGGGACCAAAAATTAAGAATCTAAATGCACGGTTAGATTCGGCATATCAAAGAACCCCAATAGTTCAATTTTCGATAAAATCAAACAAAGTTTAATTTTGGACCCCGATTTGGACCAACTTGAAAACTGGGCCCATAATAAAAAAACTAAGTACATGTTTAGATTCAGCATATCAAAGAACCCAAAGAATTCAATTTTTGTTAAAATCAAACTAAGTTTAATTTTGGACCCTTTGGACCTTAATGTAGACCAATTTGAAAACGGGACCAAAAATTAAGATCCTAAATGCACGGTTAGATTCGGCATATCAAAGAACCCCAATAGTTAAATTTTCAATGAAATCAAACAAAGTTTAATTTTGGACCCTTTTGGCCCCTAATTCCTAAACTGTTGGGACCAAAACTCCAAAAACCAATCCCAACCTTCCTTTTGTGGTCATAAACCTTGTGTTTAAATTTCATAGATTTCTATTTACTTATATTAAAGTTATTGTGCAAAAACCAAGAAAAATGCTTATTTTGGCCCTTTTTTAGCCCCTAATTCCTAAACTGTTGGGACCAAAACTCCCAAAAACAATCCCAACCTTCCTTTTGTGGTCATAAACCTTGTGTTAAAATTTCAAAGATTTCTATTCACGTATACTAGAGTTATTGTGCGAAAACCCAGAAAAATGCTTATTGGGCCCTTTTTTGGCCCCTGATTCTTAAACTGTTGGGACCAAAACTCCAAAAATCAATCTCAACCTTCCTTTTGTGGTCATAAACCTTGTGTTTAAATTTCATAGATTTCTATTAACTTATACTAAAGTTATAGTGCGAAAACCAAATGTCTTCGGACGACGACGCAGACGACGGACGACGACGCAGACGACGACGGCGACGACGACGACGACGACGACAACGACGACGACGACGCCAACGTCATACCAATATACGACCGCAAAAATTTTGCGGTCGTATAAAAACAGAAAAAAACTTAAGAAATGACATTAATAATTTCAACAATGTTACAGTATGATTTAAGAAAATCACTTTTCAAAGACACATATATATATATATATAAACTGACAGGTATATCATATACATTAATAAAAAAACAAATCTTTCAAATAAAACTAAAAAAGCAGACAGGGCTTATATATGTATAGAAGAAGACCCTTTGGTAGCCTTGAGCTGTTTTCTGCTCTGGTACAGGATTGAGCTAGTTTCTTGTTGATTTCACGTAGAAGCCCTTGAATAAAGTCCGCTTCATGTGATTACAGAAACAGATAGGCGAGGAGAGAAGCACAGGTGGTTCACATTGGAATGTCGATTGTTTGTTGAAATATCGATTGAAACATCTAGTTCATCAATGTTTTTTTTTCTGGAAAAATGGCACACGCAGGTACATGTATAGATTTCCAGTTTTACGTAGAGAAATGGCTAATTTCGTGAAAAACCACTGATTCTGACAAAAAAAGTATTCTGAAGATGAAAATCCAAATATATTAGACTACATATTAGCTGAATTTTGCTGTCGAATTTTTCAACACAAAATTGGCATTCCAACTGTGCTCCTCTCCTCGCTGATCTGTCTCTGTACTCATATGAAACAGACTTCAATCAATAACTACTACGTGAAAACAAAAAGAAACTAGCCCAATCCTTTAATTTCACTTTTCGTTATATAGATGACGTGTTGTCGTTAAATAACGATAAATTCCATCTACCTCCCTGAGCTTGAAACTAAGGATACTACAGATTCATCGAAGTCCGTTTCATATTTGGATTTGTTTGTTTTTAAATAGACAAAGAGGGACATTTGAAAACAAAACGCCATGACAAACGTGACGACTTCAACTTACCTATTGTTAATTTTCCCTTGTTGAGTAGCAACATACCAGAATCGCCTGAATATTGTGTCTACATGTCTTATGCCAATATTCAAGGGAATGTGTGAGCTACCATGACTTTCGACACGAGGACTATTGATATCACAAAAGCTACTTAACCATGGTTTTATCGGGGATAAGCTGATGTTATCACAAAGGAAATTGTACGGTCACGAATTGATTGACCGTTACAGAATCCCAATATCGAAGATTATGTTGGACCTGTTCCCACTGTCGTAACATTTCATGTGCCTCCACCGATTTGTGACTACCACCAGATTGATTTTGTTGAACTTCACGTCGGGTGCCGTATAAGAATGAGGAACTGCTATTTTTTAGTTCACTGGTTTTATAGGAGTTCGTGTTGTTCATATGTTTTAAGTGTCAGTGTTTATTTGTTGTGCTTGCGGTTGTTAATTTGTCTTACTGGGTTTGTCTGTTTGGTATTATAGTGCATTCCAATGCATATATCTTTTTTTTTAAATATTTAGTATGTTTTTCTATTTGCATCTATTGATAACTCCGGGAAACTAAAACTAGATTTTTATATGGGCGTTTTTTGTATGATTTTTTTTTAAAAAGATGATTACCTACCTTTTTTTTTTCAAACCACATGTACATAAGTTTTGACCAATCATGCTGTGTATGGTGCTCTGGGCATCTAAAAGATGGTCTGGAAACAATTTCTGCAAAATTCCTTTTTCCAGCTTCGTTGTTGTAAGATCCATCCTCGCATTTGAGCTTCACTTCATATTTTATTTTCATCTTATATCTGGTTGCTAATTCTTTTACCATTATTTCTATATGCTGTCTCATTGAAACAAATGTAGATGTTTCAGTGGAATTTGAGAACCACAACTGTAATGCTATAGTGTTACTAGAGGTACAGAGTGCTAATTGTATATTAGATGAATCATCTAAGTCGAAAACACCAAAACATCTGTAGAAAGCTAAACGGGAGTGTTTGTCACGGCTGACCCTGTACTGTCTTATAAGGTTGACCAGAATGTGATTAAAGAATGCAGGGGGTAAAAATTCAAACTCCAAACACAGCCATAGAGATTTTTTTGGTACTTGTGAATGTTTTGTTTGGGGAGAGTTCGATACTCCTAGACTAGTACAAATTTCTTTAAAAACTCCTGATTTCATCATACATGGCATATAGTATGTATTTATATTGCGTGGTTTGACTATTATGTCAAATTTCTCCATAACGTTTAGAATATGACCCCGGTAAACTCCAAACTCTAATTCGGGGACTTTCTCAAACAACTCGTCAATACATTTATCATCTATCTTTCCAGTCTCGTTTATGACAAACAATGCTTCTTCCTTGAGGTATTTCGTTTGGAAATCTGCTGGGGAAACAAGACAGCTAAAGGCATCAACTAACCATTTTACATTCAATATAACATACTCCTTTATCTCACTAAAGAATATTATGTTACCGACTTCGTGCTGGAACTTCAGAAAAAGAAGAAGTTCTTGTTCATCACTAACAGGGATTATAATGTCATCTGCTATTTTCTTTATACTGTCAAATGTAAGAATATTGATATCTTTTCTTCGTTTCCGGTTAAGTTCTTCTTCCAAAAGAAGCCAACGCTTGGGCACTTCTTCTTTCCATTGGGGCATCTGTTTAGCAATATCAAAAATTTTTTGTCGGATATTTTCAAATATTAGTTTTTCCGGTTTTATATTTGACACACAGAAAAGGTCGCGATAATGTTTGAATTTTTGCTGAGTGTTAAGAACTTTCTCTAGGTGTTTCTTTATACTTCTTTTACGCTCTGCTACATTCTATAAATATTAAGGATATAATCTCCAATTAATACAATGTTGGCCTTGTTACAGAAATAATAAAATACGGAGGTTATTTTGTTTATTCTGAATAAATTATTTCCCTTACACAATCTTACTTTTCAAAACTCGGTGAATGCAACATTTAAGTAATTTTTAGGTTTTTTTGTAAGAGGAACTGGATTTAAAAAATCGTGATTATCAATATTAAAATTAATAGAACATATTTCAGCATAACTATCAGTCAGCATTTTGCATTTACATGACTTAAATATATTTATTTTTGCGCTTTGAAAATCAAAATGGCATATGACCAGAAAGTTATTTTAGGTGTCTGTGAAAGGGTTTTGGCGTAATCTGAACGTTTACTTTAAACGAACCTTTTTTTTATTAATTCGCAACCAACGTATTGCTACACGTTTAGTTTTTCAATATTTTGTGCATCAAACTTTGTACTATAGAATGTACTATTATCCCTGACCAATATATCTGCTGCAGAAGTTTTTTTTATTAATTCGCAACCAACGTATTGCTATAAGTTTAGTTTTTCAATATTTTGTGCATCAAACTTTGTACTATAGAATGTACTATTATCCCTGACCAATATATCTGCTGCAGAAGTTATAACAATTCATATTATTGCTTAGACTTAGATCTGTTGATTTCTTCTAGCTATTCGAATATTTTAAATTTATCTATTCTATCTACAAGTATTCCAACGTGGTGAGAACAACATGTGTTGTTTTTAGTAAGTATGTTGGTTTAGTAATTCGCACTTGCTTGGGTGACAGGTGATTAATGGTCTTGAGGATTAAATTATTTGATAGGTAAACTTATAACTGTGTTGCAATTATTTTGCATTATAACATTTTTGTTAGTATTTTTGCATTCTATTATATAACTTCAGTATTTTAGAGTTAAACGAATTTTTTCAATTTTTCTGTACAAATTAATCTGTTTGTCTCCTATTTACAATTCTGGCATTTACTTAAGGATTAAGTTGTGGAGACCAGACTACAGAAGGACGATCTTACCCCCAACAGTTAGTTAATGCAGCCTTCTATCTGCTTCACTTGGACTAGTGACTGACTTTAACATTAATTTTTTTTGTATAATATTGTGCCTTGTATAATGGTATAGTGATTGGATTAATGTATGATGTTGCAATATTTGTTTAATATGTATATCTTGTTGTTAAATCTTATTGAATTTAATTCTCAACAAGTTTTCTTTTCTATTAATTAGTATACAAAATTTAGTGCAACCGACCTTAATTAACTTATCCCCATATGCATGTTTATAACATAAACACTCTTTATCTTTTTGTTTGCACGATATTTTTGCTAGTCCAACACAAAATTTCACCTTCTTACCTGTAATTTTCAAAATGTTGGATTAGATAGAATTAACCGATCTGTACTTATATTGTTTTGTTGTTCATAAGTTTGAATACAATGTGCCCATATGTCGTAGTTTTACTGTAAATCTTTTCTCTAATGATATGTAAAAAAACAGGGATTCTAATAAAAAGTACTCTGAGACTGAATGTTGTTAGCATGCTGAAATTTATCATCAACTTATTTGTGTTTTGGATGACGGGTTTTTCAATAGACAAACTTTGTGCCGATCTGATCTTGTTTTCATGTGAGGATAATGTTTTACAGTGACTACAACAGAGTAAAGGAACAATATTAGCCCGTACTTTAATTGTAGTTTCCGCTATATAGATGAGGTTCTGTCACTTAATAATCCTGACCTTAAGGATTATCTGAATCTCATCCATCCCAATGAACTTGAAAGTAAAGATTCTGCAGACATATCAAACCTCTAGTTTCTATCTCAAATATGCAACTAAATATCATGTTCCCAGGAATTGACACCTCACCGGATTTTACTCACTATTAAGGAATACGATACAGTAGCAGGGGGAGATAATGACGTCCCCAAGAGATACACATTATGACGTCATAGAATCCTTCAATAAAAACCTTTATACCATTCTTAAATTTGGGTTTTTTTTTCTCAAATACCTCGGCAATAAGCACATGGACCCCAACTTTTTTCTTTTGCAAACAGAAGCTCATTACTTGAAGTTGAGTATACTAAAATTTGAAGACAAAATCAGTGGAGGATTTTGTTCTAGATGCATCTAAAGTTACCAAATTTTTATCAATATTCCTTAAATTTGCATAATTACCTAATTACCTTTTCAATTTTTCCATCAGTTATTTATTAGAAGACAATATCTATGTAGTTGGGAATATTTTGAATAACAATATACCAGCATCGCCTGCATATGGCGTCTACTTATCCGATATTCAAGGGCAAGCGTGAGTTACCTTGAATATCGACATTGCACCATATACTTGACAAAACACTTGAAGACATTTCCGTATCTTTCCATAGTCTTTCGTGATAATTAACTGTCCGTTGTGGTCGCAAAACTTTCGCTAGTGGTCTTCTCATACCTTTCAGTAGTCTAAGTTAATTGAAGAACATTGCCATCAAAGAATCATGGATCATTATCGATAGTTATCTTTCGTTGTTCGATTCTGCATTCGTATTCGTGGAAGTAGATTATTATTACATGCATTTTGATTTTTACCCATATATACCTTTTTTCTCAGCGGTTAAATTATAAACCAATAATACCTGGTTATATTCACCAAAATTCGAGTGTTAGATAATTTCTGCTTTTCTTTAAATTCAGAATTTAATATTTGTTTTATCAAACTAACCTCCACTTTGTCTGTTCCTGTGCATACGACGATTACTGGTGGGTTTAAAGGTC
The DNA here is from genome assembly GCA_028015205.1 of Mytilisepta virgata. Classification (NCBI taxonomy): domain Eukaryota; kingdom Metazoa; phylum Mollusca; class Bivalvia; order Mytilida; family Mytilidae; genus Mytilisepta; species Mytilisepta virgata. The sequence continues at coordinate 5,170,617 of CM051510.1, forward strand.
CAGAATCCCTATCGTTTGATATGTCTTCTGTTGCATAACAGTGAATAGTGTCAAACCAGTAGTCTGTATAATCTTGAATAAGTAATATGTGTTTTAAAGGTTATATAACCTAGCTTTTCAAAGGTTTTATAATCAAATGATGCTTCCAATCAATTTTTGAATGCACTGTTTGATAATCATGATTTCAATCAAAATGTGTCTGTGGTTACTTAAAAATGTCTTATGCCATCAGAGTCTGCTACACTTAAGCGCTGCATCAGTCCCGGTTTGTTTGATACGTTTCTGAAGATGAATTATGACTGTACCTGTTACACTATTTATTTGAAAGATCGTTTGATTTTCATTCGTGGTAATAAACGGCTCTTTACAGTCTTATGACGTATTTCACCGCAAACGTATAACAGTGCGTCACCAAAGGTACCCTCCCGCTCAGTAATAATTGCTTCTGGTATGACATGGCTACTTGCGCTGACATTTTTAGTCGTAAAGTTATGAAATTCTGAAAAGTTTCAACTCTCTCATGCTTGATTGACCATAATCAGATTTTTGCTATTTTTTTCTGTTTTCTGGGCTTGTCCATTTTTATTGCTTCAGCTTGTCGTTTTTTTTTTTTTTTTTTGGCTTTCCAAAGATTTGATTAAAAGTTTTCTTTGAAGGTTAATCTAAACCTGTCCATCGGAAGCACGGAATTTAAGTTTATGTTACTACTGACGTATTACTGGAACAAATAGATTATGAATCACCGAGGATAGCATCACCTCAGTAGTTACTGCTTTATATATTTGAACTAAAATTTTCAGTCAATGAATTTCAAAATTCTATTGAAAGCAGGAGTTCAAAGTTTACCTAAACTTTATTTTGGCTCAATTTCCTTGTTTGTTCTATTACTCATTTGATTTATAGGGGGTGTTAAAATATTTTTCTTTTCAACTTTTAAAGGTTAATAGGCGCATCGGGCGCAAGATACTTTGGAATTTGAGTTTGTTTTATTGGATTTTCCATTTATCATTTCTTCTTTTTTAAATTAAGTTATTTGAAATACTATTTCAATAAATCAGAAAGTGTAAAGAGCACGATGGATCGTTAAATGTTTGTGTCCTTCTATAAAATATAAATTTTAATGTACATCGATATGTGACTGTAATTTTGATAGCATTGCATTGATTTTTTTTCAAATATTCCGTATTTTGTTTTAGAAAATAGTAGGATAGATATTCTAAACAGAAAGATATGTTAACTACACATTATCAAATTTCCAAATAACGCTAACTTAAAAGAATGAGCTACCTCCAATATCGTCCATAGATGTTTCCTCTCTTTTTAATGTTGTGGCTCCTTCTTGAAAATTTAACATATCAACGGCCAATAAATAGATTGCATTTGCTGTCAAAAATGTTTGGTGAGTAGCATAAAATTCTCGCTGTCCCGCAAAATCCCAAAAATCACAGTGTGCGGTTTCTTTGGTATTTTTCGAAGCAGTGTTTGATAATCTACTTTTGGTCACTCTGAGTTCCCCTGTAATGAGATTATTCGTGGGTAAAAGCATAGGCCAATAATTTGACCTTTTTAGTATTCTAAGGGGATAACATTTTATGTCTTCGTCAAATTAATGGGATATTTATACTTACTGTATAATAATTATTTCTTTACGTTAAATTAACTTTTTTTTAAACTGAAATTTTCACAAATCACTGATCACATCAGAGACGATATTTTATTTTAAAATCGATATATAAATTGTCATCTCACTTTTTGCAAAAAAGAAAATATATTATTTACAACGAAACAAAATAAAACGATAGTTTACACGTATTATCGAGACCTTATTTATTCAAATTTATTTCGGTATTTTGCGATACGTTTTATTATTCATTGATGGTCAGATACTTATAAATTACATGATGCGTCTCCAACCACGCGTACGGCCGTCACTGAAACGGAATTCATCTGAAACCAAAACAGATGCCCATAGTCTGTGAGCCTAATCTTGACGTTTTCTTGTCTACTGAACGGTCTACGTGCTTAAAGTCCAACAATACGGAGGCGGCGACGTACTGTATTTGCTCCTTTGCGTCGACCACGAACAGCTATGGTCTCACGTGCAGTTTGTGCAGCATATTGATGGCATTATCAATTTTAAAATTGATATCCCCTAACTATAAAATGTTAAAACAACAATACAAAGGGTTGAAGAAAAAATTCAAAAATACCAACATAACCAAACGGGTTAAGCTAAAACCTTCTAAGGACAGAGTGAGGGAGATGCTCCTTAAAGTTTTTAAATAAAATTTACTCGTTTTATTTTTATAAAATGATTCAACAGTAATTATGATTAATTAAACAATTAATAAAAGCAGAAACGACTACACAGCTACAATATCAAATTGAAGTTATATATCTGTTATTTGTTATTACCAAATAAATAATTAGAACGAACAGATTAAAAAAACACGCCTAACATTTACATTCGGAGGTCCTGTAAAAACATACGTTCAGATATTTTTCTAAATGAACCTTGCTTAGGTATCCCATGAGATAACATTCAGCGTCACATGATCAGTGCATATCTATGTCATCGAGAGAGACCTGTTGTTCAAAGATGTGTGTCACAAAATTGTATATAAACGTAATTTATTCATGATGGAGTGTTTAAATTTTTTTATGGACTTTTGGGGATTAATTTAAAGTGTATTATTCAACAAGTTTCAGTACTGCGTGAGTTAGAACAACTTTATTCACTAATTTATGGATGGATGGATGAATTATTGTTTAACGTTCAGTGGCAACCAGGTGCATATCAGGACGAGAACATGTTGATATGATCTCTGCTTTGTACTAGACCGACACGCTAAGTCGGATTTTTAATATGCTAGCTCATGCGGTAACTGTCCACAGGAAGACATATCACCTCACTCGGACACATTATACTGACTCCGAGCCGACCAGTCTTTGCTCTTACTCCTAGATGCCGCGTGCTGTCGGAGAAGCAGCAAATACCAATTTTAATGTCTTTGGTTTGACCCGGCCGGGGATCGAACCCGCAACCTTCCGCACTCGGGGCGAGCACGCTACCGCGAGACCACCGAGGTGGTCTGATATTCACTAATTTACATTCAGAGTTACAATCAATATATTCACGGCAACTAACAACAGTAGTCATAATGGATGCAGGCTTAGCAGTCCAGCTGATGAAACCGAAATAGACAGTTCACTCGAGCTCAGCTCATACATAATTTGCAATGTTCAAATGAATCAGAAAATATTTTTTATAACTGTTTTAGTCCTGGGACATCGGGGGGTATTCACATTAGCTAAAATAGGTTGTTCTTGTGACGTACGCGTTCAAAAGCAACGACTCTTCTTCAATACAGGATTTATATCAAAATATGTTACAAAATCAACTTTTAATGCAGAATGTGGTATACAATATGTAAAGTAAAAATGAAATCACTGACGAGGAAGATGGTATCGAACTTATACTTTTTCGACTGAAGGAGTCTACAAGTGCAAACGCTAGTAATACTCGTGCTGACATATCAAACGATATTACAGATGAGAACAAACAGGATCCTTTAAGAGCACTTAGGGAATTTTATAAGTTATGATACGAAAATTGGCCCATGTCAGTCGGAGCGTTTAGCGGTTGTAGTACAATCTCGACTGAAGAATAGTGCTAGATGAGAAAGTAAACAACGTGCTAGGCCAAAAAATTGTTATGAATTTATTAACACCTGTACCTGTAAGTCTTGAAATATGGAAGTGCCCTAACAATTGCATAAAGCAGACATCCATAGCTTTACTAAGAACTCAGAATATTATATGTTAAGGCATTATACCCTTGTTGTCATCATTTGACAGAACTCTTGACAAGTCGAACAAGGGGAAAGGTGGTTCTGAAAGCATTATTTTATACAGTATGTGCTAAGCACAACATTAAATTCGAGCATATGTATAGAATTGCTGTATTATGTTTTTAAAGTCTATTTACACGTAAATCTAGATTTAAGAGTCATAATATTAAATATATATATATATATTATTAAATATTATTATGAACTTAGTAAGTTATTGCGGATTAAAGGTAGTGTTCAAATAAGTTTATTGAAGTTAAAGAAGCCTCTGTTTGATTCTGTTACATTCATGCGAAGCATGTATGCGGATATAAACTCTAAAGAAGACAAGTGATAAAAAATGGCCTCCGATCATGCTACCAAAGTATTTGTTCGGACAAAACCCTGTTGACAACTAATTTATTTGGCGATGGAATTGACGAGAAATTAAGATTATAGATATGGCTAAATATTAGCAGGCAAACTAAGGAGGTCGATGGTACAAAACCTCTGCAACTACTCCATCAAAGGATAAACCAAACAAGAAGCAGGTACATTAGTTGAATATTAAAGGGTTGGGGCAAGAGGTTGACATTTTGATCTAGATTCATTTGCATCTAGATAGAATTATCAATGTCAGAAATACATTTTTGATTAACCTGACCCCGGAGCACATGCAATATATGCATTTTCTATATTATGTACCAATATTTATGTTTATGCTTTTCTCCTTTTAGTGTGTTGGTCCAAGTATTTCTGAAACATTAAATAGAAATGGACAAAGCGAAATTAAAGATAATTGGACCATTATGGACCACACAATCTTGTTACAAAAGTTGATACAGATCATTGTCAAAGACAGTTGTACATTTCCAAGAATCAAAAGCGCATTAATGCACCCGTCATATCCACAATCGCAATCATTTCCTCATGGACAACGACATTGGAGTAATCTCATGAGATGGCGCGAGTTTTGTAGTAAAATGCAATTGACCTATCTGTAAATAGTGTATTGCGTTTCCTCGCACAATTATATGAATGTTAGCTAGGCTATAATTCCATTACTGCATCAAAAACTGCCTTTTCATCAATTTTAAGCATTGGAACGACAGAAAAACTAGGAGAAGTCCTTTTATGAAGTGTATTGTCATTGAATGTTCTTCTTTTCCAATCAGCATGTTAATATAGTTTAAGATTATTTAGCTACTTTGTCACCTTTCAAAATCTGTTAACCTTGAAACTTATGTCATTAGCGTTGTTAAGTGGTCAGAGAATTCCAACTTTAGAATTAACTGACATTAATGAGTCACAACTATAAATTCTCTTATCAAATTATCTGGACCGGGAAAAACTTTGGAAAACATTATAATTTCTAAGAATTCAAGGAAAACAAGAACTTGTGAACTTACAATGAAAACATAACTCGAACGAAAACTATAAGAAGTTGTACACGTTTATTTGTTTGCACTTCAAAGCCTTATAAACATGTTACAACAGATGCATTACATAGATGGATACAACTTGTCTTATATAAGCTAGTATTGAAATTCATCGGTTCAGACCTCACAGAGTTCGATCTGCTACTTCAGCAGCTAATCCAGCTGCTTTTTGTGTTATTTATATCATGAAAGCAGCTGCACTGACACAAGATGTAGAGTCCACGTTTCGAAAATTGTATGATAAGCCTGAAACAGGTCGTAAAGGAAATTATTGTATGAGCATTTTAGAGAAATAAAGTGTTAATATGAAAAAATAGATATTAGAAAATTAATGTAATCTGTCAATTGCTTTTATTAGACATGCGTCTGCATGTAAGTATTGGATATTTTTCAAGTACTTTAGGAATGGAATATATGGACCAAATAAAATCATATTTCTTTAGCACAAAATGGAACTGGTTTTGTCAATGTATAAATTGTCTCTGAATTCTCATGTTAAGCAGTGTTGATTTAGTTAAATTGGAAATAAAATGAGGGTTACTTTTGACGAAATTCAATATTTACTAAATAAACTTAGATATCACATGTCCCCTCATGCAATCAGTCCCATCCTAATCAAATTGGTTCTAAAATAAACATTGCCTCTCTCTCTCTGAACCCTGATCACGTTACTGGACGTCATTCCATGTAATATATAAGCACTTCAACAATAACTTAAATTGTACGTTTTATTGAAAATTCAACGACTATATGGTAAATATTACCACTTAAAAAGAAGTTGTTGTGTGTTTTATTGATAAATTCAATAGGGCAGTGATCAGAGATAAAAAAAAAATTGATATGAGCGATCTCTGGGGGTCAGCCATCTTTTCACAAGTTACGCCACGGTCGATTTGGGTGAGGTCATAATACCACAAAGTCGTAGACCAAAAGTGGCATGTCATTGATATACATTTCCGAAACAAATTTTTTTTTTCTAAAGAAATGTTAATACATAAAACATAACATAAAATTATAAAATGTTTAAATATTATTCGATCAACATTTAACAATATTTTAGGTAAAAATTAAACCAAAACAGTTTGTCACCTGCTAAACGTGCTTATTACAAACAATTAGACAAGATCTGCATTATTTATTTGTTTAATTATTTATGGCTTCATTCAGGTTCTTCATTCTTCACAGTTAGATCGTGGTTATTCTTAAATAACCACGTCCAAATTAACACCTTTTTGTACAAATCAACTCAATATTTAGCTACAATGTAATAGAATAATAAATATGAAATCAAAATGAACAAAGATATTGCACACCTACCTACCAACCAATTATAAAGAACCTAAAATCGTAAAAAAATCAGTAAAGGTGTTATCCAAATTGGGAATTTTTGTTCGAGAAAGATAATGAAAAGCCACTGTACATATTTTGTCCTGATTATTAAAAGGATTTATTTTTCACTTTCACATAAAACCTCTTAAAAACTTGACATTGAATTTCCAGATTTTTAGGATGATGGGCTAAATGCAGAAATTATTGCATAAATGTTCTCGATTTTGGGCCTCAGAGTCTATATTTACTACCAGCTGGGATATTTTTACGATCTTCTTTAACCTTCTATTATGACGTACAATTAGATTATTTATATAAGAGCTGTGTAAACTAATTTTCCCATAGAGATGAGGTTACATGTAACGAAAATATCAAATTAAGGTCTCTATTTACATTATTAGTCTCAATTTTACTAAATTATATTTCAGTCATGCAAAAAAAATAATTAAAATAATTATAATTTTAACTAAATTATTTGATGTATTAGTAAATATATAAATGATATTAAAAGTGTCTAAAAATTTGTGTTTAATCTTTTACATTTTTATCAATAGAGGTGAGGTTTTTAAGGCTTTATATGACAATTTTAGTACATTACTTTTTATATTATTTTGGTCCAAAATTGGCTTTAAAAAAATCTTAAATTTTTTTCATATCGATATTATATATACTGTGGTGTTTAATTCGCATCAGAAGTGTTTCCATGTCCATGTCCTCTTTATTGTTAATTTAATTGAAATACTAGGTGGTCTCCTTGTTTTCCGTTACATGTAAATTCGTAAATTCAGGTCATTTTATTACATCCTAAGGATAAAGTCATGCTTAGTTTTTAATTAAAATGTACGTACTAATATCACCCGTGAGAAGATACAAAATGTCTTTTTTGTCTATGTTGTGTATTGGAATACAATTATTTTAATTCTAATTTTTTTTCAAATTATGTAACTTGTACATATTAATACGGTTGTTCGATATGGTATACCAAAGTTAAAATAAATAACCGACATGGATTAACATGTGAATATAATTTCGTACAGTTATCGACCATTTTGCGCTATATAATGAAGATATGTAAAAGGTAGCATGCTGTAAAAAACTCTTTTATAATTTATTTTCGGATGGGTTTTATACGTTGTGACGTCACCACCGACAAGATGGCCGACCACGAAGTGCTTCATTACATAAAACAATTTGTCGAAATAATAATTTATTACTGTTAATATAGGAATGACGCATTGCATCACTTTTTTGAGTATAGTTGCAATAGATATTTCCAGTTTTGAGCAGATTTGGAGAATTCCTTTAAGATATTCTTTTACAAGCAGTTTAAAGTGCAAATCTATGTTTAATCTGCAAATGTTGTTTCCAAGTTCCACATTCACCAGTAATTTTACAAAGAAGGTATATGATACAAGAAGCTTTGATGATCTGAGCTGTAAATCAGAAATTTTTGTCTACGGTTTAGAATGTAATTGATGAGGACTGGTTTATGTCGGACAAACAGAAGGTAGACTTAACAAACCCATGAACTGCCAACGCTCAAGTGTAAACAGCAGCGATTTTCCTTAAGTTTACCAGCACTTCAACCAACCTGACCATTCTATTCTTTCAATGAAAGCCCATATTATTGAGAAAATTTACCATCCTACAAATAATCCTAATTTAAATACACACTTACGTAGACAAAAAGAGGGATATTTGATTCGCACATTGGGGACTGCAATACTATATGGATGTAATGCCAAAATCGATAGTGTAGGTATTCTATCAAGTCCTAGATGTATTGATGTGAATGTGATGAAAAGGACAAACATACCTAAGGAGCAATCAATAAAACGTAATCCATTGGACAGACAAACCCGAGAAGACAAACGAACAACCACAAGCACAACAAATAAACACAGAAAACTAAAAACAATGAACAACACGAACTCCTATAAAAACCAGGAGTGAACCCAGGTGCTCCGGAAGGGTAAGCAGTTCCTGCTCCGTATACGGCACCCGTCGTGAAGTTCAACAAAGTCAATCCGGTGGAAGTAACAAATCGTAGGAGGCACATGAAAGGTTACGACAGTGGGAACAGGTCCAACATCATCTTAGATATTGGAACACTGTAATGGTCAATCAATTCATGATGACGACCGTATGAAGCCGTATGAAGCTATTTCCTAATCATCAACGACGTTAACGGTGACATGGCAATAGACATTATAAAAACCTCAATGTCATGATTTTTCTATCAAAGGCCTTCTTCATTCCATACAACAACCATTAGGCCTTCATCACATTCGCACTAAATTATATTCTTTACCCCCCTCCCCAGACAACTACACACTTTATATCAAGTCTGCTTAGACAGTAGAACTACTGGTTCTAATTCATCTGAATACAAACTGACCCATGTTGGGTTGGATATTGGACGTCTCCGGCTTTTCAAACCAGTTGGTACACATGAAAATGAACAACACAACCGTTCTTTTCCTCAACTCTTTGTTGCCAACAAAGGTTTAGATACGGTAAATCTTGGCAATATCCTTCACCACAAATCGGTCAGATTAAAAGTTCCGCCTTATTTCAAAGATGAGTCCGTTCCCATTATTTCTAATACCTAAACTACACCATTACACCAAACATATTCAATCACAAACGTGTATTGTAGGACCTCAAAATCAATCTCAAAGCTAAGCCACCTGATTGTTCATGCAACAGTTCTCCATTCAAATATAGTCCTGTTGGCCATGTCATCACAGGAGACTTAAATATCATAGACAATGAGTCTCTTTGTGATGTCCTAAGTATCGCGAACCACGTTCCATCAATTGGAAATATAATTAGAAACAACTGATGGATGTTGTGGAGGACTATGCCAGCAAATGGATCAAACGTGAACAAAAGCCACTAGACTCGCTTTCAGAGTGCGTAAAAGCTGTGAGATCGTTTATTCAAGTGAATGGATACTTAGAAGGTCTATGAGTAAAAAAGGAACATCAGTCTTCAGCAACGCGATGCTTCCAAGACTCTCTCCGCCATTTATGACAAATATGTTGTTGTTCCTGCAGACAAGGCCCCTAATTACATCGTTTTTGTATGGAAAAGTTACTATATTCAATGCTTGATTAATGAACTGGGATTGCTAATTCACATGGCAATCCTACCGATAAAGCTACTACACTTTCAAAGGAAGAAAAAACCGACAATCATAGATCGGTCTTATTGTCATTTGGTATTTCCATCAAAGATGATGATTGTGATCTTCCTACCTTGTACTGGATATCCAAGTTACATAAGTGTCCATACAAACAACGCTTTACAACTGAATTTGCCAAGTTTTCCACCAAACCATTGTTTCATCTTCTAACTTCTATTTTAACAGTTTTCAAGACGGGCCTCCAAAGTGGTATCAATCAAATGTGGATATTAAAGAACTCCGAAGACTTAAAGGATATTTTACGATCTGGGTCCATTTCAGTCTGTAACAGCATAAAATCATTTGATTTATCTACCCTCTATAGCACCATTCCTCATTCATAACTGAAGGATCTAATCTGTCGATGTTTTCAAAATAAAAATGGCAACAGCAGATACACATACTTTGTGATTGGTAGAGATAAATCATACTTTGTTAAAATCCACCCTAAATCTAGCAAAAATATACAGAGGACGAAACTGGCCTGATGATTGAGTTTTTGATCGACAACATATTTGTTCAATTTGGTGGACGTGTTTTCCAACAGACAATTGGCATTCCTATAAGTACGAATTGTTCACCACTCCCGGGCGACTTGTTCCGTTACTCATATGAGACAGACTTCCTTCACGGTCTTCTTAAGGAAAAACAGAAGTTAGCCCATACATTTAATATCACCTAAATATGTGATGTTTATCACTCAACAGTTCACGTTTTGGGAAATTCTGACATCTCATCTATCCCAATGAGCTCGAAATTAAGGATACCACAGACACTACCAAGTCTGCATCTTATATTAAATATCCCTTTGGTATTTCTTGACTTCACTTATATGATCATTTAATTTATTAAACATTATATTTAATATATTCTTTATACCAAATTAATTGGATAATTTACATAAGTAATAGAAAAAATAGTCTGTGCTGTATTAACAATATCAACATTTTCAAATATTTTACACCGATTAAAGTTAGTTTCAACAACCTTTTAATTCGAGTTGAACATATGCTGAGATTTGAACTCACACATTTTAATATTTGTCTCGACCAATGAAATCTCATACACGTTACACGATTCACATCGCACATTTCTAACCACGGGCAAACCACACGCACCTGAATGGCACGTTGCATGCACACGATTCACACGTCACATGATATTTTTGGTGATTTAAACGTTTAACCAAGTGTATGTCATTGCTGGCTTTGCCTTTTATCTATTTTGTGTTTACGAGTTTTTCATGAAATTTGCAGAGAAAAAAAAAGATAAACATGTGGCAAAGGAGCTTGTATAGGATATATGATATATAGCTATCATACAAAATGAAAGAAGAACAAAATGGGAATCAAAAGAAATTATACGGTCTATTTGTTAGCTTATACTCTTTTACTTCCTACCTATAGGCATGTAACTGTCTTACAGAAAGCATTTCCATTTTTCCCATCAAGGTATCTAATCCTATTACATGAAATGTGCCAACTCTGATATGGAACTTTAATTTTTATCAATTGTGTGCTCATACATATACCGTCCGGCCAATAAGTACGTCAGTATTGCCCTGTCAGGAATGTATGTACGCATATATCTTTAACATGTTAAAATTTCTAAGACATAGTTTTGTTTAGTCCTTGTTAATTTCATCACTCGAACAATTTAACTGTCGTCAGCACTAATAGATTGACCGTTATGATATTTCTATCTCATGTATGACATTATATGCCTTTAGCTAGATTTCAAATTTTCCTGGGATTTGAACTTCACAGTACATGACACGTTCCATTCTCGTGAGTATATCTTTTCTTATAGGATTTCGAATTTTCGGGATTTTCCCACTGTTTTGTCGCTTTGGTATTGTTTTGCAAAAATATGACAAACGACAACTAGAAATGGGTGCCATCATAAACGATGTCCGTCCCCGCAATGCACAGGTAAAAAAACAATTAACAATGAAAAATTAGCAATTTCACAATTTAAGTATGAAAATTGGAACCCTGAATTGTAAATCTTATTGCATATCTATATACACATAGAGAAGAACAATATTATAAACAAATGAAACCACTGAAACAAAAATATTGAGTATTTTCAGAGACAAGGCAAAATTAACAATTTCACCATTTTCGGTACCACAATTTGAACCCTTAATAGATGTTCAAAATTAAAAACATTTTTGTTCATCTACAGAAAAAAAAACAAAGAAACAACCCCTTTGGACCCCAAGTTGTCAAAATTAAAATTCTAAAAGATAATTGCGTATCTACATACAGTATGTGACAATATTGTATAGATATTAAAAACATCAAGTGAAAAATGAACAAAGAGTTTAGTTTAAATTTCCAGTTTTCTAAATTCGACCCCTGTGGGTCCAAATTTTTGAAAATAAAAATTCTAAAACGTTATTGTGCATATGTGACAATACTGTATAGATTTTAAATGCATGAAATTAAAAATGAATGAAGATTTCAGGTCAAAGCTAAAATTTCCAATTTTCGCGATTCCACCCCTGGGGGCCCCAATTGTTGAAAATCAAAATTCTAAAACCTTATTGCCCATCTACATACAGTTTTTGACAATATTTTATAGAAATTAAATACATGACTTGAAAAAATGAATGAGGAGCTCCAATTTTCGAAATTCGACCACTGCGGGCCCTAATTTTTGTAAATCAAAATTCTACAACCTTATTGCACATCTACATATAGTATGTGACAATACTGAATAGAAATAAAAGCATAAAAGAAAAGTATAAGGAGTTTAGGTCACAAGCTTAAACTTCCGATTTTTTGAAATTCGGTCCATGTGGACCCCAATTTTTAAAAATCAAAATTCCAAAAACTAATTGCGCATCTACATACAGAATATACTGTATAGAATTGAGAAATGAATGAGAATTTTAGGTCACAAGTTTAAATTTCCAATTTTCTAAATTCGACTGCTGTACGCCCCGAGTTTTGAAAAACAAAATTCTAAAACCCTGTTGCGCATCTACATACAGTCTGTGACAATATGTTATAGAAATTAAATGCATGACTTAAAAAATGAATGAGTAGCTAAGGATCACAAGTTTAAATTCAAATTTTCGAAATTCGACCACTGTAAGCTACCTTTTGTAAATCAAAATGCTAAAACCTTATTACACATCTACATACAGTATGTGACAACACTGAATAGAAATTAAAGCATAAAATGAACAATGTATGAGGAAGTTAGGTCACAAATTTAAACTTTCAATTTTTTGAAATTCGAACCATTTGGACCCCATTTGTAAACATCAACATGCGAAAACCCTATTGCGCATCTACATACAGTATGTGATAATACTGTATAGAAATTAAAAGCAAAAATGAGAAATGAATGAGAATTTTAGGTCACAAGTTTAAATTTCCAATTTTCTAAATTAGACCCCTGTACGCCCCGATTTTTGAAAATCAAAATTCTAAAATCTTATTGTGCATCTACATACAGTTTGTGGCAATATTTTATAAAAATTAAATGCATGGCTTGAAAAATGAATGACAAGCTAAGGGTCACAAGCTTAAATAAAATTTTCGAAATTCGACCATTGTGGGCCCTACTTTGTAAATCTAAATTCTAAAACATTATTACACATCTACATCCAGTATGTGACAATAATAAATAGAAGTTAAAGCATAAAATAAACAATGTATGCGAAGTTTAGGTTACAAGCTTAAACATTCAATTTTTTTTAAAATTTGACCCATTTGTATCCCATTTTAAACATCAAAATGCAAAAACCCTATTGCGCATCTACATACAGTATGTGATAATACTGTATAGAAATTAAAAGCATGACGTGAAAAATTAATGAGGAATTTATGTCAAAAGCTTAAATTCCAATTTTAGAAATTTGACCTATGAGGACCCCAATTTTTAAAATTCAAAATTCATTCGAAAAACCCTATTGCGCATTTATATACAGAATGTGATAATACTGTATAGAAATTAAACGCATCAAATGAGAAATGAATGAGAATTTTAGGTCACAATTGTCAATTTTCAATTTTCAAAATTCGACCCCTGTGGGCCCCGATTTTTTAAAATCAGACAGACGGACAAACGGACGGACGATCAGACGGACCGTTTATAAATATCTCGGATCTTCATTCGAAGTGCGGGGATAATTAAGATATTGTTACCTTTTTCAAGGATTATAGTTAAAGGGAACACAAATGTGAATATTTCCATATCAAAATCATAATTATTATATGGAGAAACATTTCAGTTGTATGGGAAGAGTTGTTTTCAATTTGCTAACAACATTGCTTCCTGTGGTACCTTATCGATTACGTGATCGAAAACTTAAACGGAATGGTTCTTATATTAAGTTTTGTGTTTTGGTCAGATGTTTAGACAATTCATCGTCAGAGGTACAATGTATTTAGCCTTTGATATTTGGCAAAGCTCTTTCATTGTTAAAAATATACCATGCTAATAATAAAAGTCGTGAATGTGGTTTGCTTCGCAGATTATGCCATTAAAGTCTGCTTCACTTCTCTTAGTACTATGGCTTGTATTCTATTCATTTTGTCATAATATAAGTCTGCATTTATCTATTTACTAATTTTATTATTTATTTTATTTTTTTATTTTTTATTTTTTGTAATTGGAACGTTTAGATTTCAGCAAGTATTTACCTGTAAGCCATATTCCGTCTGAAAGCCGGACTTCGACCACTGTGGGCCCTAATTTTTGTAAATCAAAATTCTAAAACCTTGTTACACATCTACATACAGTATGTGACAATACTGAATAAAAATTAAAGCATCAAACGAACAATGTATGAGGAGTTCAGAACTTCCATTTTTTTTTAAATCGACCCATGTGGAACCCAACTTTTAAACATCAAAATGCAAAAGCCCTATTGCACATCTACATACAGTTTGTGATAATACTGTGTAGAAATTAAAATCATGACGTGAAAAAAAAATGAATGAGGAGTTTTTAAAATATAAATCTCGAAAAACTCTATTGCGCATTTACATACAGAATGTGATAATACTGTATAGAAATTAAACGTATCAAATGAGAAATGAATGAAAATTTTATGTCACCATTTTAAATTTTCAATTTTCAAAATTGGATCCCTGTGGGCCCCGATTTATAAAAATCAAAATTCTAAAACCTTATTGCGTGAATGTGGTTTGCTTCGCCGATTATGCCATTAAAGTCTGCTTCACTTCTCTTAGTACAACGGCTTGTATTATATTCGTTTTGTCAAAATATAAGTCTGTATTTATCTATTTACTAAATTAATTCTATTATTTATTTATTTTTTGTAATTGGAACGTTTAGATTTCAGCAAGTACTTACCTGTAAGCCATATTCCGTCTGAGAGCCGGACTTTACAATATCTGAAATCAACCCCGTCTGTACTAGAGATGTTGTTTAATCCTTCATTCAATATGCGATGCATTAAAGATGTTTTCCCTGCGCCACTTTTACCAATAAGCATTACTCTAATGTGATGACGCAACTCTGTTCCCTGTCTTGCAATTTCAACATATTTTTTTATTTCTTTTTTGGACATTTGTTTTATAGCATCAGGTAAAGCTTCAAAATAAATGATATACATTAGACTAACAAATGGTATTACAAACAAAAAGAAAAATGAAACTGCATCAAATCACTTTCCAGTAAAAAAAATGGAACTGTTCAAACTAAGGCCCATTCGAATAAAGTTTTCTTCTCGATATCTCAGTAGTTAAGAAACAATTCGAAATTTTTTTTCCAGATCTTTTTAGCAATGGCCAATAGTTTTCAAATTCAATGTCCTCCAAACACATTTTCGAACTTTTTATAAGGATGTATCCACATAAATTTTATTCAAAGGAGTAGGATGCTCGTAAAATCAAAATACCAACATCGCTGCATATGGCGTCTACGTTTCTCGGCTTATCCGATTTGCAAGGGCATGGGGTGAGTTACCCTGACTTTCGACAAAGAGGATTAATGCTGTCACAAATGTCTCTTAAAGAGGTTTTTATCAGTGATAAGTTGATGTCATCACTTAGGAAATGTTACGGTCGTCATCACAAATTGATTGACCATTACAGTTTTCTAATATCTAAGATGATGCTGGACCTATTCCCACTGTCGTAACATTTCCTCTGCCTCCACCGATTTGTGACTTCCACCAGATTAACTTTGTTGAACGTCACGACTGGTGCCGTATACGGTGCAGGAACTGCTCACCCTTCCGGAGCGCCTGGATTCACTCTTAGTTTTTACAGGAGTTCGTGTTGTTCATTATTTTTTAGTTTTCAATGTTTATTTGTTGTGCTTTGGGTTATGGTATGATATTGAAATTACCAGTTTCTTTTCATTTATTTGTTAAATTTTATATCATGGTTTAATTTTGTGTGAAATATCACATACAATCTCAGATTCTTGAAAACATTTATTTATATTTTTTTAATAATGGTTGATATGACCGTTTGGCGATTGAAACTGCTTACAGAGGCACAAATTACAGTACTGAAGAGGGGCATTTAATTTGTTTTTTCAAGTTCCAAGTGGCATTTTCGGATTAAAATCAACAAATCAGAGAAAATAAACAAGAGGCTCATCAGAGCCTGTATCGCTCACCTGGAGTCTGGTTTTCATTGGACAATTAATCAACTATTTGACCAAGTTTGTTGCAATTGGTTCAATTGTTCAGGGAAAATTTGTTGAAGATTTATTTTTCATAAGGTTTAATGTTAAAATATGTTCCCTGATGGTGGTAGTCCTGGCAGGAAGTTGACAAAATTGACCAGGAATAAGGGTGAACCTTAAATAAATGTAACAGAACCCGACCTTAAATTACACAAACCAATAACTCCTAAATAGAATTTGGGATTCCCTTCAAAATTTCAGGGTAGGTAGATCTCAACATGGCAAACATTTTTCAATTTACATTTCACTTCTATCTCAAATAGTTTTGGAGATAAATGCAAAAATGTTAAAATTTTAAAAATTTGACAAAAAAGGGCAATAACTCCTAAATGGGTTTTGGGATTTCCTTTAAAATTTCAGGGTATGTAGATCTCAACATGGCAAACATTTTTCAAATTTACATTTCACTTCTATCTCAAATAGTTTTGGAGATAAATGACGAAAAATGTTAAATTATGAAAATTTGACGAAAAAAGGACAATAACTCCTAAATGGGTTTTTGAATTTCCTTCAAAATTTCAGGGTAGGTAGATCTTGTCATGCTGATCAAATTTACCCCATGTCAGATTTTCGATATCTGTAACGGTTTTTGAGTTATTAGCAAAAAACAGCAATTTACCCCTATGTTCTATTTTTAGTAACAGCGGCCATGTTTTTCGACGAATCAAAAATCCCCACATCAGTTCTATGCAGGGTACCCTAAGCAACAATCTTACCAAGTTTCATATGATTTTGAATAGTAGTTTCAGAGAAGAAGATTTTTGAAATAATAACATAAAAAAAGCCAAAAATGTGAAAAAGGGCAATAACTCCTAAATGGGTTTTGGAATTTCCTTCAAAATTTCAGGGTAGGTAGATCTTGTCATGCTGATCAATTTTACCCCATGTCAGATTTTCGATATCTGTAACGGTTTTTGAGTTACTAGCAAAAAACAGCAATTTACCCCTATGTTCTATTTATAGTAACGACAGCCATGTTTTTCGACATTTCAAAAATTTTAAACGATAGAAATTTTCCAGATGCCCTAAAGAACAATTCTGCAAAGTTAGGTTGAAGTCAGTCCAGTAGTTTAGGACGAGTTAACGTTTGAAAAAGTTTACAGACGACGACGACGACGACAGACGACGACAACGACGGACGCCAAGTGATGGCAATAGCTCACATGGCCTATGGCCAGGTGAGCTAAAAATGTCTAGTAAAAACGTTTTTAATAGGGAAAAATAATTCTGTGTACAATCAATTTGGTACAATAATTCAATTATCTAATAGAACAGATAAGGAAAAACAATTTCTTAATACAGTCGAATCTCGCAATCTCGAAGTCCTTCGGACCGCAAAAATAATTCTATATAGAAGAAATTCGATCAAAACGGAGCTGAAAACTTTTCAAATCTACAAAGAAGATTCTACTCTTGCAAATTCGACTAAAACGCTGTCAAACTACATAGATTTGCAATGTAAAATTTTTGGGTCCTTACAAAAAATTCGACTCATGCGAGTTCCACATAACGAGGGTTTACTGTATATAACAAACTTATTCAGTGTAAATGATTGCTTGAATCAAGCGATGCTGGTGATAAATTATTCTTAAATATACGAAAATGGCGCATTGAAATTGGTAAACATTGATATATTTTCTTATGTCAGTTACACTGCTTTGACTTTAGTAACATATACAAATATATGTACACTCATTGTCTACGAAGGGCATAGTTGATTCATGAGATTATATACAATAATACACATTTTTAATATAAAATATTACATTTACAAATGTTTATATTCATATCTTTAACAATGCTGTCAGAATGCAATTATGAATGGCATCAAACCACAATAAATCCGATTGTGATTTTCCTATAAATCTAAGTCCCATGTTGTGGTAAACACTTTGACACTTTGGTATTCCTACTTTTTCTTCAAACCAATGTAGATAATAGAAAATGATTTTAAATTTTGCATTTCCGACAAAAGAATGCATATAAGTTTGGTCAATATCTGCCCAACTTTTTTTGAAAGAATTATTGATTATATATAATTGTGATTATCGGATTACAATCTGGCGAAGAATGATCTCGAGTTGTTGATATGGCGAAAAAAGGGTAAACAAAAAATCTAAAATCAACGCATTTCACTCTGAAACTAGAGTCATTCCTCAATAACACTACAATCACTCAGAATCAGACTGATCAATCGTGTGTGTATCCTCAATGTAATCTCCCCAATTGCGCACACCAAAAATAAATTTTCAGTTTCGTCTCGCAAATCCTAAGTGCCAAATTACAGCGACAATGTGAGAGCAAACTCCAACTACGCGTGGTCCGGCGTGGAATTACAGGCGTTGGTGGACGACTCTGTAAACTTTAGCAAAAATGTATGATGTGGGTCTACTGTGAAACTTGACCCTAATTAAACATGGGCCCTTTACTTCCACGGTCGACATACTCCTGAGTATAGTTTGTACTGAGTTAAAGCTGATACGTCCTACAAGTGATGTTTCTTAATTTCTCCTCACCCCAATAAGGAAACTCATTTTCTATCTCCCATTTAGCAGAGTGTCTTTCTAGATCAGTTTCCTCGATAAATGTTTTCAGTTTGTTTACCCGAGTTGAACGATATTTAATTTTTGCAGTAAACAATTCCTCTATCTCTGCAATACCAGATGACAAGGGCGGATTATATTTGAAATAGCACATACTATCTTGATACATTCAACAACAAAAGGGACCTGATTTGTAGGAAGGATGTTCTACCACCTCTTTATCATTGAACTTGCCGCTTCGACGGATCATTGCACCTAGAAATATATCAAAATGATATTAGAGTCTTTGTTTAATGGAGGCAGCCATTATGCAATCCGAAGTGAACTAAGTTGTTAGAACGATAATGACAATACTCTGCTACATACTAAGGCTAGAAAAAGTTTCGTTCGCCGGAAACGGAAGTACGGAATCCTGAAATAGGGCAGTGAATTAATTTTAACAAATTAATATTAAATATAAATAAATCCATTACATGGTTAAGATTTTTAAAATATTAATCTGCTCAGATATCTGCGCATTTTCCAATTTATAACATTCTTTCCAAAACCGGAATATTCAGCTGGACACAAGATTTTCAATATTTAAATTTTTTATCTAACTGCCATTTCTCGATCACTTTTGTATTTTTCAAATAAATATTCGTGAAACAATTCATTCTCAATTATTAAGTCCTCAGATATTTTAATTTAAGTATCAAATCATTTTCGAGGCCTCGGTTTCCGACTGGTATAGATAGTTCGTCAGGACTACTAGTGATCACTAGCCTGTCAACACTGGGGTTGTGAGTTGGAATCTGACCTGTGGTGGGAATTTTCGATCTTATTTGACAAGAATTGCCAAGGATTGCGAATTTTCCTACCGATGTTCGGTGGTTCTCTCCGGGTACTTTGGCATTCTCCACGAAAAAAAACTGTCCACTGCGAAACAGCCAAAATGTGCTGAAAATGGCATACAAATACCAACTAAAACTTAATCAAATCTTTTTCATTCTGAAGCGGGTCAACATTGTTAACGTTTTACATGAGTTGTTATCCTTTCCCCAAAATGTAAGGTTGAAACACTTTTTGTTTGTTTTATACAAATTATAAAACAATTTTGTTACATCTTTAAAATATAAGTGGCTAATGTGAAAATAAGCAGGAAATAGTAGAAAGTATCTGGTGATTTCATAAGCATTGTCTATTGCATGAAATTGTTTTTTATGGGGTTGAATCCTCTTTTAAACAAATTTCAATGGTACATTTTCAATAGATCCCTTAATTACATAACAATCATGCTTTAGATTCACTGAAACTTTTATGGATCAAAAGACAAAACACATTTTTGAAACAATTTATAAGTTATTTAAGAATTTATTTTTTTATATGCAAGAAACTATATCATAGCCATGTTGAAGTTTGCAATCAGACCCTCACTAATAACCTATACTTTCCAATTTTTACTTTATAATTACACAATTAAGCATATAAAAAACATTTGAAGTTTTAATATATTTTCGACAGTGGTTTTCTCAAAACAAAGAATGTTGAAATAGAATATTTCATTGATAGGGATCTACTGTCATAACTGATGATTTAGTAGGGAGTTTTTTTCTGGATTTAGATATTTCAGGGATCAAACAGAAAAAGCTTTTCTGAATTTATATATCTCAGGGCTCAAACTGAAAAAATACAACTACACATTACAAGTTCAAATTTTACTAACCTTTGACTTTGGCTTCGTCTTGGAGAAATGAAATACCCCACCCCCCTTTCCCCACATTGACCCTGGCACAGTAAATGAAACAGCAATCCTGGTATTTTTAGAACATACATTTATTTCACTCAGATTTCGTTATAATTTTAGAACTACTGTTACACAAAACTTTTAAGAACACACCATTCTACACATGACACTTATAAGTGACCTGCTAATCATGCTGACAACAAATGTTTAAAACTTTCAACTGTACCAAAATTCATTCACATATGTCATGTATTTGAGAGGGAAATTCAAACAATCATTGGGTAGCATCTTAAGAAAGTATATTTTAGACATATACAGGATTTTCTAATCGGTAGTGGGTGACACTTTGATATAAATTTATATAGTAACTTTATTAATGCAAACAACCTTCATCAGACAGTGTGTTAGGGACATATAGCAGACATTCCACAGAAATTCCTGACTGAAAATAATAAACATATAATAAATACATTTTCAAAATATCAAAATAGTATAATATTAAGTGGTCACTTTTAATATTATCCTCTGCTTTCCTTTCAGTCAGTTGTAATGACCGATAAATGAAGGATACAAAACTCTTTAGGTTGAGCGTAAATGACTATAATATTCCTTCGGTCAAAAAATTAAAAAAAAAATAAATATAAGAAATAAATAAAACTGAAATATGGCACTGCTTTCCTACAGTACATTTTTTTATCCCCTTCTTAGTAAATTTCTTGATTTATGGTCCAAAAAATATTCCAAGCACATTAAGCCACCTTTAACTTTAAATTATTCCAATGATTTGTTAAAAGAATCTTAATTTGCATAAACCTCTTCAGAGTAATTCATTGGTATACATTTGCTACAAACTTTAAGAAGAGTTCAAGCTATGTTTTACTGAATATCTATATATATATATATTTATAATTTATTTTATTAAATCAAACATAATTCAAAACATAAAATGCAAAAAGTTATAGATGTAATAGAAAAACCTGTTTGCAAAATTATAAATTTTATCAGACATGAATCATTTGGAATTGTTTTATTCCGACACAATGATTAAGACTAAATTAAAGAGAATAACTAACTGAAAGAAACTCTACTAAAAATAGAGAACTGGCAACAAAATTTATAGAAACTTGTGGGTACAAAAAATATTCTACAAGAACATATTAATCTGTGATTGTAGAGAAATTAAAGATGAATGTTATTTTTCCTTCTACTGTAAAAATGAATAATCAGTTCCGCATTACGTATTTTATTTAGAAATTAAGACATAAAATACCACACTAACTACATGAAAACGATTATGAACCCTTAATTAAATTTTTTACTACCTGTTTGACTATAAAGTATACCATTCTTGTGGTATCCAAATTTTCAATTCGCAACCAATCCACGCGTTTGTGTATCTGTAAAGTTCGTTTTTGCCTTGATCCACATGAGTACTAATTACAAATGAATAAAGTTAAATTCCAATAACGCAAAGTATGCTATTGAAATGTGAAGATGTTTAAACAGTAACTCATGTGTAGCTATTTCTGTGTTTTCTACTACGCTCACATGTGTAAAATAATGCAATGTTTCTTTTGATTTAAAAAAGAAGTCAATTTCAGGTTACTGTAACAGGATGTACAATCTCTTATGTTATATAAGTTAAGTTTAACATTAAATACAAACGACTCGACTTGTTTTTTTAACATTGTTTATCTATTTTAAGAATGTACATATAAACAAACACACATAAAAAATGCGCGCTCGCATCATTGGCCACACCAACAATATATTACATATATCATGATCGATGCACAACATACAAGAAGAGTGCATTTTCGTTTCGTTATACATGTACTAGTATGATCTTTTGATTTTTAGGAGTGGTAATTCTGCCTTTTCCAGAATACACACTGTTTGTACTTCAACATGCTAATGGCAACAACCGACACTAATTAATTGCTACAGCTTTTATTGTCCTTTAAACTAGGTGGTCTTAAAAAGAGGCTAATTGCCTTTGTTACCAATCTAATTAAATCTGAGTCATTAGATGACAGTTATTTCTGGCCTTTGTTTAAAATGTTTGGCATTTCTGCTTTTATTCCAAGTTGTTCAAATAACAGCTTTATATCATTAACATTGACTTGATAATGTGATTCTGAATAGATGCGGCATTGTTCGTTGTGCATAAAGTAAGCTCTTCTTCTTTGAAAACTGAAATTGTTACTCTTTTCTATGTGTATATAAGTTCCATCAAGAGCCATGATTGTCTGTGTTTTATCATCACTACCAAAAGGATATTGAGCCAAAGGTCTTGTTTGCTGCAGGACAATATTTTCCTGGGTTATATGAGAAAAAACCCTGTCGGAATGAACGAACTGACTTATCAATGTTTTTCTGACACAAGCGGATATAGCTCTACGAACACCAAACTTGGAGACGTTGAACAGATAGAAACTTGTTTGACATGCCAGTTTCATTTTGCAAAGACATTTCCACTGACATTCTTATATTTCTGACTGGTGTATTTTTCATAAAAGGACTAATTTCCGAATTGAGTTAAAGTTTTCCTTCTTGATGAAACCAATGATAAATAGTCTGACTTATCAGACTGTTAGAGTATCAAAATAAAGGCTTTATGTCATTTTTCTGCCAAATCCCACGCATTCGTGATAATAAATCAAGAACGTATGTTCTGTTCACAAAAGCATTCTCTGTTGTGTTTAATTTATTTGCTAAATCTTTTTTTCAAATTGCCATCAATTAAGTTATAGATAATGCATATCAATCCTGACACCACTCGGTGTGTTATTCGACAAGAAAACCTTAAAATATGCATTATCTGACTTATATACCGTCAAAAAATATTATTTTCTGCAAAGATTTGCAGGATTTGCATCCTATTTTACCGACCACACTAAAGTGGGATATTCTTTTGTGATTCGTTCAGGTTTTAATACCCCCTACGGCTCATTTATAATGTGAAATAAAACTCACTAATTAATCTAGATATAAACTTTAGAAATCATTATCCAGTTAAAATAAAAATATTACTCTAACTGCATGAAGCAAGACACGAATTGTTACGGTGTCTGAAAAATACAAGTCACTTTGTAAGTACTTTATTGTATCAACTTAGTTTATGAAAGGGGGATGCTATGTTTTTTCTTTTTTTTTCATGATTTTTAACAAACTGTTCAGAATAATTATTTTCTCTCTTTTGAATGGCAATACAATTTTTTTTTAAACTGAGAATCATGAAATATTATACTCCCCTCCACCTCATTATATGTATGTGGCTGTTATTCTATAGAAAATAAGAATATTTGGTCATTTGATCATTTGATAAAATAAAAGGTATATAAAGATGTAAAAAGTTAAGAACTGACACGAAGAGGCACGAAATTGTTATACATGTACATTTTTTCACGAAAAACGAATATCCATAGGTCAAAGTATGATTTTCAATACAGTTGAATCAATAAGATTTTCAAAATCCTACACACGAATGTGTTAAATCTGGTTTGTTTTAAAAGTGTTATGAAAAGTTGTGCATTATTAAATTCATCTCAAATAATGTCCCTTTATTGTAGCGATAAATTAACATATTTCACATTATTTGTTCCGAAAATTAAAATGTGCGTCAACGACGATTGTTGGTTTTTCAGTCTAATAAACGGAGGAAAGGATTGTTTCTGCCTTAAACCTAACAAAGATGGAAAATTAAAAGGTAAAACCCCAATTGGCAACAACACACGATAACTATCAAACGAATTAAATGCTAAAGTAAATTATAGTTTGCATTTTAATCAGTGAAAATAATGACCTTACACAGGTCATTATTTTATGCCTTGAAGCAAATTTCATTGAAACTTTGTATCGTCCGGGTTGATTCTTCAAAAGAAAGACCTGTCGTTCTGAAAGAAAATAGCTCCATATAGGTATATAAATGGTCTGAACAACACCGATTTTCTGTCGGAAACAATGCAGTATATTTAATGAAGGCAATGGTACGACATATAATTCCGAAAGAGGACCAACTAAGGACCATTGTTGCTAACTTTTGTTCCAAATGGCCCAGTGGTTTTAGACAGGAAGATCTTTAATAAAATCCCCATAGGGTCCATGTTGTATCATAGGCCAGGTCATCGGATATAAATCTGAAAGAGGACCAACTAAGGGCCATTGCTGCCTAGTTTTGTTTTAATTGGCCAAGTTATGTCAGACAAGAAGATCTTTAAGTAAATTTTGCCATAAGGTCCTATGTTAAACTATGTTCGGTTCTGACGGCCATCTTGGATGACTGGCAGGGTCATAGGACGACCACCTAAGGACCATTGCTGCCAGGTTTTGTTCCAATTGACCCAGTGGTTTCAGAGAAGATCGTTAAAGGAAAGTTCACGACGACGGACGTCATGTAATTGCAATAGTTCACATGGGATTTTAGGGAAGGTGAGCTAAAAATTAAAAACACCAGATTTCAAGAATAACTTTAGATAATTTTTATAAACAGGTTAAAGTTCAAATCTATCTTTAATTTGCAAATGTTGTATGCACGTTATATGATCATTTAATTAAGGAAACATTTCAAATCAAATTTCATGAATTACATTAGTAATAGAAATTATAAACGCAACACTTTCAAATATTTGATACTGATTGAAGTTCGTTCCACAATGTGTTAATTCTAGTTCGAAATACACGCACATGTTACACAATTCAATTCGCACGTTTATAACTACACGCAAACCACATACACACGATTCACACCCTACACGATATCTTTGATTATTTAAACGCTCAGCCAAGTATACGTGCAGTAGAAGTTAAAAACAAATATAAATACTTACAAATTCGGATTAAATTGATTCTTTGAAAATCCTGTCTGCATTAGCTGAAACTCCGACGCCTTCCGTCTCACACAGTATGTAACTTGATATCCCTGTTTTTTCTCGATGTCGGTCCATGATCGAACCTACTATTTTGCTCGCCCGGAATCAACACACGATCATCTAGCTTATTTTTTTAATATGCCGCCAGGCCTTGCCCACGTTTTTCTCTACAGAAATACATCTTTTAATACCGTATGCTTCTTTTTACACAAAACATACAATAAGCGAGTCCTGACCCCAGTATGAAAAATAGATGGGAAAAACGAAATTCTAAGGGAAATTTACCAACTTGAATAAACAAGCCCCCTTTCCAACGTGTTCACATATGCTCTATGTTGTTTTTATTGATTGTTTTACCATATGTACATTAAAGTATTAATAAACATCATCATGAATAGAGCCGACTTGACAAAGTGCCAACTGACAGTGCTGTTTTAGTGGGTTTGTGTCTCGTCTCCAGTCCTTTTCACTGTAAAGCCATATTATATAACTCAAAAACCAAATATACCGTTAATATGCTTCAGTTTGAAAGTTTAGATCTTGACTACTGATCACTTTGTTTAGAACTTCCCCCTAGGCTTACACGGTTCCGAAATAAATATGTTTTAAAGTATCCGAAGTTCTGAATAACTGAAATGATTTAAGTGGCTTTTAGGTACTTAAATTTCTCTCTTCCTTCACATATCATTGGAACTATTATGCTTTTTTTTAAATAGACAAATACATTATTTCCTATATATAAGGGATGTCTGATATATCATCGAAAAAAATACAATTCTGTAGCTGTTATACCTTTAAGGATATAAACCATATTTGTAAATTGTGTCAAAATTCCAGATTTTATGGGTTCTTTCTTAAAATTCTGTACCTGTTATTTTTAATTCAGCTTGGCTGGCGTAGTTCCCAATTTCCATTCTGTAAACTCCCTGGTCGTTTTTTTCAGTATCAAATATCTTTACGGTATGTACACCATTTTCTGCCTTAATGTGTACCCTGCCCAAACTTCTAATGGGCTCTTCGTCCTTAAACCACTTTGCTGATAATTTTGTGCTTGGTACTTCACAGCTCAAAACAGCGTTCAGGGATTCCATACATGATACAGTTTTTAGTCTTCTTTTGAAAAAAATGTCTACAAAAAATGAAGATGTCCATTTGGATGTATTTTCCCCCAGAATGCAGAAAGTTTCCGCTAAGAACTTTTTCTAACTACAAATATTAAGTTTTTTTTATTAATAAGAGTTCCTTAGGGGGAAGGGGTTTATCAATTCTTTTTAAATAACATTTGTTGAAACTAGAGACTCAAGTGAGCCTTATTCGCTCAACATAATAATGACGCACATAACATACAAATATGACACAGCTCATGCGAAAATATAATACTAATAAAATAAGTAGCGATGGTGAGTTGTTAAATGAGGCATAAAACGACTTAATGTACAAAATTCACGGACCGAACAAAACAAAATACAAAATCATAACAACCAACCGAAGTTAAACGTAAGATTTGCCCAACTAATCTGAACATTCCTTGATATCAAAACATCAATTTTTGTCATTTTTTATTGACTAAGTCATATTTATATGTATAAAAATGTCATTAAAAATCGGTTGCAATAAACCGGCACAGAAACTAAGCCATTAGCAATGTAAACTCCTATAAAAAACATAAAGTGACATCAGGTGTTCCGGAAGAGTAGGCAAACGTCACATTGGCAGTCTAGTGGGGTTTCAAGTCCGTTGGTATTAATTCCAGAACTGAAGATATGTAACCGCTCCGACGCAGTTTGTGTGTTTCTGAATGATTAAGAAACGCACAATTTTTTTTCCGAAATGCTAGAGATTAAGTAGAAATGCTGAAATAGAATTCCATTTCCCATGTATTTCTGGTTCCCAGTGGCGTCATATACATATAAAGAAAAATTGAATCGATTATTGCTCATGATTTCATATAAGAGAAGGTAAAGAAACATTTTAAACACATACTGAACAAATTCAATATATCTGAATATGTCATTCGAAAACATGTGATTATATTGTGCCGGTTTATTGCAAATGGTGTGTCATTCTGCAACGCGTTTAGCAATAACCTTTTCATATGTAATGACTTAGTCGGAAAGAAATGACTTCATTCTTATTGATGTATATAAGGAGATATCAAGAAACATTTTTAAACACATAAGAAACAAGTTCAGTATATCTGAAAATTTAATTGCAAATCAGGTTATTATATTGTGCCGGTTTATTGCAAATGGGTATTTATTCTTCAACACGTTTGCAATAAAGGGTTTTTATATTTTGCAAAAGAGGTTGTCATCTTTCAACGCGTTTTGCAATACACTTTGCATATGAATAACGATGACTTAGTCGAGGCATTTTTAACTCGTTACGGACAAGTTCAATTTGTTTGAAAACCTTATTGTATAAACCAAAATATGTGGTTATATACTTAAAGATTGAATTGTTTGAGAAAAATGATTTATTTCTCATGATGTCACCTGTGTGAAGGTAAAAACAAATTTAAACAGATACTGAACAAATTCAATATATCTGGAAATTTTATTGCATAACGTCGCCGTGATATGACTTAAATGTCTCCACTGGCGTGAAACACTATTCATTCAACCAATATTGCATAACGAGTTATTATAGTTTGCCAGTTTATTGCAAAACGGATTGTCTTTGACTTAGTCGAAAGAAAATGACTACATCCTTATAGATGTATATAAAGAGATGTCGAGAAAAAACTAAACATATTCTGATCGGGTTATTTCATTTTGCCGTTTTATTGTACAACAGGTTGTCATCACCCAACGCGTTTTGCAATAACCTTTTTATATAAATAAATATGACTTAGTCAATAAAAAGTGACTAAAAAATTATGATTTGATATCAAAGAAGGTAAAGAAAAACTTTTAAACCAAAAAAAAACATTTATTGAAAATGTTATTGCGTAATGCGTGATAATATTATTATCGCCAAGTTTAGTAATTATTGACATTGTAGTTTAAGAGAAATTGATGATATTGTAATACTCCTTAGGATTCAATTTCTTTCAACCTGGTGGTCTAAAAAATATGTCGTAAAAAAATTTTAAAATGTAAACAGAATACAGGATCAAATTGATTTGTTGTCTTAAATGTCGAGAGAAAATGTTTCTCTACTTACGATTTTCATCTATGGCAACTGTCTTCGAGACATCAAACATTGACACTTTGTAAGATCCAGCGTCACTTTTTTCAGGATTTTTTATCACTAGCATGTGTCCTTCATAATCTTTCGTAATTTCATATTTTTCATTATCATATTTTATTTCTTCTTCGTTTTTGTACCAGGTTGCAAATAATTGAAATCCGTCCGGATCATACGTCAACACAATATTACCGTCTTCAATTTCGTTGTACTTTATGTCAGATTTGGAAAGAGCTGTAAACATTTTAAAATAATAACAGCTTCTTTTTGTAACAACAACATGAGTCTCATTTTTCCCAATAGTCGTCATAATTCGTTAAACGGACGTTTGATGTGTTCAATGAAATACATCAACGCCTGATGAGTCAAATATGTCAGTACATTTGAAAAAATTAATGACACAATTTGCTGTATGAAAC
Source organism: Mytilisepta virgata (assembly GCA_028015205.1). NCBI lineage: Eukaryota > Metazoa > Mollusca > Bivalvia > Mytilida > Mytilidae > Mytilisepta > Mytilisepta virgata. Next base: position 5,199,828 of record CM051510.1, read on the forward strand.
TAGACAACAATCCTACCTAAGTCCATATTTAACAATGAGAAACCGTCTGCAAATACAGATCAGAAGATATTGAAGCAATCTAATTGATGTAAACTGTAACGATTTGTTTTTCCATCACAAACATCCTTGTACGTATATGGTAATGGAAATGATACTGTTTTTTCGGGGGGGGGGGGGGGATTAGAAAATGAAAAAATGTATCATTGAATTTCTGGCTTTTGTCAAATAAGAATTGATTTTATAAAACTGAATAGAGAATTCCGAAATAAATTTGATATACTTTTTGCATTATTTATGAAAACAATTTACGATTGTGTCCGACTAAGTCATCAAAATAAGCACATATTGCGCATAGAAACGGGCATCAAAGAGTATTTATTGCTTACAGATACGATTTGTTTTATTATAGGGTTGCTTGTTTTTCAACAGTTTTTGGGATTACTAAAAGTGTAAAGCCATATGTCATTTTTCGCTTTTTTGCACGTATATTTTAGTTTTACTTTTCCCTATACATGTACTTGTATTAGCAAAACTCCTCCACTGTAGATATTTAGGCATTGTTAAAAAACCTAATCATTCCCAACCTATTCAATATACATATAAATAGTTTGTCATTGTTTAAGGTTAAATGTAAATATCAGTTTAAGCACAACTTACACGAAGTAAAATGAACAGCGCCCAATTGACTTTATTTCGATCGAAAAACTTACTCTTTTTTTCTTTCTAGATATTAATATTATCAATGTATATTAACAAAAATTATACAACGACTCTTTTCATCGGAACGACGAAAACCGGATAGGCCGGGCTAAGTGAACTTAGCCCTTCAAAATGCACTTAGCAGGAATAGGAGAGGAACCATTTTACTCTGTATCTGTTAAGCATTTAGGTCACGAGGGGTAACCTGGTGTGTGATCTGTGAACTTGATTTTATAAGTCACATATATATACATCATTGTACATACGGAATTGAAAACAATTCGTTCAATGAAATGTACCTCCATCGTTTTAATCGTTTCAATCACCACCCCCTCTCTCGTTTTTCCATGCAGGTAAAAAAAAACCCAACTCCCGCTTTTCTCATTAGCAGAAATTTTGCAAATCAAACACGATTCTGAAAAATTTTAAAAATATGTGTATATAAGGGAGAATATAAAAATATCAAAGGGAATCCATATCCCATCGAAGGGGGTGTGAATAAACATCGAATTCGGGTTAGAGTTAGAGTTCGAGTTATAATTCGAGTTCGAGTTATAGTTCGAGTGAACTCGAGATATTAATTTCTAATGTCATTTGTCGAGATACATTTCAAGTTAGAGTGACGGTTCGAGTTAAAGTTCAAGTTAGGGAGCAACCATTTGATTTTTATGCTGGGGGGGGGGAGGGTGGTAGGATAAAATGTGAAATAAAAAGGCAAGACCAGGATTTTGGGCAAAATATAAAGACAGGACCAGTGAATAAAAAATGCAAGACCTGTGTCAATCAGGACATTTTTGGTTTCCATGAAAAAAAATTCAGTACCAAAATTTCGACGAAACAAATAGGCAGGATCAAACATTTGATTCAACCCCCCATATAAATCAAATGATTACCCCTTAAGATGAAGGCACTTGTTCCTGGTACAAACTTTTTGTACAAATAGCCATGCCGATATTCAGTGACGAATTGGAGTGTTGTTCAACAAACATTTTATTCACAGTTCACATGATAAAATCCTGCTACGCAGGCCTTTAGAGTGCTTTATCTGCTAAAATTTCAGATTTTAATTTTTTTAAATAAAATGCCAATGAGAATATAAGCGTTCTTTTATTCCGGGTGTAGATCATCACTCCTAGCAAAACAAGCCAACCAGACTCAACCATACGATCTTCAACATGTGGACAGAGATATATACACACTATATTTGCCCAAATTTTGAATAGAGGTATAGGGGACCGGTTCGGTGCATCCTTCGACTCAATTTTGAAACTGGACATCCCTAATGATGATTTAGGCCAAATTGCCCGGTGGATTTAGAGGAGGTGTTAAACGTGCATTCACATATAGTGTAGTTTGAAACTAAGTGTGGGAGCGGTGGCCATCGTGGTAGCGGAGGTCGGAATTACCGGATACCGTTTTGGAAGGGCATTAAAGTAAAGTTTGGTTGATATTGACTTTGTAGTTTCAGAGGAAAAGATTTTAAACATTTCCTTCCCCTTTTCTATAATTAGCTCTGGCAACTATATTAGTTGAAAGGCGACCACCCAATGACAATTCCACCAAAGTTTGGTTCCAATTGGCCCAGTAGTTTTAGAAAACAAAAACTACAAAGCTAAAAATGCACAATTCATGTGCAATAACTCCAAGACGGGCAATCAGATTTCTACGAAAATTAAAACGCAAGATGATCATGTCCCCCTCATCGTTTTTACCTTGCCAGATTTTCTCTAAAATGCATTTCTTCTAAGATAATTTTCACAAACTAATGTCTGACCCACATGCTCTATATTTTGTAACATAGGCCATGGAGTTTGACTTGCGGCATCCTTTGACACTTTTTTCTAATAGACACCCTAGTGATGACTCGGGCCAGATTTGATTCCAATTAGCCCAGCAAGTTCAGAGTGAAAATTTTCTTCAAAAAAATTTACGACGGCAGATGACGGACACCAAGTGATGGCAAAAGCTCACATGGCCTTTATGATTTTTTGTTAACATGGTATGCAATCGGCTCATCTGAGACGACCAGTAAACTATTCACATCTTTTATATCATTTTGAAGGATATAGTTTTGTATCATAACTTTAAATCTCACAATTCAGTGTACGGATTACTTTAAGGGAGGCTTCAAAAACATTTTTTAACTATACAGAATCCATATGCATTTCGATTTAGGGAGGACGTCATACATAAAAGGGGGTGGAACAAAATAAATACACGTAATTCGGACATTTGGGGAGCCGGTTTCGTTTTTAGTTTGTGATTTTATGGAAATAATTAACAGAATCGAATGGACAATGCACGTACGCAAGTACTAGTTGTTGGGGTAACATCTCTCGATTTTTTTTGGAATGCGTTCAAGATGACGAAACCATAGCGTTTTGAACATGTTTTCTGAAGTAAAATGACAGATTTGTCTGAAAAAAATCAGATATATTTATGGGGATGTCAACAAATGTAGGTATATTTTTTTACGAGCCTATGTACATGTAATGTTTTTTTACCTACCATCCCCTAAACTTAATCCTTAACTAAAATTTTAACTCGAAATGCAACTCGATAAATGACATTAGAAATCAATATATCAAGTTAACTCGAAGATTAACTTGAACTCGAATTATAACTCGAACGCTAACTCAAACTTTAACTCGAACTTTAACTCTTACTCAAACTCAGACTCGAACGCGGTGTTTAGTCACACCCCATCGAAGGACAGAACGGTTTATCAAAGGACAATGTATGACGGTTTCTTTTATCTCCAACATCGGAAAGTCACACAATTCCTGACCCGTATATTATACATGTACATAAAAATAGCGAAGTAAAACTATTTCGTTAATAGACATATGCTTTTGTCCCGAATAAGAAAAAAGAATTAATAAATCAAATGCATAACGACATGTTTCTTAAATACGATTATTCATGATAAATTCAATTTTTTTTCAATTTTCAAATTGTCCTAGAATATTCGCTAATGTCAAAATTAGTAATTACAGCTACACTTATTTTGTAAAACCCTTGATATATATACTCTAAATAAACATTTATACATTATAATTTTCTTTCTTGTATCTTATTTCTTATCGGCATTTAATAGGTGATTATAAAAGGTGACACATTCCTTAACGGTCAGATAATTACTTACTCCAGGTGGTAATCTGACAGAATTCGGCACACGGTACGAAAATTCGTAAACCTTCATTAATTCTGCAAATTCATAAACCACTTTGAATTTATTGAGTTTTATTATTATTATATATATATATATTTAAAAAGTGTGAAATTACAGACAAAAGTCATTTCAATTACAGCTAATTGCTTTTCAAAAGCCTAAGTGCACTAACGCGAGCTATGCCTGTTTAGACGTCCCTTTTTTAATACAATATATTTTAAATCAACCTTTTATACTAAATACACACTATGAAAATAAATGAAATGTCAAAAAAAAATGTTGTACTTAACTTTAGGGCTTTAGAGGACGTTCGGGGGACCGGTGTTTAATGATAAAAAAAAATGTGATGATTATGTTCTTTATCATAAGTAAAATTTATAATAACCAACCAAGAGAACACACTCAAGGAAGCACTTCTGAGTGAATTTAAAACTCCACAGTATAATAAATATCAAACAGAAATAAATCTTAAAATAAGATTTAAAATTTTACAAAGTCTTTTGTAGAATAATAGAAGATTAAAAATGGGCTAATCACTTTGAAATTTTTCCAATAATAAAAAAAGCAGTAAAAGACTCTTTTAACTGAAAACCCAACCATTTATTGACAAATTTCAAAACTTTTAGTTTCATTTATTATATCTTTTTAAAACAAAATTAGCAGTCCAGGCTACGGGAAAAAACCTGAAAATATGTTTTTTTTTTAAATGTGGTAAGAAACATTTTTTTTTCATATACGAATATTTATTTATTTATTCTCTTAAAATAGTTATCATTTGATTATCATGCATTCATACATGGAATACTTTAATTCAATTAAATTTGGATTGTTGGAAATTTTGTGCAAGTGCGAGCTCGTAATTCTACCTGACTGTGAAATAATTTCACACCTTTAACAGATATAATAATAGTAGGACGTCTCCTTATAACTTTATCCAGGTGGACAGCGTCATAACAACTTATTAATTAAATTAATTTTCATATTCCCAAAGGCATTTCCATGTAATGCTATATGAACCGCTACTATGGGTATATACAGAATTATTTCAATACACCGAATTAAAATTTTACAACTGCTTGTTCAACAGGACATTGTATATTGTGCTTCATTCACGAAACCTTGTATATGTATACAGAAAATATTTGTAAGAAAGAATGTATTTAATTTTTGGACCTAGTAAATCAAAATAATTGCTAGCAATGAACGATAGCTCATATAAACCGCAATTCCAAATATTTATAGATGTATGGATGTGATATAAATAATTTAACACTATTTAAACATCTCTTAAATCCATATTAAGCATGATAATACAATTGCTAATAATATATATTTTAAACAAAAAACAACCAAACGAAAAACAGTAAAATATAAATTAATTCAAAGTTTAGTATAAATTTACTATATCTAATATTAGTATCTTTGGATTGTTATTTTATTATTTAAATAAATTCTTGTCCCACAAACAACCTCCATATATGGCAAACGCTTAAATTACCATATACAAATGTATGGCAAATTCTAAAAATTACCTTATATGGAAAACGTACAAATATACCATATACGATAAACGATACGATGCAGGATAAACCATACGATAAGGTAATCATAAACGATAAACGCTTAACGAAACGATGTATGATCAACCATACCATGCACACTAAACGAAACGCAAAACCATACATTAAACACTAAAAGAGCGTGCATGGTATCGTTTATGGTATCAGGCCATTGTACGTAGATCATTCGTTCAGCGTTCGTTCAGTGTCCGTACATCGTTCGTTTAGCCTCAGTATCTCGTCCATACATCGTTCGTTCAGCGTCCTTAATCGTCCGTACAACGTCCATTCACTGTTCGTTCATCGTTTAAGTTGCTAACTTTTACGCTACAGAGTGTGTATCAATTTACATTCTGTTTCATGCTCAGAGTTGTCGTAATTGATGATCTATCAGTAACTTTCTCAAATAGTCTCAGATGATCTTTATCAGGATTGAAACAAACCCTCAGATGAGGGGCATCCCTCAACGAGAAGCTAACCATTTTATGGGAGGTAAATGTATTAAAAATAATTTTAGAAATTCTAATTTTGAATCAAGAAGGGTAAATGTACATACAATTTGCCACAACTTGTAAAAAAATAACACTAGATGTAGCTTATCCAATCAAAATCGAGATTTCCATGAAATAGGGTACCTTCATATAAATGTAGTCCTTATTTTAGATACAAATATTGTCCTTTTGAATAAATGTAAGAGTTTTACCCTTTTAAATAAAAATTGCCTGTACATTACTATGTGTTGCTGTTCAATTTTTTTTCTATGTTTTACGTAGAAAATTATTTAATTCATATTTTCGGATGGTCATCATATTTTAATTTTATGCATTTCACCGTGTTATACAGCTATTGAATATAGAATGACCACATCCAAAGAAATGGCAACAACAAAATTTAATTATGGTATGTGCTAAAATTTTACTTAATTAATTATTTGTTCTTTGGACTTTCGGTGAAATAAAGACCAGCGATCGAGCGAATATGTTTTTTGCTCCAGGAAAAAACATGATATTAAGTTTAATATTCATCAAACTTTCAAAATGATATATAATCGGTGATAGTGACGTTGTGAACGGTTTGTTATGTTAAGATGTAAGCTCTTGTTAGCAGTTCGAACAGGATGATATTTGATTTATGTTAGTCGTTTGAGTTTTTGTTGTTTAAAGAATTTTTCATATTTATTTTAATGAAATAAACGTTTAGATGTGGAAATTAATTTAAAATATGTAAAATATAAATTGTCAGCTTAAAAATATCCACCTAGTACAAATGTACTTCAACAATTATAGTGTCTACTAAAAATGATGATATTATGTAGCTAAAATGTTTTTTATTAACAATATTTGTAAATTTGCTATGTACTTGTCAAATCTTTTTATTGCACAAACCTTCAAGAAAGATTTGAATTATTAGCATCTTTAATTTTTAAATCATTCCATATTATGTTGAAAACTAGAAACACAATTGTATAAAATCAAGACCAATTAGATCTCATGCAAATAAAAAAAAATTTATTATCCACCGTTCTCGGTTTCAATAAGATTTAAATGTATTTACCATTGTAAGATTTATCTTTGAACGTAGTAGGTTATTAAATGTTGGGCCAATTAGCCAAAAAATCAGTTTTATTTTATTTATTTATCAAATCGCCCCAAAAGAGGAGGTGTACATATGCAATAAAATGAGAATACCTGTGCAAAAGTTAAGAAATGCGAGATAAAAGGTGTTTCTGTACCCTTAAAACCTGATTTGCCATAGAAATGACCTAACTACAACAAATGATAAATTTGACATTCTACTCTTATATCATCCTTAAAATGGTGCACATCTTAAATGGGTTCCGAATAAGTGTGCAATATTCCCGAAGTACATGTTGATGGTGTTGGGGTTCACACTAGGTATCCTTAAAATCTGTTCTTCCTAAAATGACGAAGTTCAACAAATGGAAAATTTGCCATTTTATTCTTATATCACCACCAAAGAGGATGTGGACATCTTCAGTGTGTTTAGAATAGGTGTGTAATAATCAAGAAGTACCAAATTTATGGTGTTGAGTTTTAGATACACAAACTAGGTACACTCGTAGGAAATGCACATAAAAATGACTACTTCTACAAATGATAGATTTCAATAAAAAATTCTCAAATCACCTCCAAAGGTGCAGATCTTAAATGACTGTACAATATTCCAGTAGTGCCAGGTTTATGGTGTTAGAGTTCAGATTACACAAAGTAGGTACCATATTCTGTGACCGACAGACAGACAGACAAACGGACTACGAACTGACGGACGGTCGAACGGACGAACGGAGTATCCCAGCTCTCAGACTTGCTTCCACTTTTTTGTCGATTGAGGTCAAAATGACTACTGTTTGATATCTGGATAATCAATAACTACAACTCAATAAGCGCTTGTCTACATATCTCTTGGCTTGCACTGGACTTGGGTACTGTTTCACTAAAGGTCGTAACTTTTATATATCCAAAGGATTTACGATTAGTTGTAATTTTTACGATTTTTAGTGAAACGGTACCATGATTAATATTGTATGATTTATTTCGTCAAATTTGTTACTTTTTTCTATCGAAAAACACAGCCTTATACGAGCATCTGCAAGAATCGCACAAGGTCATGCTGTAGTATTTGCAATAATCGATCGAAATTATCTTCATGGTTGATAATCATATAGTTTGGATAAGGAACAATAAAAACGAATTACATGTACTTATCATTTTTCTTGTGTGTCGATAACATAAATCTCTCTGTGAAAGTTAAATGTGTTTATTGCCAAAACATTTTGTAATTTTTTTAAAGCAATACTTACGTTCCACATATAGATCTAATTCACTTGATAAATTGTCAGCAACGAACTTGTAACGTCCTTCGGAATGGTTATCTAGATCATCTAGAGTTAACTTGTGAATATTGCCACTATTAGTACCCAATTCTGTCAATTCTGTATCGTCCTTATACCATGTTGTTTTAGTGGCACTTTTTGAAATCTCACACTGCAATGTTACGGACTTTCCTCGTATAACCGGACCATTTATTTGGAGGTCATGGAGAATATAAACTGTAAATTAAGAACAAATGTCTCTGTTGCAATGAGATTATAAACAATAGCGTTCAGCAAGATGCGCTCAGCAGAGAAGAAAAAAGAAAAAATATAAAATAAATTTTGAAAAACTTTACAGGGTAATCCTGGAAGTCCATGTCAGATTTCTGATCTGTTGGCTGATGTCAGGTTTGTGCCAAATATGACTAGAATCTGAAGTAAATTACATTGTATCAAATCTCTGAAAGACTGGCAATCAGATATTAATCAAAAACTTAATGATATTCATCAAATAAAACATTATATATTATTATGTCCACAGGTAATATATTTTTCCTGCTTTTGTTTATTTATTGGGAAATCCTTAATCTAATCTATGTATTAATGAACCAGCGACCAGACATTGTAAACTTTTTTTCAGCTTAATGCAGGTTTTAGCTTAATTGAGCCGCATTTGAGTAAAAAACAATTCTGTAAACTATGGCTCTGCATGTCTTATGAAGATGGATAGTATACCTTCCCTTTGCAGGAGAAGCAACCAAATATAATTATGAATGTGCAAGAAAAAAAATGAGCTCATTGATTTCCATCGCAAAACACAGATTTTCCTATTACAGTATATGGTGGAGGTTTTAGACGAAAAATCTCTAAACGTTTACATTGAATTGAACGAATCGTTAAATTGCTTGATATGGCATTGTTGACCTTTACTGATACGACAGGAAGAAAATTGTTTAATTCATATTTTTATTATGTTCATCATACTTGAACTTTGTGTATTTCACCTTTTAATTCAGCTATTGAATATAGAATGACCACATCAAACTTTAATTATGGTATGTGCTACAATTTTACATGATGATTGATAATTGATTACTTGTTCTTTGGACTTTTCGTGAAAAAAAAGACGTCCGAGCGAGGGATACTTTTTTTAGAGGCAAACAATTTTTTTTTATGGAACCAACATTTTTTTTTTTTTTTTTTTTTTATCAAATCAGATTAACTCAAAGGGCAACTAATTTTCATGGCGTTTTCAGTTATTAATCTAACTATATTATAATTTAATGCAATGAGCAACATGGTGATCGTTTAAAGCTTTATGGGTACTAGACTGCACTTTCTATTTTTATTTTCTTTCATAATAATCTGTCAAGCCCATAATACAAGTATGAGTTAACAATTGACTTCATACTGAGAGCTGGTGTAATTGATGTTCCATCAGTACCTTTCTCAAATAGTTTCATATGATATTTAACAGGTTGGAAAAAAACCTTCAGATGAGTTGTATCCCTCTACCAATTGGTTAACCCTTTATCGCGGCTAAATTTCAAGTGTGAAATACAATTTTAGAAATTCTAATTTTGAATTTAAAAGGGCACATCTACATACAACTTGCCGCAACTTTTAACAAATAACACTAGATGTAGCTTATCTAATCAAAATCAAGATGTAAAATTAATTCTAATTAAATAAATACTTACCACTATTAACTATGAGATGGTCCATCCGCAAATCTAAACGACAGGAAGAGACAAAAGCAACCTTTGAGACCACCCATGATCAATCATCTATAACCAGAAGAGCTTTCAATCTACCATTATATTTCCTCAATAAAACGCTAATTTAGGGTATGAAGGGGAGGAAAAGAATAGGGTGGGACCTATTATTTATAGTGGTAAGTGTTTATTTAATAAAAATTAATTTTACTTTAAAAATTAGAAATTTTATAAAATAAATAGCTTCCCACTATACAGTCTGAGAAAATCAGAATATAGCGTATAGCTGAATACCCTTAATTAGAAGTAACAGGGAGAATTAATTCTCTAAACAGCTACATTGGGTCCCCACGAAAAAGGCTGTCAGCATGAGAAGCCATGGAACACAGGTAATGGTCCGTAAAAGAATTTTCACAACGCCAAAAACCTGCATATAAAATTTCAAAAATGGAAGCTGTATTAAACAGAACCCAAGAAAAAGATAAAGCTCTAACCTCATGAGGTTTCGCAGAATGTGTAGCCAAGGTTTGATCGCTAGACACTTCATATGCTAAATGAATGGTGTTAACGAGCTACCCAGAAATAGATTTGGCAAAGATACCCTGTAGATAAGCAAACACTCTGTCTGAACCTAGATTCATAGATTTGTGAGCCAATTCCTCCTTGAAATGAAGTAAGGCAAGAAGTGTCGCTCTCATCTCCAACATGTTGGTGTGTTCCTACTGCTGAGCAGATACCACAGGCCTGACAAGGTATTCCCCTCGAGAAAGGCTCTATAACACAGACGTGAAGCATCTGTGTAGAGTTACAGATGGAGTGGGAGGAGAAAGAGAAACTCCCTGAAGAACATTTTTCTTTACACACCACCACATAAGATGGGATAGAAGAGAAGGCAGAACTGGTATAGATGCTTCCCAATCCTGAGATGCTGGAGTCCAGTGCTCTAGGAGATAAAACTGAAGAGTACGAAGGTGTAGACGTCCAAGAGGAACTACGTCCGCAACTGAATTCAGAAAACCGGAAGTTGTGAAAACTGTCAGGCTGTTACTGAGGGAGAGACCTGAAGCAGAGAAATTTTTTGACAAAGTGACTCAAATGTTTCCAAAGGAGAAAAATCTAGGCCTGGTTCTGTCCTGAAATGCTCCCCCAGAAAGACAAAATTCTGGGAAGGAACAATCTCTGATTTTGTCTAAGAAATCAGGAAACCCAAGGCCAGTTGAAGACATAGTTTGATGACCAATTCCGTCTTGGAAGCTAGAGACAGACGACAGAAATTTCTGAGAAGGGATTGTCTAGATAAGAATGAATCTGCACTGACTAAGTGGGCAGTTGCTGTCTGAAAAATTCTGGTAAATACCAGAGGAGCTGAAGAAAGGAAAAACGAAATGCTCGGAATTGATAAACAACACTGTTCTACACAAACCGAAGGTACTTCCTGAATGAAGGAGCAATGAAAATATGGAAGTAAGCATCTGTTAAATCTAGACTGGTAGTCCACATACCAGGGAGGATACAATTCCTAATATATCCGTTTGTTTCCATCTTGAAGAGAGGGATAACTGAATAAGTGTTCAGAATAGAGAGATCTATCACAGGACGAAAACCGTCAGTCTTTTTCGACACGAGGAGGAGTCTGGAATAAAAACCTGGTATCTTACAGGGATCCTGTACAACCTCTATCGCTGCTTTCGAAAGCATAGAGAGAACTTCCTCTGAAAGTAGAGTCTGTTTTTCCTTCACTTGAGTATGTGACAGGAACATTGGAATGTCTGATAGAGGAAGAGGAGTGTGGAACTGAATAAACAATCCCCCCCGAATTACTGATAAAACCCAAGAATTTTTGGCAATCTGTTCCCAATATGTGAGAAAATGTGGAAGTCTCCGCCCCTACAGGTATTGAGGGAGAAGGAATTTGAAAGAGGTTTCCCCTTTGTATGTTGTTAGTAATATACGAGGGGGCAAGAACCTACGTACGATTCCCAGACTGCTTACCACCCTTCTTTTTAAAAGAAGACTTGGCGGAAGAAGGGTTAGAAGAAAGACCCGGTTTAACAACTTTCTTCTTCTTTGGAGCTGAGGGGTTGGAAACAGGTCTGGAAACTGCAGCCTGTTTAACATCAGTCACTTGGTCACTTGAACACTGACTTCACTGGCTGAGGGTGCCTGGCAAGCTCGTCCTGAAGGTCCTTGACAGATATGCCAAATATCTGTCAGAGGAGAAGCCAGAAGAGAATCTTCAACCGATTCAGCAACTGAGGATTTCTCTAAAATTTCCGCTCTTTTAGAGGAGTGAAATTAGAAAGAGAGCCCATAAATAGTAACTGAGCAACTCCAATAGACTGATCAACCTGCAAAAGCAAGTTAAGATTCAGGAAAGGATTTGTGTGAAGCAGAATATTCCTTCGAAAAACCAAAAGAAGTCTCAAAAGAAGATAAATTGTTCTTTATTCTAGGAGGACAAGGCACACACATCTTAGTTTTTTCTCTTAAGAGAGAATACACTCTATCCTTCTAATTCTCCATAGATTGAGACCGGTCCCCAGACCCACCTGAAGTAGAGGAGTAGGACCCTTAAGAGAAGAAGTAGCAGCTACAGAAGTTTGAGGAGGTAAATTTTCATCATGGGGAAAACCTCATCAGTGCCCAACAGAGCAACAGAAATAGTATCCTCCTCCTCATCCTCCCCAGGATCTTCATCGGATTCCGAGGAAGGCGGATTAGCTTCAGCCTTAGGAGAATTGGAATTGGATTCCAAAGCTCCTCATCTTCCCAAAAAACTGTGAAACTGAAAAGAAAAAGACCTCTTAAAATCATTAAGCAGACACTTATCCTCAGAGACAACCAAATGCTGAGAAGAGTCAGCAGGTTGTGACACACCAGCACTAATCCTAGGGGTGTTACTAGGACCTCTAACAGAATTAGCCGTAGGAAGAATCACTAGGATATCCATTGAAAGGATAAGACATACATGACATAGGCCAAGAAGGCTGAGGCCACCTAGGATACCCAGTACTAGAGGGTAACCGTACCTCAGGGCTACTTGTACCATTACTTACCTGCGCAGCATTAAGTCCAGGTAAAACGTTGGGTGGAATACCAGTTGAAACAACTGCATCCATTGGGCGCGATATAGTATGAGTAACTGAGGACGCGACTGGGATTGATACGTCTCTATAACGTAAACTAAAACGTGAGTAAAGGGCAATAATTACTATACAATTATCCTGATAATGTGAAACGTCTTCTCTAGTTCTGTGAGAGTGAATTTATTTGACGTGCGTTCAGCTTTGCGACAGGATGTGGAATGGTAGATCGAAGGCTCTTCTGGTTATAGATGATTGATCATAAGTGGTCTCAAATGTTTCTTTTGTCTCTTTCTGTCGTTTAGTTTTTCGGATGTACCATCTCATAATTTATACCTATTTACTGTTATAAAATGAACAATGTTACCGTTTTAAATAAAGAGTTAAAAGTTTCCTGTAGTTTGAGAATTTTTCCTTAGTTAAAGGTTTACCTATCGTCTGAGAGTTTGCTCCAAACCTGTTAATAGTGATGTTTGTTATCATTTTGAAGATCAAAACATTGCAAGACGACCATTCTTGCATAGTTTTGATAAGGTCGATAATTGTGTCCCCGAGAACGCATTGAATGGCAATGTTAGGTCGCAAAACGGTGACTTGAGATACAACGATATAGTTGTATGATAAAATGTAGGTCATTTCAGCGTTCAAATATTACGATAACTGGCGGATTTATTCAAATGCTAAAGTGATTTAATATTTTGTGATATGTTTTATTAATGTTTTGTTCCGGAATCGGATTCAGTATGTAAGTGCTTAACGCGGGTGGGAGAAAAGGGTATTTTTTTTCTACCAATCTTCTTTCAACATGCAGGCGGTCCGTCGAAGTAATTAATTTTGTATGGACTTATCGTTCGTAATTTTTTTTCAGTTCCAATTTTCGGAGTTGTACCCAATATAATTGAACCTCATGATAATATAAGTGTTGCCATATATACGTTGTACTCTGACGGTTAAAGTTATTGCCTGATTATTTATAAGCCGACCTTGTGCTTCTTCATTGATCTGCAGAAGTTATTTTTGGAATTAAATAAAGAAATGACGGAAAGAGACTTTTTTGGACATTTTATTTTCGATGCTGCACATTTAACCATATGTAGGCAAGGAACTAATATGTTTAAACTCAGAAGACTACATCTTTTGTTTTCTATTGTTGAGATACATTGTATTTATATGGAGTGATCTAACACTTGAAATCATTTGCTATTCTGTATACTTGAAACTGGGGCAAAATCTGATGCTTTTAAACATACTTGAAAATTAATGTAACGCGTTTAAATACAATATTTTTTTTACTAATTAAAAATCTTCTTTTTTTGCAAGAAATTATTCCACTATTTGAAAATGTCCATTTTTGAAAAAGACTGTTTATATAAACGGCAGTTATAAGCTTAGACTATTATCTAAAAAGAAACAAACCTTTATAACAATGTTCATCTAATAGTCTGTATATACCTTTGTCAAAACGTAGAAGTCCTACACCTGTTACTGAAGCTGGAAGAAATATTTCACAATTTACTCGGATTGTTAAATTAACATTCATCTGTAATAAAAGACTTGATAATCCTTAATTCTGATAAGCTGAGTTAAGAATTCAGATAAATTTCTATCAAAGTAATTTGTTGATTGTCCTCTGGCGAGGGATCTATCAACAAAACAAAAAAAAAACAAACCAAAAAAAAAAAAAAAACAAGACGACCTTCCGATGTAATCTGTATCTTTCTGTTTTTAAAGTTGTCTTAAGTATTTTTTTTATGTCGTATGTAGGAAGGTTTCTTTTAAAACAATATGAAAACATATACATGTATATGACTGAAAATGACTGCTGAAATAGCTGCAAACATCCGTTTTCTTTCTGTCAAACAAAATACAATTGAAACAAAACGAGATTGCATACATGTGATATCCCAAGCATTGTGCGTGAGAGTCACACATTGTTTACCAATCTCACACCCTCACGCGCGAGCAATGATTTCTCACACATACCTTTACTTCTGTGGAAAATTAAAATGTTTACAAAAGCCACACATCTTTAAATGGTAAATGGATATTTTTCTTTTAAACACCGTCCTTGACATGAAAAATACAGAAATGTTTGTTAATTCATTCCTTTTTCATATTGAAATTATCATTTAACAATGTCGAGTTATCTTCCTTGTTTAGATTAATTTCACAAAGTTCTTAATAAAAATATTTTTTGCTATGCACATTGTTAAAAAATTGAATAAATGTAATATATTTCACGGTTGTTTGTTTGTTTTAAAGACAATTGTCCTATTTAGAATAAGAATAAAAATTTGAAAAACATTTAAATAAGTTAACACTAAATTACAGAACATTGATAATATGGATATATTCCAATTTTTGTTTAAGTGGATGCAGAAGACATTCAATGATTATTCATACAAAGGAAAAGTAAAATTACAATATTTTTCCAGAGGAATTTACTTCTTAAAGCAAGATTAAATCGATTATTTACCATATGATATTTGAGAATATTTAATTGTGAAAGATTATATTTTGATGTCAATAAAATCGCATCCAAAATTGCCCAATCTCACCCATACCCTTATAAATTTGTCACATGTAGGAGATTGGGTTGTATCAGTAAAATTATATTTGTGCCATACTTTTGATGTTGTAACAGGTGTATTTTGTTCATGTCAGACACTTTTTGACCCTGACAACGTTTAATTGCATTTTAACCAAATCTGAGTGCCACAACTTTTGCCTGGGGTGATCTGTTCTTACATTTGGAGGTATTCAAATTCAAACAATTGAATTAAAACATAAATTGTTCAAAATAAGCAAATGAAGAAAATATATTTATCTCAAATGGTTGAAAAAATATTGATAATAATTAACTTTTTAAAATTCTAACCTTATGTCCAATTTTGAAATAAATATGGTTTTGTTTTTAACAGCTTAAAAAATTGCAATTATGAAATATCGATCATTGCGCCTTTCACTTTTTTAAATGTTCATATCCGACAGAAAATATTTTATACAATATCGGTCGTAATATGCATTATATATTACATAATTACACATGTATTTAAAGGTAAGCTTGCAGTTTAGTTAATGAAATGTTATGAGTGTCCACAATACGCAGAAACACAGTAGTGAAAGTATTTTAAAGTCTGGTACATGTAGATAAAGTTAATTGAAGTACACAATAATTCATTGTTTAAACAAATGTTTAAAAATTAATAGAATAAATCAAATAAATTTAAAAATATAGTAGACTCTGATTTAACAGTAAGATTTAAATCATTAGACATGTTAATAAGTTTTGTATTTGAACATAATTTATTTATCTTTATTTGAGAATTTTATTAAATTGTAGTTGATAATTACTGTTTTGTTTAATTAAGGCATGTAGACTTATGTGACTTATATGACTGACTTTTGCAGTAAGTAGTTCAGATGAGTTTGATTCCACTGTTTACAATCCTTTTAAATTTCATCTACAAATTTCTATTGTCTGATATACACTTTTCTTTGCTGTCTCTGAATTTAATATCTTTATAAGGTTAGTTCCTGTAATTTGGTGAAACTTGATACTTTTAATAAGAAAATGATTTTGAGAGCTGAATGAATGGGTGATAAACTGATAAATTTTAAAGATAATATAATATCTAAAACTGATAAATTAGTTTATAAGTTTAAGCAATTGTGATATTGAAAAAATCAGTGTCTCGCCTACTTTTGTCTATTTTTGTTTCTGTAAAAGTGGAATTTACATAATTTTTTAGGGATTGTGTTTGGTAAAAATCCAGGATGGTTTAAGAAAGTAATTAATGTTTTAAAAACTTTAACTGCAGACTGTATGTAATGTTAACTGGGAGAAAAACTTAGTCTATTTACAAGTAAAATGCGGAAAATTGGGAAAAAATTATTACAAGGTTTCCTCTGGATACTATCTATTAATCGTTAACAAGATTCTATCCAAGAATGGTAAGAATCCGGGATAGTTTTAGAAAGTTATTAATGTTTTAAAAACTTTAACCACAGAGTGAGTGTAAACGTTGAAGCCGCCGATGACGACGACAGAATGTAGGATCGCTAGGTCTCGCTTCCGCGACAAAAGTCACAGGATCGACAGAAATCTTTAAATAATAATGTGAGGTATTATCCCCGCGCTAGCGAAGCGTACATGTGTACGTAATGTCCAGGATTATCTCAGGAACCATAAGAGATAGAAAACTGAAACTGTGATCATTCTTACCATTGTTGATGTAGATTGTGCCGAAGGTTTCGGACTTTGGAATTTGCCATTAGGGCATAATTATGAGCAAAAGACGGATTTCGCGATATCCAGTAAATAGTGAAATCTTCTAAACTATTTAGACTATAATGTTGAAACTGAAATCATGACTAGTAGTACATATGGCAAATTCAAAAGTGGCATGAGAATTTTTCTGAATCCTCTGGGGGCATAGCAACAAGAGAGTTAAAAAATCCCAAAATCGATTGTCACAGAACTCCTCTAACACCCTAAGCGGTAGAAACATAAACTTTGTGCATTACTAGCACTTTAAAAGTTCTATACCGAAGGTTTCAGAATATTGAAAGTTGACCTTCGGCCAGAAAACAATTTCTGGAAGTCTCTCAGACTTTTTAATTCTTGAACCATACTATCAGACACTAGCAGAATAATAGCTGTAAAATGGAATATTTTGATTTCCAAAAAAATAATTTCAACTTTGGTAAATTTCCTGAAACACTCTAAGACCTTCATTTTTTGGAAATGTAGCTAGCAACCATGCATTTTAAAAACCATTAATATCATTAGACTTAATGTTACCATAATTCAATTTCCAAAAATGGAATTCCGAATTTGGTTAATTTCCTGCAAGACTCTAAGATCTGATTGTTTTGGGAAAAGTACCTAGCAACCATACATATTTGTTTACAAAAACGCTACAGCTGTATAGGGAATAATTAAATTTCCAAAATTAAATGGAATATTTGGATTTCCAAAAAAATAATTCCAACTTTGGTAAATTTCCTGAAAGACTTTAAGACCTTCATTTTTTAAATGTATCTAGCAAAACCATATATATTAATAACCATTAATGTCACAAGAGTTAAGATAACCATTCAATTTCCAAGAATGAAATTCCAACTTTGACAAATTTCCTGAAAGACTCTAAGACCTTTATTTTTTCGAAATGTATCTAGCAACCATGCATATTAATAACCATTAATTTCATTAAAGTTAAAGTTACCTTGTTAATTTACTGAAAACGCTAAGATCTGAATTTTTGGAAAAGTACCTAGCAACCATACAAATTTGTTTACAAAAAAAGCAACAGCTGTATAGGAAATGATTAAATGGAATATTTGGTTTTTTTAAAAATAACTCTTATTGGTAAATTTCCTGAAAGACTCAAAGATCTTCATTTTTTGGAAATGTATCTAGCAACCATGCATATTAATAACTATTAATGTCACAAGACTTAGGCTAACCATTAAATTTCCCAAATTATAACCCAACTTTGGTTTGTTTGTTTGTTTATTTGGAGTTTGTCGCCGTTTTCAACACATTTGGCTATTTCGCGGCGTCCAGTTTTTATTGGTGGAGGAAGCCGGAGTACCCGGAGAGAACCACCGACCTTCGGTAGGAACCCAACTTTGGTAAATTTACACTTAATTATTAGAATATGTCATCATAAAAACAGTTCACTACATGTATTTACATTATCAATGTATGATATCCTAATCAGTCACACTTCATTTAACATTATGACTACTATCTCACCTGTCCAATTCATTACTAAAGTTATTGTCACATCTGAGTATAATATCTTTGTATAATGAATTTAATTTGCATTATTACAATTAATCTTCATCTACTAATATTTATTTTAATGGCAAAGATATTTAATAATCATACAATGTATATGGAATCAAATGAATATATCACTGTTTAAATATTTTAACCATATAATGTTGTTGGAGAAACGTTTTAAATTTATTAAATACAATAAAATGAGAATTTAATCCAATAAGTATGGTTAATTCAGATAGAATGCATGTGCATGTATATATTGAATAATGTCTTTTGTTGTACAGTTTTATTTATAAAACTGGTATTTACGGCAAATATGTTGATCCATAGTGCCTAATTCTTAATGGGTGAGAGACCTTTACATCTAATGTAAGATAATATTGATGTTATGGGTGTTTTGTGGTGTTAATTATTTCTTTCTTATTTGTCCAAGTTGTGTAATTTGTGCTCTGCAATCTGTTTTGAGTTTATAGTGTATGATGCTTAATTGATGACAGACCAAACGGGGATTTTTTTTTCATAAAATGTGCATCTAGTGCAAAACACACAATATCTGGTATACGATTTATTTCATTTATGAAGAAATGTGCATATTCGACATAATTATTTTCATTCTAATGTATTTTTCAGACAAGGTACAATTCATTTTATAATCTTAATTTTTTTTCACGTTTGAGTTATCACTCTTGGTACTTGTAGTTATGATCATTGTTTTGTATAAATATATTTCAGAGTCATTTCATCTTTGTATACAAACATTTGCTTCATAACTATTAAAGGTTCAGACATCTAAATAGAAATATATGCAAATTAAAATCTCGTTTTATTATAGAAATTGACATTAACTTTTAGGTATTTTTTTTCTGTTGACCCCTAATTATTTTTTATCTTTGTACAAATACATCATAATGGATATTATATGATGGAATGCACTGCTTGGATTAATTCTAATTAAAAAGGCTTAACCCCTACGTGGAAAACTTGAAGCATATATATAATAAATATTAAGCATTTATTTCCGAACATAAACAAGAATCGTATTGTTTATTTTTAAATATATTTTTATATTGTATTATTGTAGTTTCATTTCTTGTATGCTTTAGCGTAGTTTAATTTGATAAAAGAAGAATTTATTGATACATATTTACAGTCTCTATTTTAAAATACATATATATGTTTTTAAATAAAACTGTATTTTTATAATGGAATACGATTTTTATATGATAGAAAATAATTAGATCCTAAAAATGCCTAGTATTGACCGAGTTTCTAAGACAATAATATTTGATTCTATATTGAAATTTAATGTTATTTTAATATCTGGTGAACAATTAATAACTAATGAATTAAATTTCATAAATCCTAATGCTGATGCAAATCTATTACTTTAAAACTGAAAGGTAAGAATTGAGTTTGAAAGGAACAAGTTGACATGTCAGAAAGTGTCGAATAAACACCATGTTAAAAGGTGTAAAACAACAGATGGCTGGTAATGTAATCATGATCAATGTATTTGAAATTTATGTCACTGTATATACATCAATGAAGCTATTTAAACAGCCTTTTTGAGTAGATCATACCGGAATAGCCATTGAATGAACCCCAATTCAGTTAACATTGTTTTGTCCATTTACTTACTGTTTACTGCTTAATTGTTTGTTACGTTAATTAGTCATTTCATTTAATATAAAGGAGTGGCCATTTTGAATCTTCTTTTTCTTAATGATTTTTTAGAAAAGGAATCTGATCTAAAAATGTTTTATGCTATATATTTAAACTCCTAGTAATATTCTCATTTACAGATTATATGACACATTACTATCGTGTTCTCTGCTTATGTAATTCGTGTACTTACTTAATACTATAACAACAAAAACAAAGACAGAGGGAATCAGGAAATTTGCTTCTTTATCATTTTTTTCTACAATGAAAAATGTCAAGTTAATCATTAATATATAAGATGTACAGCATATCTGAATGACAATATATAACACAAAAGGAACAATAAAAATCTGCCACCTAAACAAGTTTATTGCCAAATATAAATCTGTATTTCAATGTTGCCAATTGTTCTACGTTAAGAGCAGTTACCCACAAAATAACACAGAGGGAAACTATAAAGAATATGTGCTGTAATTGCAGCTGCATTTGAATTCACAGTATACTTATTATTGGCTTGTAGTAGCACAGGGGCTCTTTACAATTGACACAGTATGTCATCTGTGACTGATCCGGCCCCGATATATAATACCATAACACAAGGGAAGAATCAATTCCGAGAACGCCAAATTTCAAATCATCAGAATTTTTTTCTGTTCTCCATCCAGTCTGCTTTTTTGCTTATTTCTGCAGTAAAATGATTATATTTTAACAAAATGCCTACCTTTTAGCTCTAATTTCCCACCAATCGGTTGTATTGGCTCATTTTAGTCCCATTTCTGATGAAATCAGACTTCCACTGGCCGGAAGTGACCCACATTTGTATAATTTCCGCAAATTTGACATATCCATTCGGGAGATAATTTGGAACTTACCAGAGTTTTCCTATCCTCACATACTTTACCCCAAAGGTATTCCGATAAAAAAAGTGAGTTCCAAATTATCTCCGGAATGGATATGTCAAATTTGGCGGTTATTATACAAATATGGGTCACTTCCGGCCAGTGGAAGACTGATTTCATCAGAAATGGGACTAAAATGGGCCAATACAACCGATTGGTGGGAAATTAGAGCTAAAAGGTAGGCATTTTGTTAAAATATATTCATTTTACTGCAGAAATAAGCAAAGAAGCACACTGGATAGAGAACAGAAAAAAAATTCTGATGATTTGATATTTGGCGCTCTCGGAATTGATTTCTCCCTTGTGTTATGGTATTATAGATCGAAGCCGGATTAGTCACAGATGACATACTGTGTCAATTGTAACGAGCCCCTGTGGTAGTAGTAAAGGACCTAAGAAACATGTAGGCTGAGTATTGCTATAAAGATATCGGAATAATAATGTGTTTGTAATTTTCAAATAACGTTCATTTAAAATTAGAATATCTGTTGTTTAAGTAAAGTCATTTTTACACATTCTTGTTGTTTGTGTTTTCCTCCTATCTATCTTTTAGCGACGATGGAGGAATACATTTTCACGCTTATGCATCATGCTTTAAATATTAAAACTTTTTAACCTGTTGTCAGGAATTTGAGTTCTCTTCGTTTTTCTTCTGACGTTTGATTTCTGAAATATACAACAGAATGGAAGCAAATTGTAAATTCTAAATGTCCATAAACATTGATATTTTACAATTCATAGTGATTCCTTCTTGTCGCATTGAAAGGTACAGTACTGGTACAAAACTTTCCCGTGTAAATATGCGATCTGTTTTAACATGTTAATTGGCTATGTTCTTTGTATAAAATGGATTTCAGTTTTTTTGTGCTACCTTGAAACATCTTGATGCTGACAGTTTCAAAACCACTAGACTGCATTGCTTTTCATTTCGGTCAATGTAATTCAGAATCTATTTGCAATATTTTCCCATATTCAAATAAACAATACATTATAATAATAACAATAATAATAATAATAATAATAACTATTTGGACTAAACTGTAATTTAACTTACAGAATACAGTCAAATATGCCTAAAAGCGCACCTCTATATAGCAAATCACCGTCTATAAAGGGCTCAGGTGGAAAGTCCCACTCATGAACAAAGTATGTAAAAGTAACCTCTGTAATGAGGTCACCTGCCTATAAAGGACACTTTTTGCTGGCCCTTTTGTGTCCTATATAGACAGGTTTGACTGTATGTAAATTATGTAAAATGTTAAATGATTTAAAAATCTGATCCAATCCACTTTGTAAAACAATTTACAAATAGGTATATTCTCAAAACGTATTAATGTATAGCTCACCTGGCTTTTAGTAGGTCATTGTAAAATGTAAGCTCTTTTGTATCCACAAGGCTTTTAGAGAAAAACAAAATGCCAAAGTAACCTTGATATTTGATCATTTATCTGAACACGCTGCATCATTTTCATCTGTCCTTTCATATGCAATAATTGCCAACTTTGGTAAAAGTCTTCCCATTATTTCCTGGGCAAATGAAAAAAAAGTCTTTTCCTATATGGAAACTTTGAACAGCCACAGCCGTCGGTTGATCAAATGAATTTCAACCAAAACTGGATTGTTTGTAAGCGGTATATTTGTCAATCCTGCAAAGTTTCAAAACATTTCATAATGTAGTTTCAGAGGTGAAGACTTCTGAAAATTGACCAGTAAAAATCAAAGAAGGCCGCTGGCGGCCACGTTGTTCATTCAAGATGAAACACAGGTCAAACGTTGGTAGAGGTCCTTCCATACATAGTTCCTTTCAACTTTAATTAAAATCTGTCCATTAGTTCCGGAGCAAATGACATGAAATTCCTTTCACATATGGTGGTTTCAATGGAAACTTTGAACAGCGACAAGCGTCGGGTTGAGAGGATGAATCTAAACCAAAAGTGGATCGTGTGTAGAGAGTATAGTTGTCACCAATCTTGCAAAATTTGAAAATTGGCCAATAAAAATCAAAGATGGCCTCTGGTGGCCATGTTGTTCATCCATTTGAAACTAAAGGTGGATATTTGATAGTGGTTCTTCCATACATCATTTCTGCCAACTTCGATTACAATCTGCCAATTAGTTCCTGAGCAACTGACAAACAAGTCTTTTACCATATGGTTTCAATGGACATTTGAACAGCCGCAGCCGTCCGTTAAGTAAATGAATCTCAACCAAAATTGGAATGTGAATAGAGAGAATTGTTGTCATCAATTTTTCAAAGTTTAAAAACATTTCAGCATGCAGTTTCAGGAGATAAGATTTTTCAACATTGGCCAATAAAAATCAAAGATTGCCTCTGGCGGCCAAGTTGTTCATTCAACCGGACCTAATGGTGGATAGTTTATAGATGTCTTTCCATACATCATTCCTACCAAGTTTGGTTACAATCTGCTCAGTAGTTGCAGATCAAAATATGAAATGTTTACGGCCGAAGGACGCAAAGTGATGACATAAGCTCACATAATCTTATAGGCCAGGTGAGATAATAAAAGCTATACCTTTCATTTGCGTTTCTTTTTGTGTTCAGAATATATTGTTCTAATTTCTGTACAATATTCTGATATGGAATGATAAATGCTTTCAGCGATCACAAATGTCTTCACCAGATATCGATATTGTTTTTAACAAATTGAATATATAATAATCATATTTGTTTTGTTTGTTTATCTCGTTTTCAATAATTTTTACCGCAAGAGTGATAAATGAGAAATTTCAATTGACTAGACGGAATTTGGCATGTTTGTTAATTCTATAAACGTGTATCGTAACTTCTACAGATCCGTTTGGATAATACTTTGATAATAGTTTCAAAAATATATATGATGAAACAATAGTAGCGATATGAAATTAAAACTGGTAACTAATGTACGGATGTTCAGTTTTGACTTCTGAAATTCCTCAACTTAATATACCTATTTGCTTAAAATTATTAATGGCTTACATATATAATTCAGAGCATTCAAAATTTGTATGGCTTTCACTGTTATTAACACAAGTATAATCTGTCAAAAAAAGTGCAATAATTGGAACATTAGTACATATTTGTTTGTAACCATATAATCATAAATTATTTGATTTATGCACAAAAAAAGGTAATCAGATGTATTTGGTTACTTTCGACCATTTTGTTTTACCTTAACACCATTATTATTATTTACTTTTCACATACCTGTGATCAGGGTTATTTTATTGTTTTTCGGATGTTTGGTCATGTTTATCTTTGACTAGGGAGTCTCGCCTGCATGTTGTATGAGACTTAATTCCTTGAATAAAACTTAGTTGTAAATTGGTTATCACTGTGTTAGGCTTTTTTAAGTGCAGCTAATATTTGATTTAATTTTCAAATGCTTTCGGTTACTTTTTTCATAATGTTTTACTGAGACGTCGTAAGTTAAATATTATCATGTGATGTCTAATTTGATGTTGAAGCTTTGTGCAAAATTTCAAGAATATTCCGCACTTACAATGAAAATAAGCCTGGTTGGATTCTCGTTTTTGTAAATCGAACCACGCAATGGTTCTTAATTTTAGTAGTATAGATTCATTCATCTCTCATTATTTACGTGACCTTAAAATGAATACAGAAACTATTCTTTTAGTTTTTAATTCCAATATCGGTGTTCATTATTGTTTTTTTTTCACACTCGAAGTTGCGCAAATATCTTACGAGAGCATGTTGTCAATTGTTGTATGCAATTAATTATTTTTATCACGTTATCACATAGTAGAATATGTCCACCTCCCCTTTTAATGTGATTTAAGAAAAAATTGCCAAATGTATTATTTGTTTAACTTAGTAATTTCTATCCGCATTTGATACAACTGGCACCTAATTTGTGTAATTTGAAACTCCAACACCATAAACCTGGAACTTTTGAAATATTGCCCACTAATTCAGAACTCATTTGGCATGTGTAGCTCCTCTTTTGAGATGATCTGAACAAACATTGACATTTATCATTTGTTGAACCTTGTCCGAAATTGCAACACAAAATACCAGGCACTTCTGAAATATTCTTTTATTTGCACGCGACATAGGTCCACGAATATAATTAGTCTTAAATACACATAAAGACTTGCATGTGAACAGAATAAGAGGAAATTGGTTATATTTCTATCATATTTAATTTCCAAAGACTATTGATTGGCGGGTTTTGACATAACCATTATTAACTCAGCTTTTTTAATGTTATTCCTATATCAAATAAATAAATTTCAACAGAAGAAAACATCAATAATACAATAACCGAAATCCAGCTTTACTGCGTTGATATTGTATAAAACTTCACTTGCATGACTTGATTCGCATGTCCTGACACAAAACTTACACCTATCCAGGAACACTACATTTGTATGTGATAACGTCATAATTTTTGCCAAAAATAATTAATTGCATACACAAAATGGCAACATGTTCTCGTAAAATATTTGCTAAACTTCAGGTGTGAAAAAGGCCATAATGAACACCGATATTGGAATTAAAAGATAAAAGAATTTTCAGGTCACGTAAATAATGAGAGGTGAATGAATCACATGCGTGGTTCGATTTACAAAAACAAGAAACCAACCAGGCATATTCTCATTTTAAGTGCGGCATATTCTTAAAATTTGGAACAAAGCTTCAAATTAGAATCAAATGATTATATTTAAATTACGACGTCTCAGTAAAATATTATAAAAAAAGTAAGCATTTAAAAATTAAATCAAACATTAGCTGCATTTACGAAGGCTAACATAGTGACAAACAAGTTTTATTTGAGGAATTAAGTCTCAGGCCACATGCATGATACACTCCCTTTTCAAACATAAACATGACCAAACATTCAAAAACAATAAAATAACCTTGATCACAGGTATGTGAAAAGTATATAATAATAATAGTGTTAAGGATTTTTTTTATTATTATTTTCTTTGTTGAAAGAAGATGATATGATTTCAGTCATTATTTGGACCAATCTGACATGAAAGAGTAAAAATAAAAATTTCAGATTCTAATTTGAATCGTATAATGATCGAATAATTGCACAAAATGTTTTCCCATGATGCAACAGCGACGTCCTGAACGTTTCTAAAGAATATTGGGTGGCTATGAGTAACAACAGCCTTTCCAAAAGATGTTTTGATATAATGTTTGTCTTATACAAAGACACGCGGATAGAAAGTTCGTTTCAGACAATCAATTCGTGATGACGACTGTAAAATATTTGATGTCATGAAATTAACACATGTGGAAGACAACCTGTCTTAGATGTTTATGTGACAATAATTCTACCCTACCAATAAAATGGTCGTATATATCAACCGTGACGAATCGATTGTAATTTGTACACCACGAAAGGCTTTAATATGTTAGTACTAATAGCGGGAATGTTTCCGATCGGACAATCAAAATAATTACGTTTGTCAGAAAGTTTGATAAATGTTTAAATGAGTACATGATAATGAGTATAAAATAATTCTAAGAACGCCGGCAAACTTGTTATTTACTAGGCCTCGTTCTCAATAACGACTTAAATTCAGAAAATTTATAAGTGACCGATTATTTTTTACAATAAGAAAAAGCGACATTTGTATGATTTTAATTACTCTCACCTCGTGATAACGTTTCTCCTTCACCACAAATATGTATTTGACACGAGCAGTCTTCGTTCAAGGGTTTACAAGAACAATGGTCATGTCGTTGAGAAGACAAATATTGATATCCCCTAGTATAATCACATTTGCATGTTATGTCTTCAAAGGATGATCCGTTACTTGATATAAGTTGTCCCTCCTCACTACACGTTGACTTTTTAAACACACATTCACTTCCCTCAGAAGTCGAAAATATCGCCGGCTGGAACCTACCGTTTGAGCAGTACACATTATCAAATCTCCCATTTATATTTATTACAGTTTTGTCACCTGTAAAAAGTAGTAGCATAAATTTAAAACAAATATATAAATATTTACTTTGTCATTTGATAGATATAACAGTGATTACTAATGATTTCATTTTGGTTTTTGTTAAGACCTACTTACATCCTTTAATAGCCACCAGCTGAAAGGTTTTTTCTTTACATTGCAATTTTTTTCAAGTAAAAGGCAATGTCCAATATTTTTTTCACAAATTAATTTTTATTTTTGTCTCTTTTATTCGACTTTTCTCGAAAGCGGAATTGTTATAGCATACTTCTGAAAAAGTATCTGGCCAACTCGGAATCCGTGTATTTGCTCAGTAATTTTAACAATTCGCTTGTTTCGCATTCTACTGCACCTTTATCTCAGACATATTTCTGAAAGTCTAGATTTTTCAAGCACACAACCCGTTGAGTAGGCTTTCTCACAGTAACTCTTGAAACCGTCCTTAATTGTTGTGAGTACAGTTGTAAGGATTGTTGAAAGTGGTTTACTAGTGCAATTGACACAGCCAGTAAAAAACTGTACATTGAGTCTAATATCCATGGGTTTATGATACAGAAAAAATATTCGTGAATTTTCCCTATATCTGGACAAATATGAACAAATAGAAATCAAAGATATTATTAATTCTTACCTATAGTTTCTCTTCTCGGACCATTACAATTTTCAACGTACACTTTATCTATAACATTGTACAAACAAACATAGCGCTCCGCTCTTTCACAAAAATGAGTGGATCTCAGTCTCCACTGTCCTGTTCCTGGACATTTTAAGATGTAAGATCGAACCAACTTTATGGGAAAATAAAATAAAACAGAAAAACACCAGGAGATTTAATGTATGACCTAAACTGTTGTGTCAAAAACAATGAAATACCAATTATAAAACTAATTAAGGGAATACGATACAGTAGCAGGAGGAGATAATGACGTGGCCAAGAGATACACAATGTGACGTCATAATATCCTTCAAGAAAAACCATTATACCATACTAACATTTTGGGTTTTTTCTCAAAAATCTCTGCATTGAGCACATGGACCCCAATTTTGCAAACAGAGACTTATTACTACAAGTTAGTATACTAAAATTTAACGAAAAAATTAGTGGAATCATCTGAAAGTTACCAAATGTTTATCAATATTTTATTTGACTTAAATTTGCATAATTTCCTACTTAGTTTATCAATCTTTTTCATCAATTATTATCATAAGACAATGTCTATATAGTTGGGAATATTTTAATAAAGACCTAGTAAAGCTATCATTTTTCATTAAAAATTTGGACATTTTTTTTTTTTTTTTTTTTTTGGACAGTCTTGAAATATGAAAAATTTAGGCTTTTGGGCTCAAATTCAGTGTTAATTATCTTAAAAACTAAGGCATGAAGGTATATTTTTCTTGACATATTAAAAAAGTATACTTAACAATTGACCATCTTGTAAATTTGCAGCAAAAATTCAGTAGAGGAACCTTATTGTATCGTATTCCCTTAAGATACTAATATGAGTAAGTTCAAACGATGCGTTATAGATTATTATTTGTTTCACTTTTGTAAATTACAAATAAGATATTCTATGCAATCAAACCTTTTGATACTAAACGGAGTAGCTAATTCCAGATTGAAACCTACGTTTTGCCTTATTCATAAATTTCTCAAAAGAAAATACCAAAACAAGTCTTCCCCAAATTATGTTATTGCCGCATTGTATGGATAATACACAATAACACTTACTCTATCTCATTACGTGAAACGCCTTAACGGTAGTAAAATAAAGCCTTGTCAACACTGCAAAAGTAGTTTCACAAACAACACGTTTTTGCCCTTGAATTTCAGAAATTTAATGCATAAAATTATTCAGTTTTCAAAATATATATTATGTTCACTTAACAGTGTTCTGTACACAGTTGATTGTTAGATTCTAATAGTTTTAAGTTTGAATCTGCTAAATAATGTAAATGCTTCACAAGTTCCTGCTTTGAGCATTGCTTCGGACACTATATTAATAAAATAAATTTCCCAAAATTTTAACGTAGGATTTCACTTGTACTACTGCTCTCTTTGTGGTGTGATATTATAGCTTTATGAGATCAGTGCTGTAAAAATTTTAACAGGAAAAGTATTTAAATTGAGAGCCATACTAGAAAATGGCAATAGAAAAAAGATTTTAAAAAAATAGCGTATTTGTTTCTTTTTGGTTGACGAAAAATTAAAATGTCAGACTATTCAATATTCTTACCCCCAAATAAAATAAAAACAACAGTATCAGCTTCATTTTTTCATTCTCACTCTCTGCTGGAAAAATACTGTTTCATCAAATTTATGCCCTAAAATGTAATCATGTTGTATGAAAGCCAGGCATGTTATGCTAATACCACAATTAATGATTATCAACTGGTTAAAAAAGTAATTCTTGATTTTTCTCGAGAAGAATTTAAAACTTAATGAACTAGTGTCAACACACGTATCTAAAAAACCTATTCACCGACTTTTGGTGATAAAGTCGATATATCATATGAATAAAAGAATAAATCACGGTTAATTCTTTAATTTGCAATTACGTCTTTATGAGGACACTGTATTACAAAATACTGTAAGACTGCGTTTGTACATGTTATTGATTGTATTCAAATTTCTAAATTTTAAGCTCTCATTTTTTTTAATCTCTAAGATTTGTTTTTTAATACATATATTTCAAAGAAAGAAAATACAATTAAGACATGTGCGTGCCTGATTTACATTTATTCAATAAACAACAAAATGGATAAAAGGAAAGGTCAACAATGACACACCAATCATGGAAATCTGACTTGGTACAGACACTAAACAGTAGTGGAGTTAAACCGGTTGTATGGGAACCCAAACCTCCCCTTATCAATCCTGACACATTGGTGTATGAATCACACTATAAAAGCCAAATTGAATGCAATATGATTACCAACAAGGTGACCGCCTGATAGAACTGCAAAATTAAACTGGACGGTACATTATTTAGATATCATGGTCTTAATATGCTCGTTTAATCGGTAAAGCCAGCTAACTACATTATATTTTTGTTTAGACATAGAGGTAAAATTTATTGAATAATGATATTGATTAATAAAACTGACAATTTGAAAAAGGAGAACTATATGGTTATTAACATGATATACTTGAATGAGTCTTTCTTATAATCTAGAAACTAAACGTATATAGTTACATAAACTTACATAAAACGTAAAATACAATAAAGTTTCATAGCAAAACAAGGGAAATGTCATAATCAAAGTCCAAGAAACTGACAAGTTCGGTAGCCACGCAAACACCCAGATCAACTGGAAGGCAACGGTCATACTCCTGACTTAATACAGGCATTTTCAAATAAATATGGTGGGTTAAACCAGGTTTTACAGCATGTCACAACTATCAGACTTGTCTGACTTGATGCAGACGTCGAACAGTGGTGGCTTAAACGACTTTTATCAGTACCAAGACGTCTCCCTTATCTACCCAGGCCATCTGGTGTCTAAAAATACTATCAGGGCTAATACAGTATGATTAAGAATAAGGCGACAGCTAGTTAGAAATATGTAAAATTAGAAAATCGAATATTGTTGAGATAGCAGTGCCAAAATGTGTTCGGTTTAACTTTAAGCTAGCCTTGTCGGATCCTGTCGATCTACTGAACAAAACAGAAATATCTAAATTTAATAGGTTTGATGGTATCTTGTCAAGTATTAATTGGCAATATTCGGGAGAGACCAAGTCTTCAAGTCTTTTCGTTAAAAATTCCGTATTCCTAGTTTTTTTTATAGCTTTTCGAAGACAATTCAATGTGTCTTCTTATCAAAATTTTGCACATAAGAAACATTTAGTATCCAAAGCTTCGCTGTGTTCTTTAGAACAATACAGGGCAGGCATACTCTATACAACGCTTTACTAGATATCTAAGAATTCGTAAAATGAACGTAATCATATCCCTTTTTCTAAGACCTACATTATTAAACCTTTTCTAAA
This sequence comes from Mytilisepta virgata, assembly GCA_028015205.1. Classification (NCBI taxonomy): domain Eukaryota; kingdom Metazoa; phylum Mollusca; class Bivalvia; order Mytilida; family Mytilidae; genus Mytilisepta; species Mytilisepta virgata. Next base: position 5,231,172 of record CM051510.1, read on the forward strand.
TCCTCATCATTTACTAGTACCGTTGAAGGACAGATCTAGTGCTAGTACTGTTAGAGTGTTTGAAATCAGGTACATGTATTAGTCCTTTGTTTCAATTTAAAAAGTTAAAATATGATATATTTTATAGAAATCTAAACTATTCGCTTGTAAAAAGCGGTTTGTAATGTGTGTTACTTCTTTATAAATGATAAAGTTTTTTTCCATTTGATTATCCTAACGTAATTGATAGCCATCAAAATGGGCCATATATTAGACCACAGTTTGCTCTCAATTAACCTATTCGGTTTGATATAGTCATTTTATTGCCATATTTTGTTGGCGATAGTAATTCCTGATTATAATTTTGAAAAGGGGGTTATTCCATTATTTGTTGTAGACTTGTGTAATACACTGTAATTAGCTCAGTGGTCCCAGTGGCGAAGATCAAAATGGTTTATTCTGGCTATTCCAACATATTGAATTTTACAGGTGTTAGAGTGGTCAATTAAATATGCAAAATTATACATTGTCATCATCAATTCATTACAAGATAATCGATCATATTAAAGTCATATTCACAACACTTCAGTCAATTCGATGAGATGTTATGCTGCATCTGCATACTCTAATATAATGATCACTTGGTTCTGTAACCTTGTCTTGAGGGTTGCAAGTCTGCTATCTATTTATCTCTACCTTCTTTTCTTGGGTACCCGTTTTTCGCCAGTAGTGTGCACGAGTGGATGGCTTCTTAGTGTTACAGTAGCGTAATCATGTTGAAGATGTTTGGGTGGGTGATTTGACACGTTTCTTGAGCTTACTATGCCAACCCTTAAGATGGTCGTTTTGGGCCGTTCTGTTGAATAGTGGTTCCAACGATAACGGATCGATTCCACCCATTGAATGGAAAATCACGGGTTGCATATCTCCAGTAACACATTTCACCTCGTCAGGTCTTCACTTTGACTTGTATCCATTGTGTTTCAGGTTTGGATTACCCAGTCTGTTTGTGGAAAAAGCGATAGCTATCTGTGCATTAGCCATGTTGAACTTAGAATGACAGCAATACAAGACTGCAGGAATTTAAAATGAATCCACAGCTTGCTGTGTTCAAATATTTAGTAAGTTCAATGCTTAGTAGTTCTCAGTCATTGGAAGCTTAGATGCTTGTAATATGCTGTATTATCTTAATTTTTCCTAATTATTATTAATTATTAATTTATGTTACCAGTGTTATAATAATTGTTTGGGGAAATCATCATTAATGTCAATTTCCATTTTGAATTTTTATTTCAACATATCAACTAAAATTACAACATTTAGAAAATATTATGCTGAATTATTATCATTTTTAATATCTAATATATTCACAAATCTACTTCAGAATCTAATCCAACATTAAGTTTTAATAAATGTATTTTTTTCCTTTCAGTCCTGTAAATCTAATCAGGAATTAATTGTTATAACAACACTATATATTGTAAAAACATCTATTGTTCTTTCCATGTTGGAGTAGCCAGAATATGAAATTTTAAAATGTTGGAATAGGCAGGAGACACCGATCAAAACATAGAAATTAGGTGACACATTCGATTTATCAAGGTACAAATTAGGTGTTAGTTATGTATTTATTGTTAAATGTCCAATAAAAAAGAGAACAATTACCTGTACCCATATTTATGATCACAGTTGATAGCGTTTAACTTCAGTGATCTGAATTACCCTTTACTTTAAATTGTATACTTATAAACATAATGCCGTAACTTTAGACTTTTTTCTCGTGTATGAAGTCATTTTGCTTGTGTTTTAAAGATCTACATTTTTGCGCAGAGATCTGGGTGAGAATAGATAAAACAAATATATGTCCAAAAAATTCTTTGTAAAATAAATTTGTAATTAATCTTTGATTATTGAAAATGAATACTTTGTGTGTAAATTATTTATTCAATCTAGAAAACGGTTATTTATAATATTTTTGAAGAGTAATATCATGCATATATTTTCCTATTGACTGGGTATATATGACATGTATTCCTTCTATTGGTTATTTCTAGTTTTGGAGCGTTTTTCGGGTATCTTTATCTCGTTTGGTAGTCCTACGTCGGATTGAATATAGAATTTGAACAAGAAGATCGCCATTATGATATACTTATGGATATTCAATGGTTACATTAATTTTAGAAACTACATCAAAAGAGCAGCGCCTTTGAATAGACGTGACATGCGTCAAAATTTGATGAAAACAAGATTTATAGGCTCGAATCTTTAGTGTGATCGACGTTAAGTATTATGCAAATACATTACTAACAGAATCCTTATAAAATAAAATGTTCCGCTGGGCGCAGCTAGATACGACCGCAGATGTCGACCCTGAATAGTTGGGGCAATTATGAACACAACATTCAAGCTTGATACAATACTGAATTTGGATTGTGAATAAATATTTGACACAGCATAGGTTTCTGACACAGAATGAATGTTGTCTAAGAACTTAAAAAATTTTAATTTACCTATTCAAACCATATCAGTATTATTTGTTTTTATATATAAATCAGAACTAGCCAATTTAAAATTTAAAATTGGGCACACATAACAATTTCTTGCTATTGCGCAATACTGTGCAATTGAAGATTTCTTGCTATTGCACAATACTAAGCAATTGAAAATTTCTTGAAATATTTGACACATAATAGGTTTCTGACACAGAATAACTGAAATCAAAGAACTTAGAATTGGTCATATGATTTGAATTTATATTCAATTATTTGCTTCTTGTGCAACACAATATGCTGTTGAGAATTACCCCCCCCCCCCCCCCCCCCCCCCAAAAAAAAAATATAATTTACCCCTTTTTTAGCTTTAATTTTGGAACCCGATTTGGACCAACTTGAAAACTGGGCCCATAATAAAAAACTAAGTACATGTTTAGATTCAGCATATCAAAGAACCCCAAGAATTCAATTTTTGTTAAAATCAAACTAAGTTTAATTTTGGACCCTTTGGACCTTAACGTAGACCAATTTGAAAACGGGACCAAAAATTCAGAATCTAAATGCACGGTTAGATTCGGCATATCAAAGAACCCCAATAGTTCAATTTTCGATGAAATCAAACAAAGTTTAATTTTGGACCCCGATTTGGACCAACTTGAAAACTGGGCCCATAATAAACAAGAGTGGACACTCAAAAATGTCTCGCCTGTCGTGTATTTCTAATGAAAGTAAATGCTATCAGACATATTGCATACAGTATTCGAAAAACAGATCAAAACACAAAAACTTAACTATAACCACTGAACCATGAAAATGAGGTCAAGGTCAGATGACACCTGCCAGTTGGACATGTACACCTTACAATCCTTCCATACACCAAATATAGTAGACCTATTGCATACACTATTCGAAAAACAGACCAAAACACAAAAACTTAACTATAACCACTGAAATATGAAAATGAGGTCAAAGTCAGATGACACCTGCCAGGTGGACATGTACACCTTACAATCCTTCCATACACCAAATATTGAAGACCTATTGAATACAGTATTTGAAAAACAGGCCAAAACACAAAAACTTAACTATAACCACCGAACCATAAAAATGAGGTCAAGGTCAGATGACACCTGCCAGTTGGACATGTACACCTTATAATCCTTCCATACACCAAATATTGAAGACCTATTGCATACAGTATTCGAAAAACAGATCAAAACACAAAAACTTAACTATAACCACTGAAATATGAAAATGAGGTCAAGGTCAGATGACACCTGCCAGTTGGACATGTACACCTTACAATCCTTCCATACACCAAATATAGTAGACCTATTGCATACAGTATACGAAAAACAGGCCAAAACACAAAAACTTAACTATAACCACCGAACCATGAAAATGAGGTCAAGGTCAGATGACACCTGCTAGTTGGACATGTACACCTTACAATACTACCATACACCAAATATAGAAGACCTATTGCATACAGTATTCGAAAAACAGGCCAAAACACAAAAACTTAACTATAACCACTGAACCATGAAAATGAGGTCAGGGTCAGATGACACCTGCCAGTTGGACATGTACACCTTACTATCCTTCCATACACCAAATATAGTAGACCTATTGCATACAGTATTAGAAAAACAGACCAAAACACAAAAACTTAACTATAACCACTGAACCATGAAAATGAGGTCAAGGACAGATGACAGCTGCCAGTTGGACATGTACACCTTACAATCCTTCCATACACCAAATATAGTAGACCTATTGCATACAGTATTCGAAAAACAGGCCAAAACACAAAAACTTAACTATAACTACTGAACCATGAAAATGAGGTCAAGATCAGATGACACCTGCCAGTTGGACATGTACACCTTACAATCCTTCCATACACCAAATACACTAGACCTATTGCTTATAGTATCTGAGATATGGACTTGACCACCAAAACTTAACCTTGTTCACTGATCCGTGAATTTGGGTCGAGGTCAAGTGAAAACTGTCTGATGGGGATGAGGACATTGCAAGGTACGCACATACCAAATATAGTTATCCTATTACTAATAATAAGAGAGAAATTAACATTACAAAAAATCTTAACTTTTTTTTCAAGTAGTCACTGAACCATGAAAATGAGGTCAAGGACAATGTACATGTGACAGACGTAGACCAATTTGAAAACGGGACCAAAATTTCAGAATCTAAATGCACGGTTAGATTCGGCATATCAAAGAACCCTAATAGTTCAATTTTTGATGAAATCAAACAAAGTTTAATTTGGACCCCGATTTGGACCAACTTGAAAGCTGGGCCCATAATGAAAAAAACCTAAGTATATGTTTAGATTCAGCATATCAAAGAACCCCAAAAATTCAATTTTTGTTAAAATCAAACTAAGTTTAATGTTGGATCCTTTGGACCTTAATGTAGACCAATTTGAAAACGGGACCAAAAATTAAGAGTCTAAAAGCACGGTTAGATTCGGCATATCAAAGAACCCCAATAGTTCAATTTTCGATGAAATCAAACAAAGTTTAATTTTGGACCATTTTGGCCCCTAATTCCTAAACTGTTGGGACCAAAACTCCCAAAATCAATCCCAACCTTCCTTTTGTGGTCATAAACCTTGTGTTTAAATTTCATAGATTTCTATTAACTTGTACTAAAGTTATAGTGCGAAAACCAAATGTCTTCGGACGACAACGCCGACGACGGACGACGACGACGACGACGCCAACGTCATACCAATATACGACCGCAAAAATTTTGCGGTCGTATAAAAATTGCTAGGTTATTTTTATTTCCACAATAATAATTGGGTGTCTTTTCTTTTTGTCAGTTTTTTTTATTATTTACAGAACAACAATATGGCATCACCCAGGACACTAGTTTTAGTTTGCTGAATGTGAACATCTTGACTTTGGAATTAAGGTCAAAACGAGAACAATCAAAAACGTATATTCCATGGCTTTTGTAGAGCAGACTGAATTGTCGAAATTTACAAACATTACTATAACAGTCCTTGCAAAATTGCAAGCTTATTTATTTCCAAAAAAAATAAACTGAGAATATGTAGGTCAGTTAAATATTCGTATAATTCATTACTTTAGTGACATTCTAATCCCTTACATTTACAACTACTTATATGAAAAAAGAAAGAATTTCCTACCCTTAATCTAAATCTTTCCTGACTACCAAGTATTTGTCCATGTTCTACTTCTTATCCCCTCGTCTATGCTAATTTTATCTACGTACTAATACGATGAAATATTATATTTGAATGGTATTTAAATTTGGCTACAAGGTTAGGACTGTTTCTACCCTAATTCATGGTGGATATTTGATATAAAGATATTTAAACATTAGCAGTTATGTTTATGTTTGTGCTATTTTATTTTTTTATGGGTTATGTCTGTTTTCCTAATTTGTGTATGTGCCCTGTACTACTGTGAAACTACTGCGACATTTACGTGTGAGAGAGTGTTCTGTTCAACCTTGCTTTATTTCATAAGGTCGAAAATTTAACAACCTTTTTTCATGTTTTGTACTTCTGAATATCAATATGAGTTTAACTTCGTGATTTCATTTGGTGTAAAACTGCAAATAAGTACGAAATATACTTGCGAAATGTTTCGGAAATGATGGGAAAATTTGTAACAGTAAACCTTCAGACTTATTTTGATTTGAAGATATCATCTTTGCTAGGGTTTACAGGTAAGTGTGTTTTTACTGCGTGGAATTGTCCACAAGGTGTCTAATGAAAGTTTTTTGGGGCTTGAGAAGTGTACATTAATTACTTGTACGAGTCCTTTAACCGCAATATTGTAGTCATTACTCCTAGACAAGAAGGTTTAGCAGTATTTAATTGATTGTTTTGGGCCATAAAAGATGTAATTACGTAGAAAATAAAGTGAATCAATTTAATTATTTACAAATCATTCCATAAAAAAGATACTTCAGCGAGTTATGCATAGAATGCATATTCCTTATTTTCACAGAAACAAAGTATAGCATTTCACATCGTTGCAAAAAGTTAAACACTGATAAACATGTTTATTTCAATTTTGACGAGGTATAATATCATTATATTCCTTTAAGTGAATATTGAAGGTATCCTCAAATAAGGACGTTCAAGTCGACATCCTGTTGAGTCATATTAATAATTTTTTTTGAAATACACGTTTATTCACCTTGGGGTTGACAGCAAACAAAATGACCATAATAAACAAAGTAGAATAAATTCACATCAATATAGCATACATAAACTTCTACAAAATTCTAGAATCCACATTCCTAAGTTCGAGAGCCTTTTTTTATAAATGGGAGCTGCAAACTGCATAAGATCCTTATGAGAAAGTATTCTTTTGAATATGTCAGAAGTTGATAAAATATTTATATCTGGTAATTTGGTTAAAACTTTATTAAAAAATTATTGTCTAAAGGTATTATATATTGGACATACAAAAAAAAAGAAATGTTTTTCATCTCCAATGAAAGTTAAATTACATTTTTTGCATATTCTATTATTTCTTTTAATTTTTTTGTACCTTCCTATTCAATTTCTAAAACATGATCACTTATTCTCATTTTTATAACATTCTTTCTATTTTCAAAATTTAAATTATTCATACATTTTTCTATTTGATATTGACTGTACAAGAAGAGTTTATTATCTTCTGTCAGTGTATGCATTTTGGAGAAAAATAATGTTTCATAATTGTCTTTAAGTTTTTGCTTTAGTATTTTAGTTAAATTATTTCTCTGTAGCTGATAGTGAACATTTTTAAATGCTTTTTGATTTATATCATTACTAACACATACATTAATGTATTGGTTAGTATTTTAGTAAAATACAATCTACATGATTTAATAGAATAATTAGCATGAAATCCAAATGAATACAACTATAAACCAATATAATGTATTTATAATTATTTCAATCAGCAGCTATTTGATTGTGTTTGTGTTGTGTGGACTTCAAGCTTGTTGAATATAGCTCGTGCTAGTTCTTAAGATTTTGTACTTTTCCCTTCTGAATCTCCTTGAGTGTGGTATGCTTTATTTAAACATTTTAACCTTAAATGTATAGTATTTTGTTGTTGAATGGATAACAGCAAATAATAGTGTATGCTATATACAACCATTTAACAACTCTTCCGTTAATGACTGTAAACGGTGGGAGATGACCTATGGAAGATCGCTGCACGTGCATCGATCTCCCACTGATGTGACGTCCAATGATAATTCGTTTGTCCTTCCTTTTGACCAATCAAGTGTAACGTTATTTAACTTCGTCGACTGTGCTCAATGAATTTACCCCCGGAACAGGAAACCTAAAAATCGCGTATTTACGGAATAAATATGTACTTATACTCGTTCAAAAGTTAAGAACTGGAAAATCCTCAACTCGTTTTTAAGATTCGTCATGCTGCGCTCCACTCGGGGAAGACGTGAATTGTAAAAGCTCGTTAACGATTTTCCAGTCATCACTTTGAACTCGTGTAAGACCTATTATTCTCTGAATGATATCGGCGATTTCTGCAAAGATGGATATAAACAGCTAAAGATGATTTAACTGTACTTGTTAGAACAGTAGTTACTAAAGTATCTTATGTCTTATATTCTTTAAATTCTCAAATGCAAAGTTTTTTTACTGATAATACTTTAAAAAGAAAATACAAAAATATACTGGCAAATTCAATCATTTACAATAGAGTATGCTTGTTGCATTATTTTTTACTAATCTTTTTCTAATATATAACTTTGTTAAAAAACCACAAACACGAATCTTTTGAATTTTAGTCTCAGTATTAACAATACTTTACAATACCAATACTAATTTAAATATACCTCAATAACAGAATGATCACGCATCAAATAATCTTTGATTATTTAAATAATCTATAGGGTAGAAATCCTTTTGTCCAAAAGTAGTGGTATATATTAAAAATCAACCAAATAATTACAAATTGAAAAATTGTAAGCAAACTGTCCATGCTGTCTTTCAAAAATGAAATATTATAAAAAAAAAAACTACATATGACAAAGACAATATGGCCGTCTTTCTGACAAAATAAATGGGAAGTCATACCTCGATCTGGTATTGGAACATTTCCACGATTTACGCTCCTGGTTTGACAACTATTAATTATAAATTAAGAATAAAAGGAGAAGTAAATAAAAAGAAAATTTCTTACTCATTAGGCTGTTGGTACTTTTTGTCTTGTTTACATCTCGTCCACTCACGTATGTCCTGTATTTATTGTTAAATTGAATTATGACGCGTATTTAAATTTAGAAACAAGGTATTTCGGAATGTTTCTTTCCTTATTGATGGTATATATCTAATATGAAAATATTTGCTCAAACACAGAAACAAAAAATTAATACGGCTGAAATACGAGTGTTTATTACTATATGTCGTTTCATACCATATTTATTTACTGAATGTGAACACTTTCACTCTTCAAGACGACTATATCTCAAATAAGAGAACAGTCGGACCCTTGAATTTTGCAAGTAGCAACACTGTTGTAAAGACAGAAATAAAACGAATTTGTTCGTTATTTTTTTTTAGTTTTCAGTTTTTATTTGTTGTGTTTGTGGGTTTTTATCTGTCTTCCCGGGTTTTGTCTGTCTCATGTATTGCGTTTTTTTTTTTTTATTTTTTTATTTTTTTTTTTTTTTTTTATTTTTTTTTTTTTAGTTTTTTTTTTTTTTTAGTTTTTTTTTATCCTTAGGTATGTTTATGTTCTTTATAACAGAGTATTTATGAATACCTTGATTACCTGGTTGACCCGGCAAATATCAATCTGTACTTAAATATTCATATGGTGTCTGAGTATTTGAGATTAGTTCCCGAAAAATAAAACACTATTTCAATGCAGACATGCATGTTTGCATAACTTTGCAATCTTCGTAATCACTCCAAGTATATCTTTTATGAATAGTTTCATTTTTCTCTTCTACTATGCAACAATAATGGGCCACGAGCATCAAAATACAGACCTGGCTAGCCTGTCTCCTGGTAGCGAATGTTGCTCATAATTCCGAAAACGTGACTGAAGTTTCTAAAGGATTTTGATAATGATAATCTTCCTTAGTTTCTGAAAAAAAGAGAAAAGGCCGCTGTGAAAGACTAAATTATCCAATCTCAAAATCTCTCTCCATAAAATAAGTTGTCCTTTGTGTACGCTTAAACCAAATTTCCTGTTTAGGTTGATGTTCATTGTTGAATGTATTGTCATATGGGCAAGCATGTTATTGTAAAAAGGGTGAACATTGGGTGTTCACGTATCAAATATATACAGGCGCTATATGTAAACGCCATTATTACCTCGTTTGCTTCTTTTTTTTTCTTTTGTAAACTTTATTGTTCATGTTTGTGTTTTGTATTCTTTTATGTTATTTTTTGTCCGGGTTTCTATGGGTTGGATTGAATTCAAATTGATTGATTGGTATATTATTGTTGAACTTTCCTGTTATCCATTTTGTTGCATACCCGCGGTTATCCACTTGAATATTTGAATATTTCTGAAGCGCAAGCACTACGGGCGATGAATTGAGCTAAGTAACATCTATCAAATATAAATGTCTATAGAATTAATGAATGGCTTTCCTGTCCAATACCAATTCAATGATGACTTAATAAGGTAATTTATCCAAGTGCATATTGGAATTTTTTTTTAATTACACATCGTTGGTTTTATCATTATTGTTAGATAAATTCGCTGTTTCCGTCCTTGTAGACCGGATCATTTGAACAGAACAAATAGTTTATATATCTACAGAATTGTCATTTGAATTATTTGAGTTATTTCCTTATCGTCATTTTTAATGATTTTTTTTAAAATGTTGATCATCTTTCTTTTCGTTTTCCATGCTGTTAATGGTTTGCCTGATGGTGTCTGCATTGAAAGCACTTCAAGGTTTGTTTTTAATATAAATATTCCAAATATTTTTTCTTTCACCTTTTTTCCCTATTTGGTAAAGGGATTAAATTTCATGTATCCTTTCTTAATTTTTTAAAAGATATTAATTTCGAGGCGCCTAGTGATTTATCTCTATGTAATTCCTGAGAAATCAGGACTTTCATGCACTTACTAAATGTCTTAGTAATTAAGTCAAAATACTAAATTACATGAAATTCCTATTTTTTTAATGTATATATACCTGTTTGTTTTAATTGTTTTGGGTTTTGATGGTTGTGCATATTAATTCATCATTATATCTTTAACCGGATTTCCAACATTTTATCTCGAGGACTGCTGATGAGTTGTCAGTCAACGAAATGGCCATACAGTGCATCAAATTTATTTCGGTATTTTGTAATACATGTTATGTATATATTATGGTATTTTGTGATACATTATATATATTGACAAATTACAACAATTGATGATAGAGACAAACATATGAAAGGAATCTGAAATTATTGTTCATCAAGCTGAGAGAGCTCAGTCCATTTGCATGAGACAGAGATTTATCAAATGTTCTTGCAAATCTGGTTATGCTACCAAAACGTGTAAATGTCTTAAATCCGGTGTTCTTTGTAACTCCAGATGTCACAATACTAATACATGTAAAATCAAGTAAACAATATCTGTAAAACTGGTAAATGGTTGTTAAAAATGTGACTGTTCATTGTACATAATTATGTTCAGGAAAAGCATTTTCAAGCTAAATAATCTGTTCACTATTATATATATATAATATTTTAAATAATTCCAAAAAATATGAAATATGTGTAAAACTGTTATTAATTTCAAGAAATTACTATTCTTTTTTATATTTCATTGACTTACTAGAAATGATAGTACAAATTACGTGTACTTCCTGACATGTTTAGTAATTACGTGAAATTCCTAATTATACAAATTAACAAACCACGCAAAATATACCCGTATAATCGTTTGGTTTCCCGTTATTTATGGTGCATACAATATAGGATAAAAATGAAGTGAAGGTAAATGTGAACCTAATTGAGGATGGCCTTTTTTCTTCTTTTTTTTTTGTACAATAATTCACTTTCATGCAATGTATTAATGTTTTAGTCTTAACATATCACCCGAACATTTATTCCCAGCACTGATTTTTTTCATTTTAGGAAACATATATGTTGTGGTAATTACGAAGAAGAAAAACAGAATGGAACGTGTATCCGTATGTAAACATTGTTTAGCATTGACTCCCATCATATTTAACATTATCGCCATTGACTGAGTACAATTTTCGGAGAAAAGGCAATTCCTAATGATACGACCAGCTCATAGATGTATTTTATTTCGATATTATAGAATGGACTTGAAATTGGTTTTAATATACTGTTATAAATTTCAACGAAAATCACAAGCTTCTGTTTTCGTCACTTTTGCATTTTGAATTTGCTCTTCAATATATACGTTGTGTTGTAGTTTCGGCTTTCCACGTGTCCGTCCTTGAGCACAGCTGATGGGGTTGTGTTTCGATGAAATATGCATATCTTGTGCATTGTTTATCGCATAATGTGTATCAAGATTTTATTTGCTTGTATTTAAATAAAATTACATTTTTGTGAACTTTAGTTTTCATAAGGCAAACTGAATGTAGGTGAAAGAAATATGTAAGCTATACCACAGTCGAACGACACCTACAAATCTACTTCCATAAAGTGACTTTGATCACCGGGCGTACAAATGTCCTGCATTGTAGATGTCGTTTAAGATGCAATAAATGTTAATCCATCGGACACCTGAGTACACCCATGTTTTCTGATTAGATCCATGTTGCTAATCGTTCTTTTTTTTGTGCCGTGTGTGAGTTGTTTGTTTCTTTTTTTTTATTATTATTATTATTATTTCTCGTACTTCCATTTTGTTTTTTCTTATTGTCTAGATTTACAATCTTTTGTAGCACTTAGTATTGTCTCCACCGATATAAACATGATCTCATATGGAATGTGTTCTGACGTTCCATGGCGACAGCCAGAAAAGAAAATGTACATTTAAGTTAAGAAAAATAGACCAAGCCTTTGTTTAGCGAATCATTATATACCCTTAGACTTCTTATAAGACAAAGCAGACGTAAATTTCCTGCCTTGTTAAACTCTTAATGTTCGCACGTGAATTGATAAGATGAATAAAAAAAAACCTAACAATAAACAATTTGTATTTTGTGTATAATTTAACAGCTTTTTTTACCTGTAATCTTTATGCACATTTTTTTTTCAGCTTGTAAATATGGTTTCACATCCAGACAAGGAGAATCTTGTAAACCTTGTCACCAGAATTACCATGGCAACAGATGTCTAGATAAATGTAATTGTAGCATTTTTGAAAGGTGTGGAAATCAGTAACAATACAATTGTTAAAGTGTTTATTTTTCTGTACCAAGGCTCACTAATCAAGTGATATACACTTTTATATCCCGTTTAATTGTACCTTCTGGTAATTTATAGTATAGTTAAAATTTCAGAAACAAGTGTTTTTTTTTTTATCTTTAGCCGTGCGTTTTACTGACGTGATGTAACTGTCAAAATTGGAAGTGAAAGCTTCTTCAAGATTGTAATCCTAAACTTAGTAACCAATATTATTAGATATATAAAAGGAATAATATAAGAACGGCGCGTTAAATTTGATCAATTATATTCTGACTCTCATTAAGTCTCCCAAACGAGGTGGGAGACTCGAGCTCATAGATTTTGATTTGCGAATTTTATCGAATATTTTTTTTTCTTCCTTACCGATTTTGATCGTTCGAGTTAACCGTCAGAGTTATGGATCTGAGATTTTCCATGATGATAGATCAATGTCTCTAGTTGTGCATAATACAATCTATTTTTATTTGTGTGTGTGTGGGGGGGGGGGGGGGTTACTATACGACCCCATGGGGATTTGTTTTCATCGAAAAACTCTGCAAGAGTGACCAATAAACATATCATATCATATATTTCATTATACACCGTGACCACACCTATTAAATGACATATACCTCGTTCATCTAGGGGGTTATCCCCTCCCCCAACGTCGATAATATTTTTTTTGAAAAATTTCATATGCAATTAAAATCCATAGCTTTAAATCATATATTTTATTATTCTCCGTAACAGAACGCATTAAATGACATGTACCTCATTCTTTCAGTAGGGTGATCCTAATCCCAATAAATCGATAATGTCTAAATATATAATAAACCATTAAAATCCCCACTCCTAAACCATAGAATGTGTTATTCCTAATGGTAAAACGCACCAAATGACATATACCTCGTTTTCTCGAAGGGGGTTTTCACCACTCCTGACAAATCAATAATGTTCAATTATCTCATAAACCCTTAAAATACCCAACCCTAAACCATATTTCCTTATTTCCCATGGTAAGACGCACCAAATGACACATAACTCGTTTCAGCAGGGGATTATCAACACTCCCCTCAAATCAATAATGTTCAATTATCTCATAATCCGTTAAAATTCCCACACCTTAACCATATATTTTCTAATTCCTCATGGTAAGAAGTACCAAATGACACATACCTTGCTTCCTCAGGGACTTATCACCACTCCCATCAAATCAATAATATTCAATTATCTCATTCACTGTTAAAATCCCCACCCCTAAATATATTTTCTTATTCCCCATGGTAAGACGCGCCAAGTGACACGTGCCTCGCTTTCGTAGAGGGTTATCACCACTCCCATCAAATCAGTTATGTTCAATTATCTCAAATAAAATTTCAACGGTCAAGAGCCACGTCATAATGGAGAAACGGCATAAAAGCGGAGAGCGATGCGTATAAACAACACCGTGCTTCTCCTTTAATTGTCATTCTCGCCCCCCTTAAACCAATTATCTTGAATTATATGAAATTAAAAATCTGTAAGAAACCCGACACCTAAACCGTATATTTTCTTATTCACCATGACAAGACGCATGGACTGATATATACCTCATTTACCCAAGGGTTCATCCCTATCCCCTCACATCATTGAGATCGCTGCCCTTAAATCATATATTTTCTACTTCCCCATCGTAATACAAACATATTGATCAAAACCTAACACTCTCACCAAAGCAGGGGGGTCATCCTCGGCCTCAAATCAATAATTTTTAATTATTTCAAAATCGTACAAAATTTCAAATCTCATAAACCATTTGACTCCATACCCCGTAACCACATATATGCCTAGTTGCCTATAAGGAGACCCAATAAATGATTTTACACATTGCCCAGGAAATGGGGGTATTCCCTCGTAAAAATCAACAGTTTTTAAGACATGGAGATCCTTGGCCCTTAATTATAAACATTTTTTATTCTTTGTGAAAAGCTCAGATATCCCCAGAGTTCATGCCCACCCCTTTTAACACGGGATGTATCATCCGCGTTCTGAATAGCCTCGACACTGCTGGCCGGGATAATCATTATGCCCATGACAAGACCCAGTGAATGCATAATTGGTATTGTTCGCGATAATTTACTATTCCCGGAAGTTAATAAATTGTTATACATCATTAAAAAAATCTCCAATAACATTTTACGCTAAACTGTATTGGTCTAACTTTTTTATTTTTTGTCTGATTTTTATGGGCTTGTTTATTATGCTCCTTGCTGCAAAAGAAATAAAAAAATCACTTTCTATCCGTTTTTTGTCTATATTTGTAAATCGTTTATGAGATATAAGGTGACACGCTAATTTTTGAAACTGTTTATTTCTTCATCGGAATTCATAATACCCAACAAAAGTTACTGCAGAATTTTTTTTTTTTTTTTTTTGCATCTTCCTCCGTTTTTAAAATTAAAGGTCAAAGGAGCCATTATAAGTTCATTAATGCTTATCCCATATCCTTAAATTTTTATATGTATATTGAATTTTGCCTTGCCCTTACCCAAATGAATGAAAATGAAAGAGAAAAATCCTAGCTGTTGTCATTGACTCCGATGGGTAAAAGGTCGACAAGGTCACTTATTAAGAGAAGAACGTCTGTTTCAGGATGATATCTATCAAAAGATGAACTGGTTTCGTTCTGCGATTTCGCAGGTGTGTTATAGCTTTTTTTTTTTTAAAACTGTAAACCCGAAATTTGAATGTAAGTACATGTCTATTTTTGTTAACCCGTTAAATGCATTTTTGCAGAGTATTGCTCCTGGTCGGGGATCATGACTGTCCAGTTATTTTTTTTTTCTTTTTGTTTCTTTCTTTTTTGTAGGTGTTTTTGTGTTAAGAATAAATTAATAGTTGTCATTCTTTATAGATAAATTTAATTTTATTGAGTGAATATGCAACTCAGATTTTTTTAATTATTAATGGGTTGTTTCATCTTTTTAATTATTTTATTTTCTGTCCTGTCATCATATTGTAGATTTAATATAATATTGATACAAGGAAGACATCAATGTATCAGACATAATATGCAATAATAGGTATTATTTCATTTGCTTGTCATAAATTTTAAAAAAAATTCTTGTTGTGTTGCAATTGTGTTATTTTATATAAATATGATTCAAATTACACTGACTTGATGTCGGGAGGACTTATCGTGGCAGGTAAGAAGTCTTTCTTATTATTTTTATTTAATGAACCGAATGTATTTTATTACACCATGGGAAAAAAATCAATTCTCGAAAACGGTTCAGAGCTATGGATATATATCTCTGTCAATGCAGCATGTCGACAAGCACAAGTTGATCAAGTGTCACATTGTATGACTGTAAAACTCGGGTCACAAAAAATACCCATATCACGATTTTCAAGCAACCTCTCCATTAAGTATGCATAAACTTTATTTATTGAATACAATGTAAGGCATTCGAGTTATAAGGGGACTTCGTAACAGTTCTCTGTTGCAGTTATTACTCATTTAATATATTGATGTATACATTCTGTATATTTAATTTAATATTTTATCTTAACTGAAGTTTGAGATTACATGTATTAATATTTATACTGGAATTTCTCTGAAACATTTGTAGGTGTCATCATATATTTGGATGTCTGAAGCTCTTAACTACAGACAGTAGTGGCGGTAAGATTACTTTTGGCAAATATTGTATCTCTTTAGAAAATTGTATATATAGAATACGTTTTTAAATGGGTAATAAATGTTGGCCAATAACTGCAACTGAAGTATCAATTCCATCATGAAATATTTAAAACTATATATATCATGATACGATATGTTTAGGGTTATAATTAATATTCAGGAGAGAGGTAAAATACCCTGCAATTAGTTTAGGTTATTATACCTCAGTATGTTTTTTATATATGAAAATCCAGACATTTTAATTTTACTATTTCTTACCGGTGATTAGTTTCCAAAACTAATCACCGGTAAATACTGACCGGTGATTGGTACTAGAAACTATTGACGGTAAAGTGTTTCGGCATAATAAAACAGTTATTTAACAGTAATTTCGGGATATAGCCATTTTATTTGTCCCTCGACACATTGACTATTTCCCTCCGCTACGCGTCGGGAAAATAGTCAGTGTCTGGGGACAGGTAAAATGGCTATATCCCTCAATACTGTCAAATAACTGTATAATATTGTTTAGCCTACTATGTGTAATTATGAACTATATTCACTACAGGCGACACTGACCACCAAACCACAATACACATACACACACCAAATATAATGAGTAAGTATAGTTCTCATTTCAGTTTTTTCTTGTTTTTCTATTATATCGAAATTTACTTTTTTTGCAATAATAATAAATTGTATGCTAGTTAAGAATGCGCCAATAGCAGCTATCTCTTCGAAAGCACCCATTCTTAATGTCCTATTGACAAATGTCGATATCGTGTAATAACAAGGCAAACTGCATACATATTAATGTTTCGATTGCCAACAAGTGATTTTATAATATAATATCATTTGCATAAGGTTATCCATATTGGCTTAGTTATTGATCCGAGGCCAGCCATATTGGACTGAGGCGAAGCAGGGCATGCTTTACCTTCCGAATCACCTCATGTCACTCCCGGTTTTTTTATTGAAATTCACCTTGCTAGTTCTTTTTTGTCCTATTTTTGTTTAGTTTATTATCTATTTTTTTCATTCTTTTGGTTATACATGTATCCTTGTGGCGTTTGTTTGTTGTGTTCCATTCTCATGACTCTGTCTTTTCCTTAGGTTTCGAATTTACGGACTTTTACCAATGTTTTGTCGCTTTGGTTCCTGGCTCTCTGTTGTGTTCATATTTTTGGATTGTGCTCTTTTGTGTTATTTTGTCAGGTGGGTTGCTTTGATTGATATGTATGTTATTGTTGACATTTCCTGTTATCCATTTTGTTGTTTATCGGTATTCTTTTGCTGATAGTAATTTCTTTCTATAAAATAAATAAATTATTTATGTAGTTTTATCTGTTGTTCTGCACTAATACTTTTTTATATTCATAAGATGGCATCCTGTGATTGCGACATTTTGTTTATCACTCGTGCAAGACGATTTAAAACATTCAGAATAATTTATGACAGAAATAAATACCGTTAGATCTAAATTAAAGATAAAAAGACAGCTTCCATAAGAGAATTAAAATAATTGAATGATAAACAAATTTAATATGCTTATATTACTTACATTATGGAATGGTGGCAATAATTGATTCACGAAGCTCATGTTTAAGTCAAAGATGTTAGAAGTTATTCATCATTTCGTGTTGATCATTTATTTTCTTTGGTGTAAAGTATAATTCTTAATTTTAGGATTGAACTTGTCCGTCCGTTCGTTCGTTCGTCCGTCCGTCTGTCCATCCGTCCGTCCATCTGTCCATCCGTCCGTCCATTTACCTTGTAAGCGCAACTCCTACTAAATCGTTAAATGGATTTTGATGAAACTGTATACGAAGGTTGGGTATCATATTTAGATGTGCATGAAGCAAGACAAATATTTTCGGATGCTTGTAAAGGGAGGTAATCCAACTTAAATATATATACTTTTATACTTTTATATGTTTAAAGCTTCTAAGCGCAACTCCTATCGAACTGTTCAATGGATATTGATGAAGCTTTATATGAAGGTTGTACGTCATATGTAGATAAAGCAAGATAGTTATCACAGGATGCTTGCAAAGAGGGATTATCCAAAATAAGAGTTTTGCATGTTTATAACTTGTAAGTGCAACTCCTTCTAAACCGTCCAATGGATTTTGATGAAACTTTATGTGAAGGATGGGCAACATGAAGCAAGATAATTATTGCCGGATGCTTGCAAACGGAGCTGATCCAACTTAAAGGTTTTACATGTTTAAAGCTTGTAAGCACAACTGCTCCTAAACCGTTCAATGGATTTTGATGACACTTTATATGAAAATTAAGCGTCATATGTAGATGTTCATGAACCAAGATCATTATCGCGGGGCCTTGGTGGCCGAGTGGTCTAGGTAGTTCGTCATGACTACTACTGATCACAAGCCTGTCAACGCTGGGGTTGTGAGTTCGAATCTCACCTGTGGCGGGGTGTGTTCGACTCCGATCTTAATTGACAAGGATTGCCAATTTTCCTACCGAAGGTCGGTGGTTCTCTCCAGGTACTCCGACTTCCTCCACCGATAAAAACTGGCCGCCGCGAAATGGCCAAAATGTGCTGAAAACGGCGTTAAACCCCAACTAAACTAAAATAAACTAAGATCATTATCGCTGGATGTTTGCAAAGGGAGATAATACAACTTAAGGGTAACTTTTTTAAAAGCTTGTAAGCACAACTCCTCCTTAATTGTTCTATGGAATTTGATAACAATTTATATGAAGGTTAAGCGTCATATGTAGATGTGAATGAAGCAAGATCCTAATAGCCGGACTCTTCCAAAGTGAGGTAATCCAACTTAAAGATAAGTTTTTTAAAGCTTGTACGCACAACTCCTCCTAAACCGTTCACTGGATTTTGATGAAACTTTATTTGAAGATTAAGCATGTGCATGAAGCAAAATAACTATCATCGGATGCTTGCAAAGGGAGATAATCCAACTTAAGTTTTTTACTTTTTTAAGGCGTGTAAGCCCAACTCCTAGTATTGTAAGGTGGTATCATTCAGTGAGATGACTCACAGTTCTAGTTAATTAATGTTATAATTACTTGATTCATTATTTTATTCGACTTTTTACAATGCACGTACGTTAATTTGGAAAATTAGTGTAATATGTGCTTATTCGAGCATAATACTTTCTTGTAGGAAGAACTAATAGGGGTAGAACATATGAAAGCGAAATATCAACCAAAGGGTTCACAACACGTCATGTGATAGGTAAAATATAAATTACGTTTTACAAAATAAGTCTGTAGAAAACAGTTCGTGTTGATGGAAAGATATCACAGGGATAATATGCAGCGAGAGATTGATAACTTGTATTCATCAATTTACTTAAGGAAATAATCTGCCCTGTCATTTTGGACTTGAATTTGGAAAGAGTAGAAATTGGGTGTGTTCATTAACAGGGATTTAAACACGAGTGAAGAGTTCCACACCATGCTTCATGTTAATACTCAAAGAACACTTTTTATAATTAAAAAAAAACTGTTCAATGCAAATGCAGCAACACGTCATTTTAGATCAAAATGAACAACGCAATTTTGATAATATGATTATTTGAAAAATTATTTTGGACTCGTTTGACTACTCCCCAATAACCGAAACCATAGCACAAAATATCATTTTCAAATAAAAGATTTCCAAAAGCCAACTATATAAGTAATTTCACAAAGAGATAGATTATGCCTGATCAGGAGATAATTTCATGTTCCGGAATCATGATTTACTTTACCTCAAGCAGTTTTATTGATGTCTTCAAAGGTTCCAAATAATTTTAAAAGAAATATCACAAAAAGGTTAACAATGACACAACAATAGGTAAACATCAGAAAATAACCATATATCTATTCATGATGAACTGAATTGGAACATTCAACAAAAATAACAGCTATCCCTTTATTACAGTGTACTGCATATAGTGCAGAAAATTTATTTCACTTGGAATACTTAATTCTTGGTCGTTTAGATTTTTTAAAAAGATTAAATATGAGGCAAATTGTCATTTTCATGCTGTTTACACTTTCCTGTCAAACATTACAGATGACGATACATTTTTACGCGATGAGTCGATTTCTCGGGTAACAACTGAAAAATACAAAATAGTACAGGTTATTAAGTAAAATAGAATTAGTAATCCAAATTTAATTCAAGTTCGTATGTCTTCTTCAACAGAAACTATTTTTTTTACAAATTAAGACGAGCAAAGAATCAGTTAGAACGAATCTTTTTAAGGAACAGTTATTTTTGTGTATAGTTGTATTTCTGTGTTGGGGCTTGACATGTAATGCAAAAAAAGCGTAAATTTGTTCAATTTTGAATTCTCCGTACTTGATTGTGTAGATTTAAAGACATTAAGATAGAAATGAGATAAATAGCCATTGCATATCTTGTACACTGTTTTGTCAAATATTACAGATGACGATACTTTTACACACAATCAATCGAATTCTTCTGGAGGTTAGTGAAATATTCAAAATAGTACAGTTAGGCCGGTTTTTACGAACAATAAAATTAGTAATCCACATTTAATTCAAATTCGTATATCTTCTTCAACAGAAACTATACACTTTTTACAAATCAAGAGAACCAAACTTAAAGCAATTCGCTTCGAGGTACAGTGTTGCATTGCTTTTTTAGTATAATGTTTTTTTATTGTTATTATTTGAAACACCATACTATCCTTCAACTTTAAAAAAAATCCAAACCATTACGACGGTAGAGGAAATCCGATATCAACATCCAGAGAGAACACACACTTCATAAATATAGCCAAGGGAATGAAAAAACATATATAGTGAACAAAAAGTAATAAAACAAGACCGATGAAAACCCAAGGTGTTAGTGAACTCCTATGAAAAGTTGGAATTAAAAATGCTGCATAAGATGTACAAATTTCGACTCATCAGTTGTGGTCAAGGCCTAAAATATTGAAAACCAAAACAACAGTCCTAAAATTTGAAGAGCAAATTCAAAAATACCAAAATGACCAAAAGGGGTAAAGCCAGAACCATCTAAGGACAGAGCAGTGCACGAGGGAGATACTCCTTAGTTTTCACAAATTTTACAATTTTGTAACAGTAAAACTTGAAGTGACACCATGTACTTGAGATACAATGTACGTACGCGTGCATCATTCCATTCCATAGCATGTAAGGACATTTTGTGAGCTTATTTTTCAAAATATTAGTATTGATCTACCTTAAAATGACAAATGTACATAAGGAGCAAACAAAAAAGACGCAATCAGTCAGACAGACGAACCCGGAAAGACAAATGAACAACCACAAGTACAACAAATAAACAATGAAAACTAAAAAACAATAAACAACACGATTACTCTCATCAAAACCAGGAGTGAACTCAGGTGCTCTGGAAGAGTAAGCAGTTTCTGCTCTGTATACGGCACCCGTCGTGCAGTTCAACAAAGTCAATCCATTGGTAGTCACAAATCGGTGGAGGTACATGGAATGTTACGACGGTGGGGACAAGTCCAGCATCGTCTTAGATATCGGAACACTGTAAATGTCAATCAATTCTTGATTATGACCGTAAAATTTTCTAAGTGATGACATCAACTTTTCCCTGATAAACCCTGAATAAGAAACCTTTGTTATCCTCTTTGTCATGCCTTTTAATATCGGATACGCTGAGAAACGTAGACGCCATATGCATGAGATACTGGTATATTGCTACTCAAGAAGGGAAAATTAACAATAGGAAAGTCGAAGTCACCACGTTTGTCATAAAGTTTTGTCATAGTCTTTTTCAAGAAAGAAATCAAAATATGACGCGGACTTCGATGTATCTGTAGTATCATTAATTTCAAGTTCACTGGGATAGATGAGATGTAGAAAGTCTTGGAATTTATCGTTATTTGACGATTTAAAAATGTGGAAACAAATGATGAATTGAAAAAGCTCATTTATCAGTTTTCCGAGGCATGATACAGAACTGTTTTATAAATTAATTCGGTGGATGGACTAGTGCTTAACGTCCAGTGTGAATTATTAAATATCAGAACGAGAGGATGGTGTAATATAAACCCTGCTTGTATTAGACCAACATACAGCGTCTCATTTTATGGGTGCTAGCTCAAGAAATAAAAGTTCACCGGAAAATATGTCACCCTATGTCACCGAACCTGCTACCTTCCTTACTCGAGTCAAGCACGCTATCACGAGACCCAAATGGCGGTTCACTGGTGAAGACATATTTGATTTCTATTCTACTACGCGTACAAGTAATAAAATACATTCTGTAAGCCAAAAAGCTTACATGAAACAAAACTTTGATTATTAAAAAAATAAAGGCAAAATAAAGGCAACCAGGTATTTTACCTTGACGTTTGTTATTTTTTAGGCCCAGATAAGACTGACTGGATGATATATCTTAGTGTATTAACCGGCATGGTAATAATACCATGGGTTATTTTTGCGCTTTACAAATGTAGGAAAAGACATAATCGTAGAAAAGCAACCTTAATCAATAATACTTTAACGACCAACAGAGTATTCGAAGAAACTAGAAATGAAACAGACCACGAACATGATGAAAACCAAGAAATATACGATATAAGTGGCGAAATATATCACAGCATAGATGAAAGCCAAATGATTGATATGAACGTAAAGGATAATTCATATCTTGACGTTATAGAAGGATCACCCAGCCAAATAAACGTTTTGAATCTGAAAGATGATTGGAATATTGAGGTTATTGACGGATCGCCAACTGGTAGCCAAAAGATCGATCGGAACCTAAAATATAATCCGTATCTTGAAGTTATAGAACAATCTTCTAGTTCTGGGAGTTCCGACAGTTATATAGAGCCTAGGTCCAACGAAGACAGGACACGTTATCTCAATCCTTATAATCCCTTGATAACAACCACAGAGGTTCATGTTTACCAGGGCAATAAACAAACCGCAATGGAATTAGACTGCAACGTTGATAATGAGGGGTATTTGGTCCCACAAGAGCGTTTAGTTCATCTGGAATTGAATAAAAATAAAGAATCTGGTAGTGAAGCATGGAACGATTGTGAATTTTTTAGGGATATGGAATCGATTTCTATAGGAAGAACATGCAGTGAAGTAAATTTATGTACAAAACAACGAATCGAGAGTAAACATGACACATTGTGACTGTACAGGTTTAAACTGAAAAGACGTGAAGTAAAACATGTAAAATATGCAAAGGAAAATTCAATTTGCGAATTCTATTATTTCGGATTATATATATAATCATAATAATAAAGGGGTTGCATGTTTTCTGCTGTTTGAATCTAGTGATATCGTAGACCGATGTTTCATTTCTGTATATAACAAAATTAAGTAACTAAGTTTCTAAATTACAGTGGAAACATACGTATTGTTGTTTTAAGGTTATTCTTTTATGAAAAAAACATGTATCAAAAAAGAAAAAGGAAAAACAATGTACAAAAACTGAATCTGAAGCGACATCACACTGCGTAAGCCATGATCAATAAATACCCAAAATGTCGAAAACTGTTTCTCCTTCTCCAAAATCGTCTTTTATAATTGTATGTTATAACCAATTGACCACAACTGGTATAGCCGATAATACTTCATCCGTTTCGACACCCATGCAGTGTTTGTGGTTCAGGTATTTTAAAACGTTGGGATGAGTAAATTCAATTGGCATTGTTCGTAGAATAATTGAATAGTATATATTCCAGTAAATAAGTTGGTGTCTTGCTTAAAACAAGGAGTTGTGTTGCTGGATGTTGTGGAAACTAGACATAGCTGTGCAAAGGTGATAAACTTTAAACTAAGATTTCATTACCAGCAGTGGAGGCTTTAGAACATATTAGGTACAAATGTATTATGTATTAGCTCACCTCTACTATAGGCCATGTTAGCTTATGTCATCACTTTGCGTCTGTCGTCCGTCTTCGTCATCCGTCGTCCATCGTCCGTAAACTTTTCACATTTTCACCTTCTCATCTGAAACTATTCGGCGGATTGTAATCAAAGTTGGTAGGAATGATGTATGGAAGGATCTCTATAAACGGTCGTCCATGGCCGCCAGATGCCATCTTTGATTTTTATTGGCCAATTTTCAAACATTTTCTACTCTAAAACTACATGATGAAATGTTTTGAAACTTTGCAGGATTGATGAAAACATTGTCCTCTAAAAACGATCCACTTTTTGTTGAGATTCGTTTGATCAACGGCTGCGGCTGTTCAAAATTTCTATTAAAACTATATGGGACAGGACTTTTTGTAATTTACTTAGGAACTAATGGCAGACTGTAACCAAAGTTGGCATGAATCTCATATGGTAGGACAGATTCAAATGATCCACCTTTTATTTAGGTCAAAAATCAAATATCAAGGATACTTTGACAATTTTGCATTTCTTTATTAGCTTTTCAAATCGCCTAAAGGAAGCCAGGTGAGCGATTCAGGCTCAGGTGAGCCTCTAGCTAATTTATTAAGTAGTGTTGTCTTAGTGCATATACTGATACAACAATGGCCAGTACAGATTATCCAGAGTTTCTGTGTCTTTGGACAAGTGCTGAGAATTGCCCGTCTATTGAAATACGTCAGGGTGGAGTCGGCAGTAGTAAAGACTTGAAATAGTTGCTAACCTTCGCGCGGGTATATTAATATTGTTGGCGTTTGCGCAAAGGCACATTAGCTCCTGCACAGGTTTGCCATTAGTTGTCAGTACAAGGCTATATAGTCTTCCTGTTGTGCATCCGTCGTCGTTTAAAGACGAAATAGAAACAATTCCGTGTCAGAAGTGTCCCCAAATCCTTCAGAGAGGTTAAAAGTTTCTCAAATATGCAAAAGACATTTATCCAAAAGAGCAACATTTGAACAAAGCTAAAAGGAAAAGTAAATGCTGTTCCTTTTTAGATCTTACTATAAATATTGAAAATGGAGAGATACTTACTAAAATTTGTGATAAAAGGGATGATTTTAATTTTCCAATTACTTACTTCCTCTTTCTTGACGGACACTTGCCTTTTGGCACCATCGTATGGAGTGTACATATCACAGTTTGTACACTGTGCACGAATTTCCTCAGGGCTAGAAGATTTTAACGAGCGAAGTCATACGATTAAAGCTTCTATTACAGGGTTACAGAGATGACAAGCTACTCAATGCTTTTAAAAAGTTTCATTGTGGATATCAACATCTTTTAGCGAAATACCCGGCTTCTAGAAAAGCATTTATTGTGAATGGGATTTCCTATCCTAGTTTCTATTGTAATATCGTGAATAAATACCAAAGTTTCGCTAATAACTCACAGAAACTTGGTAGTTACTTATGATGTTTTCACAATAAGGGCTACAAATATGAAAGTATGTGTAATTCTGTAAAAATTGCTCTTTCTCCCAATGACTTGAAGACTTTAAATTCATACCGGCCTCTCACGAATTCTGCCGATTTCTATTAAACTCTATGACGAGATACCATTAAATCCTTTACGGGAGTGTTATTGAGACCTGTCGTTTAGTAGAGCGACGGTATCCGACCTGCGCATATGAGAGCCTTAGCCAGTTTTACAGTTAAAACGACCAATTATGACCCTGCTATCGAAATTATGTACTGTCCAGTCTTATTTTACAGTTCTAGTAAGCAGTCAACTTGTTGATAATCATATTGTATTGGATTTTATAGTGGGTTTTATACACCAGAGTGTCAGGATAGATAAAGAGAGGTTTGCGTACCCATAAAAACGGTTTAACCCCAACACTGTTCAGTTTCTATACCAATTCAGACTATCTTGACCCTGTTGTGTTTATGTTTGTGTTTTGTGCTCTTTTATGTTGCTTTATGAGTTTTGTCTGTTGAGTTGCTTTGATTGATCGGTATGTCGTTGTTGACCTTTTCTGTTATCCAAATTCGTGTATACCAATATAGGATTAGTCATAAATCAGTTGACGAATATGATTCACGTTATCATGTTTATCAAATGGCCTTCAATGAACCCATAATTAGGGTGTCTGTCTGGTTGTCATCTTTATTGTTGTGTTTTTGTTTTTGTTTTTGTTTTTTGTTTTTTGTTTTTTGTTTTGTTTGTTTGTTTGTTTGTTTGTTTATTTTTTTTTGTTTTTTTTTTAGATATGGTCTTCAAAGTCGATAGCGCTTCTTTCATAAACCATGCTGTTGTTCGTCAGCGGTATATTGACGTCATCAGTGTGTATCATGTTTCTTTTATGTTCAGATGCTTGGAATATTATCAATTGTCGATTCACGTCTTAGTTTAGTTTAAGGCCCTTTCATATAGACAGTACGCCATTCATCTGGAATAATCTGGTTGTTAAAAAGCTTCTAGACTACGAATTGTAATATGGGTGTGATTTCTGTGGGCATTCCTTTGGCTTTGATTACTTCATTTCCCATTTGTATTACGGTTTTATTTTTGGATGCTTGTCAGTATTGCACAATGCCAGGTCCATGTGGTTGAATTATTTGCATGCTTCAGGCGGGAAGCTTGATTTCTCATGGAAAAAACTGAATTGTCGAGAGAAAAATTTGACTTCAGAGGTTGTGTCAATGTATAATTTTCCCTTTACTTTTAGAGATTATAATACTAGTTCAACTGTATTTTTTATATATCTCCAGAACTGATTTTTATTCCGGCTTCTCAATATTTTGTGCTAGCATGTTTACGATATATTTCCATTGTATCCGTCTTGTGATTTTTCAGTTTGATGTTTGATTTTTTGCAACTTTTCGATTATACATTGGAGTTGGCTCAGAATGTTTACCAGTTTCATGAATTTTATTCCGTTTGAAAAGAAAAAGGATTTTAGCTTGTGAAACAAAACTTTCATACTATAAACTCATGGTTTAAAAGGTTGGTGCAGGAATGAAAGAAAATATAGCACATACTATTACTTGATACTGTTAAATTAGGTATATTCAATTATTACGCATGAATCTTCCGTTGCACTTGATGCCATATACGACTGGCCCTGCAACGTGCCTATTCAGATTCAGATTCACACGATGGTATATCACCTTTCGTTGAATATACGAACGCACCAAGATAATGCATAACCACACACTTCCTTCCCCTGTTTTAGTTTGTCTCTCAAACTTTGATTATTTTAACATTCCGACAGAAGATCCTAGTCAGGAGCTGAAATTACCATGTAGGAAATCACTAAGTTTACAAATCATTCAATGTCCACGTGTGAGTGTGGGGAGGGGGGGGGGACTTTTTCTACTGTGTGTCTTTTTTCAAACGTTTCTTTAAAATGAAAATAAAAAATATTTCGCTACCTTTTGTTCCCAATAGTCGTAATGAATTATTGTTTTTTTTTTCACTGCTGAATTGTCCCAAATATTTTACGAGAGCTGATTTTCCAATTTGTTGCAGAATATCATGAGTAGTGTGGTGTTAGGGATTTTCGATCACTAATGTATATCTTTCATTCTGATCTTCCAGATTCATCAATAAAACATATATATATTTAATCTAGTTGTTTATTCCAAACTCAAAAAAGAAATTTTACAACTGAAACCTGTCACATCAGTAGGTTTTTTATTTGTACTCGCCGGTTCACTGACCTTGCTCTATTTACACCAGATTTATGACCGACACCCCACTATTTTTAGACGTACGTCCATTGGTTAATAGATCACATGGGCAAATATTATTAACATTACCGTACATGTACATATGTGGAAATTTTTGGCCTCTACTACATTTTATTTCACTTTTAAACAAAGATGAGAAATGCTTTTTAAGAAAAATGGTGACGTGTATCATAAAAAATGATAAATAAAGGTCTTCCCTGTCTTAGGAAAACATTCCACCAGTTTTTGTGCTCAATCAGAAAAACGTGACTCCTTTGTTTGTAAATATATATATGCTAATTATCTGAAATATCTTGCATGTGCGTAATTCAAGAGATTATAAATAGCCTATCGGAATCTAATGTCAAGACCATAATTGGAATACACATTGTACATGTATATGCCTCCAATTTCCAATTAAACAGTTAAATTAGACTGAATGGTTATGTTGTTTATTAAGCCCATTTATCATTTCTCAGGTATCTTTTATTAATCGTATCTTTATTAGTTTCTTCTTTTTTTTCTTTGTTGTTTTCTAACAACAAGAAAATAATAAACGAAAAAGATAAACATCCGATTAATGAACAATAAATGGGGAAATTATAAATTGGCTTGATAAGGGCAGAACATTTTGATCTACAATTGAATATTTATGACCTTCGTATAATGGCCTTATTTCTGCTATGTGCCCAACATACTTTGGTAACTTATTTCTAAATGAAAAATCTAGAGTTTATTATCATCCATTACATTTCAAATAACAATTTGATCTGTCCCAAAAGCCAACATGTTCACACTTTTGGGAACAAAACTTGCAGAACTTTACATAACATTTGCTTGTGATTGTGTTATATTTGTAGCGAAAATCAAATAATTGTACAATACATATATATTCGCATTAGGTACGAGTGATTTATGGAATTTCTCCACCCGAGATAGTTAAATTTTCGATTTTCAATGCATGAGCCTTTAGCGAGCGTGTTAAAATCTAAAATTTAACTATTGAGGGTGGAGAAATTCCATAACTCACGACTAAATTGAAGGAGAATCTGTTTCTCCTATGATTTTCGATAAAAACTTCAAGAAAATGTCGTTGCTATGTAGTTTGTTTACATAGAACTCATTTCGGGACTTCTCTAGTTTATCGTTCTAATAACTGTAGAAAAAAGGGCGGTAATTCCCAAGTAGAAATTTAATCACCGGGAAGTGGTTAAAGATATTATGTATTTTTATCCCATCGATTAAACATGTCAGGAATAGGAGAAATATAGATTCTCCTTCAGGTACAAATGGGTTATGGAATTTCTCCAAAGGTTGATAAATTCTAAAACTCAATAGTAAATTGAAGGAGAATCTGTTTCTTCTATGATTTTCAACAAAATCCTCAAGAAAATGCCGTTGCTATGCATTCTGTTTACATGAACGCCATTTTGGAACTTCTCTAGTTTACCTTTACAATAAACGTATTAAAAAACGGCGGAAATTCCCATCCAGAAATGTTATGTAAACATGTCAAGAATATGAGAAATGGAAAATACACTATTGTAAAATATATTAAGGTGTTAACCATGACTATGGACTATATGAAACAAAAGGTAGAGTAAAACTTTACTTTTGTTTTGTATTAATATTTCAGATATTGCCAAAAAACGACTTGCAGTTGTAAAAAAGAAACACAGGCTTAAAGAATGTAATACACAGGTTGGGGGATAACCCTCAATTGACTTAAAATATCTTAATTGAGATATTAAGACAATATAACAACTTTATTCATGAATTACCAGCACACAGAAATAAATCTTAAATATAAAAGCACATGCATATTCATTAAAACAAAACCACTTGCATTGTACACTGTAATAGATTACTGTGTTTAATAATAACCCCGGTCAAAAGTAAATCCACCCTGTGCAAACTCCACATTTTGTCAACTCAGGAAAAATGTGTTTTTTTTTTTTTTTAAATTTATCGTTTTCTGGTATTTTTCCAATAAGAAATTGGATTATTTCTCTTTGTACAGCCTAAAACACAAACCGATGAACATGAAAAAATCACTTTTAATTTACATATCTTTTACAAAATGTATTTTTAAAAGATTCGATAAAGGTAGAATTAAAAAACAACATTATATAATATGAATTGCATAAAGATTTAAAAGAACATGTCGAAGAACAATAGGTTTTATTTTGTATGACAGTTTTTAAATTATGCTTTGTTTCTTTTAAATTTACATACTTTCTTCTTCATATCCAAATGTATTTAACATTGATTTGATCTGAAGATTCATTAGAGAAAAAAGCTGTGATATATACTATAAATGAGTAAGAAGTTTAAAATGTCCAGATATTTCAATTGGGATATACCATTATATCCCTTTTTACATAGTATATATCAATTAGGATACAATATCCCAACTGCGGGTTGTCCCCAACATGTTACATAACCCAAAGATATGTTACGGCAATATACAACTTTAAACTTTTTGTCAATGATTTGACTTCCCCAGATATCTGATTTTTAGAATATTGAATCATGTAAAAAATGTTTTATTAAACTGCCAATTGGCATGCAACTTTTTTATTTTTTAACATTACCCACACAACAGCTAATTTACTTCCCAGTCAAGACAGAAATAAACCTATACTATAAGTGCACTAAAAAATTTTGGGAGTGGGCCTATAATGTTACACTACAAAATGGTCCCCATGACTTAAAATACATGTAACTGGTGTGGATTATGAATGATTTTCTGTTTTATTTACTTTCAGATGCCATCTGCCTATTTACTGTTGAATAATTAAATGTCCTTTGATGTTTATTGCCACAGTTGAGTAAAAGGATCATGTCATCTTTATGTGACTTTATTACATCACAAGGTAGTCCTCCATTAATCTTCAAGAACAGTATATCTGAATGGCCCGCCAGCCACTGGACTCCACAGGTGTTAGCAGAGGAACTTATGGATAGAAAATTCAGAAGCAAAATAGCTCCAAAAAATACAGCAGGTAGTATTTTTTCATGACTTTAGCAGAGCAATGTAAACACAAATTTGTGTCCCGAAGATCGAGATGGATGTCCACACAAAAATTTTGATGTCCCCAAGATATAGTGCAGTTATCTTCATTTTATATATATTTTAATAGGTCTTCCAAAGTCAAACTTGTTTAGTTTGGGGTTTTACGCCATTTTCAGCACATTTGGCTATTTCATGGCGGCCACTTTTTATTGGTGGAGGAAGCCGGAGTACCCGGAGAGAACCACGACCTTCGGTAGGAAAATTGGCAATTCCTGTCAATCTAGATCGGAGTTGAACTCACAACTCCAGTGTTGACAGGCTAGTGATCATTAGTAGTCATGACGAACTACCTAGACCTCTCGGCCACCGAGGCCCTAGGAACTTTTGTGAAATACTAGTATTGACAATGTTTCACATGTGATGCTACAATTTTACAGTATTGAAGTTTTTGTTACTGAAACCATTTTTGTACAATGTGAATTCTTTGTGAAATTATAATCAATAACAAAAATATTGCATTAGAGTTTACTTTTGCTGAATGAAGGGTGGATGGATTGTTGCTTATGTCTGCTTGCATTTTTTCATGACATGTTTATCAGGACGAGAACATGTTGGTGTGATAATTATATGAACCTTATTATACCCCCGCTTTTGAAAAAAGCGGGGTATATAGTATTCGTTGTGTCCGTCCGTCCGTCCGTCCGTCCGACTCCTCCTAAACTACTGAATGGAATTTGATGAAACTTTCAGAGAATCTTCATCCCATGATGGCATTGTGCACCTCCTATTTTAGAATTTGATCGGACCAATTTTTGGGGTTTCCCATAGAAAAACATGGACTTTGACTTTCAATGTGATAGGGGGTACCATGATGCCATCCGCAACTCCTCCTAAACCACTGTATGGAATTTGATGAAACTTTCAGAGGATCTTTATTACATGATGTCATAGTGCACCTCCTATTTTAGATTTTGATCTGATGAATATTTGGGGTTACCCATACCAAAACATGGACTTTGACATTCATTGTGATAGGGGTACCATGATGCCATCCGCAACTCCTCCTAAACCACTGAATGGAATTTGATGAAACTTTCAGAGGATCATTATTACATGATGCCATAGTGCACCTCCTATTTTAGATTTTGATCTGATGAATATTTGGGGTTACCCATACCAAAACATGGACTTTGACATTCATTGTGATAGGGGTACCATGATGCCATCCGCAACTCCTCCTAAACCACTGAATGGAATTTGATGAAACTTTCAGAGGATCTTTATTACATGATGCTGTAGTGCACCTCCTATTTTAGATTTTGATCTGACCAACATTTGGGGTTTTCCATACCAACACATGGACTTTGCCATTTATTGTGATAGGGGGTACCAGTATGCCATCCGCAACTCCTCCTAAACCACTAAAGGGAATTCCATGAGACTTTCAGAGAATCTTTATCACATGATGCCATAGTGCACCTCCTATTTTAGATTTTGATCTGACCAACTTTTTGGGTTTTCCATAGCAAAACATTGACTTTGCCATTCCTTGGGATAGGGGGTATCAATTAGTGAGCTTTGCTCACAGTATTTCTAGTTTTGTACTAGAACGATACACTCAGCAACCTTGATTAAAGTGCTAGCTCACGAGGAAACAGTTTGCAGAGAAATATAACACTACCAGACCACATTTTCTGATTCAAATATTAACCAGTCTTTGCTCTTAACTCCTAAATGCTGTGTGCTAATGGCAGAGATGCAGCAGATACATGTACAAATGTACCAATTTTAGAATCTTTTGTTTGACTCAGCCGTTTGTTGCTCAAAGAGTTGTCGTGTTAATGTTTATGTAACTAGATAATTATGTATGGGACAATCCAAGAAAGATTTTTTTTTAAATTTTTTGATATTGTTTTAGCATTGTGGGAAACTGAGTGCATCCATGAAGAGATATCTTTACAGGAATTTGTAGAATGGAATGCTGGGAAATCAAGAGAAGATAACCCACTGAACTCTTATGAAAGATCCACTTTCTCTTGTTACATAGACTACAAATATATGAATGATATGTTTGCAGACATGCCAGATAAAATGAAGGTAAGAGTAGTTATAATTTATTTATAGAGGATAGCTAACAGTAGTAGCCTTTCCTCAGGAGAGTACTTTTTGGTTATCTTGATAGTATATGTAACTTTGGTAATGTCACTTTCATGTTTCATAAAAAAATGGTGAGAGAGATAACAGATGTAAACTCACATAAGATTAGTGTTTTTATCTGCAGTTTTCTAAGGAAAATAATTATATTTTTGGAATTTCAATTTGGATATAAAAATAAGGCAGGACGGGCTCATAATTACATTACATTATCTGTATAAATCGTAGGAACTTTTGGTGTAACTCAGTATCCCCAAAGAAGTTTTATTTCAAAAAGGGAGACTAATTATAAAACAACTTTGTGTAGAATTCTCTTTTCATCTTAACTCAAAATCTACCAACAAATTCCAAATTTTACTATGGACTCTTAAGAGAAGAAAATGATCAGTTTCTGTTGATTTTACTTTGCTTTTGGTCAGTTCCCATAACAATCCTTAGTTCGTCTAAACATTTGTTAATTAAAAGATCATTCAATTTTTTTTTTTTGTAGGCTGTAGATTGGAGTTGTTTTGGTTTAGAGGATAGAGATGGGAGTGACAGTACTATATGGATTGGCACAGATGGCTGTTACACTAACTGTCATTATGACACTTATGGCTTTAATTTGGTTTCACAGATATATGGTAGGTGAGTTAGTTTTTTGCTTAAATTGGAATATCTATAATTTCAGGTATCATACATGTAATTGCATTTAATTTATTATAATAAAACTCAGATTAAGTGATAAGTGTTTTGAGCAACATCCCAGCTGCCAGGGAGGACCAGAATTATTATAAAATTTTAGTTTAATTGTTGATTATCAAAATGGCTGTATTTTAACACTGTGTAATCAAGTTTTGGGTAAATTTTTTTAACTTGCCAAAAACGAGTATGAATTGCTTCCCTTTGATCAGAATTGACACGAAAAAATTAAATGGTGACCTGTGATTGTTTAACATTTATCTCCATTTCACCATAGTTAATCAATCCCTGAACTATTGACACAGTGTTCATTAAAATCAGTTTTCAAGCTATTTGCAGCAAATCAAGATACAGTTCAAAATGCATTTCTTCAAAGAATTTTAGTTTAAATTGTTTAAGATTGACCCTTGATTCCTGTGTCATTTCTCCTGTCAGCTTTAATAATAATGGTTGTTTTTCCTTAATTATTCAAACAATGGTTTTATTGTGCCATTTTATTATTAATCAGGAAAAGATGGATACTATTTCCCCAATCAGATACAGAGTACATGTACCCAACAAGGATACCATATGAAGAATCCAGTGTGTTTAGTCAAGTGGATGTAAAGAGACCAGATCTTACTGCTTTCAAACATTTTATAGTAAGGCAGGAAATCATTATTTCTCATGTCATCTTTTTATAAAAATTGAAACAGATTAAGGATTTTTTTATCATGATGTTGAACCCTATAATCACTGCTATTTGTAAACAATTGTCTTATAAAGTTCACAGTGGTAGAAAATCTAGTGTGTAAAGATGTAGGTCAACATGGAGTTGCTCCATGTAGGAAATCACAAACGGACCCTTAGATTTAATATTACATTTCCTTACATCTTCACTTGTAAGAAAATCTTGACATAAATTACTATGCAGGCAAACCTTCGGACCATCTGTACTTTTTTTTTTAGAAATCTCACCCCTACATTGTTACCTTAGAACCAGGAGATGTCCTGTATGTACCTAGACATTGGTGGCACTACGTAGAATGTCTAGATACAGCAATAAGTATTAACACCTGGGTGGAAATGGTATGTTTATTTGTTGTTATTACAGAATTGTATAACTGTGTCACTAGGTATCTTTTAAACAAGGGTGACGTGGTGTAGTGGTTAGCTCATAGGACTACGAAGCCAGAGGACCCTACCAGTACCGGAGGTAGTTTGATTCCAGTTTGGGATGAAAATTTCAGGGATCAAATTTGTGATGCCTTATCGACACCATTTGCTAGGATGGTCTTGATAAAAGATGCTAGTCCGTTGCATGGGGGCAAAAAATTGATGTCCTGTGTTCAGAGAGAGCAACACCCTAAGCACATTAGAGGCTTCCTTGCAGATTTCGAAAAAGAGAGGGCAAACAATTTGATCTTCTGCTGACGATTAACATTTTTGCTACCCTTAATGGAGTAGAAATGGGAGACATGCTGTTTAAGTATAATATTGATATGAAAGAGTTAGAAGGGATGTTGATAAATTTTTGCCACATCATCCATAGATATACTTGTATAAAGTTTTAGACTTAAAGTGTCTGTTGTTAATCAGACTTTTCAATAACAGTAATAATATTTTTTCAGGATGAAGATAAAGAAAACAGGGTAAGTGAGGCTATAACCAGATTTCTGATTGGATGTTTAATGGATGTAAAGGTCAAAGGTGAAACATTAAAGACCAATCCAGAATGGATCAACCCAGGGGAGGTAATAAAACAGCAGAATCATTTCAAAAATATAGAGGAATATTTAAGATTTAGACCCATTGTTTGTAAAAAATTGAATTATTAGCTCTAGTTAAAAAAATAGAAATTAATATTAGAGATATTGAGAAACATGTCAATAAACCAAGAACCCATAATTAAAATCAAAATTCTAAAACTAGCTGTAATTCAAATATTTTCAATGTGCTTGTCAAGCCCTCAGTTGTTTCATTTAATAATATTGGAAAGTAATTCAACCAAACACTGTCCCATTTAACTTAAACTTATTTATTTAAAGTGAATTGGGAAACAAGTTATACCAACTTATGCTAATCACTCTCCACTTTGTGGGTGCGAGAGCAGCACATGTAGCTGCATCTTAGTATACTCTTTTTGGAAATCTACAGGAACATGAGACAACCATTTTTCATCCCCATCCGATGGGCTAGCATCTTCTATCAAGTCAATCCACACAAATGGTGTCAATAGGGCGCAGATTTGATCCCTGAAATATTCATCACGAGCGCGAATTAAACCAGGAACATTTTGCTTCATAGTCCGTTGTGTTAAACACTACACCACGGCACTCTCTGTTTCAATGTCCATTTACTTCTTTGAAAACATCCCTTTTTTTTTTTAAATGTGTACAGTTACAAGCCAATGTTCAGTCCTTTTTTTTATCCTTGGATGTTTTAATTTCAGGAATTACTGGATGATGCTGTTAATTTTCAATATCTACAAGAGACACTTCATATGGACAAATATTCCTGCAAGAAGTGCCATAATTTAACAAAATTTGCAGCTTTTGTTGGAAAATTTGCTATTTCAAGGAATTCTGAAGAGGAGACAATTGATGAAGTCGAGAAATGCAATCAGGAGGGACAAAAGTCAAAAAGAAAGAACAATTCCGAATATTCAGTTGGTAATAAAAAACAGAAAGTTCATGATTTTGAGAAGACTGAAAAAAAGACATCAAGATTGCTTCACAATAGTACATGTAAAAGAAGTGTTGAAGAAGTCAAAACAATTTCATTTGAAGCTTACCTAAGGGAAATAACTCTTAACTTTTGTGATAACAGAGGGGAGATAACACATTCAAGTTCAAAGGCATATCCACAAAAGGAAACACCACAAATATCAAGTGATTTTGAAATTTTTTCAGGAGAACAAACACATAAAACTGTGAATTCTTCTGTTAATACTGGTGTAACGGAAAATTTGCGAGATATTGTTCCTCCTGATTTAGAACAAAAAGTGAACATTGATGAAGGAAAGCGTGATATTAGTCATCAGCATATAGAAACCATTGGTGATAATCGAGATATAGGGAACGAAAATTTAATTAATAAGGACAAAAAATTGACATTTGAAAGTTTTGCCAGATCTTTGCTCCATCCTGACGTAATTTTAAAAATTAGAGAGGTCATCAAAAGTCAACCATATTAAATAATGTATATTGATTGTTATACGTAGATGTTAATATTAAAATTCTTTGAAAGCAATTTTGATGTACAAGATTTACACATTTTGTCGATTTACTGTAAAACAAGATCGAGACTTATCTTTTTTATTAGCTCACCTGGCCTAAAAGGCCATGTGAGCTTTTGCCATCACCGTCGTCGTCCGTCATTAACTTTTTCAAAAATCTTCTCCTCTGAAACGGCTGGGCAGATTGGATCGAGGCTTCATAGGAATGATATATGACATGTCCTCCACAAACGATCCTCATTTTATATTGATCCGACACTGTTGCTAAAAATAGAACATAGGGGTAAATTGCTGTTTTTTTGCTAATATCTCAAAAACCATTACAGATATCGAAAAGCTGACGGGGTAAAATTGATCAGCATGACAAGATCTACCTACCCTGAAATTTTGAAGGAAATTCCAAAACCCATTTAGGAGTTATTGCCCTTTTTTCGTCAAATTTTCAAAATTTAACATTTTTCATCATTTATCTCCAAAACTATTTGAGATAGAAGTGAAATGTAAATTTGAAAAATGTTTGACATGTTGAGATCTACATACCCTGAAATTTTAAGGGAAATCCCCAAAGCCATTTAGGAGTTATTGCCCTTTTTTTGTCAAATAAATTTTCCCTGAACAATTGAACCAATTGCAACAAACTTGGTCAAATAGTTGATTAATTGTCCAGGTGAGCGATACAGGCTCTGGTGAGCCTCTTGCTTCTGATTCACTCAGTGCCCAGATATAAAGCAACATCACCACAAATGCAAGACTGCAGCAGCCAAGTGGTCTGGGTAGAACATCCTACTACTAATTAGCCTGCCAACACTGAGATATATTCAAATCTAGCTGGGGCCTCGGTGGCCACGTGTCTAGGTAGTTCATCATGACTACTAATAATCACTAGCCTGTCAACACTGAGGTTGTGAGTCCGAATCTCCACTGTGGCATGGTGATGCTGTTCGACTCTTAATTGATTGCCAATTTTCCTACTGAAGGTCGTTGGTTCTCTCTCGGTACTCCGGCTTCCTCCATCAATAAAAACTGGCCGTCTCGAAATAGCCAAATGTGCTGAAAACGGCGTAAAACCTCAACTAAACAAAATAAAATTCTTTCAAACCAATTTTGATGCACAACATTTATACATTTCATCAATTTAGGACTCATGAGTTGTTCTCAAGGCCTAAAATGTTGAAAACCAAAACAACATTCCAAAATGTTGAAGAGCTAATACAAAACAACCACTTATTCACCAAGATAAAAAAAATTTCATTGTAAATTAAGATCCAGACTCGTATGTTTTTTTCTGATTCACTCAATGCCCAGATATTTATGTAAAGCAATATCACCACAAATGCAAAACTGCAGTGGCCAAGTGGTCTGGATAAAACATCCTTCTAACTAGCCAGCCAATACTGAGGTTGTAGATTTAAATCTAGCTGGGGCCTCGGTGGCCGAGTGGTCTAGGTAGTTCGTCATGACTACTAAAGATCACTAGCCTGTAAACACTGAGGTTGTTAGTGCGAATCTCACCTGTGGTGGGATGTGTTAGACTCCGATCTCAATTGACAAGGATTGTCAATTTTCCTACCAAAAGTCAGTGGTTCTCTCTGGGTACTCCAGCTTCCTCCACCAATAAAAACTGGCCGAAACAAAATAGCCAAATGTGCTGAAAACGAGAAAAACCCCTACTAAACAAACCAAATTCAAATCTAGCTTGTGATTAGGGCTGTTGGATTTCAAATTTTACTGGCAATGATTGACAATTTATGGCACAGCCATATGGGCTGAAAGTTATGTAAATCCAACAAATCAAATTCATTCTGTGATGTGCCATGCCAGAATTTTCCAACTTTAATGTCTTTGGTTTGACCCGGCTGTGGATAAACCTGCAACCTTCTGCACTCAGGGCAAACATGCTATCACAAGACCACCAAGGAGGTTCTGAAGGTGTCATAAAACCCCAACAAATCAAGGAGTCTGAAGGTGTCATAAAACCCCAACAAATCAATCAATTACTACACTCAACTGATTGCAACAAAAGAAACACAAGAGGCATTTGATTCTGTTTAATTAGCTCTAAAAAATTTCAAAACAGTTTTGTAAAATAGTTTTAAATGCAAAATCTGGTTTAAATAACAAATGACATGACAAACGGAAAATGTCTTTATTTTATAGAAAATATTCTTTTAAAAAAAAGATATATTTTACATCTGGTGATCTTTTTTATTCTAAAACTTTTCCTTCAACTCAAATATTAAAGAGTTTTACTAAGGGAGATAACAAATTCCAAAAGTGATGATTGTTTTCATGTTAATTTATACTATTGGTGAAAATGGTTTAAAATTCAGCAGCATAATAAAAAGAATCTTCTAATAAATTTAAAATCTAAACTAATTATCTAGATAATTAACTAATGAACCAATCTTAAAATTAAAACAAGTCAAAAATCAAATACAAGAAAAAAAAATGATCTGCTGCCAGCACATGTATAGAGGTCTACAAAAAGTGGATTTGTTAAAATTATGGGACTTAAAAAAAATTTAAAAAATCCTAAAAACTATGTGTCTTTTTACACACTGCAATTGGTTTTTCGAGAATATCTCAGATGCTCTTTTGAAATTAAAGTAAAAAATATTAAACTATCTTTCGTTTCCATTAGTCGTAATGAATAAATGTCATTTGCGCTGCTGAAATGTCCCAAATATTTCCATGGAGGTGATTTTCCAATTTTCATTGAATTTGCATCATATATGACGTCACCACAAATAAATGTGACATAGCAAATTATGTCCAAGTTCTGTTTCCGAAGTTTTTCATTAAGAAATCAGTTGCAGATGCACAGTAACACTATCTTTTGATACAATAACCTGGCTTTAAATAATAATGTGAATTAATTTTACTGTAAAATCAGAAATTATGTCAATGTTTTTATCACTATAGACATTTTAAATGGATGAAGGACACAACTAGTGAAACTCATATTTTGATTTCAGCCTGGTTTATTTTATTACAAAGAGTGCATCAACTATATTAACTGATCCTGTAGTATTTTTGTTTACAAAATGGTTTCCAATAATAAATGAATTTCTGAATTTTCAGTATTTCAATGTCTTCAAATTTTCTTGTTAGTATTATTACCACTAATTTTACTCTTTAACACAAGTAGTGTGTAAGTGAAAGAAAACCTATTTCCTTTATTACTATTTGGAGCTGCCTGTCTGTCAACTTAAAAAAAAGTGTCTGGTTTTCAAATCAATATCATTTAAAAAAAATATGAAAGTACAGATATTTAAAACAGTAAATGATTATTAAAAGCTACACAATTTTTGGATATCTAACAGTCTATTTATAATATGCTTGGGCTGTGGGAGCTCAGAGTGCACTCGGAGGAATCTCAAACTATACAAATATCCGACATGGACTTTGATAAATCTGGCTATATTCTGTAAATTTTTAACACAAGAGCAGCTTTATATCCTTCTCATAGGTTACGGTGATGGTCATTTTTAAAGCCTTATGTTTCTTGGTTGAAAATTCAAATCATTCTGTCAGATTTTTATATAATTTGCCCTTCGAATATTTATCTCAAATTTGTAAGTAATGACATGAAGAACATTTCTGTGGAACATACAAAAGTAATAGAAGAAGATTAAGGTAAGTAAAGATATATTTCAATCCAAAAAGTAAAAAAACGCATCAAATAATTATTTCAATTTTCTGAAAAAACTAAAATATGTTTCAAATGACTATTCAAAAAAACAAAATATTGTTGAACGACGTTAAATTTGTTTCAACCGACTTTTCAAGCAAAAAAAATATGTAAATTAAAATCTGCACTGTACAATTTCTGTTATGAATACTATAAATATTTTATGACAAATTTATAACTTTTTGTCAAATGCTACATGTATATAAAACACCAAACCATAACTTCTGCATCTATATAATATGAAAAAGCAAATAAAAATATTTATAACAACATTTCTATAAATAGCACACAATAAAGTTTCAAATATGAAGACAATCCTTTACTATAAATAGAATACATAAACATCACCAAAATCATAAAAAAACATAACAATATGGGAAAACAAAACAATCTAAAAAAAACATAAGAACAACTTGTGGTGTCCATATAAAATTCAAGTGTATGCAAAAATAGGAATTAAGTGACAGTCAGGGATCTGAGACAGTGTTATCAGGGATTTTGTGGGTTTGTCGGGTGAGTCACTATCATCAGGAGAAAACTTTCCTCCTTTTTGATAGTACTCAATCAAGCATACCTTGACATAAACTGCTTATGAAAAAATGGCGGCATGGACTTTATTTTCATTACATGAGTCAGAATTTCCTTAAAATATCGGCTATCATATTCGTGATTTCGACCATTGAACTGGATAAGGCGAGTAATTAAATTTATAGTCAACTCAAACTTTGCTTTTGACACAAGTAAGGGCACTTTGACAATTTTAAGGGGGACATCAACTTCGCTTTTGACATGAGTTTGGGCGAAGTAAAACACTTAAAGGTGACTTCTTCGCCCCAATCGCACCCCAGGTTAAGCGATACCAGTATTCAAAGTTTTGACCTTGGGGTGACAGGGCAGTAATTAGTAACAAAAAAACAAAAAAAAACAAACGAACTAGGCAACTTAACAAAATAGGGTAATTTTCAACTTTACGTAAGTTCATAAAATGTTCAATTTAATTTACAAAGTAAGAGTATTTCACACCAAGGGAGATAACTCCTGATTTGACTTTTGTACTATTATGTTGTACAACCCATAAAATACACAGAAGACCTGACTTTTAATGGACACCCTCTTAAAGAAAAACATAACTTTTCTGAAATTTTCCTGACTACAAAAAATGCTTCTTTGATTTAAAAAGCAAGGTCTAATATATTAAACTGGATTAAAAACTACATTGTGCTGAATAAATTAAATAAAAATTTCAGAATAATTTATAAAACATTTCTATAAAACATCTCAATGGAGAAATTTATCATTTTAAATTGTACGTTCAACTGATCATTTCCATCCAAGTGTTAATTACCTCCCCTGCTGATTAACTAAAATGGAAATGCTTCACAATATTCTTAGGTTTTTTCCCTTGCAATAAACAAGTTTACCTGTTCACCTGAATAAGTTTGCTTAAGGATATTTATCATGTCACTCAAACAATATGTTTTAAAATTAAACTAATTACACTGGAAAAATTACTTAATCCAAAGGTAAAAAAAAATAAACAGAAGTCCAAGTTTAAAATATGGGGAGGTAATTAGCAATAAACTGGAAACTGGTCAATTGAAATATTAACAAAACTTTATCAGGTCTGTGAATTCCATTTTAAAATTCAGAGAATAGTAACACTTTTAAAACTGGGATAAAAACAATACCAATATTTGTATATTATTTAACATTGATAAAAAATAATTTACTACATAAATTTTTGGCACCATCAAAAAGCACTAAAAGATCTGCATGGATAAAAATAGAATGAAGAAGGATTTGAAATTGTTGTCAGTTTCACTGAGTGATTGATAATGTCGGACAACAAATAGTCAGTTTCAGAATTTGCTAAGATGATTGGTTTTCAAAGCATCCTGAAAAATAAGACACACAGGATCTTAGCAAAGACTGTCAAAACAGCTTTTATAGTTTTCTTACATGTACCGGTATATCGATATTGAAAATAACAACTGTTGATATTCACAGTGACACGCACATGCTAAAGATAATAATAAAAGAATTAAAAGAAAAATAACCAGTAAAAAGAAATATTTCTTTCATGTTGTTTGATACTAAATGCTTTCAGTCAATGAAAAACAAAGAACACAGCACAAAAAATACATACAAAATGTAACAATTTTCAAAAAACAGAAACAATTCATGCAGAAATATTCCGAATCACTCACAATGAAAACTCTCAGTTAAAAATCTCTATCCAGGAGTTTCTTAAAAAAAAAATTAATTGACATTTTTAAATTTTTTTTTATCAGCACTATTCTTCAATATTATATACATATCTATACAAAAAAGTTTAAAATGTTGTAATTGGAATATAATTTATTTTCCATGTCTAATCTTATTCAGATAATTCATGTTATGATTCATTTTGATTCGACTGATTCTAATAAATAAGATCATGATTTCATTCTGAATCAACATAGGATTCCGATATACATGTAATTTACATTGTAATACATTCTGAATCTGAACAAAGGATTCCGATATACATGTAATTTAATACATTCTGAATCAACAAAGGATTCCGAAATACATGTAATTAAATAAGTCTTAATTCTTACAACTAACATGACTAATAATTTAACATATCTCAACTAATAATTAGGCCTTAACATAAAGCCTCATTCACCACGAGTAAAATAAGACATTATTCCTATATCTTTTAACTGTTGATACACCATATCATCCCAGCCTTTGTTTGCTGCTGGATTTATGGGACTCGGATGAGTGATTCTCTCGACTCGGATTTCATTGTTTCCCTGATTTTTCAGAACGGCCTGAACTCTCGACTCTACAAATTTTCCGATACAAACGATAATTTTAACCTGTAGAATGTTTAAGGTTTCAACTAGTGCCATGTCACATGCTTGATTTAGTGCATTCCGTTGGTCTGCCTTTAACTCTGGAGGAGTGATGTTTCTTCCTGTTGGTGACATAAATGCTAACGGACAGAGGTTATGTACAAAACAGTGTCGGAAAAATACTTCTGGAGTTCCACACACCTTCTTAAAAAATCCCCAGAAACGGCTTCCGCTGACCTACAAATAAGTTAAACAAAACATAAGGACATGTTATAGACCCACTCAAATAAAAACTGGAGAACTTCCTAAATGATATCCACATCTGTTACAGCCAATACAGGTCATGGTTACACAATTTTAACATACTACATACATGACATACACCATGTATGTACAAATCCAATAAATATCAGATCTCACAAAATTGATTTTTAGTTCTTTGGATTTTTTATGGCAATAATAGATGCGAGTGATTCATTGAGTGAATTTTTTTTCTTGAGGACTAGTTTTTTTCAAGCGAAGATCAAATTTACCTGCAGCACAAATTTTTTTATACTAAAATATTGCAAAATATGGAAAAAATCCCTATTTTGTACCAAATTTTAAGCACGAGCAATCAATTTTTATTTTTATCATCTTAGAAAATGAAGAATTTGGGGCAAATTCTCAGAATTGTTGCAAAATGAAGCGACAAAAACAATTTCTTAAAATTTACAAAGTGCCAAAATTGCCGAGGCGAAATCAAAAGAACTAAAAATCAGTTTGGAATGTTCCAATCAGACCAATGGTTAAACAAACTTTGCTCATTTCGTTTTTTCGTCCCTAAAAGTATACATGATATACATGTAGCATTACCTCAAATTTGCCAACAAAAGCAAATTTCATAAAGCAAACCTACTGTTTGATTTTTGCAGACATCTTGGTTGGCCAATTGTGTTACTATAGTAAATATTCTCCACTGAATTGTGACAATTTACGCCATTAATACACCCATTATCTTACTTTCTCTAATTTTTACCTCAGATCTGTGACAATCCAGGCCAGTAATACACCTCTTAGGATGCTCTCTTGCTGGCTTCTGTACATTTCCACGGATTCCTATCCAATCTCTAACAGCAGACACTTCTCCAAATGGAACCTGTCAAAGGAAAAAAAAAAAAAACACCTGACAATACATTTTAAGACAATCTAATGTAACAATTATGTAAATTCTGTGTCTATTTCCAATAAATTCAGTGAATAATATTCAAAAGTAGACAGCTATTTCAGTGAGAACAGAGGGAGAAATTTTCCCTCTACTGCCTTCTAATGATATCCTTGCACAAGTTG
The DNA here is from genome assembly GCA_028015205.1 of Mytilisepta virgata. Classification (NCBI taxonomy): domain Eukaryota; kingdom Metazoa; phylum Mollusca; class Bivalvia; order Mytilida; family Mytilidae; genus Mytilisepta; species Mytilisepta virgata. The sequence goes on from CM051510.1 coordinate 5,276,150, forward strand.
TTATGGAGGAGAGACATAAGCATTTGTCTAATAATTACATGTATGCCAAATACATGTACCTGTACATTGGTTAAACTACAGCTACCAGTAATGAAGATTTTACAAACCAGAAATTTACTGCGGAAATCATCTCTACCTTTTCTGTTTTTTTTAAATAGATTTATGGTTGCAGAATTTATCAAAATCCAAAATGTAAATATGTTGACATTTGGTTCAATTTCAATAATATTATACATAATTATTATGAGCTTTTGTTTCATTCATTGTTGAAAAACTTAATTGTCGCAGTGACTTTCAAGACAAAGAAAGCTCCTGTCAATCATTTTTGTCAATTGCATTTTGATTTGGAACACGATGAATAAGACAAAAATAAATGTGTGTTTAAAGTTTTTTCTATATAGTGATCCTAATTTTATGTCCCTACACCAAAAGTGTTTCTTGGCAGTTTCTTACAAGCACTGTTAAAATTCCTCTCCAAAGGACAAGGTAAAATAATTTAGCAACATAAAAAAAATACCTAATTTTCGTATCTCGTAATTCAAATAACTTTTTATAGGTATGAAACCCTAAACATGCCTGTGTTTTTTATTTGGAATAAGCTCTTGCACATTAAACCCACATCTTTTACATGTTGATATGCATTAATATCACATGATTTGCAAAAATGACCCGCAATTTTTAAAAGAAACAGAATACACCTGTATTTCATGCTGAACTACATGTACATATATAACACACCTATCATCATCTTTAAATTAATCATATTAATATTTTGAATAAACTTACGCCATTCTGTGACATTCCAAAAGGTCCTGGGTTCATTGCAAGAAATAATACAGTCTTATCTGACGTACAAAACGTTTCTAAGAATTTCAAATGTGTTTCAAATGCATAAACTAACGGATTGTATATATGAGATACAGGTTCACCAAAACTAATTGTTTTTAAATGCTGACATAGCCTTCTTTCAGCTTCCAAGAACTGCCTACACGTGCCATTTACAGAGTCATCGGCAATAAAGTTAAATATTGTAACAGGCCTTATGAGATTTGCTTTGGATTCACATGTTAATTTGTTAGAATAACATTTTTCTGAATCACAACTACTTGCTGTTGGTTCAGATTTCACCAGTTCTTGTTGACTTTCTGAGTCACTACCTACAGAGGAATGTGATCTTTCAGTCTCAAAATTTTCATTTTTGACCGGTATTGCAACCTCATCCCACATATTACACAATTCATAATTACAGTCCTCAATACCTCCTCTCATTTTCTTAGCTCTTTTTGATGTTGACGATGGTTTTCGTCTTTTAAGAATCATTGAATCAAGATCCTCATAATCATTTTCATCCTCGTCTTTTAATGACTGTGTATGCAGCATGGACTTCCTATGATACTCTTCAGCTTTAACTCCTGTATACATGCCATACTGTTGATATGAATTCTGTTGATGGTAGTGGGGAGAATAGTTATTAGAAGTCAAAGACATATTGTTAACATGATTAAAATTCATAAAATTGTACGGATTGTACTGGGAATACAATGGATGATTTGTTGTACGGTTTGGAAAATATGACTCCGCACACGATGCAGCACCCTCCCCAGATTTCATGGTACCATTCCACATTTGTGACATTTCATTCAGTTTATGACTGTAAAAGTTATCGTTAACAGATGCATGAGTACTTGGCGTGTCGACTCGACCATGTCGACTAGATTCATAAGGATTCATTTCTTTAGCAGGATTTGAACAATCTGCCGTACTCTCTTTAACTTGTGGATAATTCATAAAGTTTGCAAAACTTGGTAAGCATTCCTTATAATAAAGCGATTGGTGACTGGGACTTCCACTCTGGCTTACACTGCACTGGCTGAATACCGGTTCCGACTTCGAAACTGATGACAGATCTAGTACATTTGATGGTTGTGATGCACCATTATAAAAGTTTGGGTTTCCTTGTGACTGACCTGTATCATTTTGTCCCCATAAAAATGTTTGAAAAGATGGAAGCCCAGAATTAGCACCATGATTTTGACTATTCATTTTCGTACGAAGATGAAATTCTATTTTTCAGTAAAAGTCTTTCATGAATGTATTGAAGTTCAAATTAGATTTCAAAATCAGATCAGAAATGTCAAAAGAAGAAAATTGTGATGTTTCTACAATTTAATGTATGCAGAGAAAACACCATGATGAACATATCTTATTTTAACTTCCATTCCATTTCAATAGGGATATTAAGCTGGATATTTATTCTACTAAATCACTATAAATAGAACTAGGGGAAAAACACGTTAATTCACGCTTCATTGCAGTGTTTTAAGTCAAAATTTGATTATCATAATCACCAAGTTGTGAATCATTGACATTCTCCATTTTGTCTCCATCACATGATTAGGGAGAATTAATTTAGAATACATATGCAAAATATTTTCTTGTTTTTAAAATGGTATTACGTGATAATAGTTTATTCATTGCATGACAAAATTTATGTACTTATTTGATAAATTAACAGAACAGAACGAAACGTACAATTATATTTATTTATATCTAAACAACAGACATTTGACCAAAGGAAAAATTAATTATCCACAAAGGAAATGACGTCATTGTCGTTTAACACATCCGGTGATCCAGAAACATTCGAAGAAACTTTGTTTACACAGAAAAAACTTTGACAATGAATCGACTTTTTGGAAAATCGAAAGACAAGGCGCCTCCACCAAATCTTACCGACTGTATTTCTAACGTAGGTGAACGGTGTCGATGAACACGTTAACTTGGTAGTAAATAAACATAGCCGTAGGGCAAACCAAAAGACTTTGAAAAGTATCAGTATAAGATAGGGACAAAAATTCATGAAATTGTGAAAATTATACTGAGTATAATGCTCGATTATAGTGTGCTAGTTTTACAAATTTAAGTCAGTATTTTGTGATACGTTTTATCAATATGGACACAGGCGCTTGTCTCAGAAAAAAAAATTACTATATATGCCAAGTGAAAAGAAAAGGTCCCCAACTCGGGCAACACAATTTTACGCGCCTGCTTCGATTTACAAAGAATTATCCCTTTCACCTTTCGGTCTCGCTCAAAACTTTTGGATCAATAAAAAAAATATTAATTTATCAACACAATGATGTATGACACGCCTACCTTACTTGCCAATCAACAGTGCTTTAGCCATATATGAAATCGGTCAAAAGTGAATTATTTATCAGTACTACAATAAACTGCAAATTTGAAGACAAGGAGCAAATAAAAAAAAATTAAAATAAAGAAAATGAACTGTTTAAAAAATTCCTTTCTTTGTTCTTTTGTCATGATTAATTAATTGAAAAACAATGGTATGAAGAAGTAATAATAAATCGCTGCTGGTAAATAAATTGATGAGTTGATGGCGTTCTATTTATAAATAAATACTCTAGTTTCCAAGTTTTAATTTTAGCATACTGAGTTAGCCAATCAGAAAGCAGCAATTCATTTGATCCTCGTCTTCAAATTTGCAATTTATTGTAGTACTGATAAATAATTCACTTTTGACCGATTTCATATGGCTAAAGCACTGTTGATTGGCAAGTAAGGTAGGCGTGTCATACATCATTGTGTTGATAAATTAATATATATCGCAATTGCTGACTCTAAAGCAAGATATTTCCCTAACTTTACTTACATCCGTTTCCAGGGGTTGCTCTGGCTCCTGCCATTTTCAGGAGCCAGTTTACAAAATGAGGAGTCAGTTTATGAGCCAGATAAAATTTTATATCAAGGAGCCAAACTGTGTCAATCTTGCAACTGTTGTTGAATGTGTGTCGCTCGTATTTCTATTTGAAAACAATCAGTCTATTCAAGAAGGAAAAAGAACAATGTTTCATATTTATTACAATAAATTATCAATATATAACAACATTTTCATGTAAGACATTATAACATAACATAAGAAACATTTGCATTAAACACATGTTACATCCTTTCAGCACTGTCATTTGGACTCATAATAATCTGCACTAAATGTTAAAAATATCACTGTATAGTTAAAAGGTTAAAAGAATTTGATCACGATATTTGTATTTGATCACGATATTTGTTTCAATGTTCCTTCCTAATCGCCGTACCAGCGTTTTATAATAGGATAGATTTACGTCTCTTGCCATTTAGACTCTTTTAATATATTATTCTGATCATATCGTATCGCATGCTCAAAGACCCTTCCGTATTTTGACTTTAAAGGAATTTGTAATGTGTCATTTGTAATGGTGATACTATAAATATAAGGCGTTCCAAGTTCTTGGTTAAAATTAGCATAGATAAATCTATAAATAGATCGCCAAACCGATATTTTATAAATAAATATATAATACAAAAAATATTTCTTTGATAATATTGAGTTATTAGTATAATTTGATAGAGCTTAGATCTCCGCTTGGTATTAAGCTTGTTTTGAAGAAAGAGACCGGGGAAGAAGAAATTACTCAAAATTCTTACCAACTACCTTAAGGCGTTTATCACCTCATCATTCTAATATGATCATCTAATTGTTTTCTTTAATAAATGGCAATCATAAATCGTAATTGGCGATTTGAATTTCACACCTCGATAATTTGTTTATCTTTTTCCTTCGACAGTTAAATACCGACACGCTCCAGAAAACACAAAACTTACCTGTATTATATAACATATCTAAATGGTAAGTAAACAGTAAATGATGATAATTTTACACAGGGAAATGTAGGCACCAAAAAATCGCCAGCAGCCGTTTTCAGGCGCCAGTTGAGAAAAAAAATCGCAATTTGCGACATTGGCGACCGACAGCGCGATCCCTGCGTTTCCGGAGAACAAAATTTTTTCTAGCCTTAATATGTAGTACAATATGGCCATATTGGCTTGAACAAATAAATTTTCTTTGGATTGCATTAAACAAAGATTTTTTATAAATGATGCATATATATGCTCCTATTAACACTGGTGGTAAGCGGATGGTCGTAACGTAAGGTTACGGTTAGCCAAAGATGGGAGACAATTCTGGAGGTCAGTTTTTCTTTTCCAATTTGTGTGCAGTATAAGGTTCACTTCAGCCAAACCGCTTATCTCAAACACACTAATCGTTAGTACGTTGATATTGAGGTAAAATTTGATACATAAAATCATTCGAATTTTCGTAAAATAGTCATTCAAAAATTTGTATAAAGCTCGCTATAAAGTAACAGTCAGGACACATTGTTCTGAATATGAACTGATGAGTTCTTGCTCTAAAATTGAACACAGGACTTTGAAAGAATGAACCTAGTATGTGAAGGTCTTACACTTTACAGGGCGGATACATGTAGATATGGACACATGAGATGTCATACATTATAAACAGAAAACAAAAATTGGGTAGCATATACCTGTAACAGTAAAGCAGGATTTGTCTCCCAAAATTTGTACCTTGCACAAACCAGGGACCGAACCTTTGGTTCAGCGGTCCATCACTCTAATGGGGAGCGTTTATAAAATTGTTTTGTTATGGTTCTATATCATCAGTTGACATAAGGGAGTCCTGTTTAAGTAATCCCTTTTAGGATTTTGTGTCTGGAGCTATTTTTCGGACTTGGCCATCGCCAAAGTCGGAAAAATATCTCTGGACACAGAATCCTAAAAGGGATTACTGTTTAAGTAACATACCAATTTATGTTGTTATTTGACACAACAGGAATCACACTTTGCAGTTTTTACTTAGCTATCATCCTGAGACTCATGTCAAACTCATTGAAATTCTAAAGCAGAAAGAAAAGATAAATGAGAAATTTGTCTTTTACTTGAGTAATTTGAAGCTGTTGTAAACCCCTTCAATTAAAACATTATGGGTCCCTGTATCACAAGTTTAACAATTCAATATTTTGAAAAGTTTTCAAATTTTATTTTTTTCAATTTTCAATCAAAGTTTTAAAACATCAACATTTCAAAATTTTGAAAATTTGAAAATTTCACCAAATAATTAAATTTTGAAAATTCTAAATCTCATGTTAAATTTTGATATTTTATATTTTTAACTTTGAAAATACTAAACTGAATGTACAGGTAATTTGGCTTTTTGAAAATTTGAATTTGAATTTTTTTATTAAAAATTAAGATTCCAAAATCGTGTTTTGCAGTATAGATGTTAAAACAATGATAAAGTGTGTAAATTATAAATTTACAAACATTCAAAATATCCACATAAGTCCTAGCAAGGTATGTTCTTCATCTTAAATTGACAGTATTAGGCCTTTAACACAGAGCTAAAATTCACTTTAAGATGGTCCCTATGCCAAAATAAATAAACAGTATGTTTCTGGTTTAATAAAATGGAAAGTACTTATCAAGTCTCAAGTAGGATAGGTAAGTAGCCTAGGGAGAACATTTTATTTACAGCACATGACAGAAAGGATCCTTTAGTGCTAACAACAAGCTATGCTTGTTCACAAATAGAAACACTTTTCAGTTAAATACAATAAATATGTTGGAATAAAAAAAGTGTACAAAAAAAACAAACAGAAAATTATGAAATGAAATTTCAATTTTGTTTCCTCAATAGAATGTTTTAGGGTTGCAGCCGAAATAAGGGTTCCCCTGAAAACAAATAGTATTTTTATACCTTACAGTATAATTAAATAAATCTATTGGCTAATAAATGATCACATGACATAGAATAATTGAGATATTTCATTATAATCGGTGCTGCCGGGGAATAACCTCGACAAAATTCATTTGTCCGATGAATAACCCATAAAATATTTGTTCGGTATAATAAAACAATTAAGGCCCTACGAGTCAGGAGATAGCCCTCGGGGAAATAATCCTTCAACAGGGTTGACCATTTTTGATAACTCCCTTTTCAGAGGGCCGTAATTGTATATTATATGTTAAGCATTAATATTGCCTGATAGTATATTGGCACTAAATATATATATTGTTTATTTCAGATTGATGGCAGAGGAGAGTCAATAGATAAGAAAATAGGAAGATTAGATGCTGAACTAAAGAAATATAAAGATCAAATGAAAAAAATGAGAGAAGGACCAGCAAAGGTAAAAAAAGAAGGGAGATAATCCATATGTTTTCCAAAAATACATTTTGTATTCTTTTTATAAAGACAGACAGTTGGTAATAGGATTCAGTTGTTTATATTATATACCGTAATAACCCTAATTATTGGACGGCCTAATTATTGGACACTTTTGAAAATTCAAGGAAATTTGAATTTTTTGACAACTCTATTTTTTCAACGATTTCAAAATTGTCAAAGTTACGATCGTTGTTCTCAGGTGGTGGCAGTCAGTAATTTTAACTTCTTAGGTAAGTTAATTACTTTCAGTTCTCATCAAGTGTTACTTTCGGCTTTCTAAACCATTTAAACTATTTATATTAATAAATTTGATTGAAACAAGATCGATTTTTAAGTAAAATTTATTGAATTTTTCCTACCTGAAAGTTTACTTTTGAAAAGAAATTCGAAACGAGTTCGGAACGGAATTGCGTATTCGCGTTTCTCGGAGAAATAAATTTCCTCTTATTGTTGTTTACAAGACATTTAAATGTAATAGTTATAATATGTTCTAAAAAGACGATGAGACTACAAACGTAACATGTGTTGTAAAAATCATTTATGAGATGCTCCAAATCCAGATCGTAAAAATCATTTGTGAGATGTTCACATATTAGTCAACAACATGGCGGGTCGTTTGAAGTTTGCTACTGTTTTCGTCTTCAACATTAAATTAACTATTAATTTGAAGGTACAATAAGATAAATCATGAAAGCAAAATCAAATAACAATACCGCAAGTATGAACCATTATTTTAATTGCCTATTCTTAAAGTACATTGACCAGGTTGATCATATGGAGTCAAAAAATGACAACAATGTGGACGGAAATAAGAAAACTCTATTTTTTTGACGAATTTCCAATTTTCCTAAAAAATAGGTGTATATTAGTGTCCAATAAATAGAGTAGTTATGGTAATTGCATAGCAATAATATAAAAGTTAAACTAAATATAAGTATTAGAGGAAAAAAAAAATCCCTTGAATTGTTAAATTGTATGGTATGAAATGGGCAAATATTAGAAAGGTACTCTTTCATTGTCGCATGAGCTGTTTCGCAACATACTTAGTTTTTGTCTCGCCTTGACGGAGTCAAAAGGCAAGACATAGGTATGCTCTTTCCGGCGTCGGCGGCGGCGGCGGCGGCGGCGATGGCGTCAACAATGTATTAGTTTGTGATTAGCTCTGTTTTATGGGGATCCACTAGTGGTAGGTCAATGATAATTGGTATGCAGATGTATTACCATTGCCACATCTCATTGCCATGGAGATTATTTGGCTCCGCCCCCTCAGTCATGGTCTATTGACTTTGAATGGTTTGCTTACTTTACATGTATTAGTTTGTGATTAGGTCAGTTTATGGGCATCCACTAGTGGTAGGTCAATGATAATAGGTATGCAGATGTTATTACCATTGCTACATCTCATTGCCATGGAGATTATTTGGCTCCACCCCCTCAGTCATGGTCTATTGACTTTGAATGGTTTGCTTACTTTACATGTATTAGTTTGTGATTAGGTCAGTTTATGGGGATCCACTAGTGGTAGGTCAATGATAATTGGTATGCAGATGTATTACCATTGCTACATCTCATTGCCATGGAGATTATTTTGCTCCACCCCCTCAGTCATGGTCTATTGACTTTGAATGGTTTGCTTACTTTACATGTATTAGTTTGTGATTAGGTCAGTTTATGGGGATCCACTAGTGGTAGGTCAATGATAATTGGTGTGCAGATGTATTATCATTGCCACATCTCATTGCCATGGAGATTATTTGGGTTCACCCCCTCAGTCATGGTCTATTGACTTTGAATGGTTTGCTTACTTTACATATATTATGAGTCTGTTGAAGAGGAACCTTGAGGGATCCTGTACTGGAAATCAACTATAAGTAACTATAAGTAAACAAACAAAATTATATTTTATTGGACACAAAGCCAAGCAAAAAGATTTTTGTCTCGCCATGATGAGGTTGGGTTGAAAAGCTACACATAGGTATGCTAATTCATGCATATTCATTGACTGAATATTTGCATAACTTACATGTTAAAGTATTGCTATCAGTGGCGGATCCAGAACTTTTTGTAAGAGGGGGGGGGGGGAGGGGGGGCACTGACTGACCTAAGGGGGGCCCACTCCAGTCACGAATTAGTGATTCCCTATATAATCAACCAAATTTTTCCCACAAAATTTTTGTATTTAGGTTTGGGAACGACTTATAATAAGTCAATGGTATTTGGTATCCAGTTGTATTAGCATTCACACATCTCATTTAAATGGAAATTGTTTAACCATGTAACTCAGTCATGGTTCATTGACTTTGAATATTTGCATAACTTGTGTAAGATGTTAAGGTATTGCTATAATTATGATTTCAACATTTGCATAATCAAAATTACAAAAAGGCGAGACATATCTCTGTGATAACAGTTTATTTACTCTTTCAAAACACTTTTTCAAAAGCCAACCTTGGACCAATTGTGTCCACTCTTGTTTTCTAAAAATTCCTCCAGTGTTAATAATAAGAAATGTCACTGCACAATAGGTAATAATATAGTGACCATCATTAATAATTTCCTTTTTCAGAATATGGTCAAACAAAAAGCTATGAGAGTATTGAAGCAAAAGAAAATGTAAGATTCAAAGAGTGTTAGTCTGCTTTATCCAACATCAATAAAGTTGAAAATATTGAACAGTATGATAAATTATCAAAAAAAACACTTTAAGACAGGTGATCTCTTTATAAAGGTGACCCGTAGGGCAGGTTTGAATATTTTACCAAGTACAACACTTGTGGGGAATTCAAGATGACCATTTAAGGCAGGAGGTCTCTTAATAATGGTGATCTCTAGAGCAGGTTTGACTAGTTTGTTGCAAACTGTTTTATTTTATTTTTATTTTTTTAGCATCAAATTCCTGAATTCAAATATGTATATAATACTTATTTTATACTGTGTTATATGTAATACTGGAATGTTACAAAACAGCTAACTTTGATATCCTTAAAACAGATTTTTAGTGTCAGAGCTACAAAAACTTCTAAAGACAAACGAGTCCACAATAATTTAAATAAAGATGCAATCTTAAAATCACCAAGCTCCCTTCTTTTGAGTATTACTGGTAAAATATGACATGTTTATATTGATTTAATACCTTTTGGTTTCTCTTTTTACTTCTAGGTATGAAAATCAGAGAGATAATCTAATGCAACAGTCGTTTAATTTAGAACAACAAAATTATAACATACAGAATATTAAAGATACCAAAACAACGGTCAGTTGGACTTTTATGAAGGCTATTACAAATCTGCTGTTTCCCTGTACAATTTATTAGAAATTTAAAATATGCTCCAAAAGTCCAATTAATTTCACCTACATGATAACTATTCAGATTAAAATCATTTCTGCAAAGGTATAGAGTTTTATTATACCCCACACAACGAAGTTGCGAATGCGATGGGTATTATGTTTTTGACCCATCCATCCGTCAGTCCTTTTATTTGCAGCACAACTTCTTTACAACTACTCGACAGAATTTCACGAATCTTTGTAGTTAATAAGGACATTCTATGTAGATGTGCATATCCCATATATGGCATGAAATTATAATTTGATATTTTTTCTAGGAGTCATGCCCTTTGAACTTAGAACTTTTGCCAAAATATACTGGTACTACTGAAACAGTTCGTCAGCACAACTCGTCTGAAACCACATAACAGATATTCATGCCACTTTATAGTTAATTAGGATATACTCTGCAGATGTGCTAATCCACAGGAAATTATGATTCAATGTTTTTTCTAGGAGTTATGCCCTTTGAACTGTCCATATTCCCAAAATGCTGCCATTCAAATAAAGTTTAAGATGTGAAGGTATGCATTTGATAATGTACATTTTTTGTGGGAGGTGAGATTTTGTTAACCCATTGGCAGTGTGAGGGCGTAGGGTATGTGAGCGTGCTTACAAAGGTTCTTTAATTCATTTATATGTTTCCTGTTGATTTGAATAAATATTCTTGCTGGTATGTTATCTTGTTTGTGCCATGCCCAAAATACAATGTGTTGAAAAATTTATAGAATTCTAAGTTCTGATATCTGTTTGTTTTTTTTAATATAATTATTTTTATTTATAGGTTGATGCAATGAAAACTGGAGTAAAAGAATTTAAGAAGGCATATAAGAAAGTTGACATAGATCAAGTCGAGGTTTGTATGTTATATGATATAATTGGAAATCTGTTTGGTAAAAGGACATTTTACACATTAGTCTGACATCATGATGTACAAATTTTGTGGGTAATATAGACAATTCCAACAGAAAATACCTAGGTTTACTTCTGCCAAGAATAAAGGATTTGGAAAGTGGGCAGTAACATACAGTTTTCGTTTACTGTCAAAGGTGTTTCTTGGTATTTATACTTGCCTTTTATAAATTCATGAGGAATTTTTGCTTGAAATGAGTTTTCTTCCATGTATCGTTGAAGTGAATCCGTAATTTTTCTGAGTATTGTCAATATAAGCTAATGTATGAGATTTTACTTCTCTTTGGAAACCTTGCATAGACTTCCCAGATAAAGCCATTAAAGAGAGGGATAAAATCACTAATTTTTGTATTATATTCAAGGATTACATGAGTTTATATACATATAGTTTCTTGTGTAAATTTCTCAAATACATGATCTCATCAGCTTTCACATTCTAAAATTACCAGTAAATATTTTAACAAATTACACACAAATCTGTTAAAAAATTGTTGTAGAATTTACAAGATGAATTAGAGGATTTATCTGAACAAGCAAACGATATCCAGGAGGTAATGGGTAGAAGTTACGGTATGCCAGAATTAGATGACGATGATTTAGCAGCAGAATTAGACGCATTAGGTGATGAACTGGACTTAGAAGATTCATCTTATCTCGATGATGCAGTGGCGACACCTTCAGTGCCCTCATCAGAACCAGGAGCTGAGAGTATGAGAGTAAGTAATAGATAATAATATATGCATAATCAGCAATCTATTTTCCAGACAGGACAAACTTTTCAATGATGCTGGTCATAACATGTATGTGAATATAAAGACAATAATAGTGCATTGACTTGATGGATGAGGCTTAGAATCAGATGAAGATGCGAGCGTGTCCCAATCATTTTCCCCAACTCGTGCTGAATTCGTATATTCATATTTTATGTTAAGCCAGTGCACTGTTATTGTCTTTATACTGCAATCTTTGGTGACATTAGTGGATATTATAGCTGATTTTACCACGAGTAGGCCCTTTATGCCGATATTTGGCATTAAGGGCCTACCCGTGGTAAAATCGGGATATTTTGAAGACACCATGAATTATTTCTCAAATATACCAATGATAGTTTAATAAGATTATTGAAAATAGCCAAAATTTCGCTCCAAATATTTTTTCAACAATAAAAAATTAAGTACTGAAATTTTTTTTCAAAAGTATGAAGTCAATAAGATTGTTCGTTTCAATCAACATCGGTGACATAAACAACCAAATGTCAATCAGGTGAAGTGGGTGTGGCCTAAATGTTATATACTGTGAGTGACCGTATAACACTTGTAAATACTGTCAATGCATTTTGACTGCTCAAATAGAACAATAGCAGTATAAAATTAAATTTTTTGTTTTCTATTTTTTTCAGGACAATGTTCCAGTAGATGAATATGGATTACCACAGATTCCACAAACAGCAAAATAACTATGAACAGCCATTGTGATCAATATGTACATAATTATCTGATGTCAATTATACATGTGTGTGTATATATATGTATTAGCATGTAAATATTAGGGAGGCTGCAAATTTTTACATATTACATTGTCATATTTTGAGATAAAAAAAAATTTCTTACATGACATGATTTTTTAAATTATTTGTTAGTATTTGATCCAAGCATAGATTTATGAAAACATTGGAAATTTGTACAAGGATAGTGAATCAGAAGTATTCTTTGACAATACATTGTTTTAACATACTGTAAATGTTGCAAGAGATAGCCTTTTCCATTATATTTTAAACTCATAACATTAATATGGAACAAATGATATTATTTTGGTTTTATCCAGGTAATATATAAACTTTTTTTATATGTAAACCTTTGATTAAATCAATATTTTGAATTACAAAAATGTTTTAGGACCTCAAATTTCATAATTAGATTTTATAAAATAATAAAAAAAATGGTTCTCATCTACTAATTAGAGTAAGAATTTATACCTTTTTTGGCACATATATTCATCCAAGTTTTATTTTCATAATTTTTTTAACTCCAGAATGTATATCATGTCGACTGTTTTTCTTTATAAAAATTAAAGAATATTTATTGTTTGTCAGTATACTTTCATTTTCTTGATTTCCACAAGGTCACAGAGATGCTCATAGGAGACATCTTGTATTTTCCTCTGAAACATGAGCAGATTTCTGTTGAGAGGAAAAAAGCATCTTTATCTGACTTTCATATGAAGAAAAAGATTTGGAACTTTTGCTTTGTACAGTCCCCCCCCCAAAAAAAAGGGGGAATATGTTGTTTTCACATTTGGTTTCAATTTTTTTCTTTTTTCTGGCTATGAGCTGGTATACTTGTATGCTTAGAAATGTATTAATGAATACTTGGATTTATCAAGATAACTGTCGTTGCCAAAGAAACAGATCCAAATAGTTATAAGAATTTCAAAATTTCAGATCCTTGAAGCTTTATGAAAATGGACATAGAGGCATATGCAAGATCAATAATACAAAAAAATAGTTGTACACTTTCTACATAAATACTTCACAAAATGACTGAAGCGATTTTATTATTTAATATAATTTTAGTTTAAAAAGATTTATCCTTTGGGAATGCGGCATCCTAACTAAAGTATGTGTGTCATAATTTTTGCACTTAAACTCCCTACAAACATGACAAATTACAAGTGTTACTTGTTTGTCTTGTTTTTTATCAGATCTTTATTAATTTATTTATCAGAGAGATAGTTTGTTGAAGTTATAAAAAAGGAGGGGGGAGGTATATATTTAGTTTCATGCCTGCTTATCACTCTTATGCATAACAATTAAAATGTTAGATATTCACATTATTCTGTTTTATTTGAAGAATCTTAAGAATGTCATTCACTGTTATATTATTTCTTTATGTTTGTTTATTTAATTCTAGAAAGTTAGTTTCATACCAGTATAGCTGCAAAATCCACTCTGAACATTTCCAATCCCTTTCATAACCAATATTAGTTTGGAACAAATTTTTCAACAATAATTGTATGTATCTATCAATGGGGTAATATAGAAACATCAAGCAGGAATTTTCTCATCAAATCACATTGCCCAAATTTCGAAATTACTCAGCATTTTGTAAAAATTTAACCAAAACCAATTGTTATGACGAGAAGTGATCAGTGGGCATGAGTTTCCCATAGTAAAATCTAAATATATTTATTTTAGTTATTTCTGAATTTAGTACAAAAACGATTACTGTTATAAAGGTTATGTAGTAATTTATTGATATCATTTGTTTATATAATAAAAGAAAACAATTCAACATTTTAGGCCTTGAGTAAAACTGATGTGTCCTGCCTGAATCGATGAAATGTGCAAATCTTGTGCATCAAAGATTGGTATCATAGAATCTATTGTTATATATTGTCAAAAAAATTGCAATGTAAAATGCTGTTATTGTGGCTAGATCCATTGGGCTATGTTGTTCGCTATGTTTTGATGGTTTTTGCTTTCCATATTTTTAGGACGTGAGTATGCTTGATGTCACTTGGATGTTGTACAAAAAACATTTAGTAAAGGAGTTCATTTTACCATTGAAAGAATTCTCTCATCCTTTCTGCAAAACTGTTATTGCTTCAGTTTGAACTGGTTTTTATGTGATAATTTATAAGAAAAAAACTCAACATCCTAAAAATGAAATGTTTAAAATGCCCGTTTATATAGTTTGTACATTTGTAAGATGTAAGTTCATAGTTTGAGATTCCAAATGTATTATTCAAATGATGGAAAATATTTCATTCAGTCTCCATGGTTTTATTCGACCACAGGAAAATATTTGTTTTTCTATCCAGATTTTCCAAAAAAGGGTCATTAGTTTGTCAATTTGAGACTGGTAGAAATCGACAGGGAAGAATTCAAATAATTATTTACGGTGGTTTCATCTATTAGGGAGCAACCATTTGATTCTTATGGGGGGGGGGTCTATGGTCAGATTTGAAATAAAAAGGCAGGACCAGGATTTTGGGCAAAATGAAAAGACAAGATAACTTTTAGTTTAGACGTGAAAAAAATGCCGGACCTGTGTAAATCAGGATATTTTTTGGAATAGCGGCGAAAAAAAATCCAGGACAACAATTTCGACGGAACAAATAGGCAGGATCAAACAATTGAATCGAGCCCCCCTCCCCCCAACACCACTATAAAAATCAAATGTCTGCTCCCTTAACGCGAAAATAGCGACAATTTCCCGGTTAACCTCGACAACACAATCACGATAAATAAGAGTGCATATGCATTTATTTTTACTCTAACTGGTGCATTGATTGCATGTTACGTTAAATAAATAAATCAACCGCATGCCTGTGCACCACTTTCACAATCAAATTTTTGGATATGGGCCTAATTGTAAAAAAAATGTTCTAAAACCATATTGTACATCAGCATACAATGCCTGACAATACAGTAGAAATAAATGTCCAAGGTGAAAAATTCAATCCCTGTGGCCAAACGTTTTGAAAAATCAAAATTGCAAGCATAGAGATAAAATGTTTTTTAAAATGAAAATAAAAGAAGGGTTTAAGTCACAAGCTTAAATTCACAACTTCAAAATTCGACTTCTATGGGCCCCAATTTTTTGAAAATCGAATTTCTAAAACCTGTGTATGACAGTACTGTATAGAAATAAAATAAAGTTAAAAAAGAACTAGCAGTTCACAAGAAAATGTGACGGACTGACGGACAGTCGGATGCGGTAACGATATTTCTTCGAAAGCGCGGGGCAAATCAGTGTGGATTGCATTCTAGTCATAGAAACATTAACGTTTCATTTATTGAAGTTGATATTAGTATATAGAGCTATCTAGAGCTGTTGACCGACATACACAAATATACACAAGCATGAAACATGCACAGAAGACAAGATATAGTCAACGTGTTTTAAAAGGCTAATGTAATCTACATGTACATACAAAGGATTTTGTAAAAAGTAAAGAAAATCTGATCTGTAAGTAGTTTAATAATTCTATTCTACATTTTGTTATCTGCACGTTTAAATGACATACATTTAAATTGTATAATAATAGATATGACTGGGATAAGGTAAGACTTGTTATCATATATTTAGTAGTAATACGTTGGATTTTGCATGGCAGATGTGACAGGAAACGGGTGTCCCATATTTTCCCTAGATCGTTAAAATCCATATTTGCCCTCAAAAATCCATATTGGCCCTCGAAAATCCATATTTGCCCTAAAAAATCCGCAAAGGCCCTCTGAGATCAATTTTGCTCTCGAAAACCCACATTTGATTATATTCCTAATTTAGATTAATACAATTGTTTCTGTGATATTTTAGATAAAATATATTCCAGCTGAATTTATATTCTGATTATGTTCTTCAGCATGAAAATGTGATAAATACATGTAGATTATCACATGGCATTTTTCATATTGGCCCTCAGGCAGGCCCTTTGGCTCAATATGGGAGTCTCGGGCTGATACATATAATAATTTGTAATTATTCATGAGTATAGACGTTACTTATGATATTAATTTTCATGCATATGTAATACTTTTAGGTTTAAATTACGTCTACTGTAATGATAACCAGTTTGAATATAGCTTGGCTGATGCCTGTGTACATGGATGTGCATGTTGTCAAAATACACACTTTAAATGGTATTTCATTTAGGGTCTCTAGGACGATATCAGCTACATATTTACATACATACATATACAATACCTGTCATCCATGGCGTATTATCATATGTTTGAATATTTGTTAATGCATCTTTATTTATTTTTTGTATATCATTTCAGCCGATAGCTATTTGACCAAAGCTGCAGATTCACAGGAAAAAATGCCACACATGTGTTTCGGATGAACCTGGAAACGCGGGTGTCACAGATGTGTCACATGCGTTACATGCACATTGTATACCATGCATGTTATACATGTGTGACACACACACATGTGAATGGCATGTATCTGAAAACGCGTGCGACACAGGTGTGTTTCTCACGCATGAAATTCACACGTGAAACGCATGATCACATGTGTGAATCATGCGTGTTACATGCGTTTTGCAAACATGTGACACATGCGTGGCATGAAACGTCTCTAACACATACTTTGACACACACGTGAAACGCATGTGTCATGCATGTGCACATGTTTGGCTGTTTTTACTGTGTATCCATGGCCTATACCAGGTTTGGAACAAACCCTTCAGGTTAGGCATAATTCCCAATTGAGGAATGATCTCTTTGATGAGGGTTTATTTGTAAATGCTTTAAAAACAATTTCAACAAAAAAAATCATCTATTTGTTCTAGAGATTTTCATAACCAAATTTGTATGTATGTTATTTGGTTGGAAAAATAAATGATCCTGAAATCTGGTAATTTTTCATTATTAAATGTTCCTTGGCAAACATTTGAAAAATATAGTTTGACACTTATACCCCTTAAGAAGTGTGTGTGTGTGGGGGGGGGGGGGGGGGGGGGGGGGTTATCATGCTTTTGGTAATAGGTAAATGGTTGTTATTTTTCTTTTCTTTTTTTTTGGGGGGGGGGGGGGTGGTTGGGATATTTTAGCACATAAAATTAGAGAATTGGAACAATTTAGCAAACAATTTGGAGAATCGGTTTAGAGGGGCAAAATATTTAAGGAATTGGGAAGGCTGAATGGCAATTTTTTTTATGGAATTGGAAGAATCATACCTCGTGGTATTTGATAACAAAAGTATTATATTGCTAAAACCAGGCAAAAGTGCCATACACAATAATTCTTAACATTCTGTCATACCAATGTTTATGCATGCTAACATTTTGTTCATCTTCAGCAATTCTCAAAACTGTAAATGTAGATGTCGTTGTAATATATATAATCTATAGGTTATATATAATCTTGTGCTTGCTCTTTTTAACCATAAGACTAATAATTTAATTTGCTGTTGTACCACAGGAATTGAAGATTTGCGAAAAAGTTGCAACGGAGGAACTTTTAATCATGTTAATGCCATAATACCAAACAGCTATTATTATTTCATGTGTTTTGCACTTATCCAACACCGCTGACAGCATCTAACATTAATGGGCAATAATGTTGTCTATTATCTTAGTTTATGGAATGATAAAAGACAAACTATACGCAAATTACCAACGTGACTATGATAATTCCATCGACTTAGCCGCATATAAAACAGAAGACAATTCTTCATCAGTAAACAATAATGTAAAGGCTGAATATGTGCTATCAGATGAGGAAAAAGACACAGAGGAACGCTGTACAACAGGAAAAGAAGAAATTAAAACGACTTCGGGAGAAGTCCATGAGGACAATTTTTTCGTGGGTCAGCTGCTTAAACAGTCTAAAGATATAAAAACAGATAGCCTTGATAAAAAAGAATTGCGAAAAGAAAAACACGATCTACTTAAGGAAATGGATAACATCCAGAGTCAGCAAAACGAACTAATGCAACGGGAAAAAGATATATGCGAGCTAGTGGGAAAATTTAACCAAACTCTGAAGAAGATCGAACATGATATCACGATCTATGAAGAGGAAAAAGCACACTTCGAAAATTGCAAAGAAAAATTTGAAAAAGACATACAGAGGTTTAAAACGTGGAGAAAAGAAGAAGTGAAGCAATTAAATAAAGGTAGGGAACTGATTCAGGAAAATATTAAAACACTTGAAGAAAAGGAAGAGAAATTAAATGAGGAAAAAGAATCTTTATTAAATCTGAAGCGTGAACTCGAAGAAGAAAGAAATAACTTTTATAAATGTAGAGAGGAAGAGAAAACAAAAAGGGAAAAGGATCAGCTGAGAAAAGAGGAATTCGAAAGATGGAAAGAAGACCAAGCAGAAATATTGAATAATGAAAGAAATTTAGTGCTTGAAAAGTTAAAGGGAATAGAAGAAACCAAAAGCGTAGATAAAAGTCCAAATAAGGAAAGAATTACAACAGAGAGACAAGAACAAAAGCATGAATTCGAAGAAATTCAATTGGCACTATAACTTGTGTTAATTCACTTCAGTCATTAAAATAAAGATTATAATGATTACTAATTATGTACATGTATTGCGTCTTTCATCTGACCATTTAATTTTTATGGGGGGGGGGGGGGGGGGCGTTAGGATCAAATTTGAAATAAAAAGGCAGGACCAGAATTTTGGCAAAATAAAAAGACAGGATCACTTTAGGTGAGAAAAAATGCAGGACCCGTGTCAGTCAGGATTTTTTTTTGGTTTAAATGAAAATGAAAAATTAGGCCGGAACAGCGGCATAAAAATATCCAGGACTTAAATTTCAACGACAGAAAAAATAGGCAGGACCAAACATTTGATCCTGGCCCCCATAAAAATCAAATAGTTGCTCCCTATAACAAAGTATAGGCAAATAAAACGTAAAATAAAAAAAGACTTAGGATCATCTAATTTGGTATACATAATCAGCAAATCAATTATAATGGTGAGATTGAATCGCAGTCAGGATAGTTTGACTTGGTACACAGGCCTAGCAATTCCATAATAAAGGTAAGGTTAAGATTATGTGACAGCTCTGTCCTTAGATAGTTTGTATTTACCATGTTGGTCGTTGTGGTATTTCTGAATTGATCTTTATAAGCTTTTTGGATTGTTGTTTTGGTTTTCAACACTTTCTGCCTTGAGCACAATTGATGAAGTCGTAAATCGAGGAAATTTGCACATGTTGTGCATCAAAATTGGTATCACATAATTCATAGAAATGCTGTTAACTAAATACTATTCACAGCACAAATTATCGTAGATCGACAAAATGTGCACATCGTGTGGTATCAGAGTATTTATGAGTTACGATCAAATGACTTGATACACACGCTTTACAATTCCATGATATTGGTGATGTTAGACCGGAGTTAGGATCATCTGACTTGATACAGATATTGGTGATGTTAAACCGGAGTTAGGATCATCTGACTTGATACAGATATTGGTGATGTTAGACCGGAGTTAGGATCATCTGACTTGATACACACGCTTAACAATTCCATGATATTACCATGATATTACGTGGTACATTCGCTTAACAATTCCACAATAAATCAAATGTAGAAGATACCGAGCCAACAAAGCCAGAAAGGACCGAAATCATAATCCAAAATCCAAAATCCAAATATCCGAACGAGACAAGCCAAATAGGAACACGACTGGCAAACAGACACAGATACATAGGAACAAATAACACTGGAAACAAAAGCGTGGGCAATACCAACTTCAACAAAAAACCTTTTAGTGATATCAGGTGGGTCAGAAGGGTAAGCATATCCTGTTTCGCATGCGACACCCGTCGTATTGCCCGGTGGCCAAAGCAGTTAATAGGTCTTTATCGGCAAATGTCAAAATCGATAAGAGAACTGGAATCACACATTTAGGGAATATGATAATGATCGTTTGTAACACACTCACCTGATAACAATCGACCAAATCATGATGTCGACCGTAAAACTTTTTTAAGTATGTTAGTCGAGGCTGGATGTATCCTTGACTGAACAGTTTATTTGTCAGTGTCCTTGCTCGATCAAGAAAGTAACTGTAGTGGACACGAGCTCTAGAATAACGGATCAGCTGAGAAATATAGCCACCACAAACAGCCGATGTAGGAATATTGCTGCTCAGAAACGAAAAAAATCACTATTTTAAAACTAAAATTGTCCTTTATTTCCAGACCATTGGGATAGATGAGATGTAGATTTTCTTTAAATTTACTTTTATTCCAAGAAAGTACATCATCTATATAGCGGTAGCTAAATTTAAAGGATTGGGTTAATTTCTTTTCATTGTTATGCAATAACACTTGGATAAAGTCTGCCTCATAGGAAGAAACAAACAAATCGGCAAGAAGCAGTGAACAATTGGCATCCATTAGAATACCAATGGTATGTTGGAAAATCTTGTCTAGCAAATTCAACAAAGATGTTATCAATTAAAAAGTCCAGCATTCTAACAATGTCTACCTCCGAATACTTCTTGTCCGAATCAGTGTGCTTCTTGACAAAATATGCCTTTTGTCGACCTAAACCTAAAGTAGTATACCTTCTTTCGCCATTCTTTTAAAAACAAAACATTGATTTATGATAGACGGTCTTTTAATTTATCATTGGGAATTGAAATGTAAATTGTAGAAAAGTCAAAATGTGAATGCTCGTAGAATGCTTTGAGGGCCAGAAAGACACTGCCATTACCTTTCTTACAGTAAGGGAAATCCCAACCAATAAGAATACGTATTGGTTCCTTAGTATTTTTGATATATAATTGTTACTTCATGGACATACTAGTTGGTTACTGTGTATTTTTTCCCCAAAGGATCATCAGCATAAACAAATGTTTTGTCATTCTTATTAATGGATCCTGGGAAATGGGATTATCTATTTTGTATATAAATATGCAAAGACAAACAAACATTACAGCATAAAAACATCATTGTGTTACATCAAGGGCAAAATACCTTATGACAGATGTAATCTATCAAAGAGGACAATTTATACCTAAGGAGCAAATCAAAAAAACGTAATCCATTGGACAGACAAACCCGGGCAGACAAATGAACAACCACAAGCACAACAAATAAACACTGAAAACTATAAAACAATGAACAACACGAACTCCTATAAAACCAGGAGTGAAATAGTTGTTTTATTCTACTCTTT
This sequence comes from Mytilisepta virgata, assembly GCA_028015205.1. Lineage (NCBI taxonomy): Eukaryota > Metazoa > Mollusca > Bivalvia > Mytilida > Mytilidae > Mytilisepta > Mytilisepta virgata. Next base: position 5,298,135 of record CM051510.1, read on the forward strand.
TCATTTGGGTTTAGCGTATTTTAAGTTCTCAAAAAAAAATTCCCGAGCCAACGTGGTTCGGTGAATTTCTATATAATTATGTGTATTGCTTTATTTGTATTTCTTTTAATAAAGAAAATATCTAAAGTCGATTGCATATTAACTGTATTAAATACCCTTTCTCACAATAAAACTGAATCGAACAATATAGTCTTTTTCAGAAACTAATTTCCCAGATTCTAAAATTATAATTTGAGGCAAGTCATGTCCCTTGCTGGGACGTAGCACTGGTTCGCTGCAGTGCAGAGCATCCAGGAGGAAGTAAATATAAATTATTTATTACTTTGATATAGCCCTTTGCAGAATCTCATCCCGGAATCACGATTATGACTCTAAAGTTATAATTGAAGCAAGTAATTTCCCTTGCTGGGACATGGTACTGGTTCGCTGCAGTGAAGAATAAAGGATTAACGGGTTTTAAAACTTGTTAATTTGCACGTAATATTTTGTTTATATAAATTTGGGAACTACTTACGATCTTTTTGAAATATTTATCTAAATAACTCTTTTTTATAGGCTATGTTTAGTCGGGTCTTTATATAGCTTAGCCATAAATTGCGATTCATAACAATAGAGAAACAAGTCCGAGACCAGAGGAGCACACTTTGTGCACATAGGAATACCGATAATTTGTCTAAAGATGTTTCTTCCAAAAACAATAAAAATGTTGTCCAGTAAAAAGTTTAAAGCATAAGTCATAACAGATAGGTAAAGGTAGTTTATTTGTCCTGTATATCACAACTGAAAGAAGCTTTCCTGTTATTGCAACTGTGATATATATATATATAGGAACTAACGGATTTATCAAAGCTCCATTTGATTAGATATGATAATTTATCTTAAATAATTTTGTGGGGTAAAGTTGTGAAAAGGGATTGTTAACAAAATTAAATGAATCTTCTGTAGAATGAAGTTTATCCAATAATTCATTGTACTTGTTGTATTATGTTTTAAATGACATTTGATCGCTAGTTTGATGATAACATAAACATTCGTACTGCTGAGTCTGCAGATAAGTTAAAACCTCCGACTCCTTTATCCGTGGAAGGAAATGTTGCAGAAAATTGGAGAAAATTTAAGCAATGATTTGAACTTTATATGTCAGCTACATTGGATGCGCTTGAGGTCTACAATACATTTGACTTTGCAAACGCAGATGACAGAGCTAAATTGAAAGTGCTAACCGACAAATTTGAAGAATATTGTAATCCAAGGAAGTATGTGACATTTGAACGATATACATTTTTTACATACGCTCACGGACCAACAGAGACAGTTGATCAATATGTGACAGAACTTAAAGTACACTCAAAATCATGTGAATTTGGAGATTTAAACGACAGTTTAATTAAAGATAGAATTGCTTGTGGGGTAATTAGTAATCAAGTCAGAGAAAGACTACTACGAGAACTGGACTTAAATCTTAAGAAAACTGTTGAAATATGTAAAGCTGCTGAAGTATCCAAAGCACAAATGAAATCGTTCCACGAGGAAGACAAAGTACATGCCGTGAAAAAGAAAATATCACAAACTGACAAATATCAAAAGCAATCAAGTGAAAGAATTCACAACTGCAACTATTGTGGAAACATGCATGAGACAAGAAAATGTTCTGCGTTTGGTAAAATCTGCAAGAACTGCAACAAGAAGAATCATTTTGCAAAAGTCACAAAACGCTGTGAAAGGTTAGTCCAACCAGACAAAGAAAAAAGTATATGCTATGGAAGATTCCGAAACCGACAGTGATCTCGAGTTTTCAGTTAATTCTGTATCAAATTCGACAAAGAAGGATAAAGATTGGATCGTCAGAACAACGATAAACGACAAATATGTGAATACCAAGATAGATATACGAGCCCAATCTTGCCGAAATCTTTGTATGAAAAATTTTCGAATGGAAAATTATTGAAGTCAAAAGCTAGATTAGTGTCATATAGTGGACACCGGATAGATACAAGTGGAAAAGTCGAGCTTCCGTTATGTTACAAAGCAAAATATTATTTAGCTGGATTCGAAATAGTGAATGAAAATTCAGAGCCTATTCTTGGATTATCTACTTGCTTGGATTTAAGATTAGTGAAACGTGTAAATTCCGTATCAGGAATACAGGATCCGAAATCAATGATAAAGGAATACGAAGATTTATTTCATGGTGTTGGATGTTTACCGGGAGTTCATATTGAAGTTGACAAAAGCGTGAAACCTGTTGTGCATCCACCACGTAGAATACCATTTGCATTGAAACAGAAAGTGAAACAAGCATTGAATAAAATGGAACAAGATAACGTAATTGAAAAAATTGAGGAGCCTACGGACTGGGTAAATTCCATGGTCGTAGTGGAAAAGCCGAACAAAGTAAAAATTTGTCTCAACCCGAAGGATCTTAACAGAGCTATTAAACGTCCCCATTACCATATGAAAACTGTTGAAGAGGTAGCTTCACAACTGAATGGTGCGACAGTATCTTCGAAACTTGATGCTTCATCAGGATTCTAGACAATCAAACTTGACGAGGATAGTTCAAAACTTACCACATTTAACACTCCGTTTGGAAGATACAAGTACAAAAGACTACCGATGGGAATTTCAAGCAGCCCGGAAGTGTTTCAAAGGACTGTTTCTCAGATTTTCGAAAATATTGAAGGAGTTGATGTTATAATTGATGACATTCTTATTTGTGGAAAGGATATAAATGAACACAATAGGAGATTCAAGACAGTTCTAGACAGCCAGGTCAGTAAACATTAGATTGAATAGAGACAAATGTAAGATAGGGGTAGCAGAAGTTAAATATATAGGTCATACTCTTAGCAAAGATGGGGTTACTCCTGATTAACAAAAAGTAAAAGCGATAACTGAAATGCCCGAACCAAAAAGCAAGAAAGATTTGCAAAGATTCATGGGAATGATCAATTACGTGGAAAAATTAATACCAAATTTATCTAAGTAAACAAACCGCTCAGAGAATTATTAGAAAATAAGGTTGAGTCTGTAGAAATGTATCCACATCCGTTAGATAATCAGTTATTTTGACAGTTCACATACACACCTCATGTACTTGATAACATCAATGAAATTCCAATACGTCTGGTATATGGTACTTGAATAAAGTCATTCAAACTGTATAGATGTAGTTTATATACAGCCATATCATAACAGTACTTGTAGAGAAATTTCTTCTAATAAATATGGTCATATATTATTACATAAGGACCATTCACTTTCGTGAAGATGTGAAATTCCTATATTTTTGTAGTGTATGCGAGTTCTAATTTTTTTGGGATTACCTAGTATGTTTTTTCATATATTACATAAGGTAAATGTCTACAATATTCTCACTTGAACAATTATATGTAGAATTAAAATGAAAATTCTAGGGAAAAAAAAATTTTTTGTTTTGTCGGGGGAGGGGGGGGGGGGATGCGCATGGCTTGGGGTATGAAATTTTTTTATAAAATTTTCTTCAGACCTAAAACATGTACAACGCACAAGAATCCCACAGGTTATCGTTCTTTTGAATGTGTGCTGCGGTCATTATCTAGAACGTAGACGTTTCGATCTATGCAGGTAGGTAAATATTTAGAATGTCTCGAGTATCTAACGTTGCTAAATCCAATTTACACATTGTGTGTCTGTCCTAACTATAGGAAGCATTTAAATAAATTTTCTAGAATAAACTAAAAAGTCATATTCTTAAATATTTCGTAGTATTTCAACGCATATCTGTTCTTTATTTTATCCGAATATTTAATGTCAATTTATTCTGTTAAAAATGCCACACAATATATTATTTATTTTATTATTATTATATATATGTCTAACATAGAGTGATTAATTTACAATGTAACTCTAATTTATACTTTTGGTTGTGTCATGGCTGATTCTACAATGTTTAGACAGCAACCATTTGTGGGGGGGGGGAGTATGGATGGAATTTGAGAAAAGGGCAGGATGCAAAATTTGGTGAATAAAAAAGGCAGGACCAAAAATCTTCAGAAAAAAGGCAGAATGAAAAATGTGGTGAGAAAAAGGCTGGATACCCAGAAATAAGGCAGGATACACAGAAAAAAAGGCAGGACGATACCAGGTAGTAAAAAAAACAGTCGCGGAATTTTGGAAAAAAAGACAGGACTTAGGATTACTTCCATGCCCCCCCCCTAAAAATCAAATGGTTGCTCCCTTATTATACTATTTGTTTTTGCTGTCTCATATTGTTTGTTATCTAACAAATCAGTATTATCAGGTTATTTCAATCAGTATGCGAGGTGTGTGTATGTTATGAATGTCAGTATGAGTCTTATTATACCCCACTTTTGAAAAAAGTTGGGTATATAGTATTCCTTGTGTCCGTCCTTCCAGCATGCCGTTCGTCTGTCCGTCGGTCCGTTCGTCGGACCTTTGTATCCGCAACTCCTCCTAAACTACTGAATGGAATTTGATGAAACTTTCAGAGAATCTTCATCCTATGATGGCATTGTGCATCTCCTATTTTAGAATTTGATCGGACTAATTTTTTGGGTTTCCCTTAGAAAAACATGGACTTGGACTTTCAGTGTGATAGGGGGTATCATGATGCCATCCGCTGAATGGAATTTTGATCGGACCAATTTTTTGGGTTTTCTGTAGAAAAACATTAACTTTGACTTTCAATGTGATAGGGGTACCATGATGCCATCCGTAACTCCTCTTAAACCACTGTATATAATTTGATGAAATTTTCAGAGGATTTTTATTACATGATGCCATAGTGCACCTTCTATTTTAGATGCCATCTACAACTCCTCCTAAACCACTGAATGGAATTTGATGAAACTCATCTCACTGCTGTGGAGTTTTCCTATTCAAAATATTGACATTTCCATTCATGTATCTTATGTAGGACGAGGGTATCAAGTAGTGAGCTTTGCTCACAGTATTTCTAGTTTGTTTTAATTATTATGCCTGTAAGGGCCATGTGATTAGGAAATTAAGTACTTGATTTGGTTTGTTCTGCCTGGTCCAATTATCATACATGTACAATTCACAGTTGTTGGTCACTTTAAAGCCGTGAATTGCAAAGTATCAGGAAAATTGAAATTCCGAATTTAAGGCCGAAAAACCTAAATTGTCTGTACTTATCATTATATAATTAATACTTTATTGCAAGTTATACCCATAGGGGTTAAACAATATTACAATTAAGCAATAAACGATACAGAAGTTTAAACAGGAAAAAGAAAATATCTTTGACCAATGTGGACCCTATTTTCGAAGTTCCCATGACCATTTTATACATTGACCATGTTGATGAGGGCTTTCATAAGTATGTTAACAAATTTTGTTCTATCTTTTATTTATTTTTTTGAGATACAAAGCATCATCCTGGGCTTAGCGCAGCGCTTTATTTAAAAACGAATTCTTTATTCCTTGATAACATGCAGGAAAGATAAAAAAAACAATCAATTATTAGTGCAATACAATTAAAAAAAGAAAGAAAGACAAAACACATGTAACGTAAAAGAGTACATAGAGCATAATTATGTTTTACGCCACTGGGACACAATTTGGGAATAAAGTTTTTGCATTCAACTCTTAATTAGGACTGATTTAAAATTTGACCAAAAGCTTTAAAAAATTTAAACTTGGATATGAGAGGAATCGTTTTTAGGATCTTGTTTCGTTTTAATAGTGACCATTTTAACCAATGAGGGATGTTTAAGGTGAAATAGGTTCCTCTTGGTTTTATCACAAAACATCTTTCAATTTCCGAATATTATATACTACCACGTAATAAGAGCCACCTGTATTCGGGTTTGATTTTTCGAGATGTCTGTTTTTCGGATATGTATTTTCATCATTATATAATTATATTATTGACAGGTATTGTATTATTTCCACGGGTACGTTTTCTTAAGCAATTCCTACCCCCTCCTGAGGTCTATAGCAACGTGAAGAAGATTGACTTGATATAGCTCTACTGCCCTTAATAAGAATCTCGTATAATTGTTGTAGACATGGTCTACTGCCCTTAATTAAAATCTTATACATTTTTTGTAGAAATGGCAGCTTTTGTCCTGAACAAAATCGAAGATAGTTATGCCGAAATTACAACAAACGGCGTCAATTATAATTTTGATGATAGAAAAGGTAATCTGAAATAGTTGGTTTGACATATATATGTGCTATTTTGAAGAGATTTTCTAGTATGTGGATTCTGTTGTAATCTTTATGATACATAATACAGACTGCTAGGGAGTTTTTATTTCGGCTGTAAATCGAATTTGAACATTTTATTTTCTGATCTGTTCAGCTAGTTTCAAACGATCACGAATAAACAGGTCATAAGTAGCCGAGACTAAGAGTCATAATTCTCAATATTTGTATGTAAAAGTTTTCAAGTATGATAAATAGAAGTGTATTTGAAAGGGATGCAACAGGGAGTTCATGCAGCCAGTTTCAAACGATAGTGTATTTATAGCGAGCGCTATAGGAGCCAATGCATTTTCTACATATGGGTCATTTGGAATAGTCTTTGTTTAATCGGGGGAGCCATATTGTGTTACATACTAAGGCTAGAAAACGTTTCGTTAGCCGGAAACGGACGTAAGGGATAACTTTCTTCAAATTATAATTTTAGACTTAGAATCGTGATACCGGAAATGAGTTTCTGGAAACAGCTATTGCTGTGCTCGCATCATTGGCCAAGCAACAGCATATTAAACAGGATATAAGTAGTCGATGATAAGTGTCATGTTGATTTTTCTAGGAGGTGTGAGGTTGACCCATTCTTGCGAAAGTTACAGTGAGTTCATAATGAAGAAGAACAATACAAAACTGACAATTCTCTTCCCTTGCACGTTGCAATATATTACAGTTTTGTATGGGTTGCTTTCTATGTGGTCATTTATTATACATGTTCATCCATTATATGTCTAAAGCCGTTTCTCTAATTCTGTTCGTATTTATACATATCTTGACCTGTTTGATAAATTCTGATATCACCACACGTGGGTTAAATGCTCATGAAATTTTCCGCCAAAAAATCTAAGGTTCTTTTATAAATATTGCTTATTTCGTCCAGACCGGACAACAAACAAGGCCGCCATGGGCAGTTTGGTTGAAATTAAAAAAACAATCTCCTCTGAAATCGCTTGGCCAACTGGAACGAAACTTGACAGTAGGTTATTTACAACGTTCCCTCTTTTCGTCCCGATCGGGCAAAAAGCATGGTCGCCATAGACAATTCTTGTTTCTCATTGGGTGATTTAAAAAATTTTTTTTTTCTTATACTGCTTTGCCAAATTGGACGAAACTTGACCGGAAGCATATACGGGGGGTTCTTTACAAAATATCATTATTTAATTTCGATCGGAGTACATATATAGTCACCATTGACATTTTTTGTTTCTTATTAGCTGATATTAAAAAAAATCTTCTCCCCTGAAGTTGCTTGGCCAAATAGAACGAAACTTGACAGAAAGCATCTAGTGGGGAGGTTCTATACAGAGTTTCCTTATTTTGTCCTGATCAGGCAACAAACATGGCCGTTCATGTCTTTCATCGGTTGATAATTTTCTTCTTTAAAACCGCTTGGCCAAAGGGAACGAGACTTGACAAAAGCATCTGTTTGAGGTTTTTTACAAAGTTTCCTCATTTTGTCTAGATCAGGGGACAAACATGACCACCATAGGCAATTCTTGTTTCTGATTGTTTTATTTAAAAAAATATATATTCTCTTCAACTGCTTAGCCAAATAGAGCCAAACTTGACAGAAAGTGGCAGAATTGCTTGAAACCTAACATGGTCTGAATGTTCCTCTTAAGTGTTATTACTCTGGTGCCGATCCTGAATTCAAAATGGCCTTCAACAGAGGACTTGGATTAACATAAGACCCTAGGTGAAATACATGCAAAAATCTTCTGGAGAACCGCCAAATTTTAGAATATGCTGACTTGTAAGTAGAAGGACTTTGGTGAAGAAAAAATCGGTTCCTACAAGGCTTACCACACTTCATACTCATAAGAAGAAGTGACTTTTCTGAGGTACACCAATAAAAGTGGCTTTCATAAAGAGATAACAAAAAAAAATAACTTGATCCATAAACATAATTCATTTCAAGACAACGTAGGTCAGTATGGTGTAGAAAAGCATAGGACTTGAGTATTTCCAGCGAAAATGTTGTCCAGCATTTATATTTGTATTACGATATTGTGTTTTCCGCGTGATATTGTTTTTGTAAAATTATGCAGCTGTTGACATCTATAACACTGTAATAGTTGTTTTGTAATCTTATGGTTTTACTCGTTAAAATATTCTGATCTACAGCAAACCTATGCAAAACGTACAAACTGTGATTTGCAAATTCCAGACGTCACCGTCAAGAAAGAGAAGTTAGTAATTGGGAAAATTTTAATCGTTTTTTTTTATCATAAATTTTATTTTTTAACCATTGAGTCGGTATACCTAGTGGCAAAACGAATGAAATGTCCGACAATATGTGTATACCTGTTAATAATCGGGTGAGGCCTTGATCACAGCCAACACCTGTAATTTGCACACTTCTGATCTCCCCATTCGCAGAATGGTGGGCATACTGGAATACCCGTCCATTCGTTCGTTCGTTCGTTCTACCACAAATCTTGTGTTTGCATTTAGTCATTCAATTATTAGCGGTTTTTATTCATATTTGGTATTATACTTAGGCTTGACCTCCACATGCGCAAACTATACCGATTCATTGTATCCAGAGCATTTAAAGTTATAGAAGAATTTTAATAATAGACAAGTATTAAGTAAGTTTAGATTAGTGATTACCATTTCATGATAGAAGTACATGTAGGAAGATACAGATATATCCCTTGTCCACAGAGTAATTGTTCCGCCTGTAATGTTGTTGATGGTGAATATAATTTTATCTTCACTTGCAGACTGAACAAGGATGCTAGAAACCAGTTTGATAATTAAACTAAAACTGACAATTGGTGAATTTTCATTATGACTGAAGAAAGTTTTAAAACTATTACAGGCTGTCATATTTGTGTGTTTTGTTGTATTTTGTACACTGTATGCTGATATCCCTAATGGGATTGTGTTTTGCATTAATAATAAAGTTAACCGAATCTAAATGTATTTTTTCACAGCGGACGTTGTATTACACAACAGCTGTCACAATGTCAGATGGAAAGGAACAAGAGGAACATTAATAATAAATCCTATTTATCCCCTGACAAGTCAGATTTTTGTGCCATTTCAAAACGTAAGACATCTTTTAATTCAAAGACGACAGGGCGTCGTTTGTTTATATGTAACCACGGATTTTTTTAAGACCAATCATATTCTGAGAACTAAAAACTCACTAGTGAAATTATAATTTTTCCCAACACAGGTCGGCAGTGAAAATTAGCGAAACGTTTTTCCTTTTTAGTCTGCGACTATGGTTATGTATCGAGTAACAATATGGCCACTTTAGGGTCAGATTTTATAGAGGAATAATTATAAAGATCTACTTCTACTCGGATTTTAATACGATATGATATGATTTTCAGTGTTGTCGAAATTTCATTTTGTGCAGTATAATCTCTAAAATGTTAGCAAAATGTATTAAATCAAAACATTTATTCATATATTCTATCTTAAAAAAGAGCTGTGTGATCTGAAGTTTTATCGAGGAGAAAATCGGTGACATCAGAACGAATAACATGTTTGAACATACATACGATTGATTACTGAATAAAGTAAAATCAAATTCCTGAAATTAAGTCTCCCAAACGAAGCGATTTTTATCGAACATTTTTTCCATTCTTCTTCGATTTTGTTCGTTCGAGTTCTCAATAACCGTAAGAGATATGAATCTGAGGTTTTCCATGATGAAAGATCAATGTTTCTAGATGTGGCTAATACTATTAAGTTTTTGATGGGGGTCACTGAGACGTATAAAGAGGTGATGAAAGAGGCTAGGGGTTTACTATAGTGACAAAAAACCATCTCATATCATATATTTTATTATACACCGTGGCAATACCCATTAAATGACATATACCTCGTTCCTCTAGGGGGTCATCCCGACCCTCTAAAGTCGATAATTTTGAAAAATTTCATATGCAATTAAAATCCATAGCTTTAAATCATATATTGTATTATTCTCCATAACAAGACGCATTAAAGGACATGTACCTCATTCTTTCAGTAGGGTGATCCTCACCCCAAAAATCAATAATGTTCAATTAAAATGTAACTCATAAACCGTTAATATCCCTACTCTAAACCATATATTTTCTTATTCCCCATGGTAAGACGCACCATATGACATATACCTCGCTTCCCAAAGGGGGAAACCAATAATGTTCAATTATCTCATAAACCGTTAAAATCCCCATCCCTAAACCATATATATTCTTATTCCCCATGGTAAGACGCGGCTAATGACACATACCTTCCTCAGGGGCTTATCATCACTCCTAACCAGTTAAAATCCCAACCCCTAAGCCATATCTTTTCTTATTCCCCATGGTAAGACGCACCAAATGACACAATCCTGCTCCCCAAGGGGGTTATCACCACGCTCGTTAAACCAATATTGTTCAATTATCTCATAGATCGTTATGATACCAACCCCTACACCATATTTGTTTTTATTCCCCATGGTAAGATGCACCGTATGACACATACCTGGCTTCTTCAGAGGGTTATCACCACTCTCATCAAATCAATAATGTTCCATTATGTCATAAACCGTTGAAATACCCACATCTAAACCGTATATTTTCTTATTCCCCATGGTAGGACGCACCAAATGACACATACCTTGCTTTCCCAGGGGGTTATCACCATTCCCACCAAATCAATAATGTTCAATTATCTCCAAACCGTTAAAATCCCCACCCCTAAAACATATATTTTCTTATTCCTAATGGTAGGACGCACCAAATGACACATACCTCGCTTCAATTGAGTTATCACCATTTCGAACGAATCAATAATGTACAATTATCTCGGGGCCTCGGTAGCCCTTTGGTCTAGGTAGTTTGTCATGTCTTCTAATGATCACTAGCCTGTCAACGCTGAGGTTGCGAGTTCGAATCTCACCTGTGGCGGGGTTTGTTCGGGTCGGATCTTAATTGATAAGGATTGCCAATTTTCCTACCGAAGTTCGCTGGTTCTCTCCGGGTACTCCGGCTTCCTCCACCAATAAAAAAACTGGCTGCCGCGAAATAGACACATGTGCTGAAAAACGGCGTAAACCCCCAACTAAACAAACAAACAATCAATTATCTCATAAACAGTTAAAATCCCCAACCCTAAACCATATATTTTCTTATTCCCCATGGTAGGATGCACAAAATGACACATACCTCGCTTCCCCATTGGTTATCACCATTCCCATCAAATCAATAATGTTCATTTATCTCATAAACAGTTAAAATCCCCACCGGTACCCTTAAACCATATATTTTCTTATTCCCCATGCTAAGACGCATCAATTGACACATACCTCGCTTCCCAATTCGGTTATCACCATTCCCATCAAATCAATAATGTTTAGTTATCTCATAAACCGTTAAAATCCCCACCTCTAAACCATATATTTTCTTATTCCCCATGGTAGGATGCACCAAATGACACAAACCTCGCTTCCCCATTGAGTTATCACCATTCCCATCGAATCAATAATGTTCAATTATCTCATAAACCGTTAAAATCCCCACCCCTAAAGCATGTATTTTCTTATTCCCCATGTTAGGACGCACCGTATGACACATACCTCGCTTCCCCAGGGGGTTATCATCACTCCCATCAAATCAATAATATTCAATTATCTCATAAACTGTTAAAATCCCAACACCTTAACCATATATTTTCTTATTCCCCATGGTAGGACGCACCAAATGACACATACCTCGCTTCCGCATGGGTTATCACCATTCCAATAAAATCAATAATGTTCAATTATCTCATAAACAGTTAAAATCCCCATATCTTAACCATATATTTTCTTATTCCCAATGGTAGGACGCATCAAATGACACATACCTCGCTTCCCTATTGGGTTATCAACATTCCCATCAAATCAATAATGTTCAATTATCTCATAAACAGTTAAAATCGCGACCCCTAAACCATATATTTTCTTATTCCCCATGGTGAGACGCACCAATTGACACATACCTCGCTTCCCCAGGGGGTTATCATCACTCCCATCAAATCAATAATGTTCAATTATCTCATAAACTGTTAAAATCCCAACACCTTAACCATATATTTTCTTATTCCCCATGGTAGGACGCACCAAATGACACATACCTCGCTTCCGCATGGGTTATCACCATTCCAATAAAATCAATAATGTTCAATTATCTCATAAACAGTTAAAATCCCCATATCTTAACCATATATTTTCTTATTCCCAATGGTAGGACGCATCAAATGACACATACCTCGCTTCCCTATTGGGTTATCAACATTCCCATCAAATCAATAATGTTCAATTATCTCATAAACAGTTAAAATCGCGACCCCTAAACCATATATTTTCTTATTCCCCATGGTGAGACGCACCAATTGACACATACCTCGCTTCCCCAGGGGGTTATCATCACTCCCATCAAATCAATAATGTTCAATTATCTCATAAACTGTTAAAATCCCAACACCTTAACCATATATTTTCTTATTCCCCATGGTAGGACGCACCAAATGACACATACCTCGCTTCCGCATGGGTTATCACCATTCCAATAAAATCAATAATGTTCAATTATCTCATAAACAGTTAAAATCCCCATATCTTAACCATATATTTTCTTATTCCCAATGGTAGGACACATCAAATGACACATACCTCGCTTCCCTATTGGGTTATCAACATTCCCATCAAATCAATAATGTTCAATTATCTCATAAACAGTTAAAATCCCGACCCCTAAACCATATATTTTCTTATTCCCCATGGTGAGACGCACCAATTGACACATACCCGTCTTCCCCATTGGGCTATCATTATTCCTTTCAAATTCAAATCAATAATGTTTAATTGTCTCATAAACCGTTAATCTGTAAGAAACTCGACACCTAAACCCTATATTTTCTTATTTCCCATGACAAAACGTATGAACTGATATATACCTCATTTACCCAAGGGTTCATCTTCATCCACTCCAATCATTAGTCTTTAATAATCTCTTAAAGCATTGAAATCCCTGCCCCAAAATCATATATTTACTTTTCCCCATGATAAGACAAACAGATTGATAAAAACCTAATACCCCCATCCTCGCCCCTCAAATCAATAATTTTCAATTATTTCAAAATCCGTAAAAATGTTTATCCCTTTAACACGTCTTAATACGCAATGTTCAAATCTCGTAAACCATTTAACTGTATACCCCGTAACCACATATATTTTTAATTGCCTATAAGGAGACGCAATAAATGATTTTACACATTGCCCGGGGAATGGGGTATTTCCTTCGTAATAAATCAATAAAAGACATTGATATACTTGGCCCTTAATTATAAAAATTTTTTATTCGTTGTGAAAACCTCAGATATCCTCAGAGTTCATGTACCACCCCTTTAAACATTGGATGTATCATCAGTGTTTCTGAATAACTTCGGAACTGCTGGCCGGGATAATCATTATGCTCATATATTATAAAAAATTCTCCAATAATATTTTATGCTAAACTGTATTTGTCTAAACTTTTTCATTTTTTTTGTCTGATTTTTATGGGGCTTTTTTATTATGTTCCTTGCTGGAAAAAAAAATCACTTTTGATCCGTTTTTGTCTATATATGTTATCGTTTTTGAGATATAAGGTGGGGCGCTAATATTTGAAACTTTTTAATTCTTCAACGGACTTGATGATTTGTTTTTTAATGATTCCTCACGAAAACCCCAACAACATTTTCTGCTGCAGAATTTATTTTCGTATCTTTCACCGTTTCCAAAATAAAAAGGTTCAAAGGGGCCATGATAAGTTCAGTTTTTAAGCTGGTGAACCCTAGGTCCCCGAGGGTATTCGCCAACCCAGTCGTCAGACTTGTCTGACATGATTATTCATTGATAAGTTACAAAAATTACCAATATTTAGCGAAATTCAAAAATAATAGAAATACTAAGGGTTCATTCCTTGTATTGTACATGGTAGATTTCCTTAGCTGAAATTTGGCTTCCTATTTCGGTATTTTTGGTTGAGTACTTCTTGTTTAATATAAATTTGGTTTTTGGTCTTCCAAATGTTTCGGTTTTAATGCTGCTGATGAGAGGTAACTCCTTGAAATGCGTCGTATACAGCATAGTATAAATTTACTATATCTAATATAAGTATCTTTGGAATGTTATTATGCTTACCACATTTTTATATGCATACTGAATTTTGCCTCGCCCTTACGCAAATGAATACATGAAAGAGAAAAATCCTGTTGGTAATGATCCCAGTGAGGAAAAGGTCGACAAGGTCAAATTACAAAGATAAGAACGTTTGTTTCAGAAAGATGACACCGATTTCGTTCTGTGATTTCACGAGGGTTTTATAGCGTAATATTTAAAACTGTAAACCTGTCCATCTCAAATTTAAATGTACATACATGTATATTTTTGTTAACCAGTTAAATTCATGTTTGCAGGGTATTTCTCCTGGTCGGGGATCATGACTGTCCAGTTGTTTTTTGTTTTTGTTTTTTCTTTTAAGCTCACCTGACCTGAAAGGTCAAGTGAGCTTTTCTCATCACTTGGCGTCCGTGGTCGGTGGTCCGTCGTCCGTCGTCGTCTTCGTCGTCTGTTAACTTTTACAAAAATCTTCTCCTCTGAAACTACTGGGCCAAATGTAACAAAAATTGGCCACAATCATCATTGGGTATCTAGTTTAAAAATGTGTCCGATGACCCCGCCTGGCAACCAACATGGCCGACATGGCTAAAAATAGAACATAGAGGTAAACTACAGCTTTTGTCTTATATCTTAAAAACTAAAGCAATTAGAGCAAAACTGACTAGATAAAAATGTTCATCAGGTCAAGATCTACCTGTCATGAAATTTTCAGACGAATCGGTCAACCCCTTTATTGGGTTATTGCCCCTGAACTGTTAATTTTAAGGACATTTTGCAGTTTTAGGTTATTATCTTGAATATTATTATAGATAAAGACAAATTGTAAACAGCAAAAATGTTCAACAAAGTAAGATCTACAAATACGTCAACGTGACCAAAATCATTGATTGACCCCTTATAGGAGTTTTTGCCCTTTAAAGACTGCATCCAGCGTCAACTTTCCTTTAAAGATCTTTTCCTCTAAAACCACAGGGCCAATTGAGACCAAACTTTGGTGGAATGGTCTTTGGGTGGCCCTTTTCCAAAATTATGTCTAGCATCCCCGACTTCCAACCGACATGGCTGCTGTTACTAAAAATAGAAAAAAAGTGGGGGTGAATCTTCTTATATGAAACTACAAGGCCATTTGGAACCAAAGTTGGCAGTCATGGTTCTTAGGAGGTTCTCGTTCAGAAATATGTCCATTGACCCGGACTGTTATTCAAGATGGCCGCCACAGCCGAACTTAGTTGAACATAGGGCCTATGGAAAAATTCATTGAAAAATCTTCTTGTCTTAAACCACTTGACCAATTGGAACAAGACTTGGCAGCAATGGTCCTTAGATGGTCCTCTTACAAAGGTGTGGCCGATGACCCGGACTGTCAACCAAGATGGCCGCCACAACTGAACTTAGTTTAAAATAGGGCCCTATAGGAAAATTCACTGAAAAATGTTCTAGTCTGAAACTACTTGACATATTGGAGCCAGACTTGGCAGCATTGGTCCTTAGGAGGTCCTCTTTCAGAAATATTTCTGATATCATGGACTGTGAACCAAGATGACCGCCACAGCCGAACTTAGTTTAACATAGAACCCTATGGGAAATTCACTCAAAAATATACTTGTCTGAAACCACTAAGCCAATTGGAACCAAACTTGGCAGTAATGGTCCTTAGGGGGTTCTCTTTTAGACGTATGTCCTATGACCAGGACTGTTAACCATAATGGCCGCCACAGCCGAATTTAGTTTAACATGGGGCACTATGGGAAAATTCATTGAAAAATCATCTCGTCTGAAACCACTTGACCAATTGGAGCCAAACTTGGCATCAACGGTCCTTGGGAGGTCCTCATTCAGAAATATGTCTGATTTTGTGGACTGTGAACCAAGATGGCCGTCACAGCTGAACTTACCTTCGCGTAGGACCCTATTGGAAATTCACTCAAAAATATTTTCGTCTGAAACTACTGAGCCAATTGGAACTTAAGTTGGCAGCATTGGTGCTTAGATGGTATATATTCTTTCAGAAATGTGTCCGATCACCCTGATTGTCAACCAAGATGGCCGCCACGGCCGAACTTAGTTAAATATAGGACCCTATAGGAAAATTAATTTTAAAAGCCAGTTGGAGCAAGACTTAGCAGAAATGGTCTTTAGATGGTGACACGCTAATTTTTGAAATTTTTTTAATTCTTCATCGGATTTGATGAATTTTTTTAAAATGAATCCTCACGAAAAACCCGACAAAAGTTACAGCAGATTTTTTTTGTATCTTTCACCATTTCCAAAATAAAAGGGTCAAAGGGGCCATAATAAGTTCATTCATGCTTACCTCATATCCTTACATTTTTGTAAGTTTATTGAATTTTTCCTCGCCCTTACGCAAAGGAATGAAAATGAAGGAGAAAAATCCTTTAGTTATTGATTCAAGTGGGTAAAAGGTCGACAAGGTCACTTACTAAGAGAAGAAATTTGTTTCGGATGATATCTGTGTTGTAGCGTAATTTTTAAAACTGTAAACCCTCCATCTCAAATTTAAATGTAAATACATGTATATTTGCGTTAACCCGTTCAATGCATATTTGTAGTGTATTGCTTCTGGCTGGGATCATGACTGTCCAGTTGGTTTTTTTAGGTGTTCATGTTAAAGAGAAATTAAGAGTTGTCTGTCTTTTTAGATAGAGCAAGTCAAATATTTTTTTTATTATTAATGTAGTGTTTTATCGTAATCATTTTCTGTCCTTATGTCATATTGTAGATTTAATATAATATTCATACAAGGAAGACATCAATGTATCAGACATAATATGTAATAATAGATATTATTTCATTTGCTTGGTAATAAATTAAGAAAATAACATTTCTTGTTGTGTTGCAATTGTATCTTTATATATTTCAAATTACACTGACTTGATGTTGGGAAGACTTTTCACGGCAGGTAAGAAGTCTTTTTTTTTATTTTTATTTAATAAAACCGAATGCATTTTTATACACCATGCAAGAAAATCAGTTCCCGTAAACGGTTCAGAAATATTGGGATATATCTCTGTCAACATGGTCAATGAAGCATGTCGACAAGCAAAAGTGCTCTTGGGTGCTCTTTCCAATAAAATATTGAATTGAATTGAATTGTAAAACTCGGGTAAAAAAATAGTCTTATCACGATTTTCAAGTAACATCTGCATCAAGTATGCATAAACTTTATAGGAACAATTTCCGCATTTCAGTCTCAGAAAGACAAATAATTTATTGAATACAATGTATAAAGGCATTTGATATATTAGTTACTTCGCTTGGAAGACTTCGTAACAGTTCAGTGTTACAGCTATTACTCGTTTCTATGTTAGGTTAAACTTATTTATTTATAGTGGATTGTGAAACAGGTAATACCAACTTATAACAATTCCTCTCCACTTGGCGGGTGTGAAAGCGTCTACGGGTAGTCTTTAACGTGCTAAGGGTGTTGCTGTCACTTAACACGGGACAGCCATTTTATGTCCCATCCAACTAAAATTGTCTAGGTAATTGAGCAATATTGAACAGAACAACATTTGATACATAAACCATGTCGCCCAATATTTTTAAATATCGTTTATAGATCTTGAAGACTAACAAAGAAACGACCCGTATTTCAACATGTAACCGATATCATCGAGGTAATATGCATTTGACATACTGTGGGACTTGTATTATCAATACTAATTACATATTTTATCTTTTAGGGAAGTGGAGCATATGGAATATTTCTTTATTTCTGGATGGAGCTGAAGATTTTTTAGAGAAACGAGAAAATTTTCTTGATTTCAAGACGATTAAAAGGTCTGGCAACCTTTCTTTTGTGGTTATCAAACAAGTTATGAAGTTACATCCAGCGGTATTCAACTTCAGCTATGTGTCAGATGTCACATTTAAGATCATTAAGGAAATATGTGAACCAGGTCGAACGTCGATTGCCTTAACTAGTCGATTGATGAACGCAAAAACCGGGGAGCTTTATGTGGAACGGTTTTACAAACTGGCTGTCATTGACAATACAAGTAGAAGACCGATTAGAAACCCAGAATGGTTTATCAAAAAATATGCAAATCTTAAAGTTGTTCCACCAGAGCTTAATAAAAGTCAGATCCCCGATTCACCAGCGGAAGTGTTCGAATACAGAACTGTTGTGAGGTTGAGTGATCTTGATGTCAACTTACATGCAAACCAATCGCTTTACATCAAATCATGTATAGACTGTGCAGCCGAAGCAAGTCTAGATAGTAAACTGGCACACTTCACCGGTGATATTTGTTTGTACCCAGTGTTATTTATAAGTATAGACTACTTAGGAGAATGTTTTGCAGGGGATGAAATCGTGGTCGTTTTGTGGCAGCACAAAGATAGAGTTTCTGCATTTAGTGCTATTATATACAAAGCTAAAGATAGCAATAGACTAACCTACATTAACTTTGAATTAGGATTAAACAAAATGACACTTGACAATCTAGTATCAAATTTGTAATACAAATACTACTCCTCTCTGTACCCAGACCGGTCATTTGGACCCATATAGTATTTGGTCGTAAAAGAAAGTAACTTATTCATATGAATTAAAGATATTATGTCAACAGTCTAGCATGTCGGTATTAGTAATTTTACAATCCAAAGATACTAATATTAGATATAGTAGATTTATACTATGCTGCATACGACGCAATTCAAGGAGTTACCTCTCATCAGCAGCATTAAAACCGAAACATTTGGAAGACCAAAAAAACAAACTTATTTTAAACAAGAAGTACTCATAACCAAAAATACCGAAATAGGAAGCCGAATTTCAGATCAGGAGATCTACCATGTTCAATACAAGGAATGAACCATTAGTATTTCTATTATTTTTGAATTTTGCTAAATGCTGGTAATTTCTGTAACAAATCAATGAATAATCATGTCAGACAAGTCTGACGACTGGGTTGGCGAATTTAACATTTTAATTATTATGTTGCATAATCTATAATAAATGTCAAAACAAACCTTGGATCAGTTGGACCTCCATTCTTAGAAAAATTAATGAATAGGTATTTTAAAATGGTAACATGAAATGTCAACAAGGACCCCTGGACATAAATTAAGATAAGAGAATACAACACACCTACATATATACAAGAAAGAGTCATAATAGTCTGACTTTGTACAGAAACAGAACAGTGGTGGGGCTTAAAGTGGTTCTATGGGTACCCAAACCTCACCCGTATATATCCTGACACTTCGGTGTTTAAAGGATACTATATAAGTCAATACTGTATGATTACTGTCACCCCGAACAAGGTGACCGCTTACTATGACTGCAAATCTAGATAGAACGGTATATCATTTATATATCAGGGTCAGAATGTCCATTTAACTTCAAATCTAGCTAAGGCTCTCATAGCTGCAGGTCGGATACTGTCAAACTGCGTCGATAAAAAATAGAAAATACTGCAAAACAGTACAAAGTTTATCCTTTGAAACACTTGATAAACATCAACATTAATAATAGGAAAGGTCACCATTGACATAAACATCAAAATTAATAATAAGAAAGGTCAACATTGACATAAACATCAAGATTAATAATAGAAAAGGTCAACATAGACATAAACATCAAGATTAATAATAAGAAAGATCAACATTGACATAAACATCAAAATTAATAATAGAAAAGGTCAACATTGACATAAACATCACGATTAATAATAAGGAAGGTCAACATTGACATAAACATCAAAATTAATAATAGAAAAGGTCAACATTGACATAAACATCAAAATTAATAATAGAAAAGGTCAACATTGACATAAACATCAAAATTAATAATAAGAAAGGTCAACATTGACATAAACATCAAAATTAATAATGGAAAAGGTCAACATTGACATAAACATCCCAATTAGTAATAGAAAAGGTCAACATTGACATACCAATCAATCAACACAACCCAATAGACAGACCCCCCGAACAAAAAATAACATAAACGAGCACAAACATAAACACAACAGAGAGTCAGGATCGACTGACTTGTTACTTAAGCTGAATAGTAGTTAGGGAAACGGGGTTAATGTAACAACATTGGACGTATTTCGGTACTCGTAACCATTTGTGGTCTGGAGGTAAGGTGCTCGCCTCGAGTGGGGAAATTCGAGGGTTTCCATCCCGGGTCAAACCAAAGACATTAAAATTTGTATTCGCTGCTTCTCCACCAAGCATGCGGTATCTAGGAGTATTAGCAAGGGACTAGTCAGCTCGGAGTCTGTATAACTTTATAAATTTATTAAAAATTGCAGATAGTAAACCCGTTTGGGTAACAACAATACAAAACAAACACAAAGTCACAATAACTTTTTAAACTTCAAAATATATGTGATATGCAACAAGTGACATCAAGAACCCCCTTTCCTCGGTTCCAATGACTGTTTTATGAAGGAGCCACGTAATCCCACCTGTTCATTGCTGCTAGGATTTAATATCTTTTTTTATTTTTTCAGCATCATTTAAACAGTTACATGAATCATCGAAATATTTTTCAGTTAACGACTTTCTGCAACTATCGTTATTTTTACAATATAATAGAAAATGTTTCTCGTCCTCAATTACTTCATTTATGCAGTTCTTACAAGTTCTCAAATCTCTGGGGATTTTTTTATACCTCCCTGTTTCAATTTCGAGCGGGTGATCACTAATTCTTAATTTGCATATAAGTTTTCTATACTCAAAATTTGGATGTGACAGGTATTTTTCAGGTTTCAACTTTAAAGTATGATTTTTGACATTTTTAAATAAATAAATTTTACTATTTTCATCTACGTTGGACATTTTACGGTCGTGGACTTTCTTATACCACTCTTGCAGTGCATTTCTATATTTAAGTTTTAATACTTTATCTTTATTCATTTGTTTATTTTCATTTTTGTCAATTGTAGTAGTACCTCTAATATCTAGTTAATCTTTAAAATGTTTTATGTATGTATACTAGCAGTAGGTACCCCTTTGGTGAAGCTTCTTAGAAACCTGTAAACATTCGTATTATAATGAATCTTTATTGAGTTTCATTATTCTATCAAAATAAATTAAGTACTGTGTTTTAATAAAAATGTCAATAGGGTATCTTCCCAATTCAGCTCTTGGAGCAATATTACTGAAGTATTTTTTCTCGCCCAGTGAATCTTGTCTGTGTTGCTTTTATCAATAAAACTTATTGCATTCCATTTTCACTTCTGTTTGTTTCTATAAAAGATTTATAATAAGCGTGGTATAAATCCATATACCAAATTTCGCTATAACGTGTCCGGGTTCCGGGTTGGGAGGGGGAGAATTGAGGTGTTCATTTGTCTTCCTGTGGACTGTTACCTCGTAAGCTAGTACGTTAAAAGTCCGGCTCAGCTTGTCGGTCTAGTACAAAGCAGGGTTCATATTTATATCATCGTTATTGAAATGCATTATATATATTGGACGTTAAACAATAATTCATCCATAAATCCATTCGTACTCGCAGCATGCTTCTCGAGTAGTTTAACCCTTTCGTCCGCTCGTCTTTCCGTCTGATCTTCCGTCAAAATGTTTGGTCGCAAATTTTCCAGCAACATCACTATAGTGGGGAAATAGTTATAATTGATGTAAAGCCTAACCATGATGAGTGGTAAGGTGAGCACTGATTTTGTACCTGTGACACATCTACTTTTAGGGGGGAGATTCTCAGTAACTATGCACGGGCCACACCTATTGCATAATTAATCTGAAGAATGACTTTGATGAGTTGTTAGTTTGGAACCGATTTTGCATCTGTGGCTCATCTACTTAAGGTTTAACGATGCCATCTGACATTCCCACCATAATTAACATTGCTATTTGTTATATTTTGGACCTGTCTAAAATCTCTGAGCTGGGGTATTAGTAGGCTCTAAGCTTAGTGCTCTTTCAATTACGACAATTATTGTATTAAGGCATACAGTCGAACAATACGACAATAATGACCGTATTATTTCTTTTTGACCAAAAATAACTTTAGCCAATAATTTGAAGATATAATTTCTCAAGTTGTTTGTATGCGTCGTCCATGAAATTTGTCCATACGTCATTGTCATACCGAACATCCGGGACATTTGGAAGAATCACATGGTCATTTTTGGTCAAGATACCTTACCTCTGTTGACTTATTTGCTTATAGACATATTCTGAACAGTAACGTCTTACCAGACTTTCTCGTGATTTCTTTTGGGAATTTTTGCTATGCATTACTTTTTAAAAATATGCGAATTAATGATTTAGATGTTAATAATGTTATGGAAGTGGATTATACTGCAAAAAAGGTATCATTTGGTAAAAATACCAAAAATAATTATGAACATTTATTCTTTAAAAAATTAAAATCGCTCCCAGAAAACAGTAAAATGTTTACATACGGTCAAATTAAGACCGGTTATGTTTTACACAAATTTATTCTGGAGAGTAATTTTGCGACTAGTAGAATAATGTGCAAAATGAGAATTAGTGACCTCTTCCTAGAAATTGAAAGAGGAAGATGCGCAAGATTAAAACGGGAAAACCGTATATGCAAACAATGTTATTTAGAATTAGAAGATGAGAATCATTCTTTCCTAACTGGTCCTTAATATAAATCTCTCTGGCAAAATTTAGAAACTGAAATCGATAAAATATGTCCAGAATTTAAAAACTTCAAAACAAATACAAAAACAAATTAATTTATGCAATCAAAAGTTCATTGTTTCTGCATACTGTTGGAGAAGATGCGCTCGAGGTCTACAATACATTTGACTTTGCAAACGCAGATGACAGAGCTAAATTGAACAAACCGACAAATTTGAAGAATATTGTAATCCAAGGACGTTAGTGACATTTGAAGGATATACATTTTTTACATACGCACAAGGACCAACAGAGACAATTGATCAATATGTGACAGAACTTAAAGTACGCTCAAAATAATGTGAATTTGAAGATTTAAACTACAGTTTAATTAAGGATAGAATTGTTTTTGGGATAATTAGTAATCAAGTCAGAGAAAGACTACTACGAGAACCGGACTTAAATCTTAAGAAAGCTGTTGAAATATTAGAGCTGCTGAAGTATCCAAAGCGCAAATGAAATCGTTCCACGAGGCAGTCAAAGTACATGTCGTGAAAAAGAAAACATCACAAACTGACAAAGTTCAAAAGCAATCAAATGCAAGAATTCACAACTGCAAATATTGTGGAAACATGCATGAGCCAAGAAAATGTCCTGCTTTTGGTAAAATCTGCAAGAACTGCAACAAAAAGAATCATTTTGCAAAAGTTTGCCGATTACAAAACGCTGTGAAAGGTAAGTCCGACCAGACAAAGAAAAAAGTATATGCTATGGAAGATTCCGAAACCGACAGTGATCTCGAGTTTTCAGTTAATTCTGTATCAAATTCGACAAAGAAGGATAAAGATTGGATCGTCAGAACAACGATAAACGACAAATGTGTGAATACCAAGATAGATACAGGAGCCCAATACAATATCTTGCCGAAATCGTTCTATAAAAAAAATTTCGAATGGAAAAGTTTTGAAGTCAAAAGCAAGATTAGTGTCATATAGTGGACACCGGATGGATACAGCATGAAAAGTCGAGCTTCCCTTATGTTACAAAGGAAAATATTATTTAGCTGGATTCGAAATAGTGAATGAAAATTCAGAGCCTATTCTTGGATTATCTACTTGCTTTGATTTAAGATAAGTGAAACGTGTAAATTACGTATCAGGAATACAGGATCCGAAAGCAATGATAAAGGAATACGAAGATTTATTTCATGGTCTTGGATGTTTACCGGGAGTTCATCATATTGAAGTTGACAAAAGCGTGAAACCTGTTGTGCATCCACCACGTAGAGTACCATTTGCATTGAAACAGAAAGTGAAACAAGCATTGAATAAAATGAAACAAGATAACGTAATTGAAAAAACTGAGGAGC
Source organism: Mytilisepta virgata (assembly GCA_028015205.1). Classification (NCBI taxonomy): domain Eukaryota; kingdom Metazoa; phylum Mollusca; class Bivalvia; order Mytilida; family Mytilidae; genus Mytilisepta; species Mytilisepta virgata. Next base: position 5,322,434 of record CM051510.1, read on the forward strand.
CTACGGACTGGGTAAATTCCATGGTCGTAGTGGAAAAGCCGAACAAAGTAAGAATTTGTCTCGACCCGGGGGATCTTAACAGAGCTATTAAACGTCCCCATTACCCTATGTAAACTGTTGAAGAGGTAGCTTCACAACTGAATTCTGCGACAGTATTTTCGAAAACTTCATCAGGATTTTGGACAATCAAACTTGATGAGGATAGTTCAAAACTTACCACATTTTACACTCCGTTTGGAAGATACAAGTACAAAAGACTACCGATGGGAATTTCAAGCAGCCCGGAAGTATTTCAAAGGACTGTTTTTCGATAGTATTTAAGGAGTTGATGTTATAATTGATGATATTCTTATTTGGGGAAATGATATAAATGAATACAATAGGAGATTAAAGACAGTTCTAGGCAAAGCCAGGTCAGAGACAAATGTACGATAAGGGTACCAAAAGTTACATATATAGGTCATACTCTTAGCAACGATGGGGTTACTCCTGATAAACAAAAAGTAAAAGCGATAACAGAAATGCCCGCACCAAAAAGCAAGAAAGATTTGCAATGATTCATGGGAATGATCAATTACGTGGGAAAATTTATACCAAATTTATCTAAGTAAACAAACCGCTCAGAGAATTATTAGAAAATAAGGTTGAATGGCATTGGAATGAGAGACATGATGAATGTTTTAAACATCTCAAAACCTTATTGACAGATACGCCTGTTCTGCAGTATTTTGATACCGATGAGAATGTAACTTTATCAGTTGAAGCCTCGAGTGAAGGCTTAGGAGCATGTATACTACAGAAGGGAAAGCCTATTTGTTTTGCTTCAGTTTCATTAAATGAGTCACAACGGAATTACGCAAAAATAGAAAAAGAACTTTTAGCAGCAGTATACGGGTGTCAGAAATTCCACCAATATATTTATGGCAGAAAAATAGATGTTGAAACTGATCACAAACCTCTAGAAAGTTTGTTCAAGAAATCTCTGGTGAATGTTCCGAAACGTATACAGAGAATGATGTTGAAAATTCAATGTTATGATCTAGATGTTAAGTACAAGCCTGGTACTGAACTTTATATACTGGTAGCAGATACGCTAAGCCGTGCTTCAAGCGAGACAACTCTGAATATTTGTGACACTTATGATATAAACGCTATCATGAAAGGGAAAGTTTCAGATGATAGACTAGGAAAGTTAAGAGATGAAACTTCAAGCGATACTCACTTACAAGTGTTGAAAGAAATTGCCATCAGATTGATATCCGAACACTAAATCATAATGTAATTCTACGTTGAACCGTTCTGGAATTACCGAGATGAAATCACAACAGATGATGGACTTTTGATGAAAAATGACAGACTTATTATTCCAGTTACATCACGTAACTTGGTATTAGAGCAATTACATAAGGGACATCTAGGTATAGAGAAAACAACAATGACAGCAGAGATATAGTTTTTTGGCCAGGTGTGAATGTTGACATTGCAGACATGATTACAAAAGGTGAAGTATGTACCAAATACAGAAATTCGCAGTGCAAAGAACCTCTTTTGCCTCAGGAAATTCCATCAAGACCTTGGCAAAAAGTTGGAATGGATCTTTTTGAATTCCATAAGCACAATTACTTACTGATTGTTGACTTCTTGAAATAGCTAGATTACCAAATCTTAAAAGTTCAACAGTAATTGACTTCATAGAACCACAGTTTGCACGTCATGGGATACCTGAAACTGTCATTTCGGATAATAGAACACAGTTTTCTAGCCTTAAATTCGAACAGTTTGCAAAACAGTACAATTTTAATCACATTACTAGTTCACCAAGATACAGCCAAAGCAATGGGATGACAGAACGAGCTGTACAAACAATCAAACGTTTTTTTAAGAAATCGAAAGGTGAAGGAAATGATCAATATTTGGCATTAATAGAGCTCAGAAGTACACCAATTAATGATATAGGAACGCCGACACAACTGCTTTTCGGGAGAGGGACTAGGACTTTACTACCAACAACAGATTGTCTACTGAAACCGCAATTGCGTAACAATGTCAAAGAAAAACAAAACATTTCAAAGGATTATTATGATAAACATTCTAAACCGCTCAATAATTTAAACACTGGAGACAACATTAGGGTGCAGATTGAAGGTAAACAATGGAACCCAGCTGTTGTAAAGGAGAAAATATTGGAACCAAGATCTTACATTGTTAAAACGCCAGAGGGACAAACATACCGCCGAAACCGAAAATTCATAAGAAAACCTAAAAAGGAATTTAATTCAAATGATACTCTTGATGATGATAATCCAACTGATATTCTGAACAAAGAGGAAAATGCAAGTTTTGATCCGACCGACAATACTTTGCGTACATCAAGTGGTAGAAAAGTTATTTTTCCATCAAAATACAAAGATTATATCACAAAATTATTTTTAAGTGTTTGTGTTTATGAATTGGTGCTGAAGACCAATCTTTCGTCATCACTTGGCGCCCGTCGTCCGTCCCTCTGTTAACTTTTCTACAAATATTGCCACCATGGGAAGTTCTTGTTTCTGATCGGCTAATAATTATATAAAAAAAATCTCCTCTGAATTCGATTGGCAAAATGGAACGAAACTTGACAGGAAGCATCTCTCGGATGTTCTTTAAACAATGTAATGATTTCGTCGTGATTGGGCGACGAACAGGGCCCTCATGGGCAATTCTTGTTTCTCATTGCTTGATTAAAAGCAATTTATTTCTCTGAAACTGCTTGGTCAAAACTGTCAGTCAAACTTGACAGGAAGCATCTATGGAAAGTATTTTATGAAATTATTTTTTATCATCCTTGAAAAATATATCCGGGGATCAGAGCCGTAAAAGAAATGTGGCTACTATTGCTTACTTATCTGGACCCTTGGCCAATGTCACTGCTGTTGCTAAAAAGTAGAACAAAATAAGCAATGTTTTAAAATCTTGGCTGAAGCTATTGTGGAAATTCAGATCAAATATTCTTGTAAAGTCCTCAGGTCATTTAGATATTTAGATCCTGACACTTTTTGTACATAGTGTGGGGCAATATGGACACTGTTATTGAAAAAAAAAACACACTGAGTTGTTACCAGTTTAGCAAAACAGACTCCTTGAAGCCTCTTTGTTTTTAGGTGGTTTTTTACATTAACTTGTGTACATAATTAATTTTATCTTTGTTTGTTAATATTGTCTTAACCATTGTTTGTATAATACATAATAAGGAAAATTAAAAAAAAATGTATAACTTCTGTTTACTTGTATACATGCAATAATCGTAACAATTTCTGTATTGTTCTCTATTGGTCATATAGATGAGTCTAATAATTGTTTTGTAAGTTCTGTTAAACATCATTTCCATCATTGCAATTCAAATAACATAGAAACCCCCTTTATAAATATCTAAAACTACTGTTCCACATCATTTATAACTTTTTTGGACTGATGGGATAATTGATTATCAAAAGTATGTCTGTATTGTTTGACAAATGACTTTTATGAAGAGAAAAACTTCAAAACATGGACGTGGATAAAATGTTAATGTAACGTTTGCTTTGGATCAGTATGTTCGTTAACATTTAATGACTGGTCCATTAGGCAACCCATTTTAACAGCCTTATCTGAATGATTTGAAGCCTGGGACAAATATAGCATCGCAGGTTTTTCTTATAGGTAACAGGCAAACAATATTATGTCATAGTTGTTTCTACATTGCTAGACTGTGTTGTTCTATGTAAAATGACTGTAATTGTGGATTATTATAAATATATTACCATAGCTTTTCTAATAAAATATCTAAATGCAAAAATCTAATAATTGTCCCTCAAGCATAATATGTGGGTCGTTATGACCCAAATTGTGGTTAGTTGTGATTCACTATACAAAAAAATACTACCTTAGGTTCTTTAATGATACATATAAATGTGAAAATTTGATCACTGAAGCATATAATGTAGGTTGAAGTGACTCAAATGTTCCTGAGTTGTGCTAAAATAAATAAGATGATTGCAGTTGTGAAATATGATAAATATAATACCACAGGTTCTTTAAATATAAACTTAAATCCAAACATATTACCAAAGTTACTCAAGAATAAACAAAAATGGTCATAGTAACTCAAATGTTGCTAAATTTTCTGAACTATCTAAGATGAATAAATAGGTAGTTTTTGGTGGTTGCGCTTATTAATTCATCATTATATCTTTACCCGGATTTCCAACATTTTGATCTCGAGCACTGCTGATGAGTTGTCAGTCAACGAAATGGCCAGACAGTGCATCAAATTTATTGGGGTATTTTGTGATACATTTTGTTAATATCACTGATGTCTCAATAGGTTCTGAGAAATTGACTTAAATGCAAAACCTTAACCAAGTTTTGCCTGCATGAACTATGAGTTATGTTATAATGACCAAACTTTGAAGAAGCATTATATAATGTAATGTGTGCTGGTTTACGTTTACGTTCCCTTAGACATTCCCCTTTGAGAATTTTGTCTGGGTAATTGAGCTATGGGCAAATATAGCTCTCAGTCAATAAAAAAATAAATGAATAAAGGAAGAGTTAATTCAATTTATCCCGTCAAACTAATAGATAAATGCCACCACCTTCATAGAATGTTTCTTTCAGGATTTGTCAATTCTGTGACCACCATTAACCAAAATTAACAAAACATATTAAGAATAGCTTCCTTATTATTCTGCTGGTATATTAGACAAGGTGCAATGTGCAGGGGAGGTCCATTTTCAACATTGTGTCTGTTTGAATAGACCAGGACAGTTTTATCTATTTAGAAAATTAAAATGTTCCATATGTGTGATGACATTTAGGCTCTTAAGACAAAACAAAAGACAATTATATCACAGTTTTTATTCAGATCAAAATAATAAATTGTATCAATAAATTATATTCAATTATCCGTGTTAGAGGTTCAGTAGAATAATTTTGATCTTGTAAAAGTTGGCCATATTTATCATCAAATCACTGTTTCCAATAAAAAAAACTAACTTTATCAAAAAGAAAATCTGGAAATTACAAGAGACCTGATGAAAAATTCTGGTAATATTTGAATATTGGATGGATGTGTAATTTTTATTTTGGAATTATTGTAGTAAAAATAAGTCAATTAAGTATCAACCTTAACCAGCGATATTACAATACCAACTATCAATTTCCAATTATAGATGTAAATTATATGGCCAAAATTCTCTATTAAAACCAATTGATAAAAAAAATAGTTAACAAAATATTAATTTTAATTAAATTACAGATAAACCTATAAGTTGCTCAGGAATCAATAAAAAAATTCTTAATTTAAACCCAGGAATCAATAAAAAAATTCTTAATTTAAACCCAGGTGTATCCATCTATTTGAGAAAAAAAATCATTTATTGTATTGCTTCATAAAAATAGAGAAAGGGTGGACCCTAACAATTACAGAGGTATTTCGTTGGATTTAGAAGAAAAAAAAAACAATAGAACCTTTGATAGCATTTTTATCTTAAAAACACTTATAAACAAATATCATAAAGAAGAATTTATTTGCACGTTTTGTTGATTTAAAAAAGGCATTAGACCCAGTGTGGTGAAAAGCCCTATAATAAAAATTATATAGGAGTGGGGTGGGCAAGAAATTATTTTCACATTATTGAAAAACAGTACATGGGTACAATGTCTGCCATTAAATCCCAAAAATTACTCATTATTTTTCGCTATCAAGAGGAGTGAAACAAGGTATTACCTCACACCTACATTGTTTAATGTCTTTATCAAGAGTTAATGGATGCCAAGAACTGTCCACTTGAAGTTATAAATTCCAAATAAGGTTGTCTTCTTTTTGCAGATGATCTCTTAATTTTATCCGAAAATGAGGAGGGGGTTTGGAAAATAGCCTAATTACTTAGAGAAATACTGCAATAAATTGCAGTTAACATTAAACAATCAAAAAACAAAAACTATGATTTTTCAAAATTCAAATAGGCAAGTTGATATAACGTTGTTATGCTGCATCTACCAACAAATGTAGCCAATAGCTTATTTGACACCATGGTCAAGCCTATTGCAATATGTAACTCAAAAGTCACATCTATGGATGCATATATAACGTTATTTAAATCCAGACAACGTGCTGAATTATCTGGAAAAGAAATTTATTTCCTTTCTTTAACAGATAAAACATTAGGAAAACTCCATATTTCACATTAAAATTTTTAAATATCTAGTAGGTAGATACCCTTTAGAATTATTTATTAAAGTCCAAAGTATACCTTTATCTATAAGATTGTTAAATATTAATGTTAATCCTTCATTATATGAATTAAGTAAAGATATTTTTCTTTACCTAAATTAAAAGTTTAAAAGATGTAGATTTGAATAGTTTAAATGGGATTGACAAAAGCCAGCTAGTAAGAACACAAAAATAATTAAAAGCAAAATTCTTAAACTTATATCAAAATATCTATCTAAAAAAACTAAAGAAAATAGACAATACTAGTAAGCTTTATTTATATAAATCAATAAAACAACAATTGGACACAGAATTTTATTTAACCTCAAATGACATAAATAATAGACGGGGCTTAGCTAATTTTAAAAAAGTGATCATTGTCTGCAAATTGAAAAACAAATGTCTTAAAATTCCAAGAGAAAATAGATTGTGTACATTTTGTAACCTTAATGTAATTGACGATGAAAGGCATTTGTTACTTTAATACCCAAAATATTCAAATTTACGAAAGGACTATAGTGAAAGAGCAAAAACATAAAATGTGACATTAAATTTTGATGAAATGAATGATAATGACAATTTTGTTTATATTCGTACTCCATCAACACCAAAGCAAGTGAAACATACAGGTTATTTTATTAAAAGATCGTTAGAACTGAGGACATACGACCTTTGAACTTGTTTTTTATGAGTATTATTAAACTTGTTCTATGTTTCATTTGTTTTCCAATGGTATATATGTTTTTTGTCGCAAGTCAATTTTGAATTGAATTGAATTTAATTTATATAAGGGAAATGTGAGATGTTGTATTATCTTTCCTCTATAGATTAGTAAAACAAATAAAAAAGTCGCAAGAACAATGTCTTTTTGTTGAAATATACCCCACTATCATTAGAAAATACTTAATATTAATATTTCTCCAACTGTCGACCGAAAGCACTTCAAGATTCAAGCATCTCTCTGCCGTTTGCGTGATAATGGCTACTCAAGCACAAAACCCTTGTTGGGTTCGGAAGTAGCAGTGCACTGTATGTTATGCATTCTGCGTAATATAAAGCCTTTGTTGAGATTTATTACACTTTAAGTTGTGGAAGGGTGTAGAGAGGATCTAGGGCTAATTCTAATTGTCCTTGACGTTGAACGGACTTATTTGTGTTTCATGACAACTTACTTCATTTCTATAACATAAATAGCTATAAGAAACAATTTCTTGATATAAATAATGTTACAGTGTCGGCAGAAAAGTTGAATAACAAGATTTTGGAAATATAAGGTTTCTGGACAGAAAGTCAAATCGAAATTCGGTAACATGTGTTAATATCCTTAGAAATTGTTCAAGCTTTAATATTGACTGTGCTCTTACTTCGACTGCCAAAAATCCAGTGTTAAAGAATCTCAGGATAAGTACATGTATTTTTTAAATTTGGTTTGAGAGCGAACTCCACATATATACAAACGTAAAATTTTTTGAACGACATTAATCAAGATTTGTTTCAAATTGATTTTTTTTAAGTAAACCTTTTATATTTTGAAACCGATTGGATTTCGGACCAATTGAATAATTTTTTCAAAAATTATAATTTCTAATCTTTATACATGTATTGCGAGTAACGGTCATGAAAAATAACACCAAAGTCTTTAAATGTTTTTTTAAGAGCTATAAGGTTAAAAAACTAGAGACTTCCATGACCCTGTATCGCTCAGCTGGTTTCAATTTGCAAATCAGCAGCCATAAAATCATTATAACCATCCAATCCTATTTTACCTATTGGTGGCCATCTTAGTTGACGGTCTTCATCATAGGATAGATATCATTGCTGCCAAGGTCAGCTAAATTTTGTTCTGTAGGATCAGAGTTTCATGCTATCAGACATATTTGTAAAAATGGGGCATTTAAGGACACTCCAGGTTTTCACACAAAAATCTGAAACAGGAAAATCTAAGGACCATTGATGCCAAGTCGGCCAATCAGTAATTTAAAACCAGAAAATGTTAAATGAATCTTCCAATATGGTCTTAAGTTAAACTAGGTTCGGCTGTGGCAGCCATCTTGGTCAACAGTCAAGATCTTCGGCCATGTTTATGGAAGAAGACCATCTGAGGACCATTGGTGCCAAGACTGGTTCCAATCATCCATATGATTCTATTTAAACTAAGTTTGGCTGTAGTAGCCATCTTGGCTAACAGTATGGGTAACGGCCACAATTCTGAAAAAGCGCCACTGCTGCCATGTCTGTTTCCAATTGGCTCTGTGGTTTCAGACAAGAAGATTTTTAAAAGCATTTCCCATAGCGTTGTATGTTATGCTAATTTCGGTTGTGGCAGCCATCTCGGTTGACATTCAGGGTCATTACACACAATTCTAAAGAAGGACCATCAAAGGACCACTACTGCCATGTCCGGTTCCAATTGACTTAGCGTTTCACACAAAAATTTTATCAATAAATAAGGACCATTACGGCCAAGTCAGGTTCCAACTGGCCATTTTTCAATTTTTAGTCACAGCAGCCAGGTCAGCTGGTAGTCGGGGACGCCAGAGACAATGTTGGAAGGGGTCATCCCAAGGACCATTCCACCAAAGTTTGTCCCAATTGGAAGAGCTGTTTCAGAGAAGATCTTTTTATAATTGTGGACGGACGACAGACGACGGACTCAAAGTGATGGCAAAAGGTTACATGGCCTTTTAGGCCAGATGATATAACAATATCAGCGGCAAAGTTTTTTTGGAACTATGGAAGGAAAAATGGAAATCATTGTGAATTAGGATCAGTGTCAAACATACCTTGGCAAGAGTTGTATTCACAACCAGTGTGCCTACCGGCTAATATTTATCAAAGGTATGAAAAATAGACCATTCGACAAGGACTACGCAACAATTAGCTCGGGTTGTCTTAAGACTGATATTGAGCTATAGTTTTCTAGATCAAAATTTTGACTTAGCGGGTGTAGTCTATTAGATTAACATGATAGAAATAGTGCGAGATAAACAGAAATAAGATCTAATCATAGTGAATTCCAACGGAAATTTTTGTTCCACATGTTCGGAGACATTTTCATTATTAGAGTAAAAAATATCGTCTAACGTTTTCTTGTTGTGATTGAAGTTCATTTTTTACCATATTAAATTAGGTTCTAAATTATCAACGAGTAGATATATTATTTAAATAATACATTTCTAAGACGGTGACGGAATATATTGTAACCCCGAGAAAACATTGTGAAAAAACCAAGGCGAAGTTGACAATGTTTTCTCGGGGTTACAATATACTCTGTCACCCTCTTAGAAAGTTTTTATTTATTTATTTTATGTCCTGAATGTCTAGCGGGTGACAGTATACAAATTGTCATCCACTATTTCTTTTCTAGGGGTGATCGAGTAAAATATCACATTTTTGCAAACCCAATGAAAATGAATTAAAAGTAGAGACATTTTCATAAAATATAATAAATGTTAATAAAACACGAATATAATTGGGTTTAAATTCGTAGTTTATCGTCCAACTGAACACACTTGTATTTCCGCAATACTGTTTTCATCATGCGAGTTATAAACAAGTGCAATTTAAACCTTTAAATGTATGTAAAGTGAAAATAATATAAAAATATACTTCTGTTGAAATGCTCGGGAAAAACGTTTTTCACTTGGTTTTTAAACTTTACAGTTCAAAGAATAATGTAGTATATGTATGAAAGGAAAAGAAAAGAAAATTGATATTTCAGTAATACGAGTACCATGACATAATTCATGTAATTTCTTGATCACTGACCTGAATACAATTTTGTTTAAAGTGCCTATAATGTTTCTATTCGTCTGTTTGTTTTCGTCCTTCACATCTACGTTTTATATCCGTAGCTTGATTATAATTACTTGGCCCATCAGATTTTCTTAACCTTAATATAAAAACAGAAGCAATTGTAGTACTCAGAAACATTCTAAATATAATTAATTCGGTGTCATCTATTTATAAATTAGAATAATAGAAAAACTTTAAATGCACCAAATATTCTAAATGACTATTATGTTATTGTACATCTACGTCTATACAACGACCTGCACATATAAAACAACCATTCTTGTTTCTGCGCATGTCAGATATGACTGTAGAGGGTATAAAGTTGGTGTGAAATAACGACTAAGAGCTAAACTGACTGGAATGGGGAAGTTACATTGATTACGGTATGCATTTAATATAATATTTGACATTCTTTATCTACACATTTCGTGGCTATTTTATAGCATATATTCATTGGTGACAGGACGTCTCAAATCATATTAATTAACCCTTGAATGAATATCCTGTACTTCTGTTTTCCATAGACTTTGTCTGATTTTACAAATTAGTCTAATGTGTCTACAGATTTTTTGAAAACTATGGATTGAAATGACATTCCCCAGCAATAAAAAAGTCTAGCGGACATTCTGACATTTATTCTTTAATTTTCAGTATATGATTTAACAGAACTTATGTGTTACCCTAACCAAATAACACTGTTTAGTCATTGGCAATGGTTCGTTGGTAGATTTTGTAACTGCGTCAGGTTGTTCACTCAGGTGTAAACTAGGAGATTTCGCGTTTACAAAGATAAATACTGTCAAAATGTTTTGCCATGGAAATAGGAAAAAACGTTCTGATAAGAAACATTTTATGGATTTACAACTACGCATAAGTAACAGCAATTCTAACAACTTTCGTTTCATTCCAGTGTAAATTTTTAGACCAGCTAATAAACAACGGATCATAAATCGCATGCTATGTATACCGAACCGCAAAAGAAACGTCGCTTTTTCAAAATGTTAGCAAAATTCAAAATAAATATTAATTAATGATTTTTATATAATCAGTATTACGATTACATCACCAGGTAAGATTAAATTACCTGTGAATTAAATTTTCGGTTGAATAATTTTCAGTTGATATCGTAGAGCGACCGTACCTAAAACCGCTCGTGGGACACACTTGGCAGTAATTTTTCTTAAATCTTAAATGTTCGTGAAATTCATGCTCCTTTATGGGTATAAAAGGCCGGAGAAAATTAAAGAGTGTTAGTATCAGTGTTGACACAGAAGCTATGCCACGTCTGACTCCACAACAGAGAGAACAGGCCATTGGTCGATTGGATGCTGGGCAATCTGCCAGAGTTATTGCCAACGACTTCAACTGTGCTGTTCGAACAATTGAACGTCTACGGACACGGTACAATGCAACAAACAGCACAAATGACCGTCCACGGAGTGGTAGACCCCAAGTCACTACCCCTAGACAGAATAGAGGCATTGTTCGTCACCATTTGATGAATCGGTTCACCCCAGCTGCCGAAACTGCCAGAAACACTGTTGGATCACATGGACGACCCATAAGTGATGATACGGTTCGTCGGCGATTAGCTGCTAGAAACATGAGATGTCGCCGTCCAGCAAGAGGACCTATTCTTACTCCTCGACACCGTCAAGCTCGTCTTCAGTGGCCCACTCAGGGACAGAATTGGCGAAATCGACAATGGCGTAACATCATCTTCTCTGACGAAAGCCGTTACTGTATTTCAACAGCCGATGGCAGAACCAGAGTGTGGAGAAGACGCGGAGAACGTTACGAAGACAGCTGCATTCTGGAAACAGACGCGTGGGGAGGACCTAGCATCATGGTATGGGGTGGAATCGGCCTTAACGTTAAACTTGGTCCAGTCATCTTTCAGAGCCTTGGCCCAGGCAGAGGAAATGGCGTAACAGCTGCCCGTTACATCGACCAAGTCTTGACACCCCATGTTCAGCCTCATTTCGCACGTCATCAAAACAAGACTTTCCAACAGGACAATGCACGTGCGCATACCGCAAGAGCCACAAGAGACTTCCTACAGCAGAATAACATTAATGTTATGGATTGGCCGGCTTTGAGTCCAGATTTAAACCCTATTGAACATTTATGGGACGAAGTTCAAAGACGGTTGAATAATGAGCAGCCAAGTCCGACAACTGCAGCTGAACTTTCACAAGCGTTTCAGAGAGTATGGGCACGTATTCCGATGGGGTTTATTAATCGGCTCATCAACTCCATGTACCGAAGATGTGCCGCAGTAATTGGTGCCGGTGGAGGACATACACGTTATTAACGGACGTGGGAGCACAGCATTGAAAACATGTGACGTTGCGACAATTGTGACGTTTTTGTAAACATTGTAACCAAAAGACTGTAAATCATTCATTAAATTTTGTAAAAATTAATTTAAAATATATAAATGTCACTTTGAAATAAATGTATGTGAACATGTTATTTTGTGCGACGTTTCTTTTGCGGTTCAGTGTATATCTCCGTAGATGTGAAAGGCACATACATAACGTGCAGAAAATAAAATCATTTGCATTCAAGGTCAAAGGGAAGGCTTTATCTTACAAAATGTCCGATAAACACCCTTGGTCATAGACGGAACCAATACAAATTATTGATTAGCTTTGAATTATAAACAACATGTAAGCAAATTATAGAAATTGTTAATTTAAAAAAATTAAAAACGGTATTATTAATGCTCATTTGAAGCAAATCATTTGAATATTCACATAATATATTATTACTAGTTAGTAGAAACTCATTGTGATATGTGCATCTTTATAATAAATTAAATATATACAACCGTACTAAATACTTCAATTTAAAATGTATTCATTGGCAATATTTCGGTCATATACCAGTGGTGCAGAGGATAACACGCTATTGGGAATTGGAAAAAAGACGTTTTTTGTTGTTTTTTTTTGGGGGGGGGGGGGGGGGTATTAGAAAAATTGAGGAAAACTTTTATGGAATTGATGAAAAAGGACAAAAAATGTTAAGGAACATGTTTTACGGGAATTGGGTATATCGTAACCTCGTATCAACGACATTATGTGAATTGGGCTCTTGTTGTTTTATAGTTCAACTTTGTGTAATTTCTTGCTGGTAACCACTTGCTAAATTTTCATACTTACAATTGCATTATTTTACCCCGTATATACCATAAAATTATTTTGCCTCTGCTACACATAATTTTGTAATCTAAAAAAATAACCCATGTCTATATCTGCTATATTCATTATCGTAACGGTATAAATCGTATAAAACAATACGCAATACAAGTGCAGTTGTACGTAATATCATTTAGACCCATAAGACCGGGGTAATCTCACCACTGATCAGTGTCTGTACAAACAATGATCAAGTCAGACTCTATTTAATTATGTTGTGTTTTGTCCTCTTTTGTTATATTTTTTCAAGGGTTCAGACTGCCGGATGGCATTGATTGATTTTTACATGTCTGTCATTGTTGACCGTTACTGTTATCGATTTTGTCGTTTTTTTTTTGTGGGTAGTGAGTAATATTTTTTTTAAATATTTTAATAAAATAGAGTGTTAAATTCTCATGGTCCTTATTAATAGTTTAAAGCATGAAAAAGTGAAGTTAAAGAAACAGAAGACGAAAACTTCAGGGCGTTACAGTTTCATGTGTATACGTGTTGTATTAAATTACTATAGCCATAATACTTAAACAGATACCACATTCTTAAAGCAACTAGTACATCAATGTTTTTTCAAGAAAAATGGGACACGCAGGTATAAATTTCTTGTTCTAGGTAGAGAAAAGGCTTATTTCGTGAAGAACCACTCTGATTCTGACAAAAAGTTTTCTGAAGATGAAATTGCAGACATGTTAGATTTTCTCATAGACAACATATTCATTGAATTTGGCTGTCTAATTTTTAACAAACAATCGGCATTCCAATGGGAACCAGCTGTGCTCCTAGTTATATAGATGATGTGTTCTCGTTAAATAACGACAAATTGCAAGACTTTCTACATCTTATCTACCCCAGTGAGCTTGAAATTAAGGATACTACTGATACACCAAAGTTTGTACTTGGGAAAAGTACCCCTGTCTGAGAAACTTTTCTGTCAGGAGCCGGGCTCTGTTCAGGAAGTCAATGTATATGTCACAAGCTCTGGAATAACGTATGAGTTGTGAAATGTATACTCCATACGCCGTTGCTTCTGGAATATTGCCGCTCAAAAATGGGAAGTTGACGATTGGAAAGTCAAAGTCATCCTGTTTGTCGTAAAGTTTTGTATTCAACCTTCCTCGTGTGTCAATTTCGAGATAAAGGTCAAGATAAGATGCAGACTTGGCAGTGTCTGTGGTATCCTTAATTTACAGCTCATTGGGATAGATGAGATGTAAGAAATTCCCAAAACGTGAATTGTTGAGTGATAAAACATCATCTATGTAGCGGAAGTTGAAAATAAAGGTACGGGCTAACTTCTGTTTTTCCTTAAAAGGCCCGTCAAGGAAGTCTGCCTCATATGAGTAAAGGAACAAGTCGGCCAGTAGTGGCGCACAATTATTACCCATAGGAATGCCAATTGTCTGTTGGAAAACATGCCCACCAAATTGTTGTCGATCAAAAATTCAATCATCAGGACAATTTCGTCCTCTGTATATTTTTTGTTAGATTTAGAGTGGTTTTTAACAAAGTATGATTTATCTCTACCAATGACAAGGTATGTGTATCTGTTGTTTCCCATTTTATTTTAAAAGCATCGATGTATTAGACCTTTCAACTTCTCCTTCAGTTGTGAATGAGGAATTGTGGTATAGAGGGTAGAGAAATCAAATGTTTTTATGCTGTTACAGACTGAAATTGACCGAGATCGTAAAATATCCTTTAAGTCTATGGAGTTCTTTAATATCCACATTTGATTGATACCACTTCTTGAATAGCTTGTCTCACAATAACTTTGGAGGCCCGTTTTGACAGCTGTTAAAATAGAAGTTAGAAGTTGAGACAATGGTTTGGTGGAACACTTGGCAGATCAACCTATAAAGCGTTGTTTGTATGGACACTTATGTAACTTTGGTATCCTGTACAAGATAGGAAGATCAAAATCATCATTTCTGATAGAAATACCAAATGACGATAAGACCGATCTATGATTGTCAGTTATTTCTTCCTTTGAAGTGTAGTAGCTTTATAGGTAGAGTTGCCAAGTGAACTAGCAATCCCTAGTTCATTAATCAAGCATTGAATATAGTAGCTTTTGCATACAAAAACGATGTTATTAGGGGCCTTCTCTGCAGGAACAACAACATATTTGTCATGAATGGCAGACAATGTCTTGACTTTCCTATTGTTAACGTTCCCTTCTTGAGTAGCAATAGACCAGCATCGCCTGCATATGGCGTCTATGTTTCTCAGCTTATCCGAGGGCATGCGTGAGTTACCACGACTATCGACAAAGAGGATTACTGCTGTCACAAAAGCTTTTTAACAAGGGTTTGATAAATTTTACGGTCGTCATCACAAATTGATTGACCGTTTCAGTGTTCCAATATCTAAGATGATATTGGATATGTTCCCACTGTCGTAACATTTCGTGTAAAGAGGCAGCAATAAGTTATGTTGGTTAACGATGTCATTTTCCGAAAATACCGAGTAACATGAACAACGAAGCTGCACAAAACACCTCACAAATATAGATTTATTTCGTATTCACGCCATTGTTCCACCACAAAACTATCTATTCTACTTACTAGTACACATGGTAAAATCTAAAACCTGGTAATAAATATTTAAAATAATGTTTACGAAAATAGTGGTATTAATTAATTTTGGAGCGTCAAAAATTCGTTAGAAGTACTTGAAAAATTGCATGCTCATGTTGGTGAATCTGTTCATTTTTTTTTTATTTTTCTACCCTATATACCACTTTGCCTCATAATCTCATTAAGAAAAAAATCACATACCTAATTAAATGGGCATTTAAAAAGTCAGAATGTGAATATATATGTTTAAACTCTTTTTTTGTCATTTTTTAGTAACCACAAATAAAAGAACAATGTCAAATGGACCTGCTTTGATATGATAACTGCATTTGACTTTTTACTAGATAACATTCCGTATATCGCCAAGTTATCGGAACTCCAATGGGATCCAACTGTGCAATAATTATTGCGGACCTGTTTTTGTATTGTTACGAATCACAATTGATGTTGCCAACGAAACAACATCTGATACAAAAATTTGATAACACTTTTAAATATTTGGATGATACTTTGGCTCTCAATAATGACGACCTCAGTATTTACTCAAAAGAACTTTCTCCTGTTGAACAAACTTTAAATAAAGCTAAAAGTAACAATGAACAGTGCCCTTTCCTGGATCTTGATATCCATATCTCTAATGGGAGGCTTTATACTAGGGATTATGCCCGGTCCGATATGTGTTAGTTTATGTATTAATCTGTTTATCTTATACTGCCTTAGTACTTATTCCGAACGCACCCGGTCTGACATTTAAGTAACGGGTCTGATATGGCCATGTTATCCCGGGTCCGTTCAAATAGCACTTTAATAATGCGTTATTACAAATGTAGCTGGGGTGTGCAGATATAGGTTGTTCACCATCCAGAAATTCGTATTGTATGTAAGCAATATGAGTTTATTTTTCACACACATTTAAGGTAGGGTGTCTCGTTTGTATTAACAATTCTTGATCATTTTGGTTCGATTTCTTATTTTTAGCAGATTCAAATATAAAATAAGACATGATAATGCATCACAGTTAAATGCTGTAATGTACTGTAATTTCACTTTAATATTGATGAAAATGAAATTTTGTAAATATTCCTCAACTTTTATGATATACTTCTCAAAAGTTATATAATAGAGAATTGTAACTAAAACCCATTTTATTGCAATATATAGCATATAAAACCATTCTATTTGAATACGTACATATTTTTGAATATTTTTAGACTACTACACAATTGAATTTAAACGTTGGCATAAATATCTCAAGATTTTACCTTCTGTCGGCATTCAGTCGCATGGGGCTTCGTTAGATATAACAAAATGTCTTTGTTTCATGGTGTAAAGCATGCATTGTCAACATGCATATGCATACATGTACACGTATGTACACTTAAGAGTATGAATTCATATCATGGTTTTGGAGCTTTTTAGTTGGAATCACCTTGCAGTATCACTTTGCAATATCGCAAATTACGGACTAGTTTGAAACATAATGTTTCCGTATTAAGGTACCAAATTTAATAGATATGAAATATTACATAGCTTTTTCATTTATACGTCCATGTCAGCCCAAGGATCTGATTAAGATGGAAGGTTGATACATGTATGGGGTGTGATATGAAAAAAAAATAGAGGTCACATTCTTTAAAACTTAGATGAACAAAATGTTTGTATGAAAAGAGTTTCATATCTGAATTTGTTTTGTATCCAGTAATACACGCTTGCGTACAATTAATTTTGTAATGTCATATGTTATTACATAAGGACCATTCACTTTCGTGAAGAAGTGCAATTCCTACAATATTCCCACGTGAACAATTATATGTAGAATTCAAATGAAAATTCTAAGAAAAAAAATCTCTTTTCTTTTCTCGGGAGGGGGGGGTGGGGAGGGGGGATATGCATGGCTTTTTTCTAAGATTTTCTCCAGACCTAAAACATGTAAAGCGCACAAGAATCCCATAGGTTATCGTTTTTTTTAATGTGTGCTCTGGTCATTATCTATAACGTAGATGTTTCGATCCACGCAGGAAGGTAAATATTTAAAATGTTTGGCCTTGAGTATCTAACGTTGCTAAACCCAATTTGCAGATTGTGTGTCTGTCCAATTATAGGAAGCATTTAAATAAATTTTCTAGAATGTACTAAAAAGTCATATTCTTAAATATTTCGTAGTATTTCAACGCATATCTGTTCTTTATTTTATCCGAATATTTCATGTCAATTTATTCTGTTAGAAATGCCACATAATAGATTATTTATTTTATTAATATTATATATATTTCTAACATAGAGTGAATGATTCACATTGTAACTCTCCTTTATACTTTTGGTTGTGTCGTGGCTGATTCTACAATGTTTAGGAAGCAACCATTTTATTTTAAGGGGGAGGGCATGGAAGGAATTTAAGAAAAAGGCAGAATGAAAAAATTGGTGAATAAAAAAGGCAGGACCAAAAATCCTCAGAAAAAAAGGCAGATGAAAAATGTGGTGGGAAAAAGGCAGGATACCCAGAAATAAGGCAGGATATCCAGAAAAAAAGGCAGGACGATACCAGGTAGTAAAAAACTAAATATTTGGGGTTACCCATACCAACACATGGACTTTGACATTAATTGTGATAGGGGTACCATGATGTCATCCGCAACTCCTCCTAAACCACTAAATGGAATTTGATGAAACTTTTCGAGGAGCTTTATTACATGATGCCATAGTGCACCTCCTATTTTAGATTTTGCTCTGATAAATATTTTGGGTAACGCATACCAAAACATGGACTTTGACATTCATTGTGATAGGGGTACCATGATGCCATCTGCAACTCCTCCTAAACCACGGAATGGAATTTGATGCAACTTTCAGAGGATCTTTATTACATGATTCTGTAGTGCACCTGCTATTTTAGATTTTGACCTGATGAATATTTGGGGTTAAACATACCAAAAACATGGACTTTGAAATTCATTGTGATAGGGTACCATGATGCCATCCGCAACTCCTCCCAAACCACTAAATGGAATTCGATGAAGCTTTCAGAGGATCTTCATCCTATGATGGCATTGTGCGCCTCCTATTTTAGAATTTGTTTGGACCAATTTTTGGGGTTTCCCATAGAAAACATGGACTTTGACTTTCAGTTTGATAGGGGTACCATGATGCCATCTGCAACTCCTCCTAAACCACTGAATGGAATTTGATGAAACTCATCTCACTGCTGTTGGAGTTTTCCTATCCAAAATATTGACATTTCCTTTCATGTATCTTCTGTAAGACGGGGGTATCAAGTAGTGAGCTTTGATCACAGTATTTCTAGTTTGTTTTAATTATTATTCCTGTAAGGGTCATGTGATTAGGAAATTAAGTACTTGATTTGATTTGTTCAGCCTGCTCCATTTATTATACATGTAGATTTCACAGTTGTTGGTCACTTTAAAGCCGTCAATTGCAAAGTACCAGGAAAATTGAAATTCCGAATTTAAGGCCAAAAAACCTAAATTGTCTATACTTATCATTATATATATAATAATACTTTATTGCAAGTTATACCCATGGGGGTTAAACAATATTACAATTAAGCAATAAACGATGGAGAAGTTTAATCAGGAAAAAGAAAATATCTTTGACAGATGTGGACCCTATTTTCCAAATTCCAGTGACCATTTTATACATTGACCATGTTGATGATGGCTTTCATAAGTATGTTAACAAATTTTGTTCTATCTTTTATTTTTTTCGAGATATAAAGCACCATCCTGTGCGTAGCGCAGCGCTTTATTTAATAACTAATTCTTTTTTCCTTGATAACATGCAGGAAAGATAAAGAAAACCCAATCAATTATTAGTGCAATCCAATTAAAAAAAGAAAGACAAAACACATCTAACGTAAAAGAGTACATAGAGCATGATTATGTTTTACGCCACTGGGACACAATTTGATAATAAAGTTTTTGCATTCAACTCTTAATTAGGACTGATTTGAAAGTTGACCAAAAGCTTTAAAAAATTTAAACTTGGATACGAGAGGAATAGGTTTTAGGATCTTGTTTCGTTTTAATAGTGACCATATTAACCAATGAGGGATGTTTAAGGTGAAATAGGTTCTTCTTGGTTTTATCGCAAAACATCTTTTAATTTCCGAATATTATATACTACCAC
Source organism: Mytilisepta virgata (assembly GCA_028015205.1). Taxonomy (NCBI): domain Eukaryota; kingdom Metazoa; phylum Mollusca; class Bivalvia; order Mytilida; family Mytilidae; genus Mytilisepta; species Mytilisepta virgata. Next base: position 5,342,374 of record CM051510.1, read on the forward strand.
GTAGAAACTCGTCGTTTCAAACCTTATAAGAGCCACCTGTATTCGGGTTTGCTTTTTCGAGATGTCTGTTTTTCGGGTAGGTATTTTCATCATAATTATATTATTGACAGGTATTGTAGTATTTGCTCGGGTACGTTTTCTTAGGCCATTCCTGCACACCCCCGTAAAAAATCCAGAGTTTACCCCCCTCCCGAGGTCTATAGCAACGTCAAGAAGATTGACTTGATATAGCTCCACTGCCCTTAATAAGAATCTCGTATAATTGTTGTAGACATGGCCTACTGTCCTTAATTAAAACTTCATACTTTTTTTGTAGAAATGGCAGCTTTTGTCCTTAACAAAATTGATCCTACTTATGCAGAAATTACAACAAACGGCGTCAAGTATAATTTTGATGATAGAAAAGGTAAGCTCAAATAGTTGGTTTGACATATATATGTGTGATTTTGAAGAGATTTTCTAGTGTGTATTACATTGTGGTTTCTGTTGTAACCTGTATGATACATAATACAGACTGCTAGAGAGTTTCTATTTCGGCTGTAAATCTTGAACATTTTATTTTCTGATCTGTTCAGCTAGTTTCAAACGATCACGAATAAACTTGTCATAAGTAGTCGAGACTAAGAGTCATAATTCTCAAAATTTATATGTAAAAGTTTTCAGGTATGATAAATAGTCGTGTATTTTAAAGGGATGCAACAGGGAGTGTTTGATTCAGCTTTGTATCTTCAGATTGGACATTTTGTTTGATGGATTTCTTATTAATATGTTCATGCAGCTAGTTTCAAACGATAATGTATTTATAGTGAGCGCTATAGGATGTTGATTTTTCTGGGGGTGTGAGGTTGACCCATTCTTGGGACAGTTAAAGTGAGTTCATAATGAAGAAGATCAATACAAAACTGACAATTCTGTTTACTTGCACGTTACAATATGTTACAGTTTTGTATGGGTTGCTTTCTATGTCGTCATTTATTATACATACGTGTTCATCCATTATATTTTTAAACCCGTTTCTCTAATTCTGTTCGTATTTATACATATCTTGACCTGGTTAAATGCTCATGAAATTTTACGCCAAAAAATGTAAGGTCCTTTATAAATATTGCTTATTTCGTCCAGATCGGACAACAAACATGGCCGCCATGGGCAGTCCTTCTTTCTGTTTGGTTGATATAAAAAAGATCTCCTCTGAAATCGCTTGGCCAACTGGAACGAAACATGACAGTAGGTTCTTTACAATGTTCCCTCATTTCGTCCCGATCGGGCAAAAAGCATGGCCGGCATAGGCAATTCTTGTTTCTCATTGGGTGATTTAGATTTTTTTTTTCTTAAACTGCTTGGCCAAAGGGGACGAAACTTGACATGAAGCATATATAGGAGGTTCTTTACAAAATGTCATTTCATTTCGATCGGAGTACATATATAGTCACCATTGGCTTATATTTTTAAAAAAATCTTCTCCCCTGATGTCGCTTGGCTAAATGGAGCGAAACTTGACAGAAAGTATCTAGTGGGGAGGTTCTATACAGAGTTTCCTCATTTTGTCCTGATCAGGCAACAAACATGGCCGTTCATGTCTTTCATCGGTTGATAATTTTCTTCTTTAAAACCGCTTGGCCAAAGGGAACCAGACTTGACAAAAGCAACTGTTTGAGGTTTTTTACAAAGTTTCCTCATTTTGTCTAGATCAGGGGACAAACATGACCACCATGGGCAATTCTTGTTTCTGATTGTTTTATTTTTAAAAAATATATTCTCTTCAACTGCTTAGCCAAATAAAGCCAAACTTGACAGAAAGTGTCTATGCAGACTGAACAAGGATGCTAGAAACCCGTTTGATAATTAAACTAAAACTGACAATTCGTGAATTTTCATTATGACTGAAGAAAGCTTTAAAACTGTTACAGGCAAATACAATTGAACCCAGTAGATTCCAAGTACCAGTAAATCAGTGTCCACGCATATTGTCTGTGTTAAGATCATGATAAAGGGTTGTATACAATGTATAAAAATCATAACAGTAACTGACAGCAAAATATTCGTCATTGTTAAATAATAGAAATCGCCAGATACAAAATACCAAGAGCAGAAAGATTATGTATTTATTGTGAAAATGAAATTGATGACGAATTTTATTTCTTTTTGTCCTGCGATTTAACCCAGGATCTACGTGCAAAATTTGTGTGCTTTGTTGTATTTTGTACACTGTATGCTGATACAGTAGAAAATAGTTTTAATACGTTTAATAACGTTGAGAAACTAAAAAGGCTTCTGAATCCGTCAACACCAAGTGATTTTAAAAGAGTTACATCCTTTATAAAACAGTCATTAGAACTGAGGAGAGAGGATTATCATAACATTGAACTGTTTGTATGTCTTCTTTATTGTCACATTTGTGTGTTTTGTTTTATTTTGTACACTATATGCTGATATCCCTAATGGGATTGTGTTTTGCATTAATAATAAAGTTAACCGAATCTAAAAGCATTTTTTCACAGCTGTCACAATGGCAGATGGAAAGGAACGAGAAGAACACGGCATGTTCAAAGTTGACCCATTAATAATTAATCCTATTTATCCCCTGACAAGTAAGATGTTTGTCCGATTTCAAAACGTAAGACATCTTTTAATACAACACGGCGTCGTTTGTTTATATGTAACCACGGAATTTTTCTTGAAGACCAATCATATTCTTAGAAATAAAAACTCACTAGTTAAATTATCATTTTTCCCAACGCAGGTCGACAGTGTAATAATGGCTGAAAATTAGAGAAACGTTTTTCCTTTCAGTCTGCGACGATGTTTATGTATCGAGTAACAATATGGCCACTTTAGGGTAAGATTTTATAGAGGAATAATTATAAAGATCTACTTCTACTCGGATTTTAATACGATATGATATGATTTTCAGTGATGTCGAAATTTCATTTTGTACAGTATGATCTCTAAAATGTTAGCAAAATGTATTAAATCGACACCTTTATTCATATATTTTATCTTCAAAAAGTGCGGTGTGATCTGAAGTTTTATCGATACGAGGAGAAAATCGTTAACATCAGAACGAATAACATGTTTGAACATACATACGATTGATTACTGAATAAAGTAAAATCAAATTCCTGATAATTAAGAAGAATTCTCTGTAAGGACCAGAATTTTGATAAGGGTGTCAGACATGCATAGTCTCAGAATTGGGTCAGTCTTGTAGACATAAACTATTACCACCCCACAACAACTTAGAAGATATCAAACTTCAAAGTTTCAGTACGGTTGCCATGGTAACCACTCATGATGATTTTCGTCCATTTTACATGGAAAAATACTCCATTTTTTTTACCATTTTCCGTAATTCATTACTTATCAGGCATAACTAATATGATAGTAACAATGAATACATTGGAAATAATAAAGTTTAATCATGAAATAAATATATTCATTTATAAATTTCAATATTTCTTTAGCATATAACAAATACACAAAGTTACCTCCCTTTTCATATTTTCAACAAGACGATTTTTGAATGGTTTTCTAATACTAATATCTAAAAATGCACCAAAGCAGGGATAAAGTCATTATTCATTTTAAAGAACATTATTATTATGTTGTCTAAAATTAATAAAAATTTAGTGGGGTAACAAGTATTTATAATGAGACGTGAACCAAAGAAAGCCCCCACTTAGTCACAGATTCTCTTCATTTTGACATGCATCAAGGTCATGTTTTTAATATTTTTTTAGTCCATTTCCAAAACTGAAGATCAAAGGTCAAGGTCAAAGTTTAATAAATAGAAAATTTTTACCAGATAACTGCAAAATCACTCGCCTTCCTGATAACTTTAAACAGTATCATGTTCCCTACAGTTATTAGAATAATATCAAATGAAGAAGAATTTGAAAAACTTTCTGTTTCAGTTTGCATAGAATCAAGCTGGTCAAATACCAAGGTCATTATTATTAAGTAATGTCAAATATGACAAATATGAAGTACCTATAGTAATGTCAAATATAACAAAATGTGTAAAATATGACAGCTAGAACTATCAGGTCCCCCTTTGTATTCAAGGGATTAGATTAAAATTGTATTTAAAATATTACTTCAAATGAAAGAGACAGATGCCAATGACATTTTAGTCCATTTCCAAAATTCAAGGTCAAAGGTCAAGATGAAATGACATGGTCAAATATAAAAAAAAAAACTGAAAAAATATTGGACTATTATTGGTCTAATTGTGTTGTTTTCTTTATTTTATCTGTTCAGTCAATCAGAATATGTCACAAGAGTTAAGAAAGATCCAAAAATGACATTTCAGGTCAAATATTCAAAGGTCAAGTTAAATTTTCAATCAGGGGCCTCAATGGCCGAGTGGTCTAGGTAGTTAGTCATGACTAATAATGATCACTAGCCTGTCAATGCTGAGGTTGTGAGTTCGAATCTCACCTGTGGCGGAGTGTGTTAGACTCCGAACTTAATTGACAAGGATTGCCAATTTTCCTACCGAAGGTTGGTGGTTCTCTCCGGGTACTCTGGCTTCCTCCACTAATAAAAACTGATGTTACAAAAAATACAAAAAAATTTGCTATTTTGATGTACAAAAAGGGGTGCAACTCTAGTAAGAATTGTCAAGAAATCGTCATTATCGAACTTGATCCAGATTTTCAAGTACAAAAAGGGGGAGATAAGAATCATCAAAAGATCATTATTAAACTTGACCTAGATATTCATGAGATACATAAACATACCAAACCTACTTTCAATCTGACTATTTGTTCACAAGTTATCATCTGGAAACCAAAATTTAAGCAATTTTGAGGTACAATAAGGGGCATACCTCTAGTATCAAACTTGACCTAGATATTCATAAGATACACTCACATACTAGGCTAGCTTCAATCTGACTTTTCATTCACAATTTTAGCAATTTTGAGATACAAAAAGGGGCATAACTCTAGTATCGAACTTGACCTAGATATTTATAAGATACACTCACATACTATACCTAAATTGAATCTGACTTTTCATTCACAAGTTATCCTTCGGAAACCAAGTTGGGACGAACAGAGGGACAGACAACGCCCATTTCTATAGTCCCCTTCGACGAAGCGTCAGGGGGACAATAAGCTGAGTTTGTGCTATGTGCAACATACATGTAGCCAAAAATATAATGATGACATCATGTTGGAAAGCATCAGTGAGGCACCATCATATATATGTACATTGTAGGATTGAACATAGGGTGCAAAAAAATCATTTTTCACAAACAAACAAAAATCTTTTATTTGACAACTAATAATTTGATCCAGATCTTCAAACAAATTATCTGATATGTTTTATTCTTCAACTGGAATGGTAATTTTATCGCACATTTCTTCAGGTTTTTTCCTAACAGTTTGATTGGTTGAAAGCTTAAGCCATTCATTAGTTCCAAACATTTTGATTCCATCTGAATTTCTCTAGTTTGTGAGGCCACAAAATTCTTTGTCCTTCTTTGAAAATCTAACAGCTAATTCTTCTAAACCCAAAATTTCCTTTGCAATAAAATTCTAATCACTGAAAACTGTACTAATGTCTAAATTCATTGAAATACATTTGTCATCCCATGATTTCATGATTTTTTGTATTGTTTCTGCAGAGGTTGTTTACTGAAAACATGGATTTCCTCTCACAATATGCGATTCCGGACCTTGTTCAGTCAGTTTCCTTTAATTTATGCCTCCTGTCGCTTTACATGGGTATCCAACACAATCATCATCCTGTAAAATAATTTGACATGCTTTAATTACCGGTACCAGTAAAATATTAATATAAAATCGCACTGTGCTTTGCCAATATTGCAAAATCAGGGTGTCAAGCCATTTTGGACCAAAACTATATAGGAAAATAGGATTTTTCAAGTTGAAACTATAGGGTAAATATAGGACAATTGCTACCAAATTTCACTCTTAATTTATGGCCTCTACCTCCCCTACAGCCATACGTCACCTCCTTTTTACTTAAAATAAAAGTTAATAACACAATTTTTATTAACAAAAATGTTCTAAACTAAATGTTACAAATTAAATTGTAAATGAAACCACTTTTGCTGAAACTTAGCCTTCGATTTTGGCATTTTAAACTTGTTCAATAATTCAAATCAATCTGAAACAATGAATTCAATTACAATATATTATACCTCCCATCAGTCTCAACTTCAGGGCATGAGTCCAATATTGTTTGACTATTTTTAGTAATTTCAAGGTAAAAAAGGGAAAAAATAAATATGTGTATAGTTTACTATTTAAGTTTCATTTACACCATGTACATTTTAAGCCTACTTAGAACAATCTTTAGATTACAATTTGGATGAATGGTTCATCATATTTCATATAACAAATAATCATCAGCAGTGCTCAGTCAGGGTCAGTTGAAATACAAAACAATAATTGGAAAACATTTAATAATGTTATTAAAAAGTTCTGTATTTAAAAACATAATGCAACTAGACAAAGTGATTCCCCCGAACTCCACTCTAAAGTACCTGTATTATAAAATAACAATCCAAAGATACTAATATTATAGTAAATTTATACTATTCTGTATACGACACATTTCAAGGAGTTACCTCTCATCAGCAGCATTAAAAAACGAAACATTTGGAAGACCAAAAACCAAACTTATTTTAAAACAAGAAGTACTCATAACCAAAAATACCGAAATAGGAAGCCAAATTTCAGCTAAGGAGATCTACCATGTACAATACAAGGAATGAACCTTTAGTAATTCTATTAATTTTGAATTTTGCTAATACTGGTAATTTCTATAAAAAATGAATGAATAATCATGTCAGACAAATCTGACGACTGGGTTGGCGAATACCCTCGGGGACCTAGGGTCCACCAACAAAGTCAATGTAGGACTTTCTTTGAGATATGATAAGGTTTATTCCCATTTGTCCCACATTTGAAAAAACTATATTCCCAGTTGTCCAACATTCTTATAACAACAAATAATTAATTAGTGTTTTGACAAAGTTATAGTCTATTTCTAGTACTCCACTATCACCATCTAGTAATATACATGTAGATACATATTTTTGATTTGAATAAAAAAAAATGGAGATGGTACATTCTTCACCTGCCCTTCTGTATTTACTCAACTCTACACAATTCATGGCAAAGTAAATGGTCAGATGTATCCTCTTGTTTATGGTCTACTCCCTGGCAAGAGTGAAGACGTTTACAGAAGGTTTTTTAGTATTGTACATACCAACTGCACAAACCAGCAACTTTTCATTTCACCCAGTGTATTTGGAGGAAGACACAGCAATCAGGACTACAAACACAGTACAAAGAAAATGAAGTCATCAAGACACTGGTACGCAGAGCAGCAGTGCTACCCTTAGTTCCTCTGCAGAGTGTAGAAGATGTGTGGTTTAATGCTTTGACTGACTTGGAAAATGCCGATATTAACATCAACACAATACCATTTACAGACTATGTAACAACGCAGTGGGTAGAGTCTGATCAGCAAATCTGGAACCACTTTGAACATGATGAATCCAGAACAACCAACAACTTAGAGGGATGGCATTCCAAGATTAAAAAACAAATACAGCAGGCACATCCGAACATCTACACATTCATTACTCATCTCAAGCAGATCCAGTCAGCCAATGAAGTAAATATCATCCAAATTAGAGCAGAGGGACTACCAACAAGAAAGCGCCGCAAATACAGAAATATTGACAACAGACTGCAACTACTCAAACAAAGACTACGCAACGGGGAAATCACAGTTATCAATTATGCAGATGCAGCATCTCAGCTTATTCACCTTGGGTAGAAGTGTATGAACATTTTACTGTTTGTTTTATACTGTAATAGTGCATTATTATCATTCTCTGTTAATTTTTGTGAATCTTGTTATTTTCATAAATATTGAAATATATCATAAAGCAATTAAAACGCAATTAATAAATATTAGATTTATTTTATAATAAATTACATATTATATAGCAATAAATATACTTCAGGAACAATTTATCTATAGATACTACATAATACAATTCGATAATATTCAGAAAAAGACTATACATAATTACCTATTGTAATAATGGTGTGAAAACAACTAATTAACATGTACACAATTCCCACTTGTCCCACACATTTTTACCTGTAATTATAAAATGTGGGACAACTGGGATGACACCTTATTGTGTCTGGGAGACACAAATGATGCCCCCGCAGATGCAAAGTGTTATTTTAAAATACACAAAGTTGAGCATGGAGGCACATAGGTCAAAGTTTCAGATCAAATGGTAGCTCCTTAATCAGTATTGTATGACATCTATTTTTAAGATAAATTTAAAACTAACTTTTACTCACAAGGTTTAATATTTGACAATGCTAACAATTTTATGATCAGGTATATTCTCCCAAAATGACAAATATCAATTATCTGCAAAACAGTAAATATTGATAAAAATCTAATCACAGACATTATGCACACCTTAAAATCTATGTACATTGTACAAATAGACAGCAAGTGGAAACTTCCTAGCATTCAAACTGTAGGAGGAGTTATCCGGAAACGCTCCTCTTATGTAAGTAAATACTCCAAAAAATGACAAAGTTCAACTATCTCCCAAAAGAGCAAATATTAATAAAAATCAAAAACCTGACCACATGCACACCTTTAATATATGTACAAACAGACAGCAAAGTGAAAAATTCCTGGGATTCAACTTGTAGGAGGAGTTATGCGGAATAACTATATACCCATTTTTTGAATAAATAAAACTTTAGATTGAAAAAAATTATAAATTTATTGATATTATTAAAATGTTAAAGCATGTCCCTTTCATATAAAAACAATTTTGTCTGTGGAAAAATTGTGTCTTTGCCTTAATTATCCTGGTCAAATTGTAGTATTTCCATTGTAAAAAATAGGGAAAATGGCCAATTTCAAAGATGGCACCATAAAATCTAAAATAGCAACAGATGAAAAAAATAATTTGGGATTTTTTTTTATGGTATCCCAAATATATATGCCAAATTTCATTAAAATCTGCTGACATGTGTTGTGGATGCCTATTATGAGTTGTGCATGCTTCTCTCGTAGACTGGGTGTTAAATATATTTTTACATTAAACTGCAATTCAACAAAACTTTATTTTCAGTAGACAATAATAGTTGCAGTAGACCTTTTTACTAATATAATATTCTTGCAAATTTTTTGATGAAAATGATTTTTTTATAAAATGAAATGCTTATAAGTGTGTTAGTTATCTTTTATGCAACAAAGAACGCAGAAATAATATATTTTACAATTAAAGGCAGGCAACAGCACAGTTTCATAGCCTACCAAATTGTCAGGGGAGGTAATTTGTTTTTATCCTTTTTTTAGGCATTTATCATGTTTATTATACATGTGCCATGTGGAAGTATTTTAATATCTGTGTTTATCAATATTGTTTTAAAAATCATCCAGTATTTAAAAAGTAGGTTTCTTTACATATATATCACTATGTGTCATTTCATTCATAATTTCCTTAAATATCTTGTTTCATTCTACACCTTCTTGTGCAACATGTAAAACCATGGGGTGAGAAATATTTAAATTACAGATCATCCTTACAGATTATTTAAAAAAAACAAGGCTCTTGATCAGTAAGAAAATAATTTGTGTTGCATGTTTCTAATACTTACGGGTTCCTATAGCCAGTACAATGCCAGTACTGCTGTGGATCTTAAGCATGGCATCCTTGGTCACATTTCTTTCAGCCCTACGAATGTTCTTCTTGTGGTAGGCAAGCAGTGCAGGAATAGCACAGCGAACAGATTTCAACTTAGACCGGTTTCTTATTAAAATTTGATCGAAGGAATATTGCAAATTGAAAAGTTTTTTTTCTATGACAGAACAAAAGACAAACTTCTGACAATAATATGTCTGCTGTTTCTCTGTCTATGTCACAGAGGTTTTTAAAAATGCTACTACAACACACAGATGTGTTGAAAAAACTGAAATTACAATTCATATTAGACATCTAGCATCTTTAGTCGTCTGTAATGTTGTTGATATAAATTGTTTGAATGGTTTTTAAATAGAAGAGGCAGTGAAAGGGAAGTAACTCTCTGATATAAAATGATGATTATATGAAAGATTTCAATGCTTTTTGTTAAAAAAATACTGTTTACCCCACCGATGTTTTTTACGTAATTGATTGTCATTGATAGCTCATTTTAAAATATATATACTACAGTTAATTATCTTTGGTGCAATTAATGGAATTTTCATGTGAAAATACCAAAGACTTGTAAAGAAATAATGCAAGTGTCTCCAATTATTGAGCTATTACACTATCAATCGGACCTCCAAGGTAACCATGGCAAACAAAATATTTTCATAAGACCACTTAGATATTATTTATTTCATATATATGCATTCAATTTAAAAATGTCTTTGCAATTTTTATCTATTATCGAGAAACTGCTTTTTTAGGCTAAATAGCATTATCAGAAATATGACATGCCGTTTCCATAGCAACAATAGCAACTATGTCAGATAACTGCACATTTTTAAATTACTTGTGACATATGAAGTGTCCCTACAAAATTTTTTTCAAAATCTGTGATAATGCATGTCTCTGTCAGTTTGGTCCTTAGGGAAAATCCAAGTTAAGTCTCCCAAACGAAGTGGGAGACATAGGTTTTGATTTGCGATTTTTATTGAACATTTTGTTCCTTCCTCTTCGATTTTGTTCGTTCGAGTTCTCAATAACCGTAAGAGATATGAATCTGAGGTTTTCCATGATGAAAGATCAATGTTTCTAGATGTGGCTAATACTATTTATTTTTTGATGGGGGTCACTGAGAAGTATAATGAGGAGATGAAAGAGGCTAGGTGTTTTTTAGGACCAAAAACCATCTCATATCATATATTTTATTATACACCGTGGTAATACCTATTAAATGACATATACCTCGTTCCTCTAGGGGGTCATCCCACCTCCAAAGTCGATAATTTTGAAAAATTTCATATGCAATTAAAATCCACAGCTTTAAATCATATATTGTATTATTCTCCGTAACAAGACGCATTAAATGACATGTACCTCATTCTTTCAGTAGGGTGATCCTCAACCCATAAATCAATAATGTTCAATTACAATGTATCTCATAAACTGTTAATATCCCCACTCTAAACCATATATTTTTTTTATTTCCCATGATAAGACGCACCTAATGACACATACCTTGCTTCCGCAGGGGCTTATCATCACTCCCATCAAACCAATTCGGTTCAATTATCTTATAAACAGTTAAAATCCCCACCCCTAAGCCATACATTTTCTTATTCCCCATGGTAAGACGCACCAAATGACACAATCTCGCTCCCCCATGGGGTTATCACCACTCCCGTTAAATCAATATTGTTCAATTATCTCATAGACCGTTAAGATACCCACTCCTAAACCATATATGTTCGTATTCCCCATGGTAGGATGCCCCGTATGACACATACCTGGCTTCCCCAGGGGGTTATCATCACTCCCATCAAATCAATAATCTTCAATTATCTCATAAGCCGTTAAAATGCCACATCTAAACCAAATATGTTCTTATTCCCAATGGTAAGATGTACCGTATGACACATACTTCGCTTCTCCATGGGGTTATCACCATTCCCATCAAATCAATAATGTTCAATTATCTAATAAACCGTTAAAATCCCCCACCTCTAAAGCATATATTTTCTTATTCCCCATGGTAGGACGCACCAAATGACACATACCTCGTTTTCAATTGAGTTATCACCATTTCGAACGAATCAATAATGTTCAATTATCTCGGGTCCTCGGTGGCCGAGTGGTCGAGGTAGTTCGTCATGACTACTAATGATCACTAGCCTGTCAACGCCGAGGTTGCGAGTTCGAATCTCACCTGTGGCGGGGTGTGTTTGGCTCGGTTCTTAATTGACAAGGATTGTTCGGTGGTTCTCTCCGGGTACTCCGGCTTCCTCCATCAATAAAAAAACTGGCTGCCGCGATATAGCCACATGTGCTGAAAACGGCATAAAACCCCAACTAAACAAACAAACAATCAATTATCTCATAAACAGTTAAAATCCCCACCCCTAAACCATATATTTTCTTATTCTCCATGGTAGGATGTACCAACTGACACATACCTCGCTTCCCCATTGGGTTATCACCATTCCCATCAAATCAATAATGTTCATTTATTTCATAAACAGTTAAAATCCCCACCGGTATCCTTGAACCGTATATTTTCTTATTCCCCATGGTAAGACGCACCAAGTGACACACACCTCGCTTCCCGAATGGGTTATCACTATTCCCATCAAATCAATAATGTGAATTATCTCATAAGCCGTCAAAATCCCAAGCTCTAAACCATATATTGTCTTATTCCCCAAGATAAGACGCACCAAATGACACATACCTCGCTTCTCCAGGGGGTTATCACCATTCACATCAAACCAATAATGTTCAATTATCTCATAAACCGTTAAAATCCCCAGCTCTAAACTATATATATCCTTATTCCCCATGGTAGGATGCACCAAATGACACAAACCTCGCTTCCCCATTGAGTTATCACCATTCCCATCGAATCAATAATGTTCAATTATCTTATAAACCGTTAAAATACCCACCCCTAAAGCATGTATTTTCTTATTCCCCATGTTAAGACGCACCGTATGACACATGCCTCACTTTTCCAGGGGGCTATCACCACCTCCATCAAATCAATAATGTTCAATTATCACATAAACTGTTAAAATCCCAACACCTAAACCATATATTTTCTTATTCCCCATGGTAGGACGCACCAAATGACACATACCTCGCTTCCGCATGGGTTATCACCATTCCAATCAAATCAATAATGTTAAATTATCTCATAAACAGTTAAAATCCCCATATCTTAACCATATATTTTCTTATTCCCCATGGTATCGAAACGAAGTGGGGGACTTATAGATTTTGATTTGCGATTTTTATCGAAAATGTTTTTTCTTCCTCTTCGATTTTGTTCGTTCGAGTTCTCAATAAATCAAAGATATGGATCTGAGATTTTCCATGATCAAAGATCAGTGTTTCTAGATGTGCTTAATACTATTTATTTTTTTTTTGTATTAGAGTCACTGAGACGTATAATGAACAGTTCAAAGAGGCTAGGGTTTTACTATAGGACCCTGTGGAGAATTTTGTTTCATCGAAAAACTCTACGAGAGTGACCAATAACCATCTCATATAATATATTTTATTATACACCGTGACAACACCTATTAAATGACATATACCTTGTTCCTCTAGGGGTGTCATCCCCACCCCCAAAGTCAATAATTTTGAAAAATTTCATATGCAATTAAAATCCATAGCTTTAAATCATATTTTATTATTATCCGGAACAAGATGCATTAAATGACATGTTCCTTATTCTTTCAGTAGGGTGATCCTCACCCCCGTCAATCATAATGTCATATTATATCATAAACCGATAAAATGTTCCCCCTAAACCATAAATTTTCTTATTCCCCATGGTAAGACGCACCAAGTGACACATACCTCGCTTCTCCAGGGGGTTATCACCACTCCCATAAAAATGTTCAATTATCTCATAAATTTTTGACGGTCAAGGAAGAAACGGCACAATAGTGGCGCTGAGAGCGATGCGTATAAACAATACCGTGATTCCCCTATAAATGATACATACATATACCTCATTACTCAATGGGTGTCATTCTCTCCCCCACCCCCTTAAACAAATTATCTTTAATTATATAAAATTAAAAATCTATTAGAAACCCGACACTTAAACCGTAATTTTCTTAATTCCCATGACAAGACGCATGAACTGATCTATATATACCTCATTTATCGGCCAAGGGGTAGATTTAATATAATATTCATATAAGGAAGAAATCAATGTATCAGACATAATATATAATAATATATATTATTTCATTTGCTTGGTCATAAATTAAAAAAAAACATTTCTTGTGTTGTATTTGTATCTAATATAATTCAAATTACACTGACTTGATGTTGAGAAAACTTTTTACGGCAGGTGAGAAATCTTTTTTTTTCATTTAATGAAACCGAATGCGTTTTCTTACACCATACAAGAAAATCAGTTCCCTTAAACGGTTCAGAAATATTGATATATATATCTGTCAATGCACCACGTCGACAAGCAAACGTTGATCAACTGTGACATTCTATGATCACTGTTTGGATCACGCCTCTTGTGTGCTCTTTCCAATAAAAATATTGAGTTGAATTAAATTGTAAAACTCGGGTCACAAAAATAGCCTTATCACGATTTTAAAGTAACCTCTCCGTTAAGTATGCATAAACTTTATAGGAACGATTTCCGCATTTCAGTCTCAGAAAAACAAATAAGTTTTATTGAAGACAATGTATTAAGGCATTCGAGATATCAGTTACTTCGTTTTGGAGACTTCGTAACAGTTACCTGTTACAGTTATTAATCGTTATATAATGAAACCGAATGCATTTTATAACACCATACAATAAAATCTGTTCTCGTAAACGGTTCAGTAATGTTGGGTTACATCTCTGTCAATGCAGCACAAGTTGATCAAATGGGACATTGTATGACTAAAAATCTAGTAACAAAAATACCCATATCACGGTTTTCAAGTAATCTCTCCATTAAGTATGCATAAACCTGATAAGAACAAATTCCCCATTTCAGTTTCTGAAAAACAAATAATTTATTGAATACAATGTAAGGCATTCGAGATATCAGTTTATTGCTACAGTTATTACTCGTTTCTATGTTATGTTAAACTTATTTATTAATAGTGGACCGTGAAACAGGTAATAAAACCTATATCAATCTGTCTCCACTTGGCGGGTGTGAAAGCGTCTATGGGTAGTCTTTAACGTGCTAAGGGTGTTGCTGTCACTTAACACGGGACAGCCATTTTTTGTCCCATCCAACGAAAAATTGTCTAGGTATCTAGGTAATAGAGCAATATGGAACAGAACAACATTTGATAAATAAACCATGTCGCCCAATATTTTTAAATATTGTTTATAGATCTTGAAGACTAACAGAGAAACGACCCGTATTTCAACATGTAACCGATGTCATCGAGGTAATTTGCATTTGACATACTGTGGGACTTGTATTATCAATACTAATTACATATTTTATCTTTCAGGGAAGTGGAGCATTTGGAATATTTCTTTATTTCTGGATGGAGTTGAAGAGTTTGTACAGAAACGAGAAAATTTTCTTGATCTCAGAACGATTAAAAGGTCTGGCAACGTTTCTTTTGTGATTATCAAACAAGTTATGAAGTTAAATCCAGCGGTATTCAACTTCAGCTATGTGTCAGATGTCACTTTTAGGATCATTAAGGAAATGTGTGAACCAGGTCGAACGTCGATTGCCTTAACTAGTCGATTGCTGAACGCAAAAACTGGGGAGCTTTATGTGGAACGGTTTTACAAAGTGGTTGTCATTGACAATGCAAGTCGAAGACCGACTAAAAACCCTGAATGGTATATCAATAAATATGCAAATCTTAAAGTTGTTCCACCAGAGCTAAATAAAAGTCAGATCCCCAATCCACCAGCAGAATTGTTCGAATACAGAACTGTTGTGAGGTTGAGTGATCTTGATGTCAACTTACATGCAAGCCATTCGCTTTACATCAAATCATGTATGGACTGTGCAGCGGAAGCAAGTCTAGATAGGAAACTGGAATATTTCACCGGTGATATTTCTTTGTACCCAGTGTTATTTATAAGTGTAGACTACTTAGGAGAATGTTTTGCAGGGGATGAAATCGTGGTCGTTTTGTGGCAGCACAAAGATAGAGTTTCTTTTTTTAGTGCTATTATATACAAAGCTAAAGCTAGCAATAGACTAACCTACATTAACTTTGAATTAGGATTAGACAAAATGACACTTAACAGTCTAGTATCAAATTTGTAATACAGATACTACTGCCTTCTGTACCCAGACGGGTCATTTGGACCTTGACCAAAATTGCCGACGTTACTAAAAATGAAAATAAGCCAACACATATTTAGAAATATATGTAACTATTGAGCTTAAAAGAATTTAGATCATGTTTTGATGGAATGGCCTTTAATTAGTACTTACTCTTCTCAAAGTTGTAAATAGGGATACGAATCTCAATAAAAAGCAAAATGGATAATAGGAAATGCCAACAAGGACCCCGACATAAATTAAGATAAAAGAATACAACACACATACATAAACACAACAAAGAGTCGTGATAGTCTGACTTGGTACAGACACAGAACAGTTTTGGGGGCTAAAGTGGTTTTATGGATACCCAAACCTTACCCTTATATATCCTGACACTCTGGTGTTTAAAACATACTATATAAGTCAATACTGTATGATTACTGACACCCCGAACAAGGTGACCGCTTATTAGAACTGCAAATCTAGATAGAACGGTACATCATTTATATATCAGGGTCGGAATGTCCATTTAACTTTAAAGCTAGCTAATGCTCTCATAGCTGCAGGTCGGATACTGTCAAACCTATTTGGTTGCGTCGATAAAAAATAGAAATTACAGCTAAATATTATAAAGTTAATCCTTTGAAAGACTTGATAAACATCAAAATTAATAATAGGAAAGGTCAACATTGACATACCAATCAATCAACACAACCCAATATACAGAACCCCGAACAAAACATAACATAAACGAGCACAAACATAAACACAACAGAGAGTAAGGATAGACTGACTTGTTACTTAAGCTGAACAGTAGTTGGAGAAACTGGGTAACTGTAACAAAATTGGACGTATTTCTTAACCGCATGTGATCTGGAGGTATCGTACTCGCCTCGAGTGGGGAAATTCGAGGGTTTCCATCCCGAGTCAAACCAAAGACATTAAAATTTGTATTCGTTGCTTCTCCACCAAGCACGCGGCATCTAGGAGTTTGGTTAAAGGACTAGTCAGCCCGGAGTCAGTATAACTTTATAACTTTATTCAAAACTGCAGACAATAAACCCGTTTGGGTTACAGCAATGCAAAACAACAACACACACAAAGTCACAATAACTTTTAAAACTGCGAAATATATGTGATATGCAACAACTGACATGAAGACCCCTCTGTCCTCAGTTTCAATGCCTGTTTTATGAAGGAGCCAAGTAATCCCCACCTGTTGCTGCTAGGATTTATTTTTTTTATTTTTTCAGCATCATTTAAACAGTTAAATGAATCATCTAAATATTTTTCAGTAAAAGACTTTCTGCAAATATCGTTATTTTTACAATATAATAAAAAATGTTCCTCGTCCTCAATTACTTCCTGTATGCAGCTCTTACAAGTTCTCAAATCTCGGGGTTTTTTTTATACCTCCCTTTTTCAATTTCGAGCGGGTGATCACTAATCCTTAATTTGCATATAAGTTTCCTATACTCAAAATTTGGATGTGACAAGTATTTTTCAGGTTCCAACTTTAAAGTATGATTTTTAACATGTTTGAATAAATATATTTTACTATTTTCATCTACGTTGGACATTTTTAGTCATGGACTTTCTTATACCTCTCTTGCAGTGCAATTCTATATTTTAGTTTTGATATTTTATCTTTATTAATTTGTTTATTTTCATGTTTGTCAATTGTAGTATCACCTCTAATATCTAATTGATCTTTAACTTGTTTTTTGTATGTATACCAGGAGTAGGTACCCTTTCGTGAAGCTTCTTAGAAACTTGTACACATTCATATAATAATGAATCTTTATTGAGTTTCATTATTCTATCAAAATAAATTAAGGACTGTGTTTTAATAAAAATGTCAATAGGGTATCTTCCCGATTCAGCTCTTGGGGCAATATTACTGGAGCATTTTTTCACGCCCAGTGTATTTTTTCTGGGGTGTTTTTATCAATAAAACCCATTGCCTCGGCACAATTTTCACTCCTGTTTGTTTTATAAAAGATTTATAATAAGCGTGGTATAAATCCATATACCAGATTTCGTAATAACGTGTCCGGGGGTGGGGGTTTGAGGTGTTCATTTGTCTTCCTGTGGATTGTTACTTCGTAAGCTAGCACGTTAAAAATCCGGTTCAGCGTGTCGGTCTAGTACAAAGCAGGGTTCAAATTTATATCATATCTTCCGTCAAAATGTTTGGTCGCAAATTTTCCAGCAACATCACTATAGCGAGAGAACTAGTGTTATAATTGATATGAAGCATAAACATGATGAGTGGTAGGGTGAGCACTGATTTTGTACCTGTGACACATCTACTTTTTTTTGGGGGGGGGGAGGGGGTAACTATGCACGGGCCACACCTATTGCATAATTAATCTGAAAAATGAATTTGATGAGTTGTTAGTGTGGAACCGATTTTGCATCCGTGGCTCATCTACTTAAGGTTTAACGATGCCATGTTACATTCCCACCATAATTAACATTGCTATTTCTTACATTTTGGACCTGTCTAAAATCTCTGAGCTGGGGTATTAGTAGGCTCTAAGCTTAGTGCTCTCTCCGTTACGACAATAATTGTATTAAGGCATACGATCGAAAATAAATAATGACCGTATTATTTTTTTTTGACCAAAAATAACTTTAACCAATAATTTGAAGATATAATTTCTCAAGTTGCGTCGCCCATGAAATTTGTCCATACGTCATTGTCATACGGAACATCCGGGACATTTGGAAGAATCACGTGGTCATTTATGGTAAAAAATACCTTACCTCTGTTGACTTATTTGCTTATCGATATGTTTTGAACAGTAACGTCTTACCCGACTTTCTCATGATTTCTTTTGGGAATTTGTGCTATGCATTACTTGTTAAAAATATATGCGAATTAATGATTTAGATGTTAATAATGTTATGGAAGTGGATTATACTGCAAATAAGGTATCATTTGTTAAAAATACCAAAAAATAATTATGAACATTTATTCTTTAAAAAATTAAAATCGCTCCCAGAAAACGGTAACATTTTTACATACGGTCAAATTAAGACCTATTATGTTGTAGACAAATTTATTCTGGAGAGAAATTTTGCGACTAGGAGAATAATGTGCAAAATGAGAATTAGTGACCACTTCCTAGAAATTGAAAGAGGAAGATGTGCAAGATTAAAACGGGAAAACCGTATATGTAAACAATGTACTTTAGAATTAGAAGATGAGAATCATTTTTTCCTAACCTGTCCTAAATATAAATCTCTTCGGCAATACTTAGAAACTGAAATCGATAAAATATGTCCAGAATTTAAAAACTTAAAAACAAATCCAAATATAAATTATGCAATTTGCATCTCCATTCATTAGAAAGTCTTTAACACTGAGGAGAGTGGAACCTGGTATTGCATAGTTTATAATACATCAATAATGATCTTGATTTATTGCTTGTTTGTTTAGTTTAAAGATTTATTGACATGTATGACATCAACCCTTACGGGTATAATTGTACATTTATTGAATAGATAAATTATTTTTAGTTCACAGTGTTTCTGTATATTCTTTGATACCACCCGGGTGATCCCAATTGTACACATTTCGCTGATATACGACGCAAGGCCTGAAATGTTAAAAAAAAACCAAAAAAAAAAATAATCCAGAAAGTTGAAGAGCAAATCCAAAAATGATAAATTTGATCAAAAGAGTAAAGTCAACCATCTAAGGACAGAGCTCTGCGCATGGGAATCAATTTCGAGTTAGTTTCGAAATACTAGCATCTGATCCGACGATACCATCGGAGACATGGAGTCCAGCAGCATGGTATCGGCTCAGCCCTAACTGATAAAAAATGTTGATACTAATTTCGATGCACAAGATGTGCACATATTGTTTCTCATTTGTTTCTGTTGCCTTTGGCATTTATTTATTTCGTTTGTTTGTCCATTTGTATGAAGAAAACTTCTGGCTTGATAATCGTGGCATTTTTATCATGTTCATTTCCAACTAGAAAATATTCTAAGTGGATCTTGACTGTGAAAATTCAGGATATTTTCAAACAAAAAACATACAAATTGAATTTAGTGGACATTTATGTCAACTAAACATGATCGATAAAAAAGTTTCTCAGATCATGTAAATTTAAACCATTGTAAACGTACGCACTTGTGTATAGGTCAAAAGATATAACAATGTCTTGTTTTTTCCACAGGTGCCTGAGGACAGGACCCTTTTTGACCCCTCATACCCCCCTATTATCATGAATATTTTTTTCTATTTTTTACCATTTATTTGTATCATAAGGATACTAGTATACCATATATTTATACACATGTTTACTATCAATGTTAGTTACACATAATACATACTGCATGTGTATTATGTGTATATATATGGTATATTAGTATCCTTATGATAAAGATATATGGTAAAAATTAGAAAAAAATATTATTTATTATAATAGGGGGAGGGGTGCTATGAGGGACCCAAGAGAGGGTCCTGTCCTCAAGCACCTGTGGTTTTTCCTTATTTCATGAAAGCCATTTTGATGACTGTAAGTGACAATATAATGTACCTGGAATTTTTATATCAGGCACGTGCACATTTTTACATTTTAATTTCGGAAAGGGGTATATTATTTGTTTCTATTGATTAAAATGATTACGTAATCAATAACTTTACTACTTCAGTTTTTAGTTACATATCAACAAAATTAAGAACATCGTGTTGTTGTAATTTTAATGGTTCAATAAATAGAACATTCATTTGGTGTTATCGTGTAAAATACATTTTTTTAATATAATTTCCTCTTATTATTTTTTGAATAATGTCCGGTGTATGATTTTAGCTCTCCTGCATATTTTCGGTGACAAATTCGATATACGTTACGAATGTGAGTAATTTCGAGTAGGATTTTCACCGTTGGTGAAATAAAGATCTTATTTACAAAATGATACTTAGTTTCCCTTAGGAGAGGATAATTTGGATTCTTGTTGAGAATAACCGACAAACAAATAAATGAATGGAGACCAATGAACTTAAGAAAAAATAACAGAAAATAATGACGTTCTGCAACATAAAAAATAATACCAAAAAGGAAAAATATTTAAGAGAAAATTAAAATTAACTGCTCTAAATAATCTTATATAATTTCGCATATATATTGCATTTAATACTTCCAAAACAGCTTTTTCAATAGACATACATGTCACATAAAACTTATAATCTGTAAACCTTACCTTCTAGACAGGGTTTTCGTTGAAATTGTGATCTAAAGAACGAGTATAGTGCCAATTTCCCTGTATTTGGTTGACTCATCACACTTAATTATTTAATCTTAAATATTTACCCAAATTTTACAGAAAACATTTTACGGACTTTTTTTAGTTACTATTAGCAAATCTTATGAAACCCCATACCAGGCTACGCCCTAGGAGATTTTTAAAAGAATAACTAAACTTTCTGTGAAACTTATTTTGATGAACTCGATCTGCATAGTTTTTAAAATTTGAATTCTTAATTTTGGTCATGTACGCCACATTTTCTATATATTCAATGAAAAAAATGTTTAACAAATATAAGGACAGAGCTATATGCAGTACACATGTTAGAGAGGGAGAAAGTACTGGTAAAACATTGTAGAATTTCTCAAAGAATTTTGTTTAAACATTTAATCAAATAAAATTATCAGCATTAGCACAATAAGGCGTGTTCAAAATTTAAAAACTGAAATCGATAAAATATGTCCATAATTTAAAAACTTTGATAAAAAAAAAAAACAGAAACACTTCTTTCTTCATATCAAATTATGCAATTTACAGCTCGGGTTTTCAGTTATTTCTGTATCAAATTCGACAAAGAAGGATAAAGATTGGATCGTCAGAACAACGATAAACGACAAATGTGTGAATTTCAAGATAGATACAGATGCCCAATGCAATATCTTGCCGAAATCGTTGTATGAAAAATTTTCGAATGGAAAATTATTGAAGTCAAAAGCTAGATTAGTGTCATATAGTGGACACCGGATAGATACAGCTGGAAAAGTCGAGCTTCCGTTATGTTACAAAGCAAAATATTATTTAGCTGGATTCGAAATAGTGAATGAAAATTCAGAGCCTATTCTTGGATTATCTACTTGCTTGGATTTAAGATTAGTGAAACGTGTAAATTCTGTATCAGGAATACAGGATCCTAAAGCAATGATAAAGGAATACGAAGATTTATTTCATGGTCTTGGATGTTTACCGAGAGTTCATCATATTGAAGTTGACAAAAGCGTGAAACCTGCTGTGCATCCACCCCGTAGAGTACCACTTGCATTGAAACAGAAATTGAAACAACCCTTTGGATAAAATGGAACAAGATAACGTAATTGAAAAAATTGAGGAGCCTACGGACTGGGTAAATTCCATGGTCCCTATGTAAACTGTTGAAGAGGAAGCTTCACAACTGAATGGTGCGACAGTATTTTCGAAAACTTGATGCTTCATCAGGATTTTGGACAATCAAACTTGACGAGAATAGTTCAAAATTTACCACATTTAACACTCTGTTTAGAAGATACAAGTACAGAAGACTACCGATGGGAATTTCAAGCAGCTCGGAAGTATTTCAAAGGACTGTTTCTCAGATTTTTGAAAATATTGAAGGAGTTGATGTTATAATTGATGATATTCTTATTTGGGAAAAGGATATAAATGCACACAATAGGAGATTCAAGACAGTTCTAGACAAAGCAAGGTCAGTAAACATTAGATTGAATAGAGACAAATGTAAGATAGGGGTACCAGACGTTACATATATAGGTCATACTCTTAGCAAAGATGGGGTTACTCCTGATCAACAAAATGTAAAAGCGATAACTGAAATGCCCGCACCAAAAAGCAAGAAAGATTTCCAAAGATTCATGGGAATGATCAATTAAGTGGGAAAATTTATACCAAATTTATCTAAGTAAACAAACCGCTCAGAGAATTATTAGAAAATAAGGTTGAATGGCATTGGAATGAGAGACATGATGAATGTTTCAAACATCTCAAAACCTTATTGACAGATACGCCTGTTCTGAAGTATTTTGATACCGATGAGTATGTATCTATATCAGCTGACGCCTCGAATGAAGGCTTAGGAGCATGTATACTACAGAAGGGAAAGCCTATTTGTTTTGCTTCAGTTTCATTAAATGAGTCACAACGGAATTACGCAAAAATAGAAAAAGAACTTTTAGCAGCAGTATACGGGTGTCAGAAATTCCACCAATATATTTATGGCAGACAAATAGATGTTGCAACTGATCACAAACCTCTAGAAAGTTTGTTCAAGAAATCTCTGGTGAATGTTCCAGACGTATACAGAGAATGATGTTGAAAATTCAATGTTATGAGCTAGATGTTAAGTACAGGCCTGGTACTGAACTTTATATACTAGTAGCAGATACTCTAAGCCGTGCTTCAAGCGAGACAGCTCTGAATATTTGTGACACTTATGATATAAACGCTATCATGAAAGGGAAAGTTTCAGATGATAGACTAGGAAAGTTAAGGGATGAAACTTCAAGCGATACTCAGTTACAAGTGTTGAAAGAAATTGCCATCAGATTGATGGCCGAACACTAAATCATAATGTAATTCGTACGTTGAACCGTTCTGGAATTACCGAGATGAAATCACAACAGATAATGGACTTTTGGTGAAAAATGACAGACTTATTATTCCAGTTACATCACGTAACTTGATATTAGAGCAATTACATAAGGAACATCTAGGTATAGAGAAAACAACAATGACAGCCAGAGATATAGTTTTTTGGCCAGGTGTGAATGTTGACATTGCAGACATGATTACAAAATGTGAAGTATGTACTAAATACAGAAATTCGCAGTGTAAAGAACCTCTTTTGCCTCATGAAATTCCATCAAGACCTTGGCAAAAAGTTGGAATGGATCTTTTTGAATTCATAAGCGCAATTACTTACTGATTGTTGACTTCTTTTCGAAGTTTATTGAAATAGCTAGATTACCCAATCGTAAACGATCAACAGTAATTGACTTCATAGAACCACAGTTTGCACGTCATGGGATACCTGAAACTGTCATTTCTGATAATGAAACAACAGTTTTCTAGCCTTGAACTCGAACAGTTTGCAAAACAGTACAATTTTAATCACATTACTAGTTCACCAAGATACAGTCAAGGCAATGGGATGACAGAATGAGCTGTACAAACAATCAAACGTTTTTTTTCAGAAATCGATAGGTAAAGGAAATGATCAATATTTGGCATAACTAGAGCTCAGATATACATCAATCGGGAGAAGGACTAGGACTTTATTACCAACAACACATTGTCTGCTGAAACCGCAATTGCGTAGCAATGTCAAAGAAAAACAAAACATTTCAAAGGATCATTATGATAAACACTCTAAACCGCTCAATACTTTAAACACTGGAGACAACATTAGAGTGCAGATTGAAGGTAAACAATGGAAACCAGCTGTTGTAAAGGAGAAAACATTGGAACCAAGATCTTACATTGTTGAAACGCTAGAGGGACAAACATACCGCCGAAACCGAAAATTAATAAGAAAACCTAAAGAGGAATTTAATTCAAATGATACTCTTAATGATGATAATCCAAACGATATTCCGAACAAAGAGGAAAATGCAAGTTCTGATCCGACCGACAATACTTTGCGTACATCAAGTGGTAGACAAGTTATTTTTCATCACAATACAAAGATTATATCACAAAATGATTTTTAAGTGTTTGTGTTTATGAATTGGTGCTGAAGACCAATTCCAACGGTCGGTTATGTGCTTGAACCTCTAACCCCCAAATACAAAATCGCGATCGCATTGATGTGAATAATTAACAGTAGCAAATAGAACCAGATATAACTTTATTAGTGCAAAAAACTGTAATCATTTATATTTGCTTAATAGTATTAAAAATCAGTTTGATTTAACAACTTTGAGAATATTAAATTTTAAATTTTATTTTATTTCTTAATGCATAATATGATGATTTGAAAATCTTTTTTTTTCTAATCTCGGAAAGGGAGATTTTGTAATATGTTTTAAATGACATTTGATCTATAGTGTGAGGATAACATAAACATTCATATTGCTGAGTCTGCAGAAATTTAACCACATCCGTTAGATAATCAGTTATTTTGACAGTTCACATACACACCTCATGTACTTGATAACATGAATGAAATTCCAATACTTCTGGTATATGGTACTTGAAAAAAGACATTCAAACTGAATAGATGTAGTTTATATACAGTCATATCATAACAGTACTTATAGAGAAATTTCTTCTAATTAATATTATTTTATATTATTTCATAAGGACCATTCACTTTCATGAAGATGTGCAATTCCTATATTTTTGTAGTGTATGCGAGTTCTAATTTATTTGGGATTACCTGGTATGTTTTTTCATAAATTACATAAGGTAAATGTCTACAATATTCCCACTTGAACAATTATATGTAGAATTAAAATGAAAATTCCCAGAAAAAAATCTCATTTTTGTTTTCTCGGAGGAGGGGGTGTGTGTGCATGGCTTGGGGTGTGAATTTTTTTCCTAAAATTTTCTCCAGGCCTAAAACATGTAAAACGCACAAGAATCCCACAGGTTATCGTTCTTTTGAATGTGTGCTCCGGTCATTATCTAGAACGTAGATGGTTCGATCTATGCAGGTAGGTAAATATTTAGAATGTCTCGAGTATCTAACGTTGCTAATCCAATTTGCTCATTGTGTGTCCGTCCTAACTATAGGAAGCATTTAAATAAATTTTCTAGAATGTACTAAAAAGTCATATTCTTAAATATTTAGTAGTATTTCAACGCATATCTGTTCTTTATTTAATCCGAATATCTAATGTCAATTTATTCTGTTAGAAATGCCACATAATAGATTATTTATTTTATTATTATAATATATATATGTCTAACATAGAGTGATTGATTTACAATGTAACTCTCCTTTATACTTTGGTTGTGTCGTGGCTGATTCTACAATGTTTAGGCAGCAACCATGGGGGGGGGGGGGAAGTATGGAAGGAATTTGAGAAAAAGGCAGGATGCAAAATTTGGTAAATAAAAAAGGCAGGACCAAAAATCCTCAGAAAAAAGGCAGAATGAAAAATGTGGTGGGAAGAAGGCAGGATACCCAGAAATAAGGCAGGATACCCAGAAAAAAGGCAGGACTATACCAGGTAGTAAAAAAAAACAGTCTCGGAATTTTGGAAAAAAGGCAGGACTTAGGATTACTTCCATGCTCCCCCATAAAAATCAAATGGTTGCTACCTTATTATACTATTTGTTTTAGCTATCTCATATTGTTTGTTCTCTTGTAAACAATAATCAGTATGCCAGGTGTGTGTATGTTATGAATGTGAGTATGAGTCTTATTATACCCCCACTTTTGAAGAAAGCGGGGTATATAGTATTCGTTGTGTCTGTCCTTCCGTCGTGCCGTTCGTCCGTCCGTCGGTCCGTTCGTCGGACCTTTGTATCCGCAACTCCCCCTAAACTACTGAATGGAATTTGATGAAACTTTTAGAGAATCTTCATCCTATGATGGCATTGTGCACCTTCTATTTTAGAATTTGATCGGACTAATTTTTGGGGTTTCCCTTCGAAAAACATGGACTTGGACTTTCAATGTGATAGGGGGTATCATGATGCCATCCGCTAAATGGAATTTGATGAAACTTTCCGAGGATCTTTATTACATGATGCCATAGTGCCCCTCCTATTTTAGATTTTGATCTGATAAATATTTGGGGTTACCCATACCAAACATGGACTTTGACATTCATTGTGATAGGGGTACCATGATGCCATCCGCAACTCCACCTAAACCACTGAATGGAATTTGATGAAACTCATCTCACTGCTGTGGAGTTTTCCTATTCAAAATATTGACATTTCCTTTCATGTATCTTATGTAAGACGAGGGTATCAAGTAGTGAGCTTTGCTCACAGTATTTCTAGTTTGTTTTAATTATTATGCCTGTAAGGGCCATGTGGTTAGGAAATAAAATACTTGATTTGATTTGTTCTGCCTGGTCCATTTATCATACATGTACATTTCACAGTTGTTGGTGACTTTAAAGTCGTGAATTGCAAAGTACCAGGAAAATTGAAATTTAAGGCCGAAAAACCTAAATTGTCTATACGTATCATTATATAATAATACTTTATTGCACGTGATACCCATGGAGGTTAAACAATATTACAATTAAGCAAAAAACGATGGAGAAGTTTAAACAGGAACAAGAAAATATCTTTGACCGATTTAGACCCTATTTTCGAAGTTCCAGTGACCATTTTATACATTGACCAAGTTGATGAGGGCTTTCATAAGTATGTTATTGTTCTATCTTTTATTTTTTCGAGATACAAAGCATCATCTAGCGCTAAGCGCAGCGCTTTATTTAATAACGAATTCTTTATTCCTTGATAACATGCAGGAAAGATATAAAAAAAACAACCAATTATTAGTGCAATCCAATTAAAAAAGAAAGAAAGACAAAACACATGTAACGTAAAAGAGTACATAGAGCATAATTATATTTTTCCCCACTGGGACACAATTTGGGAATAAAGTTTTTGCATTCAACTCTTAATTAGGACCGCTTTAAAAGTTGACCAAACGCTTTAAACAAAATAAACTTGGATATGAGAGGAATCGTTTTTAGGATCTAGTTTCGTTCCAATAGTGACCATATTAACCAATGAAGGATGTTTAAGGTGAAATAGGTTCTTCTTGGTTTTATCACAAAACATCTTTTAATTTCCGAATATGATATACTACCACTCGTCGTTTCAAACCTTATAAGAGCCACCTCTATTCGGGTTTGCTTTTTCGAGATGTCTGTTTTTCGGGTAGGTATTTTCATCATAATTATATTATTCACAGGTATTGTAGTATTTGCTCGGTACGTTTTCTTAAGCCATTCCTGCACACCCCGTAAAAAATCCAGAGTTTACCCCCCTCCCGAGGTCTACAGCAACGTGAAGAAGATTAACTTGATATAGCTCCACTGCCCTTAATAAAAATCTCGTATAATTGTTGTAGACATGGCCTACTGCCCTTAATTAAAACCTCATACTTTTTTTTGTAGAAATGGCAGCTTTTGTCCTGAACAGAATTGAAGATAGTTATGCGGACATTACAACAAACGGCGTCAAGTATAATTTTGATGATAGAAAAGGTAATCTGAAATAGTTGGTTAGATATATATATATGTGATTTTGAAGAGATTTTCTAGTGTGTATTACATTGTGAATTTTGTTTTGTTCTGTATGATACATAATACAGACTGTTAGAGAGTTTTTATTTCGGCTGTAAATCTTGAATATTTTATTTTCTGATCTGTTCAGCTAGTTTCAAACGATCACGAATAAACAGATCATAAGCAGTCGAGACTAAGAGTCATAATTCTCAATGTTTGTATGTAAAAAATCTCAAGGATGATAAATAGAAGTGTATTTTAAAGGATGCAATAGTGAGTGTTTGATTCAGCTGTGTATCTTCAGATTGGACATTTTGTTTGATGGATTTCTTATTAATATGTTCATGCAGCTGGTTTCAAACGATAATGTATTTATAGCGAGCGCTTAGGAGCATACTGTGGATTCATTTATTTTCGTGGGTACCAATTTTCGTGGATAGAGAAAAAAGGCATTTCGTGGAATACGTAAATTCGTGGATTGCTGGCTTAGAAAAAAAATTAAAAAGTTTTTTAAATACTGAAATTCGTGGCCTGGCACATCAGATATCATGAAAATACTGTGACAAAACGTGCCGATCAGACTTTTATATTGTACAGTAAAGTACTAATTTTAAGCACCTAAAAAACAAAAGTCTAACAAACAGATTCTTCACATTTGTCGAGAATTTAAAAAGATTACCGTAATTATTTACTTGTTAGGCTAATTAGGTGTGAAATATGAATTTACAAAATTGCAATCACTTGTCACCAAATACCTCGGGGCATATACATGCTTTAAAAACGCAGTTGTTCATAGGTACATCGAAACTCCGTGGTTTCAAACATCAGTGCATTTAAGCTGAAAAAAATATTATTTTTCGTTGGATATATTTAAATTCGTGGTTTACTGAGACCCTTGAAAACCACGAAAATTGGTATACAACGAATATTAATGAATCCAAAGTATGCATTTTATACATATGAGTCATTTGGAAAAGTTTTTCTTTAATGGGGGCAGCCATATTGTGTTACATACTAAGGCTATAAAACGTTTCGTTAGCCGGAAACGGACGTAAGGGATAACTTGCTTCAAATTATAATTTTAGAGTTAGAATCGTCGGCTATTGATGTGCTCGCATCATTGGCCATGCCAACAGCATATTAAACAGGTCATAAGTAGTGGATGATAAGTGTTATGTTGATTTTTCTGTGAGGTGTGAAGTTCACCCATTCTTTGGAAAGTTACAGTTAGTTCATAATAAGAACAACAATACAAAACTCTGTTCACTTGTACGTTGCAATATGTTACAATTTTGTATGGGTTGCTTTCTATGTGGTCATTAACTCTACATACGTGTTCATGCATTATATATTTAAAGCCGTTTCTCTAATTCTGTACGTATTTATACATATCTTGACCTGTTTGATAAATTCTGATATCACCACACGTTAGTTAAATGCTCGTGATATTTCCCGCCAAAAACTGTAAGGTCCTTTATAAAAATTGCTTATTTCGTCCAGATCGGACAACAAACATGGCCGCCATGGGCAGTCCTTTTTCTGTTTGGTTGATATAAAAAAAATCTCTTGGCCAACTGGAACGAAACTTGACAGTAGGTTCTTTACAACGTTTTCTCATTTCGTTCCGATCGGACAAAAAGCATTCCTCGCTTCCCTAGGGGGGATATAACTGCTCCCATTAGACCTATAATGTTCAATTATCTTATAAAGCGTTAAAATCTCCATCCCTAAACCATATATATTCTTATTCCCAATGGTAATTTGCACCAAATGACACTTACCTCGCTTTCCCATTGGGTTGTCACCATTCCCATCAAATCAATAATGTTCAATTATCTCCTCAACCGTTAAATTCTCCACCTCTAAACCATATATTTTCTTATTCCCCATGGTAAGACACACCAAATGACACTATGTCCCTGCTTCCCCAGGGGATTAACACCACTCCCATCAGATCAATAATGTTCAATTATCTCATAAACCGTTAGAATCCCTATACCATATATATTCTTATTCCCCATGGTAAGACGCACCAAGTGACACATACCTGGCTTCCCCATTGGGTTATCACCATTCCAATCAAATCAATAATGTTCAATTGTCTCATAAACCGTTATAATAACCACCCCTAAACGATATGTTTTCATATTCCGAATGGTAAGACGCACCAAGTGACACATACCTCGCTTCCCCATTGGGTTATCACCATTCCCACCAAATCAATTATGTTCCATTATCTCATAAACCGTTAAAATCCCCAACGCTAAACCATATATTTTTTTATTCCCCATAGTAAGACGCACCAAGTGACGCATTCCTTGCTTCCCCATTCGGTTATCACCATTCCCATCAAATCAATAATGTTCAATTATCTCATAAACTCTTAATCTGTAAGAAACCCGACACCTAAACCGTATATTTTCTTATTCGTCATGACAAAACGTATGAACTGATATATACCTCATTTACCCAAGGGTTCATCCCCATCCCATCGAATTATTAGTCTTTAATAATCTCTTAAAGCATTGAAATCCCTGCCCGAAAATCATATATTTACTTTTTCCCCATGATAAGACAAACAGATTGATAAAAACCTAATACCCCCACCAAAAGGGAGGAGGGGTCATCCTCGCCTCTCAATAATATTAATAATAATTATTTCAAATCCGTAAAAATGTTTATTCCCTTAACACGTTTTAATACGCAATGTTCAAATCTCATAAATCATTTAACTGTATACCCCGTAACCACATATATTTTCAATTGCCTATAAGGAGTCGCAATAAATGATTTTACACATTGCCCGGGGAATGGGGGTATTTCCTCGTAATAAATCAACAAAAGACATTTTTATTCGTTGTGAAAAGCTCAGATATCCTCAGAGTTCATGTACCACCCCTTTAAACATTGGATGTATCATCAGTGTTTCTGAATAGTTTCGGAACTGCTGACCGGGATAATCATTATGCCCCTTACAAAACCTAGTGAATGCACAATTGGTATTGTTCGCGGGGATAACTTACTATTCCCGGAAGATAATAAATTGTTATATATCATAATAAATTCTCCAATAATATTTTATGCTAAACTGTATTTGTCTAACCTTTTTCTTTCTTTTTTTTTTATCTGATTTTTATGGGGCTTGTTTATTATGTTCCTTGCTGGAAAAAAATCACTTCCGATCCGTTTTGGTCTATATCTATTATCGTTTTTGAGATATAAGGTGGGGCGATAATTTTTGAAACTTTTTAATTCTTCCCCGGATTTGATGATTTTTTTTAATGATTCCTCATGAAAACCCCAAAATATTTTCTGCGGCAGAATTTATTTTTGTATTTTTCACCGTTTCCAAAATAAAAGGGTCAAATGGGCCATGATAAGTTCAGTTTGATGCTTACCACATTTTTGTATGTATACTGAAGTTTGCCTCACCCTTACGCAAATGAATGCATGAAAGAGAAAAATCCTGTTGTTATTGATCCTAGTGAGTAAAAGGTCGACAAGGACAAATTACAAAGATAAGAACTTTTGTTTCAGAAAGATGACATCTATTTCGTTCTGTGAATTCGCGGGGTTTTATAGCGTAATATTTAAAACTGTAAACCCGTCCATCTCAAAATCTCATACATGTATATTTGTGTTAACCCGTTAAATGCATTTTTGTAGGGTATTGCTTCTGGCTGGGATCATGACTGTCCAGTTGGGTTTTTGTAGGTGTACGTGTGAAAGAGAAATTAAGAGTTGTCTGTCTTTATAGATAGAGCAAGTCAAATATTATTTATTATTAATGTAGTGTTTATCTTAATCATTTTATTTTTTATCCTTACGTCATATTGTAGATTTAATATAATATTCATACAAGGAAAACATCAATGTATCAGACATAATATGTAATAATAGATATTATTTCATTTGCTTGGTCATAAATTAAAAATTAAAAAAAAATTTCTTGTTGTGTTGCAATTGTATCTATTATATTTCAATTTACACTGACTTGATGTTGGGAAGACTTTTCACGACATGTAAGAAGTCTTTTTTTATTATTTTTATTTAGTAAAACCGAATTAATTTTATTACACCATATAAGAAAATCAATTCCCGTAAACGGTTCAGAAATATTGGGATATATCTCTGTCAACATGGTCAATGCAGCATGTCGATCAGCAAAAGTTGATCAAGTGTGTCATTGTATGATCACTATTTGGATCACGCCTCTTATGTGCTCTTTCCAATAAAAATATTGAATTGAATTGAATTGTAAAACTCGCGCAAAAAATAGCCTTATCACACGATTTTCAAGTAACCTCTCCGTTAAGTATGCATAAACTTTACAGGAAAAAATTCCGCATTTCGGTCTCAGAAGAACAAATAATTTATTGAATACAACGTATTAAGGCATTCGATATATCAGTTACTTCGTTTGGGAGACTTCGTAACAGTTCAATGTTACAGTTATTACTCGTTTCTATGTTAGGTTAAACTTATTTATTACAGGTCGGATACTGTCAAACCAATTTGGTTGCGTCAATACAATATAGAAAATACAGCGAAATACTATAAAGTTAATCCTTTGAAAGACTTGATAAACATCAAAATTAATAATAGGAAAGGTCAACATTGACATACCAATCAATCAACACAACCCAATATACAGAACCCCGAACAACAAATAACATAAACGAGCACAAACATAAACATAACAGAGAGTCAGGATAGCCTGACTTGTTACTTAAGCTGAACAGTAGTTGGGGAAACTGGGTTAATGTAACAACATTGGGCGTATTTCCGTACTCGTAGCCGCATGTGATGTGGAGGTAACGTTCTCGCCTCGAGTGGGGAAATTCGCGGGTTTCCATCCCGGGTCAAACCAAAGACATTAAAATTTGTATTCGCTGCTTCTGCACCAAGCACGCGACAGTCACTTCGGAGTCAGTATAACTTTATAAATTTATTCAAAATTGCAGACAATAAACCCGTTTGGGTAACAGCAATATAAAACAAACACAAAATCACAATAAGTTTTTAAACTTCGAAATATATGTGATATGCAACAAGTGACACCAAGAGCCTACTGTCCTCAGTTCCAATGACTGTTTTATGAAGGAGCCAAGTAATCCCACCTGTTCATTGCTGCCAGGATTTATTTTTTTTTAATTTTTCAGCATCATATAAACAGTTAAATGAATCATCGAATATTTTTCAGTAAAAGACTTTCTGCAACTATCGTTATTTTTGCAATATAATAGAAAATGTTTCTCGTCCTCAACTACTGCATTTATGCAGTTCTTGCAGATTCTAAACTCTCTGGGGATTTTTTTTTGTACCTCCCTGTTTCAATTTCGAGAGGGTAAGGACTTGCATTATTAATACTAATTACATATGTTATCTTTCAGGGAAGTGGAGCGTATGGAATATTTCTTTATTTTTGGATGGAGCTGAAGATGTTTTAGAGAAACGAGAAAATTTTCTTGATTTCAAGACGATTAAAATGTCTGGTAACGTTTCTTTTGTGATTATCAAACAAGTTATGAAGTTAAATCCAGCGGTATTCAACTTCAGCTATGTGTCAGATGTCACTTTTAGGATCATTAAGGAAATGTGTGAACCAGGTCGAACGTCGATTGCCTTAACTAGTCGATTGCTGAACGCAAAAACTGGGGAGCTTTATGTGGAACGGTTTTACAAAGTGGCTGTTATTGACAATGTAAGTCGAAGACCGATTAGAAACCCTGAATGGTTTATTAATAAATATGTTAATCTTAAAGTTGTTCCACCAGAGCTTAATAAAAGTCAGATCCCCGATCCACCAGCGGAAGTGTTCGAATACAGAACTGTTGTGAGGTTGAGTGATCTTGATGTCAACTTACATGCAAACCAATCGCTTTACATCAAATCATGTATGGACTGTGCAGCCGAAGCAAGTCTAGATAGGAAACTGGCACACTTCACCGGTGATATTTGTTTGTACCCAGTGTTATTTATAAGTATAGACTACTTAGGAGAATGTTTTGCAGGGGATGAAATCGTGGTCGTTTTGTGGCAGCACAAAGATAGAGTTTCTGCATTTAGTGTTATTATATACAAAGCTAAAGACAGCAATAGACTAACATGCATTAACTTTGAATTAGGATTACACAAAATGACACTTGACAATCTAGTATCAAATTTGTAATACAAATACTACTCCTCTCTGTACCCAGAGCGGTCATTTGGACCCATATAATATTTGGTGGTAAATGAAGATAACTTATTCATATGAATTAAAGATATTATGTCAACAGTCTGACATGTCGGTATTAGAATTTTAACATTTTGATTATTATGTTGCATCATCTATAATAAATGTCATAACAAATCTAAGATCAATTGGGCCTCTATTCTTAAAAAAATGAACGAATAGTTATTTTTAAATTGTGTTGTGGGTCCGAACCTTTGACCAATATTGCCGACGTTACTAAAAAGGAAAATTTAGAAATATAATATGTAACAATTGAGCTTAAAAGAATTTAGATCAGGTTTTGATGGAATGGTCTTTAAGTAGTATTTAGTCTTCTCAAAGTTGTAAATAAGGATACGAATCTCAATAAAAAGCAAAATGGATAACAGGAAATGCCAACAAGGATCCCGACATAAATTAAGATAAAAGAATACAACACACATACATAAACTCAACAAAAAGTTGTGATAGTCTGACTTGGTACAGACACAGAACAGTGCTGGAGGTTAAAGTGGTTTTATGGGTACCCAAACCTCACCCTTATATATCCTGACACTCTGGTGTTTAAAACATACTATATAAGTCAATACAGTATGATTACCGACACCCCGAACAAGGTGACCGCTTATTAGAACTGCAAATCTAGATAGAACGGTACATCATTTATATATCAGGGTCAGAATGTCCATTTAACTTAAAACCTAGCTAAGGCTCTCATAGCTGCAGGTCGGATACTGTCAGACCTATTTGGTTACGGCGATAAAAATAGAAAATACAGCGACATATTATAAAGTTAATCCTTTGAGACACTTGATGAACATCAAAATTAATAATAGGAAAGGTGAACACTGACATACCAATCAATCAACACAACCCAATATACAGAACCCCGAACAAAAAATAACATAAACGAGCGCAACCATAAACACAACAGAGAGTCAGGATAGCCTGACTCGTTACTTAAGCTGAACAGTAGTTGGGGAAACTGGGTAAATGTAACAACATTGGACGTATTTCCGTACTCGTAACCGCATGTGATCTGGAGGTAACGTGCTTGCCTCGATTGGGGAAATTCGAGGGTTTCCATCCCGGGTCAAAACAAAGACATTAAAATTTGTATTCGCTGCTTCTCCGCCAAGCACGCGGTATCTAGGAGTATTAGCAAGGGACTACATTTTTAGATTTTAATGTCGGAAAGGGGTATATTATTTGTTTCTATTGATTAAAATGATTACGTGATCAATAACTTCAGTTTTTAGTTACATATCAACAACATTAAGAACATCGTGTTGTTGTAAGTTTAATGGTTCAATAAATAGGACATTCATTTGGTGTTATCGTGTAAATAAACAATGTATCATCTACACACACCATATCTCAAACACACAAGGTAAAATGATACAACAGTTTGCCAGACTGGGTCTGTTTATTTTGAAGGTAACTGAATTTTATTTATATATAAATTGGGGTCATACATGGGGTTTAATTTGCATGGTTATTGATGCAGGCGAACGAGAAATAAAAATAAGAATTTGGCTAGCACGTCAGTAATGTCAGTTGCATTTGTTTCACGTGAAATAAGAACTTCCAATTTGAAACAATAGCATGATGGAAAACTTGACAAAAGCCCTACTAATACGTAACCTTGGAAGGGGGAGGGATGATGATGTTTAGAAACGGGACTTGCCGCAAATTCGGGTCAAGATTTTACAAAACCGGCGGAGATTTCTAGTCGGGATTTTTTGACACTCTGGAGAATTCCGGTCAGGATTTTAATTTCTGCATATTTTTACGAGGTCTTTTAAAAGCACTGAGGAGAATTCATGTTGACATATATAAATGATGATTTTAAATGTCGGGTCTATCCATTTTTCAAATGTTTTAATATATAAATGTTAAATATATAAATATGTCTCGTTATGATAACTGCATCATTGCCTTTTATTATTTTTGGATAATTTTGGGTGTGTGATTTTAGCTCTTCTGCATATTTTCGGGTGACAAATTCGATATACGTTAGGAATGTGGGTAATTTCGAGTACGATTTCAAGTTCACCGTCGGTGAAATAAAGATCTTATTTACAAAGTGATACTTACTTTCCCTTAGGAGAGGATAATGTGGATTCTTGTTTAGAATAACCGCCAAACAAATAAATGAATGGAGACTAATGGCCTTAAGAAAAAATAACAGAAAATAATGACGTTCTGCAACATAAAAAATAATATCAAAAAGGAAAAATATTTAAGGGAAAAAAATTACAAAGATGGGTGTTAAACTTTGCTTAAAACGTATTTATAACAGTTTGTATTTTTGTTCTGATTTATAAGCAGCAGTCCAGGAGTATTTACACAATTACACGTATAGAACCCGACTATGTAGAGATATCAACACATGGAATTCCTTACAACTTTGACAACAGAACAGGTAGGATAACAATATGTTGGTTTATATAAACTTCAGAAAATTTTGCGACATGTATATTTTGTTTTTCGACATAAAAACTGAAGAAATAATAAACAAAAAATAATAAAACATATTAACAGGAAAGGTCACCAGTGACATACTAATCAATTAAAGCTAACCAATCTACAGACTTTCAGATAAAATCAACATAAAATAGCAAAACTAAAAACCAAATAATGGCAGGATTGTCTGACTTGGTACATACACCGAACAGTGGCGGTGTCAGACTGGTTTTCTAGAAAGTGACATACTATAAAACCTATACAGTATTATTAATAACAAATGACCACTAGGAAAAAATAATAAAATCAGTTAGGCGGAACAAGATTTTGATAGCAGGATCAAACTGTGTTCTCTTTAACTATAAGCTAGCTAAGGCTTAAACTCAGCATAGTATGATTCTGATAAAGTGACCACACAGTAATTGCATATGCAGTATGATCACCAACAAGATGACCGTCAGATAAAAATGTTAATATTTAGATGTACTCCGGCGCTTTAACTGTAATACCAGCTAAGACTTAAACTCAACATATTATGATGTCTAACAAAGTGAACCGCTTCGATGGTCTCGTGGTAGCGTGCTCGTCCCGAGTGTGGAAGGTCGCGGGTTCAATCCACGGCCAGGTCAAACCAAAGACATTAAAATTGGTATTTGCTGCTTCTTGCCAAGCACGCGGCATCTAAGAGTAAGAGCAAAGACTGGTCGGCTCGAAGTCAGTATAATGTGTCCGAGTGAGGTGATATGTCTTCCTGCGGACAGTTACCTTGTGAGCTAGCACATTAAAATCCGACTTAGCGTGTCGGTCTAGTACAAAGCAGGGATCATATTCATTATCATATCAACATGTTCTCGTCCTGATATGCACCTGGTTTCCACTGGACGTTAAACGATAATTCATTCATCATCCATCTAACAAAGTGATCACTAGATAGAACAATAATAAGAGGCCCTCAAAAGCTTGTATCGCTCAACTGGGTTTAACTTTTCACATTGAGCAGGACTAAAAAATGAAGTGTTGCAGTCAATTTGGCTGATTTTACTATAGGGTTCTATGTTAAACTAAGTTCAGCTATGGCAGCCATCTTGGTTGACAGTTCAGGTTAATGGAAACATTCCTAAACGAGAAATATCTAAGGACCATTACTTCTAAGTTTTGTTCCAATTGGCTAAGTGATTTCAGACAAGAAGATTTTTAAATTAATTTTCCCATAGGGTCCAATATTTAACAATATTTTTGAAAGAGGACCATCTAAGGACCAATGGTACCATTGCTGTCTAGTCTGGTTTCAATATGTCAAGTGGTTTCAGACCAAATTTTTCAATGAATTTTCCCATAGGGCCTTATGTTAAACTAAGTTGGGTTGTGGCGGCCACCTTGGTTGACAGTCCGGGTCATCCGACGAAATTCTGAAAGAGGACCATCTAAGGACCAAGTCTAGTTCTAATTGGCTCAGTGGTTTCAGACAAGAAGATTTTTGAGTGAATTTCCCATAGGGTCCTGTGTTAAACTAAGTTCGGCTGTGGCGGCCATCTTGGTTCACAGTCCACAAGATCGGACATATTTCTGAAAGAGAACCTCCTAAGGACCATAACTGCCAAGTTTAGTTCCAATTTGCTCAATAGTTTAAGACGAGAAGATTGTTGAGTGAATTTCCCATAGGGTTCTATTATAAACTAAGTTCAGCTGTGGCGGCCATCTTGGTTCACAGTTGGACACATGTCATGTTGACATTTTTGCTGTTTACTGTTTGTCTTTATCTACAATAATATTCGAGATAATAACCTAAAACTGCAAAATTTCCTTACAATTAACAATTCAGGGGCAATAACCTAACATAGTGTTGACCGATTCGTCTCAAAATTTCATGCCGGGTAGAAGAACGTCTTTATACCATGTCAGTTTTGCTGTAAATGCTTTTAGATTTTGAGATTTAAGACAAAAACTGTAGTTTACCCCTATGTTCTATTTTTAAAAATTGGGTCATGTTTGATTATGGATCAAAACCTCGGGTATAATTTATAAACTAGATACCCTAAGGAACATTCACTTAAAGGTTTGAAGTATTTGGCCCAGTAGTTTCTAAGGAGAAGATCCTTGAAATAGTTTATGACGACGGACGCCAAGTGATGGCATATGCTCACATGACCCCTTGTGCCAGGTGAGCTAATAGGGAAATAGAAGTTTAAAAGTTTCTCCTTTCAACAAAAGAAGTGGTAGATTTGTACGAAACCACCAATTATCTTATAAACACATCCTAATCTAAAAAAGTACTGAAAACACAAATTAGACGGAACAAATTCCTGACTTGAAAGAACCCTCAATGGCATGCGTAAACAACAATGGTTAAGGTAGAGTTTGCAAACTTACAAACAAACAAAATATAAACGGATAAAATCTGAAATTTTTTAAATTCCGTAGATTTTGAAAGCAAGAACAATAGTGCAATGGCTTTTATTCAAAAGTAAAATATTGCGTAAAATTGTTTAATTTTTACCCCTTTGTAGGTAGATGGAACATTTGGAATTTATCGCTATTTCTGGATGGAGCGGAGACCAAAGCAAGGGAACCAGGGGTATTTATGAATCTTCCTCTGATAGCAGACAAATTCACCTCATTGGTCATGATCAAACTGGTACTAAAAATCGACCCAAAAGTCTATCAGTTAAGTTTTATGGAAACTAAAAACCTAAAAATCAGTAAGCAACTTGGAGAACCTGGTTCCACTTCTTATAATGTTATTACGAAATTAATTGACAATGAATCGGAAGAAGTATTGGTGGAGCGTCTTGCTAAACTTGGCAGAATTGATAACAACTCACGCAGGCCGGTGAAAAACCCGGAAGAATTTACGAAGTCATTCTCTCATCTAAAAGGCAAAGGTCAACCTCCTGAGCTAGCTAAAACTGAAATACCACCACAACCGGATAATTGCCACAAATGGTTTTTGACCACTCGATATAGTGACTTGGACACTAAAATGCACGCCAACCAATCATTGTATATAAAATCATGTATCGATTGTGCAACGGAGGCTTCACTAAATGGCAAACTGGTTTATTTCACGGACGATATGATCTGGTACCCTGTATCCTTTCTCAGTGTAAATTACCTTGGAGAGAGTTTTGTGAATGACAAACTCGTCGTTAATATGTGGCAAGACAAGAATGTGATGTCATTGTTAAATTTCTTGGTTTGTAGAGAGACAAAACAGCTAGCATTTATTCAAGCAAAATTTGACTTGAACAAAATAAAAGTATAGCTATTTTTCTTTTCGCCGTTATCAAAAATGTTTCTAGAACATTTATCATATGAAGCATAGTATGTAAAGTGTAATAATAACTAAATTACATATTATGGAAAATGACAAATTTCAATTTCTAATTCTGTTCAGTCTTCAGTATTTTTAGTGAAAAACTTGTTATCACATAGCGTCCGTCTTAAGTGTACACTGGCAATGACTGGTCTATTCCGTAAAATCATTTATTGGTTCCAATTTATTGTTATACTTTGAAAAACTATTCGAAGGTATACGGGTTTTGTTTTTCGTTCTCTTGTAATGTGCTTGTCATATGTATATCATAAAAAACACTTATGTTTGTTTTATTCAAGAGTAAAATAAAGGTTTCTTATTTGTTACATTATTTGTCCGTATGGTGTGAAAATATTCAGCGCATAATCTCTATGTCTTACTTTATCATTGCTTATATCAAAATCATCTACTCTTTCAATATTTAGAAGTGAAAAAAGAAGTTTATTGATAGTATCATCTGCGCTATTATTAATGCTCATATTGGTACTATTTTCAATTATCTCTGGTAACCGTATAGATGAACAATTATCTCTGTGCGCAGTTAACCGGAAATGAATTAGACCGGAAGTGGGGAAGGATGACATGTCAGATTGGCTATGTTCGAATAAACTCATCGATAATTCCTGCATTTAAAGAGACGTATCAACCCAGACGTAAGAAATTTTTAGTCAAATTCTGATTTCAATTGTCGATTGTAGTTGTTTACGTGATGACGGCCGACAAAAATCACGCCCTTAATTTTTGTACTATAGATATGCATAATTTCTGGCCTTCTGAGCTATTGTGAAGCAAACCTTTGTCCTTCTTTCATTATTATTTTGGTGAAACAATCAAAATAGTTACCTGTTTTTTCCAATATGGATTAGGACTACCAAAGAACGTTTCTTAACATTTATAGCCCTCTCTTTGGGTTGCTGTTGACCTTTAAAATCATACGTCAGTTTGGGGTCAAATCGGCTCTACAGCCGTTTTGTCCTTTTTTGGACTTATGGATTATACTTTATGTTTAAAAAAACGTGATTGCATTGGATTTTGTACCATGGAGTAACCATTACTACTCTCTTGTGTGTTGACAGTACAAATCGAAATGGAAAGAGTTTTGTTAGCACTCGGCCATGTCTATTAGGCTTCCTTTCAGTTCATGTCTGAAAAACTTAGGGACAGCATCCAACGTTCGTTGTAAAATAAAAACTTGAATGTACATATTTTTCCTTGGCTCTCCACCCTTCTAATACAAATTTTAAAAATGTTGATCGATGAACAAAGAATGAATATCCATGTATACGGCTTATTATTTAGACATTTCAGTAGTAACATTATCTTTCTTGTTTCTGCTCTTTTTTGTTCTCCGTCTGTTGAGTCACTTGTGATAAATTTGCACAGTCAAAGTCGAACTTTGTTGGCTCGAACTCGGATCGATCGAACTCGTGTCAAATTCCCATCATTTTTCATTCTTTATCAGTGTAAATTAAACCCCGGTTTCTCGAACTTCGTTCGCTATTTCTTTTTGTTCCTTCAATAATAAAACTGTTAAGGTTACAACGCGAGACTCGAAATTATCTGTAGAATCAATCACACACATGTCAAACCTTTCATTAATGATTCCAGCATATCATTCGGAGCACAGGTGTGAAACGAAAATAGATAATCGTGTACTAGTATTTCATAATTAGTGTAATACGACGATTAGAGTTAATTGGATATTTGATGAATCCCAGTTTTAAAAACAAAATGTTTAAGATCGATAAACCATTGAATTTACAACACGAGACTCGAACTTACCTGTAAAATTAATCACACACCTGTCAAACCGTTCATTGCGATGATCAATCAAATGCAGGTGTGAAAAAAATGGATAACTTTGTATTGTCATAATTAGTGTAAATCGATGATTAGCGTTAAAATATTTGAAGAATCTCAGTTTTAAAAACAAAATGTTTGAAATTCATATGCCGGAACATCTAAGAATAAAGTAAATGAACAATTGTCTCTTCGGTGTTCTTTATCCGATATTTTATCACAGGTTAGAATGTGGAATGTTACATTAATTACTTTATTTAAAAACTCACATTTTAAAAATTTTTGTTTATCTTTCTGTCCATGCAGGTCCTGCAGAATATTAATTATTAATGCCCCCAGCTATAACTGGTCATAACAATTACGGTATGTAAATATTATTTACAATTTATATCATGCACTGCTTACCGTAGACGTAGTCGTCGCGGAGTCATTATCTGGGACCTTAGCCTAGATTTTTTCGTTATTACTTCATCGAAACCATATCTGTCACTATAAGATTATGGCATAAAAAACCCAAACAGTTTAGGTAAGTGTCTACCGGTTGAGATAATTCTGTGTTTGTCAATATTACATTCAAGACGAAAGTCGATCAAGTATATCAAATAGTGTAAATATAGAATTTTAAATCATATCTGATTTCACCTGTTCATCTCAGCTAAGTATTCCCACTTTAAACAACACTGGGCGATACATTTTAAAAATGTTTTCTCCATTTATTTATTTCTTTATCTTTCTTTATATATTTTATATTTCATATTTTTAATAAAGGGATATATTGGGAATGCTTAAATATGGAGCGCAATCTTGTTATAATATATTACTGTAAATTAAATAACGTACTAAAGTGGAGGTTTTGTTAGTTTGTTGAATAATTTCGTCTTATCATCGTACATCAAGCAGCAAATTAATATGGGTTTTTATAACTTTGGTGTAATATTTTAATTTTTTCCCCCGATTTTTATGATTTTTAGTTTATCTATAATGTTCCGTGATTAAATTTGGAAAAACCTGTATAGGATCCGTTTTTCACTATCTCTACCATCTTTGAGGTATAAGGGGCCAAAATGGGGACACGCGTTAGTTTTCGAAACTTATTTTATTTCTTATCCGATTTCGATGATTCCTTGATATGTGACAACCTCGACAAAATTAAATGTTTGATCCATTAATAGATTGTACAACCAACCCGTCAAAAGGTTTGCACAAGGCAGAAACGAAAAACAAATCGGGTGGGCTAGGGATGAATGTACAATATACAATATACACAAGACAAAACAAATACGAACGTCTGTCAGTACATATAACAATCCAAAAGTCCGTCCTAACCATTGGTTCACTTAAACTTTGGTTATGGTAACATTTATTAAGGACGTGTCACTGGCTATCATTAATACTTCAGGGAGCCGAAATATAGTAAGCTTTTGATGTAATAATATACGTCACAATGTTCTGATATGGTCCATAATATTATCGGTTATCGGTAAACGATTAAGTACTTTAGATAGGCTTTAGGTGGGTAAACTGTAAGCAGTATTTGGATTTGCCGGTAAGTTTTTTTTACATATAATAAATCATTAGAATTAGCATTCATAAATAATTACAACACTATTGATATTAGATATTTTCAACATGTTCAGAATGTACTTTATTTCTATTTCACCCGGGACAATGATTACTTCAGATACTACAAGCCAAGTTTATGATAGCTGCAATGACATAATAATAATGTATTTCCCAAGAAAAAGGGCAAAATCAAACACTAACTAAACTTTTTGAGCGGTGGTTATTCAAATTTTACAATCAATCCTGGCTTGAAAAACGGGCTGTGAAACGAACACGTCCCATCGAAGTCGATTGTAAACACTCGATGTCATATAATGTTTACCGAACTTGTAGCTCATTAAAGTGTTACATTTGTTTCGGACACACACATGTAGGCGTCGTTGGATTAAATAATTATGAGACTCAATCTGGAAAACATCACAAATTACAAAAATGTCAACAGTTACCTTCCTTCGAGCCGAGAATGTCATTGCAGTAATCGTAAGACCGGCTTGTAGTAACTGCAGTAATCATTGTCCCGCCTGTCGTTGTCCCGGAGAGTATAGTGTTGATCAAATTGTAAAAAGTCAACGAAATGTGAACAGTTTGCGCATCAAAATTTTGTATTATAGAATTGTATATTAACAAACCAAATATTCTGTTTAGCAATATTAGATATGTAGTATGTTATCTGCTTCACTATAAAAGTGAGCGATTAAGGCTCATTTGAGCCTCTAGTTTTAGAATCCTGTGATACAATGTACCTT
This sequence comes from Mytilisepta virgata, assembly GCA_028015205.1. Lineage (NCBI taxonomy): Eukaryota > Metazoa > Mollusca > Bivalvia > Mytilida > Mytilidae > Mytilisepta > Mytilisepta virgata. The sequence continues at coordinate 5,386,689 of CM051510.1, forward strand.
TTTATACCAAGCAATAACAGGTTTTTCTTCTTTTGTGTTAATATTAGTTTCAATGTGTTTTTCCTATATCTGATATTTTGTAAACGCATATACAAAAAAAAATCCAAATGCTCATTGTATGTTATGTTTTAAATCAGAAACTTCAACTGGTCTCCAGCCCTCTCGTTGAGTTTCATATAACACTGTGATACAATGTTTGACCCGTTGATTTTGTCCTAAGTTAACAATAAATTGTAAAAATAAAACCTTGATCCCTAAAAACTCTCGGACTAGAACCAAACAGTTCTAAATAACCTCCTTTTGGTTGCGATCTTGTGATCTAATTACGTGTATCAAAATTAGCTTCATGGAATATATATATATATTTGATATAGATAGATTGACTGGTTATCAAGATGAGGCAGAACACAATAACACGAGTGGAAAAAGGCTTTGGAGAAATGACAACACATTGTTTGCCATTCAACTTCGATAACAGAGCATGTAAGTTTTTAAAAAAACCAATGGTGTCAGTTTTACCAAACATCTTACAATTATGATGCTTCAGTAATGTCAAGAAATACCAAAAGGGTATTCGAAGGAGTTGAAAATCGAAAACAAGTGACAAACTCCGGAGAACAACGAAGACAACACCAAAACAATAAAAACACTACACTTAAAAACTATAAACATATGAACAACATGGACCCAACCAAAAAAACCGGTGTAGACTCAGGTACTCCGGACGAGTAAGCAGTCTCTGTTTCCTGCAGGACACCCGTCATGCTGCCCATGTCAAATCCTGTGTGTGAAAGGAACAGCATCAATGGGACAGGTCCGTTTCAACGGTTTTTTTCATACCTGTCAACAATGGACTTTAATAAGGATGACTGCAACCTAGGAGCAACATACCACTGTTTTAGCAACTTTTCTGTCAGGAGCCGGGCTCTGTCCAGGAATATTAGTTCTATAGTAAGTGATTTGCAAACAATGCAAAAATAACCTTATCCATCTTGATCACGAGTCAGTGATGTACAACAAAATGGATTATATGTAGTCAAATAGGCAAAAAAAACGTCAAAAGAAGACTGAAGTAAGTAAGAATTTGAAAGGCAGGAATGCAACATGACAGGCAAATAACACAAAGACACATGTAAAATTAAGGAATGTTTCCAAGTTTTGAACTGGTCATACGATATAACCTGGTTTGGGTCAGTTTACGCATAATGAACAGCGAAGTATAACCTCTTCGAAAATCGGAAAAATTCCTTATAATTTAATTTCCAAAACAGAAGTACTACGATTCCTCGATTCTAGCATCAATAGTGACATGGGACTGTTTAAATTTACAAGTCGCGGATTAATCCGTTAGTGATGTTACAAGACCAAACCAACGTTGCTGTCTGGTGTTCAGCCAATCAAAGTGCAGTATTCAAATCAAATTAAATTATTACAAAATAACTCTAAAAAAAAATAATAAATAAAATTAGAATAAGACACCAACTTGTATATAATAACACTCAGGACTGACGATAACCCTGTCTTAGACGTTTATGTGACAGAAATCTCGCTCTGTCAAATATCAAGGTACAAGACACAAGATATTTTATTTTCCAAATGATGTCCCCAGGGGCATCTAAATTTAATTTTTTTTCACAAATTCGGCAGTAATGAATCAGTTGTGAAATATACACACCATATGCTAGATACTCTCGTATGTTACTGCTAAGATAGGAGAAGTTCACAACAGGAAATTCGCTTCAGGAATCTAAACTGTTACAGTTTATATATTGCTTAAGTATCATTGTATCAGAAAACGCGATTCGACAAATATGCAAGGCACATTAATGGTAAAATGGAATATGTTAAGGAAAAAATTGTCTGGCATGAGAAAAGGGTTTGAAATATGTACTTTTAAGTGACGATGGCTTGATCAACTCTAGGATTATAGTCATATTAATCATTTTCGCGACTTTATATGAAGACGTTTCTTTATTTTGAAGAGTTAAATCATTTCGATTGTCCCTGTCGTATTTGGCATTTGGATAATAAAACATTAAACAGAATTTCGCACAAATACCAAAATAATAAATAAAATCATGACGTGAAACGTTCGCCAAATAACAATAGCAAGGGTGACTTTTAGATCAAGGGTAGGACTATCGTTGGACTATCATTGTTTCTCCTGCCTGTAGAAAATTATAGGGTTTTAAACATTTTAATTGCAGTGAAATGGAGTGTATGGAATTTAAGTCTATTTCTTGACTATGCCGAAGCACAGATAGAAAGGGCCAATGGATTTATGGAATTTCGACCAGTATATGGTTCCAGTGCATTTCCTGTTATGGTTAAATTAGTTTTAAAGATCAACCCAGAAGTGTATCATTTTAACGACGATGTGACCTTTTCGATAACCACGGAAGTTGCAGAACCGGGTGATTCTTCGTACAATCTGGCCACGAAATTGACGAATAAGGGTAAAACTTTTGTAGAACGATTCAGTAAACTAGCACATATTGACAAACTCACCCGTCGTGCCGTCAAAAATTCACCAGAATTCATGCAAGAATTTTCCTACTTGAAGGGAAGAGGCATTCCAAAAGAATTAAAAAGAACGAAAATTCCGAGACCACCTGATAACTCTTTCATATGGAAAGTTACAACTCGATTCAGTGATCAGGACCACAACATGCACGTGAATCAGTCTCTTTATATAAAGTCATGTTTGGATTGCGCCACCTATGCATCAATGGAGAAGAAACTGGTTCATTTCGAAGGTGACATTATCTGGTACCCTGTACTTAATGTGTCAGTGAATTACTTAGGAGAGTCTTTGGCAAATGAAGATTTGACAATCTATATGTGGCAAGATGTAAATGATGTTTCTTTATTGAAATTTTCTATTTTCAAAGAAAGAAATCAAATAACATTTATCGAGTTGAAATTTGGACTTGAAAAACTTCTAACAGCACCAATAGCTAGATTATGAATTTGTTTCTTTTTAATTTACAAACAACATTGTATCGACCTTAACTAAACAGATAAATTGATTTTTTTAATTTTTTTTTACTATTATATAAAGATCTCGTTAAGCAGTACTATCTTTATATATGTCACATTTTGTAAATTAGAATTTCAAAATGTATCGGTCTATACAATAACACTAATATAATATTTGCCGACTTGGGTCAAGCTGGAGTCAATGCGCTTTGTTACGGGATATAGTATTTGAACATTAAATTCATCGCTTATTTCTAGTTACCTTTATTAAGTCTCCCAAACGAAATTTGATTTGCGATTTTTATTTAACATTATTGTTCTTCCTCTCCGATTTTGTTCGTTAGAGTTATCAATAACCGTCAGAGATATGGATCTGAGGTTTTCCATGTTGAAAGATCAATGTTTCAAGATATGCACAATACTATTTAATTTTTATGGGGGTCACTGAAATGTACAATGAGCAGTTCAAAGAGGCTAGGGGTTTACTATAGGACCCAATGGGGGAATTTTTTTTTCATCGAAAAACTCTACGAGAGTGACCAATAACCATCTCATATCATATATTTTATTATACACCGTGACACCTATTAAATGATGCATACCTCGCTTCCCTAGGGGGTTATCACCACTCCCATTAAATCAGTAATGTTCAATTTCTCATAAACCGTTAAAATCCCCACACCTCTACCATATATTTTCTTATTCCCCTTGGTAAGAAGCCCGAGTGACACAAACCTTAATTCTTCATCGGATTTGATAACTATTTAGATAAAATGAATCATCTTGTGAAACCCAACGAAATCTAATCAGATTTTTTTTGTATCTTTCACCGTTTCTAAAATAAAAGGCTTAAAGGGGCCATTATAAGTGATGTTTACCCCATATCCTTACATTTTTATATGTACATTAACATTTGCCGCACCCTTACGCAAATTACTGGAAATAAAAGAAAAACACCTTGTTGTTATTGATTCTAGATGGTAAAAGGTCGACAAGGTCACTTACTGGGTGATATATATATCAAAAGATGACGCAGATTTCATTCTACGATTTTGCAGGTGTGTTTTAGCGTATTTTTTTTTAAACTGTAAACCCGTGCATCTCAAATTTAAATATAAATACATTTATATTTTTGTTAACCCGTTAAATGCATTTTTTCAGGGTAATGCTCCTGGTCGGGGATCATGACTGTCCAGTTGTTTTTTTTTGTAGGTGTTCTTGTGTTAAATATAAATTAAGAGTTATAGTAAACTTAATTTTATTGGGTGGATATGGAACTCAGATATTTTTTTTTATTATTGATGTGATGTTTTATTTTTTAATTATTTTATTTTCTTTCTTGACATCATATTGTAGATTTAATATAATATTGATACAAGGAAGACACCAAAGTATCAGACATAATATGTAATAATAGATGGATGGATGGATGAATTATTGTTTAACGTCCAGTGGCAACCAGGTGCATATCAGGACGAGAACATGTTGATATGATAATGAATATGATCCCTGCTTTGTACTAGACCGACACGCTAAGTCGGATTTTTAATGTGCTAGCTCACGAGGTAACTGTCCGCAGGAAGACATATCACCTCACTCGGACACATTATACTGACTCCGAGCCGACCAGTCTTTGCTCTTACTTCTAGGTGCCGCGTGCTTGGTGGAGAAGCAGCAAATACCAATTTTAATGTCTTTGGTTTGACAAGGCCGAGGATCGAACCCGCGACCTTCTGCACTCGGGGCGAGCACGCTACCACGAGACCACCGAGGCGGTCTGTAATAATAGATATTATTTCATATGCTTAGTCATAAATTAAAAACAATTCTTGTTGTGTTGCAATTATATAAATATCTTTCAAATTAACAAGAAAAATAAATGGAAATGGTGAGCTGTCAAAAGGGGAGTAAGACGACTAAAATGTATAAAATACACCAGTCGAATAAAACCAAATATAAAATCGTAAAAAATTAACAACAAACTAAAAGGTAAAAAATACTCAACGTTTCGACCAATATGGTCTTGATCACGAGTGTGAAAATAAAAAATAAAAGTAAATAGGTGTTGACTCTTTGAAACCCAGAGCAAGACTGATTCCGTACATAAAATGTAAACAAAAGCAAATTACACTGACTTGATGTTGGAGGACTTATCACGGCAGGTAAGAAGTCCTTTTTTTAATTATTTTTATTTAATGAAACCGAATTCATTTTATTAAACCATGCAATAAACTCAGTTCTCGTAAACGGTTCAGAAATATTAGGATATATCTCTGTCAATGCAGTATGTCGACAAAGCAAAAGTTGATGAAGTGTGACATTGTATAACTGTAAAACTCGGGTCACAAAAAATACCCATATCACGATTTTCAAGTTACATCTCCATTAAGTATGCATACACTTTATAGGAACAATTTCCCCATTTCAGTCTCTGAAAAACAAATAATTGATTGAATATAATGTCAGGCGTTCGAGATATCAGTTTGGGAGACTTCATAACAGTTCACTGTTAGTTATTACTCGTTTTTATAGTGATTTATTGGGACTCCGTTTCCATTTATTTGTGTGGAATATAGATTAAAGCTCTATACAGTCCATTTCTACCTACTCTGCCTGTCTCTCTCTTTTTCAAAACCTGTATTCCGTTATCATCATTTCTCATAAACTGCCTTTATTTTCGCGACATTTATTTTCACTACAATTTTCAGCTTTGTAGTTTCCGTCTAACTAAATCCGGGAACAGTTAGATTTTATCTTTATAAATATAATTATATATACTGTTTTCTCATAAACATGAAAATCATTGACCTACTAATCGACAGACTTTCAGATAAAACCAACATAAAATAGTGGCGGGGTCAAATCGGTTTTCTACAAACATTGTACAAACTTATACAGCATTATTAATAACAAGGAATAAATGATAAAAATCATTCGGGCAGACCAACATTTTGATAGCAGGATCAAAATGTCTTCACTTTAACATTAAGCTAGCTTAAGCTTAAACTCGGCATAGTATGAATCGGATAAAGTGAGCACTTTGTAATTGCACCATCTTCGGAAACCTACGGCCGGTCGCGCTTACTCTTTGCTACACTTACCAACCGCATTTTTTCTCTTTCTCATGAATAATTCATGAACCAATTTGATTTGGTTTCCTCGCGATTCTGAAATGAGAATACTGCCAATCAAGTGAAAGTCCCAAGTAGCACAAAACATTTTCATGATATTTTTCAAAAGGTCAGATAAATGTTTTTCAAAAATGTTACCAAAATATTTTCAGGATGTCATGTAAATTTTTTTTGGATAATCTTTATAATGTTCTCTTGAAACATTGATCGCAAACGTTTCAAAAATATTTTAAAAATGTTTCAAATAAATATTACTATATCACTTTATAAGAACATCTTATTTCAATGTTTCAAAAATATTTTGTAATATGTTCCTAGTTTTAACATGATATTTTAAGAATATCAATAAAATGTTAGAGAAAAAGGTTTGTATATAACATTTTCTATACACGAAATAAACATTCTGTAAAATCATTTTTCAAAAATATCTGAAAAACATCTTTTTAAAAATGTATAATAAATAGCATGAAGAAATATTTTTGAAAAATATCTTTAAAACATTATGTTTCATGTTACAGTAACATTTCTATAAAATATTCTGACAGAAATATTTTTTTTAAATGTGAAAATAAATTGCTTTAAAAATATTTTCACCAAACCTTCTAAAAACATTTTGGAAAATATTTCTTTAATGTTTATGATAAATATTATTGATTCACGCTTTAAGAATATTTCATTTAAAATGTTATTAAAATATTTTCATGATATTTTTCAATTATCAATGTAATGTTTCAAAAAATATTTGTATTCAATGTTTTCTATATGTGAAATAAACATTCTGGTAAAATATTTTTTAAAACATTGTCTATGCCTGTCTGCAAAATTATATCTATTGCCATGTTAAATCGATTTGGTTTACAATAACCGATATACATTTTTTTTCAAATATCTGACCTTGGCATGCCGGTGTAAATGTTTTAATTTTCGGTTTTAAAATGTAACTGGTTCCAGATTGTTGTACCAGCTTGCAAACAATCGACAATATTCATTGGAAACCAGTGACCGGAAATGTATTTCCGCCGTTGGAAACAAAGAAATTTTAATTTGAAGACTTCGGCTTATTTCTACAAGTATCAGTAAATCAGTCGTGTTTAGTATCTTCTGGTGATGACAGCAGGTAAGAAAATAAGTTAAGATAATGAACTCTTTCTGTACACATCGCTCTCTGTGTGTTATTTATTCACTCGACGGTCATCACCAAGGACAAAGTCGAAATTATATCAACAACTTAAACAGTGACATAGTGGACACCTTTTGGCCATATATTAAAACAGGAAATAAAACTACCTGTACAGTAAATGTAGCAATGTATCCGTTGAACCCTTGATTGGACTCTGTTTAAACTTAATTTAATTTTGACAAGGTGTGGAAAGAATGGGGGGGGGGGGGGGGGTATTATTAAACTCTTGTCTTATTCTAAGTCAGTTAGAGTATTCCAATGTCTATTCATTGAGTTTTCTTACACACCATAATTATCCTCACTTTCTAGTTTTTTTTCTCTTTTCATTTAAAAACAAATCTATATGACTATATAAATCTGAAGGTCATCCGCTGTGTGACCCACACACTTCGGCACATGTTTTGTCGATGAAAATTTCTGGAGATGATTACAATTATTTACATTTCAAATAACATTTTGGTATATGTTCAAAATCAACATGGTTCAAAGTCTTTGAAACAAATCTTGGGAATGTCTTAATTTTTTCCAGATTGGAGGTAGATATTACATGTGTATGTACATTGTATTTTTGGGGAAAATTTTAATAATTTTTCTTTTTCAGACCAACCATGAACAAGTAGAAAAGTAAGAAATAAATATCCATCATTAAGAACAATAGAAAGGAGGTTGATAGCTGTTAGAATAGTACTTGGTAATTTGATATTTATTAAGTATTTGTAAAATAAAAGGCAATCTTACATGTTATGTTAGAAAACTTTGTTTTATTTTTTTTAAATTATTTTACACGGAAGAAATTTTAGACATAAAATGCTTAATGCAATTAGGGGAAAAATTTATTGTTGGGGTCTAAATGATTAAATATTAGATTAAACACAGGAATTATTTGCCAGCTGATTGTTGTGCTTAAGTTTAAGTTTTAAAAATTCAAAGTATTTACAGTGAAACTTGACTATTGAAATGTCAGAGAACTGTAACTTATATATAACTTTATATTCAGTCTTACATGTACATACATAATTGAAAGCATTTTGATCGTTAACATAAATCATTTAATAATCATTTTCAGTAATAAAAAGTGTGGAAATAATTTACATTTGACTGATTTATGAATACTGGTGCCTTTGTACTATGTGATGTTGGGAAAAAAAATCACCTGATTTTTTTAATAATGAAAATTGCTTTTATCCTATTTTCAGATAATGCTTTATGATACAAATTAATTTGAAGAAGACCCAGTGTCTATTGCAAGATCAACTTGATGAACAGAAAGAAAATGAATTAGTTGAGCACAATACTGGAAAGTGTTTTTATGTAAGTTGATTTTAACAAAATTTTTATTTCAACTGAACAAATCATTTAGCATCTGTGTGTGAATTATAATTTTGTCTCCTCCTATCTGGACAGTTATGGTGTATATGGAGGCCTGTTTTGGACAGTTATGGTGTATATGGAGGCCTGTTTCATATTTAAAATCAGGCCATCAACCAAGTTGTCTTGCTTGAAGCTTCATAAAATTAATCCTTAAGAAGTCATCATTCAGAATGAAATTTATTTGATATAATCCCACCAGTTGAGCAGTACAGGCTTTGAAATCCTCATTTCTGTTAAAGTCTGATATCTTTGGAGTTGTTTGAACTGTCTTATAGATTGTTTTCAGTTTGCTAATAAATTTTAATTTTGTATTGCCTGCTTATCAAAGTAGACATGTACATGTAGTAATCTCACATTTGTGTGATCATAGGTCATAATAATTTCTAAGCATGTAATGCATTTGTATTTTTAAATGTTTTCAATTCAATTTTTGCAGATGCAGACAGGAAGTAAAAGAAATGAACAAGACAGCAGTTGAAGAAGGATGTATAAAATTATGAACTTTTTCTGAAATATTGTTGAGACTATAAATTGTAAATACAGATTTGTAAAATGTGTTTGAATTTCAATATGAACAGAAAAAAATAAATGTTAAATCAAAATATCTTTTAATTTCATTTATATCCCATGGTAAAATGTAGCTGTTTGAATTTGTTTACATTAAATTACAATACATCAATGAGAGAAAATCATTTGCAGAAAGTTGGGAAATGAGACAGATTTCTTTCCGAATAATATAAACGTTACAGTCTGACAGGAACATTGTAGAACATTTTATTTGAAATGTCCAAATGGTCAGCTGCACACTCAACGGGTATCTTAAAATGTAAGGAGGATATTTTTCAAATGTTTATGTAATAATGTTTATTATATTAAAAAAACATTCGGCTGATGTTTTGAAGTATGAAAATATAATAAAAATATTTTCAGAATGTTATGGGAACATTTTTACAACATTTAAAAAATATTTTGCTGTGCTGAAGGGAGAAATGTTTTCAGGATATTTATTAAATGTTTTGGATTTTTTATGACAAATATTTAAATGATATCAAAATAGCATTGACATCTAAATATTCTTAGCACATTTTACTGATGTTTTAAAGTACAGAAAATGTTTTTAAAATGTCATAAAAAATGTTTTTAAAATGTCATAAAAAATGTTTTAACAATATTTTTAGAACATTTTTCATAAAATGTTATTTAAAAGTTTCTAGAAAATGTTTTTCAGATGTTTATTGAAAAATTAAGACAAATGTTTACATGATATAATAAAAATATTAACATTTTGATATCATGAAAATATTTAACTGATGTTTCGAAATACAAAAATGTTATTAAAATGTTGTATGAATGTTATCAAAATGATATTTTAGAAAATGTTTTTTATGATATTTATTACACATTTTCAGATCATTATCAAAAATATTGGGGAGATGTTTTTTATAAATAATTTGGAAAAAAATTTAAAAAAACGTTAAACTGCTGTTTACTGCGCCATACATTTTAACATTTTTTCATATTTTTCTGCGATATTTTTACATTATTGATAACGTTTTAGAAAAGTTCTAAAAACATCATTGTGTTACCTGGGGTTAAAAGACGACCTTCGGGTCAAGATATAGGGCATCGCCGGTACGCAATTCCGGTGTAGTTTCGATATAGTTTTCATACTTTCAAAGAGAATGCATTACTGACCCTGTAAAAAAATCACTACACAACAAAAATATCAACTGAAATATACACGTGGGCACTGTTTACTTTCCAAAGCACTTTTCCAATATCTGAAGTCGAGAACGTCACTATTGTTACAATCTCCAAAGTGGAGAATTCAATTATTGTTAGTAGTACTTTCAATGGTCAATTAAATTCATGAATATTCATGAAAACGATAAAAATGAATGAATAGACGCGCAATCGGTAAGTGTAGCAAAGTGTAAGCGCTACCGGCCGTGGGTTCCGACCTTGTAATTGCATATATATGCAGTATGATTACCAACAAGATGACCGTCAGATAGAAATGTTAACATTTAGATGTACTCGCTTTATCTGTAATACTAGCTAAGACTTAAAATCAACATATTATGATATCTAACAAAGTGGCCACTAGATAGGAAATAGAAGTATACAAGTTTCTCATTTCAACAGAAGAAGTAGCATATTCGTAAGAAACCACTAATTATCTTTTCTTTTCTTTTTTTTACATTTTCTTCTTTCTTTTCTTTTAACCAACAAAACTATCTTATTGCACAATGAGTTGTTAACAATTGTCTAATCTGATACAACTATCTCAGAATAGCTCTTACCTGCATATTCGTTATCAGTTGAACAAGGGGATTCAAAAGATAAAAATGGTATTTTTTTTAATATTAAGCAATTACATTTCAATAAATTATCTTATAAAGACATCCTCATCCCCAAAAAGTACTGAAAGCACAAATTAGACGGAACAGATTCCTGGCTTGAAAGAGCGCAAAAATTCCGATGAGGTAGTTCTAAGGATCACAACCCTCACTGGCATGCATAAACAACAATGTTTAAGGTATTGTTGATAAACTTACAAACAAAAAAATAAAAATGGGTAAAATCTTAAAAATTATTCCAATTCCGCAAATTTTGGAAGCCAAAACAATAGTAAAATGGTTTTCATTCAAATGTAAAAATGAGTAAAAAATGTTTAATTTTTACCGCTTTGTAGAGAGATGGAACATTTGGAATTTATCACTATTTCTGGATGGAATGGAGGCAACCAGGTGTGTTTATGAATCTTCCTCTGATACCAGACAAATTCAGCTCATTGGTCATGATCAAACTGGTACTAAAAATCGACCCAAAAGTCTATCAGTTAAGTTTTATGGAAACTAAAATCCTTAAAATCATTAAGCAACTTGGAGAACCCGGTTCCACTTCTTACAATGTTATTACGAAATTAATTGACAGGGAATCGGAAGAAGTATTAGTGGAGCGTCTTGTTTAACTTGGCAGAATTGATAACAACTCACGCAGGCCGGTGAAAACCCGGAAGAATTTACGTAGGCTCTCTCAAATCTGAAAGGCAAAGGGCAACCTCCCGACCTAGCAAAAACTCTACAACACCATATAGTTGCCACAAATGGTTTTTGACCACTCGATATATTGACTTGGACACTAAAATACATTCCAACCATTTGCTGTATATAAAATCGTGTCATCGATTGTACAACGGATGCTTCACTAAATAGCAAACTGCTTCATTTCACGGACGATAAGATCTGGTACCATGTATCGTATCTGAGTGTAAATTACCTCGGAGTGAGTCGTTAACATGTAACAAGGCAAGAATATGGTATCAATGTTAAATTTCTTGATTTGTAGAGAGACAATGCAGCTAGTATTTATCCAAGCAAACTTTGACTTGCAAAAAATTACGGTATAACTCCTCTTCTTTTCACCTTAACTGTGCTGCTAACGAACCTTTAGATTATGAAACACAGTATGTTATAATACATTTAGTGTAAAAATAACTAAATTAATTTACCAGGAAATGGATACTGTAACAACTTATGGAAAAATGACAAATTTAAATTTTTAATTCAGTATTTTTGGTCCAAGTGAAAAATCTTATTATCACAAGCGTCCCGGTCAATTTCCTGTATTACTAGTTTAAAAGCTTTCACTGGTACCAATTCTAATTCACTGTACTAATCGGAAACGACATTCGAATGTAAACGAATTTTTTTTTTCTCGATATCTTTTCATATCTATATTATATATGTTCGTTTTAAAAGCTCACTGACACTTATGATTGTTACATTATTTTTCCGTTTGGTTTGAAAATATTCAGCGAAATAATCTTTATTGTCTTGCTATTAAAATCACACGCTCTTTCAATATTTAGAAGTGAAAAAAGAAGTTTATCGATAGTATCATCTGCGCTTTTATTAATGCTCATATTTGTACGATTTTCAATTACCTCTGGTTACCGTATAGAAGAACAATTAAGCCTGTGCGCGGTTAACCGGAAATGTATTAGATCAGACGTGGAGATGGATGAAATATGTCAGATCGGCTATGTTCGAATAAACGCATCGATAATTCCAGCATTTAACGAGACGTATCACCCAGTCGTGTGAAATTTTCAGATTTAACATTCCAGCTCAATCAGTCAAATACTGCTTTGAATTGTCTATTGCAGTAGTTACATGATGACGGACCAAAGAAATGATGCCCTTAATTTTTGTACTATAGCTATGCTATGCTTCTGTATGGCAAGCCGTTTTACTATTTATTCTAACTTCAAGATATCTAATAAACTTTATAAGATATCTTATATAGTTTATAAGATATCTTATATAGTTTATAAGATATCTTATATAGTTTATAAGATATCTTATACAGTTTATAATATATCTTATATAGTGTATAAGATATCTCATATAATTTTCTTTATGAGATATCTTATAAACTATATAAGATATCTTATAAAATATATGAGATATCTTATATAAAAAATATTTATAAGTTATCTTATATAAAAAATATTTATAAGATATCTTATATACTTTATCAGATATCTCATATACTTTATAAGATATCTTATAACGTATATAAGATATCTTATAACGTATCAAAGATATCTTATAACGTATATAAGATATCTTATAAAGTTTATAAGGATATCTTATATACTTTATCAGATATCTCATATACTTTATAAGATATCTTATAACGTATATAAGATATCTTATAACGTATCAAAGATATCTTATAACGTATATAAGATATCTTATAAAGTTTATAAGATACCTTATAAAAACTAGATAATGTAAGATATCTTATATATTAACTTTTCTCCTTTCATTCTTTCTTTTAGTGAAACATTCAAAATAGTCACCTGTTTTTTTCAATATGGATAAGAACTACCAAAGAATATTTCTTTAAGATTAATAGCCCCCCCCCCTTTGGGTGGCTGTTGACCTTTAAAATCATACGTCATTCTGGCTTAAAATCTGATCTACAATAGTTTTGGCCTTTTTGGACTTATAAATTATACTTTATGTTTATAAAACGTGATTGCATTGGGTTTTGTACCATGGAGTAACCATTACTCTCTTGTGTGTTGATAGTACAATCGTAATGGAAAGAGGTTTGATGGCACTCAGCCCTGTCTATAAAGCTTCCTTTCGGTTCATGTCTGAGGAACTTAGGGACAGCATCCAACGTTCAGTGTAAAATAAAACACTTGAATTACATACTTTTCCATGGCTCTCCACCCTTCTTATTCAAGTTTGAAAAATGTTGATTGACGAACAAAGAATGAATATCCATGTATACGGCTTATTATTTATACATTTCAGTAGTATCATTATCTTTCTTGTTTCTGCTCTTTTTTGTTCTCAGTCTGTAGTCACTGGTGATAAGTTTGTACAGTCAAAGTCGATCTTCGTTGCCTCGAACTCGGATCGACCGAACTCAAAGTCAAAGTCCCATCATTTTTTATTCTTTATCAGTGTAAATAAAATTCTTTCAATAATACAACTGTTAAATTTCCAAATCGAGACTCGAACTTACCTGTAGAATCAATCATACAACTGTCAAACCTTTCATTGATCATTCAAACATATATATGATTCGAAACACAAGTGTGAAACAAAAATGGTTAATCGTGTACTCGTATGGCATAATTGGTGAAAATCGATGATTAGCGTTAATTGGATATTTGATGAATCTCAATTTTAAAAACAAAATGTTTAAAATTCATATCTTGGAACATCTAAGAATAAATTAAATGAACAATTGTCTCTTCTGTATTGTTGATTCTGATTGGTCGACCCAGTAAAAGACTGCCATTTTAAACCGCTTACTACTTTCGTATTTACCAAAACTTGTTATTATAATGGAATTATAAACAACAAGAGTTGTTTTCCCCAATTAATAGGTGTATAAACTCGACCAGGTCACTCACAAACTTAACATAAAGTCCCTCGGACTTTACATAGTGTTTGAGTGAACTGGACTCCTTTATACAAATTGATTCAAAACAACTCTTAGTACTATAGAAATTCTTAAAACTTACGTGTCAAATTGAATATCGATATAGTGTCTACTACATGAACTAAAAAACTTTGCTTTCTTCTATCTGTTAAACATAATTAGTAAATTAATGTTGCTGTATGACTATAATTGATCTTGTCGATAAAACAGACCAACAGGTTAGAATGTGGAATGTTACATTAATTACTTTATTTAAAAAATATGACATTTTTTAAATTTTTGTTTATCTTTCTGTTCATGCAGGTAATATTAGTTATAAAGGCCCACAGCTATAACTGGTCATAACTATTACGGTATGTAAATATTATTTACAATATATATCATGCACTGCTTACCATAGACGTAGTCGTCGTGGAGTCATTATCTGGGACCTTAGCCTGGATTTTTTCGTTATTACTTCATCGAAACCATATCTGTCACTACAAGATTAAGGCATACAAACCCAAACATTTTAGGTAAGTGTCTACCGACAATGACCGATTGAGTTAATTATGTGTGTGTCAATATTACATTCAAGACGAAAGTCGATCAAGTATAACAAATGGTGTAAATATAGAATTTTAAAATCAAACCTGATTTCACCTGTTCATCTCAGCTAAGTATTCCCACTTTAAACAAGAATGGGCAATACATTTTAAATTTGTTTCTCCATTTATTTATTTCTTTATCTTTCTTTATATATTTTATATTTCATATTTTTAATAAAGGGACATTGTGAATGCTTAAATATGGAGCGCAATCTTGTTATAATATATTACTGTAAATTAAATAACGTACTAAAGTGGAGTTTTTGTTAGTTTGTTGAATAATTTCGTCTTATCATCCAACATCAAGCAGCTACTTAATACGGGTTTTTATAACTTTGGTGTAATATTTTAATTTGTGCCCCCGATTTTTATGATTTTTAGTTTATCTATAGTGTTCCGTGATTAAATTTGGAAAAACCTGTATATTACCCGTTTTTCACTATCTTTACCATCTTTGAGGTATAAGGGGCCAAAATGGGGACACGCATTAGTTTTCGAAACTTTTTTTTTATTTCTTTTTCCGATTTTGATGATTCCTTGATATGTGAAAACCTCGACAAAATTAAATGTTTGATCCATTAATAGATTGTACAACCAATCCATCAAAAGGTTTCCACAAGGCAGAAACGAAAAACAAATCGGGTGGGCTAGGGGTGAATATACAATATATGCAAGAGGAAATAAATACGAACTTCTGTCAGTACATACAAAAGTCCGTTCTAACCATTGATTCACTTAAACTTTGGTTATGGTAGCATTTAATAAAGACGTGTCACTGGCTATCATTAATACTTCAGGGAGCCGACATATAGTAAGCTTTTGCTGTAATAATATACGTCACAATGTTCTGATATGGTCCATGATATTATCGGTTATTGGTAAACGACTAAGTACTTTAGATATGTGAAGGCTTTAGGTGGGTAAAATGTAAGCAGTATTTATTGGCGGTATTTTTTCACATGTATTAATCATTAGAATTAGTATTCATCAATTATTTTGCAGTCTTATTTTACAACACTATTGATATTTGATATATTCAACATGTTTACTGCAGATAGAAGCCGTGTATATGATTGTTGCAATGATATAATAATAATGTATTTTCCCCCCCCCCCCCCCAAAAAGGCAAACTCATACACTAAATACACTTTTTGAGCGGTGGGTATTCAAATTTTACAATCAATCCTGGTTTGAAAAACGGGCTGTGAAACGAACACGTCCCATCGAAGTCGATTGTAAACACTCGATGTCATTAAATGTTTACCGAACTTGTAGCTCATTAAAGTGTTACATTTGTTGCGGACACACACATGAAGGCGTCGTTGGATTAAATAATTATGAGACTCAATCTGGAAAACATCACAAATTACAAAAAATGTCAACAGTTACCTTCCTTCGAGGCGAGAATGTCATTGCAGTAATCGTAAAACCTGCTCGTAGTAACTGCAGTAATCATTGTGTATAGTCAGTGATAGTGTTGATCAAATTGTAAAATTTGGGAAAACTAAGGAGAATATCTCCCTCGTGCATATCTCTGTCCTTAGATGGTTTTGGCATCACGTTTTTTTGGTTATTTTGGTATTTTTGCATTAACTCCGCATTTTTTTGGATTTTTGTTTCGGTTTTTCAAAATTTTAGACCTTGAGCACAACTGATCAGTCGCAAGTCAACGAAATGTGAACAGTTTGCGCATCGAGATTTGGTATTATAGAATTGTATATTGGCAAAACAAATATTCTGTTTAGCAATATTAAATATGCAGAATGTTATCTGTTTCATTATCAAGGTGAGCGATTCAGGCTTATTTGAACCTTTAGTTTTAGAATCCTGCTCATTGTATGTATTGTTTTAATTCAGAAACTACAACTGGCCTCCAGACCTGGCGTTGAGTTTTATATATGACTGTGATACGTTTGGCCCGTTGATTTTGTCCTAGGTTAACAATAAATTCTAAAAATAAAGCCTCGATCGCTAAAAAAAACTCGGACTAGAACCAATAGAACTAGTTCTAAATAACCTCCCTTGGTTGCGATCATATGACCTAATTACGTTTATTAAGTTAGCTTCAAGGAATATATATGTATATTTGATATAGATAGATTTACTGGCAAGATGAGGCAGAACACAATAACACGAGTGGAAAAAGGCTTTGGAGAAGCGACAACACATTGTTTACCATATAACTTCGATAACAGAGCATGTAAGTTAAAAAAAAATATGCAGTCAGTTTTCCCAATTTCTTACAATTATGATTAGATGCTTCAGCTTATAAGTAATTTCAAGAAATATCAAAGGAGTATACGAAGGAGTGGAAAATCTAAAACAAGTGACAAACTCAGGAGAACAAAGAAGACAAGACCATAACAACAAAAACATTACAGTTAAAAACTAAAAATATATGAACAACATGGACCCCATAAAAAAACGAGGTAGCCTCAGGTGCTCCGGAAGAGTAAGCAGTCTCTACTTAAGCTTTCTGCAGCACACCCGCCATGCTGCTCATGTCACATCCAGTGTGAGAAAGGGACAGCATCAATGGAACAGGTCCATTTTCATTTTGGAAACGGTTTTTTCATATACGTGTCAACCAAGTCATGGTGACGTCCATAAAACTTTAATAAGGATGACTGCATCCAAGGAGCAACATACCCTTGTTATAGCAACTTTTCTGTCAGGAGCTGGGCTCTGTCCAGGAATACTAGTTCTATACTAAGTAATTTACAAACAATGCAAAAACAACCTGATTCATCTTCATCACGAGTCAATGCTGCAAAACAAAATGTTTTTGTTAATAGGCCAAAAAATAACGGCAAATGAAGACAAAAGTAAGTAAGATACAATTTGGAAGGCAGAAATGCAACATGACAGGCCAAGTTCACAAAGACACATGTACAATTAAGGAATGTTTCCAAGTTTTGAACAGATCAAACGATATAACATGGTTTGGGCATAATGAACAGCGAAGTATAACCTGTTCAAAATATGGATTCATGAATCAATAGTAGCATGGGACTGTTTGAATTTACAAGTCGCGGATTAATCCGTTAGTGATGACAAAACCAACGTTACTGTATGGTGTTCAGCAAATCAAAACGCAGTATTCAAATCAAATTAAATTATTACAAAATAACTTTCAATTCGATTGGACAAATATGTAAGGCACGTTAATAGTAGAATGGAATGTGTTAAGTAAAATATTGCCTGGGATGAGAAAATATGGCCTAATCTACTCTGGGGTTATAGTCATATTGATCATTTTCGTGACTTTATATGAAGACGTTTCTTTATTTTAAAGAGTCATTTAGATTATCCCTGTCGTATTTGGCATTTGAAAAATAAAACATTAAACAGAATTTCCCATGAATACCAAAATAATAAATAAAATCATGACGTGAAACGTTCGCCAAATAATGATAGCAAGGGTGACTCTTTGATCAATTGTACAAATATCTTTGGACTATCATTGTTTCTTCTACCTGTAGAAAATTATAGGGTTTTAAACATGTTAAATTCAAACATATTAATTGCAGTGAAATGGAGTGTATGGAATTTAAGTTTGTTTCTTGACTATGCAGAATTAACGATGGAAAGGGCCAATGGATTTATGGAATTTCGGCCAGACTATGGTTCCAATGCATTTACTGTCATGATTAAATTAGCTTTAAAGATCAATCCAGAAGTGTATAATTTCACGGTTAACGACGATGTCAGCTTTTCGATAACCACGGAAGTTGCAGAACCGGGTGATTCTTCGTACAATCTGGCCACGAAATTGACGAATAAGGGTAAAACTTTTGTAGAACGATTCAGTAAACTAGCACATATTGACAAACTCACCCGTCGTGCCATCAAAAATTCTCCACAATTTATGCAAGAATTTTCCTTCTTGAAGGGAAGAGGCATTCCAAAAGAATTAAACAGAACGAAAATTCCAAGACCACCCGATAAATCTTTCATATGGAAAGTTAAAACTCGATTCAGCGATCTGGACAACAACATGCACGTGAATCAATCCCTTTATATAAAGTCATGTTTGGATTGCGCCACCTATGCATCAATGAAGAAGAAACTGTTTCATTTCGAAGGTGACATTATCTGGTACCCTGTACTTAATATGTCAGTGAATTACTTAGGAGAGTCTTTGGCAAATGAAGATTTGACAATCTATATGTGGCAAGATGTATATGATATTTCTTTATTGAAATTTTCTATTTTCAAAGAAAGAAATCAAATAACATTTATTGAGTTGAAATTTGGACTTGAAAAATTTTTAACAGCTCCAATATCTAGATTATGAATTTTGTTCTTTTTAATTTACAAACAACATTGTATCGACTTTAACTAAACAGATAAATTGATTTTTTTTTTATAGTTTTATTATTATATGATGATCTCGTTAAACAGTACTATAGTTTTGTGTCACCTTTTGTAAATTAGAATTTCAAAATGTATCGGTCTATACAATAACACTTATATAATATTTGCCGACTTGGGTCAATTGAACATTAAATTCAGAGGTTTTCCAGTTCTATTTTATGGCTTATTTCTTGGGCAACGTTACCTTTATTTTATAGTGATTTATTGGGACTCCGTTTTAATTTATTTGTGTGGAATATATGGTAAAGGTCTATTTCTACACTACTCTGTCTCTCTGTCTCTTTTTCAAAGCAGATATTCCGTTTTCATCATTTCTTATAAACTGCCTTTATTTTCGCGACATTTGTTTTCACAACAGTTTTCAGCTTTGTAGTTTCCGTCTAACTAAAAGATGGAAACTGTTAGGTATTATCTTTATAAATATATTTATCTATATTTTATTCTCATAAACATGAAAATTATAGAGAAATTAACAATCGAATATATTACAATAAATTAAAATTACGACAAATATACTAACCAGTAAGGATTACATTTGATATTACAATATTTTAATAAATTTATATCCCTTAAGTTTTATAAAAATATAATTTTATAAAAATTTTAAGAAGGTAACTGTTTTGAATTAATAATATCTGTGAAAACTATTTTTTCAGGGGCTTAAAAATTTACATGACAAATTATAGTGATATTCATCACCAATTTCATTTATGTTACACAGAATTCACAAACTTTCATTCATTACACAATCTGCCTAATTCAATTTCTAGGCCTCACACGAACATCCTAATCTACAGAGAAAAAGCATGAGATCTGAAGGAGATTACGACAAATATTTGTCAAAACAGAAATCAGATTTTTTTTTTTGATAGTAAATGTTTTTTTTTTTAATTTTATCTTTTTTTCATTATTGGAAAACTACTTTTCCTTAAACTGTTCAACACCTTCTTTAACAAGGACTAAACATTATCCTGTCTTAAAAGTTTATGACACAGCAATCTCGATCTGTAGCGAATTACAGTAGACGGTAAAGGTTCAACTAAAAAAATTAACACAGTAGGCTGGATACATTCGAATTTACTGATAAGAGAGCCGACGAACCTAAGTTACACTCTCTTGTATGTAATGACATACTCTGGATAACATCTTTCTCGACTATATACAATAAACTCTCGAAATATAAGTTTGGAATCGTTTACAATGCTATCAAAAAATCCAGTGTTTCCGATATTATGTTCTGTGTTGGTACAGCTATCTTCACAGCAAGTTTTACATGGTGGGCGTTTCCAGTCTCTCGGTTGGTTGCTCTGTTGTACATACATTTCCCCAAGGCAAACCCTCATCAATAGCATGCACTTATTGTCATGTTTTGTTCTCTTACCAGGTGCATCTGAAATCAAATTATATTTTTACGTTGACTATCAATTGAAAAACAATAAGCTTTCACAGAGTCTTTGAATTTATAAACATATTGCCAAGTATGAATTGATATTTTTACACTTTATATCAATTCTATAGCCCTTTTCATCTACCCATTTCCGGTATCACGATTCTCTCTCTAAAATTATAATTTGAAGCAAGTTATTTCCCTTACTGGGACGTAGTACTGGTTCGCTGCAATGAAGAGTAAAGGATTAACTGTTTTTAAAGTTGTAAAGTTGCACGTAATGTTTGGTTTATATAAATTTGGGAACTACTTGCGATCTTTTTACTTCCAACATACTTCTAATCAAACTTGATTATAAAGCTGGAAATATCTCTCCTCGAGTGCGGAAGGTCGCGGGTTCGATCCCCGGCCGGGTCAAACCAAATACATTAAAATTGGTATTTGCTGCTTCTACGCCAAGCACGCGGCATCTAGAAGTAAGAGCAAAGATCTACTGGTTGACTCGGAGCCAGTATAATGTGTCCGAATGGGGTGATATGTCTTCAGGTCCTCGTGAGCTAGCACATTAAAAATCAGGCTCAGCGTGTCGGCCTAGTACAAAGCAGGGATCATGTTCATTATGTCAACATTTTCTCGTCCTGATATGCACCTGGCTGCCACTGGACGTAAAACAACAGTTCATCCATCCATCCATTATATCAAAATTATAGATAATTTCGATTTACTTCCTACCGGTGCCTTGCACTGCAGCGAACCAGTACTACGTCCCAGCAAAGGAAATAATTATAATTTTGGAGTCGGAATCGTGATACCGGAAATGAGTCTGAAATGGGCTATACATTGATGAAACATTCCTGGTGCCAATTCTGATGCAAATTTTAACAATGTATGAGAGATTTTATCGATCCTGATCGGTTCTTTGATTTCCTGTTATATTTCTCTTATTTCGAAACGTTACATTTATTCATTTAAAAATCTTGATTTAGTAAATTACCAATGATATAAAAGGTATGCTGATATTATATTTACCTGCATACTGATCTGATTTTGTTGAACTTTCAGCACAATAGATACCAGAACCGAACATTGCCCTCTCCGTTAGTCGACAGTCTAAACCCTGAACTGCAATAACGTCGATTCGTTCTGCTCGTGTTCCATGAAATAAATAACATTCATTTATCTCTGAATATATATCCTGCGTAAGATGGCCATCACTCTTTCCAACTGAAGATGTTAGAACTGGTCCTCTACGGGACTTGTGAAGGTGCTCTAATCTCTTAAATGATCCTAGTTTGGCTGATTTGTTTACCAACCTTGACCTTTCTTGTGCATATCGTTCAAACAACTCGGGATTTTCTATTCGTTCAATGTTTTCTATCTTTAATTCTTTGTACCCTAATTGGTCCAATCCCCTTGCGTCTTTTCCGTGAAGAAATAAATCCATCTTCCAGGTATCGGTTACTAGATTTTTTATTTCCGTGTACTCGTTTGAATTATTCGCTACTGTTATCTTTTTGTAAGAGTGTTCTTTTTTCAATACGTCTACATTCCATTCTCTGAGAGATTTACCGCTGTGATATACAGTCCAATACGAAGGTGATGCAAGTTCTCCTTTGTTATGTTTAACTTTTCTGCTATCCGACTGTTGGGGATCTGTATTCAATACGTCTGCATCATTCAGGTCTCTGAGAGATTTACCACTGTGATATTTAGTCCAATACGAAGGTGGTGTCAGTTCTCCTGTTTCATGTTTAGCCTGTATTCTGTCTGACTGCTGCGAATTTTTATCCAATACGTCTACATCCCAGTTTCTGAGAGATTTACTACTGTGATATTCAGCCCAATACGAAGGTGATATATGTTCTTCTGTTTCATGTTTTACTTTTCTTCTGTCTGATTGTTGGAGATCTGTATCCGATACGTCTACATCATTCAAGTCTCTGAGAGATTTACCACTGTGATATTCAGTCCAATAAGAAGGGGATATACGTTCTTCTGTTTCATGTTTTACTTTTCTTCTGTCTGACTGTTGCACTTCTCCTGGAAATCGGAATTTGCATCATATTACAATGTTGTCAATATATATTTCACACCTGATTAACCTAAACAGTAAATAATTAATCTTGCTAAATTCATGACAAGATTTGTTCCGTTACAAATTTGAAGAATCTCTTTGTTAGAGTTTTGTTTTATAAGCGCTTAAAATCAGTACTTTACTGTACAATATCGAAGTCTGTATGGCAAATTTTGTCGCAGTAATTTCATGCTACCTGATATGCCAGACCACGAATTTAAGTATTTCAACAACTTTAAGCCAGCAATCCACGAATTTACGTATCCCACGAAATGCATTTTTTTCTCTATCCACCAAATGTAGTATCCACGAAAATTAATGAATCCACAGTATGCGAAATCTAAATTATGTTATCATTTCTATTATATCTAGCTTGCAGTCACCTTGTCTATATTCATATTTCTCATACACAATTTGATTTTGTTGTGTATGTACACACTTATTATAAAGCATTAGGAAAAATCAGGATATGTTTTTGGTATCCATTAAATCATAAAGACTTTTAAACACCCATCTGCCAAGTGCCTGCAAGTCTGACTATTCTGACTCTGTTTTTTTCTTTGTCTTGTGTGGCTGTCAACATTTTCAGGTATGTCAGTAGGATGGCCTCATTTTGTTCATCTTTCATTTATCCGTAATTATATATATATAATTAAACCCTCTAGAATTATTTCGAAGAACAAAATAACCCAATGTGGCCAATTATAGGAATTATAGGAACATCATAAGGAGAAGAATCTTAAATGTATGAAAAGGGATTGTTGTACAGCCCTCAAAACAAGGCACATACGCCCTCTACATAACAGGCTATATTAAAAAACGAAATGTCTTTTGTTTAGGCACTGTGCAAATATTCTTGCCATTCATGTTATTTCTGGTTGGAATATATTTTAAACCTTCTGAGTATAGTGCAAGGACAATGGGGAACCAGTGGGCTTTACCAATAAATATCAAATGTATGGAGCATCAGCCATGGAAACAGTAAAATACAAAGATTACACTTCGCAAATTAACGTTACCTCCAGAACTAGGCATCATTCTCGGGCCTGTTGGCTTAATCTTTTGCATTTCATCACGATGATATGAGTGATGACCCGTTGCCATACAGCTACTACACAAGTCATAATCAAAACAGGAAGTACAATGGTATATATTTCCCTGGATGATTTTGTCACATATGTCGCAGGTATACGTATGATGTAATTCTGTGTCCTTTATTATTTCCCTTCTTTCTACATTTTTTCCTATGTAAAAATTAAAAATGAAGATATACAATCTTTGATAACACTTTTGATTCACTTTGTCGTCATGGTCAAGACTTCATGTGAAGACTACCGATAACATTTCTTCACAATACATCTTTGTCTTTATTTTTGTTTTTGCAATTTTTGTGACTGACATTTCGTCGACAAAAATCTGGCACGTTATTTCCCACTTCCACTTTTGGCCTTGAACACCTCTGATGATATATGTATTTATTAATATATGGTTTGTGTTATGTTTTGTGAACACGTTCATATTTATTGACATATGTAAATATTTCTACTATAGTTAATTTTAACCTATAGGTTTATAGGGTTAACATATGATAGCACGGGTTTTTAAAGCTGTAAGGGACTAGACCAAAAGTTCAATGTAGGATAAAAAACTTAATTCACATAGTTTTTCCACTGACCCCCACCCCCTCCCCCCCCCCCCCCATCCCCGTCTTAACTTAATTTGGGAAAAATTGATTGAACAATATGGGCATATGCTTTGAGAGTATACTTTTGTATCATGGGTCATGTTTTTCCTCAACAATGTATGTTTGTTCTGTATATTGACTTGGAGATCACTTAAATCCGTATTTTTCAATCAGAAAATCGATGTCGGATAACAAAACTTGCAGCGATTTTTATTCCCCACCCCCAAACTATTTGAATTAAGTTTTTTATCCTTCATTGAACTTTTGATCTCGTCCCTAATAGTTTACCTCGTTTATGGTATTGATCCTTGTTATCATTCGAAGCTCCGATTTTGTGCAGTAAATTTCCCCCCCCCCTCCCCCACCCATATACATATATATATATGCAAAAAAACATTTGATACCGATATGCTTATAAAATTTTCTTTGTATGGGTTATATATGTATGCCCGCTTCTAACTCTTTTTTGAGTTTTGTTTTGTTTTGTTGATGAATTGTAAGATTTAATAATAGCAGCCTATTACTTATAAATTTAAATATCACTGCCTGCAGTATGGAATGATAGATACCAAAGGACCTATAAAGTTTGTATTCAACTTGATGATGAAGAACACTTCCCTTTTCGTTGTATAATTAACTTATATATTTTGAGAATATTAGGCTGATTTTGATAACAGTACTTCATAAAAGAAATATCTACACCAGATGAAATTAAAACACATATTTCTATGACAACCCGTTTTTATATTTATTCAATTTCAAGATATCTTATAAATTTAAAACGTTATCTTATAAAGTATATAAGATATCTTGCAATGTTTATAAGATATCTTATTTAATTTGAAGTTAATCAGATATCTTATGGAGTTAATCATTTTTTTTTAATCTCATCAAAGTTTTATCTTAATGTATACAAACGTTCAATGCGTGCGTAAGGTTCATCACCCTGTTGACTAGGATACACTAGTGTCGTTTCTAATTGTTGGCACAGGTCGTTAAGTGGGTAACACGTTGTAAAGTCTTGTCGATTAACGACTTTACCAAATATATGATGTTTCGGGTCTGTATGAATATCACTTTTCCAATCATCTTCTATATAAGAAAATTTAAATACAGATAATTCAAGTTGAATTGTAACAGACAATTCGATTGGTTGTTAATTGTTGAAGTTAGATTGTATAATCCACAGTGATAAAACGTATCACAAAATACCGAAATAAATTTAATGCACTGTATGGCCATTTCGTTGACTGACAACTCATCATCAGTGCTCGAGATCAAAGTTTTGGAAAACCAGTTAAATAAATAATGATGAATTCATAAGCACAACCATTAAAATCCAAAACAATTAAAACAAACAGGAATCCAAACTCAGCTAAGGGTTACCTCTGCATCAACAGGAAGAGCCTTAGCAATTTCTAATATTTTTGTCAAATATTAAATGGAAAATTTGTGACATCACCAAAGTATTACTCGCAGTCCACAGGATCAATATTCCCGAGCTGTGGTATGTTCCCACGTCCAGGGAGAAAAAACAACAATATAATAAAAGCGCTATTTAAGGTGTTTTATTTTTCGACGCGGTCGATAAGATTTTGAGTTTACGCATTTAACAGTAAAGATGGTTGAATATGGTAACACTAAATGAATTCTGGTAAATTATTGTAAATTATCTGTTACGTGATTGGACAAATTAATATATTGTTCTCCCGGTTAATATTGTTTCTATTTTCTAGTAATTAAAAGATAATAAATATTTATATAATACGTTTCTGATAATTAACCTTGACTGTATGTAGAGATTTATAATTTTTGACGCCAAGCCGTTTTTTTATTTATTCAATTTCAAGATATCTTATAAATTTAATAAGTTATCTTATAAAGTATATAAGATCTCTTGTAATGTTTATAAGATATCTTATTTAATTTGAAGTTAATAAGATATCTTATGGAGTTAATAATTTTTTTTTAAATCTCATCAAAGTTTTATCTTAATGTATACAAACGTTCAATGCGTGCGCAAGGTTTACCATCCTGTTGACTAGGATACACTAGTGTCGTTTCTAATTGTTGGCACAAGTCTAGTAATTAAAAAATAATAAACATTTATATAATACGTTTCTGATAAATAACCTTGGCTGTATGTAGAGATTGATAATTTTTAACGCCATATATCATGTGAAATGTATACACGAACAATGGTTTATACATCAAAGGAGACTATCATTGATATATTTTTTTTGCCCAGTATTGCGTTAACATCTGATTGTCTGTAAGCTGTTTATAGGTTACTAAACATGAAATTTTGTATAATGTTCCAATCTAACGTGCATAAATGTCTCATTCAAATATACATTTTTAAACTAAACAAACGCTTATGGGATAAATGTCAGTGAGACAAAACCCTGTCTGAGAATTGAACAGACCACAAATGGCATCCAGTGGTCACAACACTATCTTGAATGATTGGGAAACCCCACACGATCGGGAGAGCCATTTATGCCAACAACAAAATAAACACGTGTACAGTTCGGGATACGTAAGAATTTAAAAAGAAGATACTTGCCACTGACCAAATAAAATTATTTCATACCAATTTCGATGCACAATCCAAAAGGTTGAAGAACAAATCCAAAAATGACAAAATGACCGACAAGGGTGAAGCCTAAACTATCTAACGACAGAGTTATGCACGAAGGAAATACTCCTTAGATCTCGCAAATTTTATAATTTTTTAACAGTAAATTTTAAGTACCAATTTTAGGCTAGTATCGAAATACTAGCAGCTGATCTGGGGATACCCTTCGGGACTTGGAGTCCACAAGCAGCCAAAAAGTTGCATTATACAGACCTCTACTGATCTCAGTCATTCTATGTTCAGCATGAATTCCAAATAGTTTACAACTGCTACAGAGGTCGTATGATGGGAAACAAATTGTGCATTGGTATCTTTTCCCGCAGATTGGTGCCTCTCCGCACTCATCACATTCTACCCCTAGATGTATTTGCCGACCATCCATATATCTTTCCATTCTATAAATAATGACATGTGAGAATATTTAGACCTCAAGAGATATTTGTTATAGTTTAATAGACAAGCTGAATATTTTATTTAATTTAATTTAAGCAAATTAATATGGTTTTTCACTTGTCCTTTATTGTGAAAAGGATTCTGTTTTGATATTATTTAAGAAATGATCCGTGGGGGTTATAGAGTTGAAGTCATTTACATGTGGGCAGGGCCTTATATTCGGATATTTATACCGAGCGTATAAAACATGACGTCAGAGCAGAAAAGAAAATTTAGTCTATGACATGATAGACGAAAACATTTTAAACCAATGACGCGTTACGTCCAATATTAAATTATTTAAGGAATGACTGTAAAATATGTATCATATTTAAGGGAGAAATTTCTCTACTATATATTTGGCAAATACCTCTCACAAATATCACATATATGTTTAATATAACACGTAAGGCGGAAGAAAATGTTAGCATACATTGTATTAACTACACAGGAAGCTTTAAGTTTCTATTTATTGACATAAATTCGCGGGGAGGGGTAACTCTGTGGATTTTTGACGGGGGTGGGCGGAAACGGCTAAAGAAAAGGTACCCGAGCAAGTACTAGAATACCTGTCAATAATATACCGGAAAAAATAATGTTGATGAAAATACCTACCCGAAAAACAGCCATCTCGAAAATCACACACGAACTAATGTTGATTTTTATATACAAATATCTGAGGAATTGAATACATCTCAAATTTGTGTAAATACAACCCAAATATATATTAGTTTTTCAAAACATACCCAGAATTAATACCAAAAATCATGAAAAAACCACCCAAATTTTCCGCGCATCCCTGTATAGGTTTATATAGGGAGTTACCCCCCCCCCCCCTCCCCCCGGACATAAATTAATGTATGTTTGATGATATAATTATATGTCAATTTTTTCTTGATTGAAAAAAAAAAGCAAAACGGTAACTGTACTTAGAAATTACTGAGCTCAAATAATTATGAGTAAGAATTATGAATTTAAATATTCTTATATTAACTATATAATAAATTCTTTCATACCAATTTTGATGCACAAGATGTGCACAATTCGTTGATTTACGACTCATTAATTGTGGTTATTACTTAAAATTTTGAAACACCAAAATAATAAACCAAAATTTTGCAGAGCAAATTCCAATAAGCCAAAAAGACACAAAATGTAAATCCAAAACTATCCAGGGACACAGCTATGTACGAAGGAGATACTCCTTAGTTTTCACAAAATTTAATAATTTAGTAACTACATGTATAACGATAAATTAAAATAATCTAAAATTTATTAGATTAAGTATAGCAATAATTTTTCTTACCTCTAATGATCACAAATTGTCCCAACACTATAATAAAGCTATCTGTCTGTTAGGTCAAGTAGTTGCAAATATTTTATTATTTCTAGGAATTCAGTAGTGAACCAGGAAATATAACAAATGTAACATTGAATGTTAAGTATACACGAGGAAAGAAAGTTTCAACAGGAAATAGTAACTTTACGTTTGACAAAAGTTATGCGTTTAGAATCAGTCGATGGTTATATATAAGTTATTGATGCAAAGGGCATTATTATGAAATATAGACTGCCCACGGGACAGTAGTATTGATTGGAAACACCGATATTACGCAAGCCGCAGCCGAGGGCATTATCTGTGTTTCAGTCAATACTACTGTTTCTTGATAATGATCTTTGCATTAGTAACTATAATGTTTATTTCATTTTTTCTCCGCACTCCATTATTGTTCACATTGATGGAAATATTTTGTTGACACTCAGCCCTGCAGTCTATATTGCTTCTTTTCAGTCCATGTCGAAAGAACTTAGGAGCAGAATCCAACGATTAGTGAAGGATAAAAGAAAAACTTGATGTACCTACTTTTTCATTGGGCCACCAACCCATCTCAATCTAATTTGGAAAATGTTGATTGACAGACACAGAATAAATATCCACGGCTTGTTATTTATGGATTTCAGTAATACAAATGTCTCTCTTGTTTCTACGCAACAATTTTTGTAAAGTTTAATGAGTATGTAGCTAAAAGTAATGTTAACATGCTAAATCGAAATTCGATGTAAGATAACAATGCTTGCGGCCCCCCCCCCCTTCCCCCTTTTGCAAAATTTGCAAAATTGCTTTTCTGCTAAGAAACCTGACTGCAAGGCTCGAAAATAGTTAACATTGACCTTAGGGACATAAAATCTAGGTGAACGATACAAACCCCTTTTTATTGTAACCCTCTGAGTTCATTTTACGACAGATAACTTGTTAAGCGAAATGGGACTGATATTGTTAATTTGACACCTGACCTTAAACCTTTTTACTGCTCTTTCTCAGAACCCGTGAAAGATAGTTGATTAAATATATTGAGAAAAATGTTCATCTTATCAAGACGCAAGTTTATTGTGTTTCGGTCAACTCAGTATATCGACTCCTTATAAGAGTTATTGGCTCTTGAATATTTGACAGAAAACGTAAATGGTCAAAATTCATAAACGGTTAATCGTAGAAACTTGGAACTTGCACCAATGTTCATCAAAGATCAAAAACTTCAAAATGACCCCAAGGTCAAAGGTCAAAGTCAAACTTTACCTCTAACCTTAAACCCTGTTACCGCTCTTTCTCATAAACCGTAAAATATAGCTGATAAAATGTATTGAGAAAAATATGTAGAATTTTAAGATCTACATTCGTCTTATTGGGTTTGAATCCTTACGACTACAACTTATATGGGTTAGTGCCCTTGACACTTTTATACTTTACTTTATATCTCGCAAACTATATTAGATTTGTAGAAAATGTCATACAAAATATTCAGTTTCAAAAGATCTAAATTTTGGTATCAAGGTAATTGAAAAGTGCCTTAGCAACCGATAGAAAAGTACCTAGCAACCATATATACTTATGTTCAGGACACTATATTATATTTTTTCAATCAAAATGGAAGGTCAAGGGTCAAGGTAATTGAAAAAGTCCTTAACAACCGACAGGAAAGTTCCAAACAACCATACATATTGTTACGCTGCCACGGACATTATGCATTGAAATGTCTTGTATTTATATTTTTTTATCTCGGATACCACATACATGTTTGTACCAGTATAGGTATGAATATTTGCTCTTCAGTATATTAAACTATAGACAGAAATTGAATAGTTAAAGTTTGTAAGATAATCTTGAAGTTCATGGTTTCAAGATGTACGTGTGTACTGAAATGATGGATTTTCCATATTAAAACTGTACCTGTTTGGGTATAAATGATCCAGTTTAGCAGAAACTACTGCGAATCCTTATATAACTGAGCCGTACATTTGTACATATAAAACATATGTCCATTTGTATATATAAATAACCAAGAAATACTGTTTCAAACACACACACGTACAACACATTTACGCTGTTTGTTTACGTTTTGAAGAAAGGGAAATCCCCTTTTCAATTCTGGTTTTTGATTGGTTGTCTTAGCTTAAACTTTACGTCACAGTAACAAAAACGTCATCCGGCAGTATAAAAGGCTGTTGCAACACGTCAGAACGGGCTACGACCTAGTAGAAACTTTAAGTTTTCTGATGCCGCACATTAAAAGTTTAGCTAGCTACTACATTGTATTGGTTGTATGATGTCTGATTACAGAACCAAGGAGGAGATGCGAACTAGTTTGTTTATTTTGGGGTAGTTTTATCTAGAAGTTTATATCGTATATCAAAGGTGCGGGTTGTCCAGTTAGTTGTAGGTGCGGGTTGCAACCTTCAATATGTTTGTCACCTAGTCAATAGAAACATAAAAAAGTGGTAGTAATTAATTCTTTGTTTATCAGTTCTTGTGATGTAAAGCTTAGGTGTTCAAAGAAAGGGATTTTATAAACGTTGTAAAAATATTTCTATTTTTTGGTTGCCATTTTGTGTTCATTTTGTGTTCATTCTCAGCCTTGAGGGTGCGGGTGGCGCTTGTTCATTTAAACTTGTTGACCGCTAAATACTGTAGTAAAAATAGTTAATTTTGTTTGTATATTGAATTATCTAGTAAAAAGTTCTCTTGTTGTATTGTAAAATTCGTAGGGTGCTCGAATTTAGCTATTTGGTTAACGACTGGATTTCAGGTGCAGGTTGCCGCAAGTTGTAGAAATAAATTAGACGCTCTAGGATTGATTATAGCAGTTAACTAAATCTTACATATGTTTATTGGGATTAGTTAGAATATTTTGTTTTATCTAGTGGAGTAATATTTGTTGATCATATAATTTTACTTATGGTGCGGGTTGCAGTCGCACCAGAATTGTCAGTAACCGCTCGGTAGATGTTAGTATTACATGAATAATATAAGTTTGGTTTGCTCCTGACTAACCAGAGGAAAGACAAAGAATCGCGTTTCATATTTTTTTACTTGTTTTATTATAATAAAGTATTAATTCTTAGCTACGCCTTTGTCATTTGTTGAATCCTAATACATGAACTTCATCTAAATTCCGACAACAAACGGACCCCTTATTTTGTAACACTGTTTTCCTAGTGGTGTCTAACAGTACACTGGGCTCACAGTCTTACAAATTGGTGCAGCAGCGGTGGGATTCAACTATATACAAAGTGCATAATTTTGTTGCTTGGTGGTGAAGTAAATAAACTAAATTACAAAAATAAGTCAAAATGGAGAGTTCAGATGAGGAAGTAACATTTAAAGTGAACACTGATTGCTTAGAAAATGAAAACTCTGAAGACTGTGATGAAAACACTACTGGTCAAAGTTCCAACGTTCCAAGTTGTAGGTCTAGTAGTGAAAATCAAATTGAAAGTACGTTATCAAAAAAATGTACTTATTAAATTCTGGTATTCAGAAAAATATGCAGATTATGAAGGGTGAGGTATTGGATGTTGTAAATGAGTTAAGAGAAAAAGTTGGTATTTTAGGAAAGAAATTAGAAGTCAGGCAATCAGGAGAAATTGGAAATGACGAAAATCTTCGTCAAACCGAAAATGATCCATTTCAAAATCTTGGTGGGGGGGATTTCAATTGGCACTAGACAAAGAGAAATCAATGAAAATTCAAATTCAAATATAAATAAAATACCAGAATTAAATGTCGCAAATAGAAGTGAAGTTGGAAATTTAAAAATTAAACCTCAAATATATGACGGTACAGATGACTTTGACGAATACCTCGCACAGTTCCGAATTTTGGCAGAGCTTAATGGTTGGAACTATAATATAAAATCTTTAGCTTTGGCAAGTAGTTTGTCTGGTAGGGCTAGAACAATACTAGCGGAACTTGATGAAAATAAATGTAGAGATTTTAACGCCTTAGTTGATGCATTACGAAATAGATATGGTTTTGTAAATCGCAGCGAACTATTTAAAGCTGAACTGCAGGGTAAAGTTAGAGGAAGAAATGAGACAATACCTGAGTTAGTAGAAAGTATAAAAAAGCTAACCAGAAAAGCATATAGGAATGTTACATCAGAGGTGGCCGATACATTGGCAATAGATTATTTCATAGATGCAATACCTGAAAGTCAAATAAGATTAAGATTAAAAGAACTCGGTCCTAAAACTATGACCGAAGCTGAAAATATAGCAGTTAAGTTAGAGGCATTAAGAGTAGCTGATAGACAAAGGGGAAAACCTGTCAGAAGTGTTGATCACGTGTCTCAAAATGAGAATTTAGTTGATACACGAATTAAGAACTTAGAACGAACTGTATCAGAATTATCTAAAAATGTCAGATACAATAAAAATGAGATAAATCAGACATCCAAGTTTGGCACGGGTCAATATAGAAATAGACAAAGTTTTCACCAAAGAAGGGGTGACAACTTCCACCAAAATAAATATAATATGCAAGACAACCAAAATGGTGCTAAAAAGGGAAACTACTAGGCGTTGGGTTTGAGGACCGGAATTCAACTAAAAAGCCCAATAGGTCCGAGGTTTCAAACACCACATTTATTGAAAAGCATGATGGTTATTTTATTAATGTTAGAGTTGATAATTTATTTGTTAAAATGTTGATTGACACGGGTGCAACCGTGACTGTTATTAGAAAAGAAATTTTCGAAAAATTAAAATCAAAGCCTACATTAGACTTTGTTAGAGCCAGTCTCGTCAATGCGACTGGTGTCTTGTCTCTTTTTTATAGTAAAACTAACATGAAGTTAAATATTGCGGGCAAATCGTATGAACATGAAATTTTAATAGCAGATATAGAAAATGATGGTATATTAGGTTTAGACTTCTTGAAAGGCTATAAGTGTAATTTAATGATAGGTCAGGGGCATATGACCCTAAATGGTAGGAAAATACCTTGTTTCTCATTAGATGAAATTGAAAATTCTTGTTGCAAAATTTCGATTTGTGAAGACACAGAGGTTCCTCCTGAATCAGAAATGATTATTCCATGTGTTACCATTGGGAATTCTACCCAAAATACGGAGGGAATTATAGAAGCTACCTCCACTTTTATTGCGAGGAGTGGATTATTAGTAGCTAAATCGCTGATAAATCTTAGAAATGATATTATTCCAGTAAGAGTAATAAATATAAATAGTGAGGTACGAAAGGTATATAGAGATACAAAAGTAGCTAACATTGAGCCAGTTGAAGAAATAGAAATAAAGAGAGTTAGCTCTTTAAATAAAACTGAAATTGTAAATCAGGGCGAATTGCCGCTACACGTGAAACAGCTGTTTGAAAGAAGTAGTGAGAATCTAAATCAAGAGGAAGGGAATAGGTTAATGGAATTATTAGCAAAATATGCAGATGTATTCTCATCTTCTAAAAGGGATATAGGTTCGACAAATTTAGTAGAACATAAGATAGATACAGGCATCGCAAAGCCCATTAAACAAAGGCCATATCGCATCCCCTTGTCGAAGCGCGAACTCGCTGAAAAGGAAATTAAGGAAATGGCTGAGAATGGTATCATAGAACCATCCTGTGGGCCTTGGTGCTCACCTATAGTGATGGTTGCTAAAAAAGATGGGTCTGTTAGATTTTGTTGCGATTATAGAAAGTTAAATGAAGTAACTATAAAAGACAGTCAGCCTTTACCTAGAATAGATGATACATTTGACGCTCT
This sequence comes from Mytilisepta virgata, assembly GCA_028015205.1. Classification (NCBI taxonomy): domain Eukaryota; kingdom Metazoa; phylum Mollusca; class Bivalvia; order Mytilida; family Mytilidae; genus Mytilisepta; species Mytilisepta virgata. The sequence continues at coordinate 5,421,553 of CM051510.1, forward strand.
GAAAAATTCCTAATATTATTCGACTGTAGATATGCGTCAAGGTTTCTGGCAGGTCCCAGTAGCCCTGATGATCGTCCAAAGTCGGCATTTTCTATACCTGGAAGTGGATTATGGCAATTTGTATGTATGCCATTTGGTTTGGCTAATAGCCCACAAACATTTGAAAGATTAGTTGAAAAGGTTTTGGCTGGTTTGTCTTGGAAAATTTGTTTAGTTTATTTAGACGATATAATTGTCTTTTCAAAAACGTTCGAAGAACATCTGTCAAATCTTGAGCAAGTATTTATAAAATTAAGGGAGGCAAACTTAAAGTTAAGCCCACAAAAGTGCACCTTGCTGCAGAGCCAGGTAACATTTTTAGGTCACGTAGTAAGTAAAGATGGAATTGCTACCGATCCACAGAAAATTAAGGCTGTGGTTGATTGGCCTGTTCCTAAAAATGTAAAGCAGGTAAGGTCCTTTTTAGGATTATGTTCTTACTACAGGAGATATGTGAAAAAATTTTCAAATCACGCGAGACCACTACACAAGTTAACGGAGTTAGATAAGAAATTTGTATGGGATAAAGATTGTCAGAAAGCATTTGATTCACTAAAAAATGCACTTACCACAGCTCCAATTTTGTGGTATCCAATTGATCAGGGTCAGTTTGTTCTTGACTGTGACGCAAGTAATGAAGGCGTAGGCGCTGTTTTGTCACAAATACAAAATGAACAGGAAAAAGTTATAGGTTATTTTAGTAAGACACTGCCTAAACCAGAAAGACACTATTGTGTCACTAGAAAAGAACTTTTAGCAGTTGTTTTGTCAATTTTGCACTTTCATCACTACTTGTATGGGAGAAGGTTTAAAGTAAGAAGCGATCATGGCGCACTTAGGTGGTTAATGAATTTTAAGATAGCTGAAGGACAAATTGCTCGTTGGTTACAATTATTAGGAACGTACGACTTTGAAATTGAGCATAGAGCCGGCAGAATACATAATAACGCCGATGCGTTGTCACGGCGTCCCTGTGCAGGACAAGTATGTCCATATTGTGAGAAACAAGAAAATAGACCATGCATGGAACAGAGGAATGAGATTAGTAAGGGGTCATCCCCAAAAATGGTAGCTTGTGTAAATCCAGGGCCCGGATTACACCAAGAACAGAAAGGGAGAATGAAGGTTATTACCGAGAAGATAGTTTGTACTTTGGATTCCGGTGTTGGCTGTCCGTTGGAGGTCACCGGCAAATGCAACTCTTCTCAGGCACGAAAGGTTGGCGATTTAGCCATGAAATCTGAATTTGGTTTAGGAATTTTCAAGTGTCTGGATACCGGTGTTGGCTGTCCTTTGGAGGTCACCGGCAGAACCGATATTCCGCCAGTTCAGTCGTTACAGGCAGGGGTAACGTCCAGTGCTGTCATAAATTCAGAAGTAAAAGTTCGTCTCTCGGAACTTGGTGTTCGCTGTCCATTGGAAGTCGCCAGCGGGAGCGACGCTTCTGGGCATCCTGAAAAAGGTTCGGTCTATCTCTCGGATTACAATGTTCACTGTCCTTTGGAAGTCTTTGGCGAGAGTAGAACCCTTGAAATTAAAAACAATCATAGCTTGGAATCCAGTGTTCGCTTTCCTTTGGAGGTCACTGGCAAGCATGACTACGTAAAAGATAATTGCAAAGTCGGAGAGTTACGAAAAACTAGTGAGAGCAATAGAAATAAAGGGAAAGTAAATAAAAAAGAAACTGAGTACAAGGTAGCAGTAGTAACTACTAGAAGTCAATCAAGAAAAAGTAGAGAAAGTGAAAATACAAAATACGGAAGTGAGGTAGAGATTGAGAATGAACTATTGTATACACAGCAGAGAAATGATATAAATCTTAAAACCTTAATAGAGTTACTAGCAAAAGGTGAAAAGCCAGGTTGGCAAGAAATCTCAAGATTTAGCCCATGTGTAAAATATTATTGTAGTCGTTGGGATTCATTAGAACTGGTTGATGGGATTCTGTGTAAAATGTTTGAAAGTAACAGGGGAGGTGTAGTTACCAAGCAAATAGTAATACCACAAGGCTTAGTAGAGCTTGTATTAAACCAGTTACATAACAGTGTAACGGGGGGTCACCTTGGATTAAAGAAAACTTTGAACAAAGTAAAACAGAGGTACCATTGGTACCATATGTACCGTGATGTTGAAAAATGGTGTCGAAAATGTGACATATGTAATAGTAGAAAAACGCCAAGAAATAAGCCTAAGGCACGTCTTAGACTATACAATGTAGGAGCACCGTTGGAGAGGGTTGCAATTGACATTATGGGCCCTCTGCCACGAACAAAGTCAGGAAATGTCTATTTAATGGTCCTTTGTGATTACTTCACTAAATGGGTTGAAGCAATTACGTTAGAAAATCAAGAAGCCCGAAATGTAGCATCTAAACTTGTTAATAAATTTATTACACGATTTGGGTTCCCATGCAGATCCATTCAGACCAGGGCAAGAATTTTGAGTCAAAAGTTTTTGAAGAGATGTGCTCAATTTTTGGAATTGAGAAAACTAGAACCACAGTAATGTACCCCCAATCTGATGGAATGGTAGAAAGGTGTAACAGAACATTAGAAAATATGTTAGCTTGTTTTGTATCAAAACACCAGCGAGATTGGGATGAATATATCCCACTTTTGTTAATGGCATATAGGTCCTCACAACATGAGACTACAAAGTTTACACCTAATAAAATGATGTTTGGACGAGAGATCTATTTGCCCATTGATTTGTTACTGGGGAAACCGACTGAAAGTAAATATAAAAGTGCAACAGAATTTGCACGTGAACTAGAGACAAGAATGGAAGAGATACATGAATATGCTAGGGAGAATTTGAAAATTTCTAGTGAGAGAATGAAGAGATACTATGATCATAACATGAGGAAAAACAGTTATAAAAAGGGGGAAAAAGTTTGGTATTATAGGCCTCAACGAAGAGTTGGTTTGAATCCCAAACTACAAAGACCTTGGATAGGTCCTGTAGAAATTATGGACAAAATCAATGATGTATTATACAGAATAAGAATTGGTCCAAAAGTTGCACCAAAGGTGGTGCACCATAATAAACTTAAACCATATAGAGGAGACAATTAAATTTTTTATAAATTGTATAATGTTGTTATAGTTGAATATATAATTTATTATTATTTTCTAAGTTATGAAAAAGTGAATGAATTTCGGAGTGGACATAATAATTAAAAATTGCTATTCAATTTTGTAATTTTAGATTGCATGAGTTTGTGGAGTCTGTGAAGACTTAGAATTTCCAACTAAATGGAGGGTGGAACGACACTTGAAAGAACAACATGCTGGCTTCAGCTATAAGTGTCTAATTTGCAGGAAAATATTCAACAGGAAAAATTTACAACATGGTTGTAAAGATGTGACATTAAAAGACATGATGATGTTCACAAGGGATGGAAAGAGGGGGGAAGAGGCACAAAACGAGTTTGAAAGATACGAAAAAGAAGTTCTTCCTACATTGGTGAAAAAGAGAGTAAAGTCAACAGGAGAAGAGAAGACGAACCTATTGGAGAAAGAAAGGAGAGCAAGGAGTACAGAAATACAAGATAGAGGAACGAAAAGGAGACTAGAGGAAAAATAAAGTTTAAATAGAGCAAGTAAGGTTTGCAGGACAGTGTCCTCAGAAACTGTTAAGCAGATTGAAATTAGTAGCACGGGTAACAAAGAAGAAAGTACAATGTTAGATCAAGAAAATGATAGCAGAAATGTCAGTAAAGGTAGTAGAAATACATGTAGTAGTGATAAGGAAAGAAAGAGAAGTAGTATTAATAAAAAGGAAAGACACAGAAGTGGCAGTAAGAAAAGTAAAACAAGTGAGCCTACAGAAAGAGGTAGAAGTAGTAGTAATAAAAAGGAAAGACACAGAAGTGGCAGTAAGAAAAGTAAAACAAGTGAGCCTACAGAAAAAGATAGAAGTAGTAGTATTTCAAAGAAAGATGCAAGCAGCAAAAGAAGTAGATCATCATCATCGTCTTCCTCGTCATCATCTTCCTCTTCAAGATCATCGTCATCAAGCAGTACACATTCTAAAAGCAGTAGAGTTAGCAACAAGACAGAAACATGTAAACCAAGGGAAAAGGTAGAAGTTCAGGTACTGAAAGGAAGCAGTCATTACAGTAAAAGCACTCAGCAGGACGATATTAGGCACTTAGTAAGATTGGCACCAAGTATGTCATCCGATGTCATGGTAGAAGAAAGAGTACCTGCTCCAGTTGAACAGCCATTGGATATCGTGGTACAATCCCTGCTACTATCATGCCAGGAAATACAAGAAGAGCGTATTATTCTGAATGTTGGTGGGACATGTTTCCAGACGAGTAAGGTTGTTCTAAGAGCAGACCCAACCTCTTTATTTGCCCTGATGCTTCTTCCCCAGTCACCGTTTCGTCCAAACAACAATACTTATTTCTTTGACAGGGACCCAGCCCATTTCAGATTAATTCTCAATTATTTGAGGAATGGAGCAAGTATTGATACAACCATTCTGCCTAGGGAAATTAGATATTTACAGGAACTCTTGTCAGAAGTTAGATATTATAAGCTACTCAGTCTGGAGGGAATAATTATGAGACGTATAGCTCAGGTAAATAATTACCTGTATCCAAACGAGATTCAAGAAGGAAATTAGAATTGATAGTAAACTGTTGTAAATATGTAGTATTAGATTTAAATGAAGAAGTGTTATCACAAAAATAGTAGTAAAACAAATGTAGTGTTAAAACAAACATGACAAATGTAGTGTTAAAACAAACATGACAAATGTAGTATGGAATAAACCCTTGGAGGCGGAAATAATGTTCCCCGAAAGATAGAGACACTAAATTAAAGTTAAATTGTTTAATGTATACAAAGAAAGCATATGTATAAATCAATTGTTATGTTCAAGAAATTATAATATATAAAATAATTTTATGTTCATCTTGTGTTAGTTTCTTATGTTTGCTGTGCTATAATACTGTAAATGTCTGCACCTGCAAAAGAAGAAGAAAAAAAACAAGTATGGGAAAAGAAATGTTTGATTAATGTTCAAGATTTACAAACGGAAATATAGTTATTATGAAATGACAAAGAAATTAATTCGGGAATAAAATCAAAGCACTTGAAGTACTGTACTGCCAGGTTATCCAACCAGTATAAAAATATATATATATATTTACTACAGTATGAAAACCTTATAAAATATAAAATTATGAAGATAAAGAAATTACTTACCTGCACTCTATTTGGAGACCAAATGCCAAAGTTGGTAGGGGGCAGTGTTACGCTGCCACGGACATTATGCATTGAAATGTCTCGTATTTATATTTTTTATCTCGGATACCACATACATGTTTGTACCAGTATAGGTGTGAATATTTGCTCTTCAGTATATTAAACTATAGACAGAAATTGAATAGTTAAAGTTTGTAAGATAATCTTGAAGTTCATGGTTTCAAGATGTACGTTTGTACTGAAATGATGGATAGTCCATATTAAAACTGTACCTGTTTGGGTATAAATGATCCAGTTTAGCAGAAACTACTGCGAATCCTTATATAACTGAGCCGTACATTTGTACATATAAAACATATGTCCATTTGTATAAATAAATAACCAAGAAATACTGTTTCAAACACACACACGTACAACACATTTACGCTGTTTGTTTACGTTTTGAAGAAAGGGAAATCCCCTTTTCAATTCTGGTTTTTGATTGGTTGTCTTAGCTTAAACTTTACGTCACAGTAACAAAAACGTCATCCGGCAGTATAAAAGGCTGTTGCAACACGTCAGAACGGGCTACGACCTAGTAGAAACTTTAAGTTTTCTGGTGCCGCACATTAAAAGTTTAGCTAGCTACTACATTGTATTGGTTGTATGATGTCTGATTACAGAACCAGGGAGGAGGTGCGAACTAGTTACAACTAAGTTTGTTTATTTTGGGGTAGTTTTATCTAGAAGTTTATATCGTATATCAAAGGTGCGGGTTGTCCAGTTAGTTGTAGGTGCGGGTTGCAACCTTCAATATTTTTGTCACCTAGTCAACAGAAACATAAAAAAGTGGTAGTAATTAATTCTTTGTTTATCAGTTCTTGTGATGTAAAGCTTAGGTGTTCAAAGAAAGGGATTTTATAAACGTTGTAAAAATATTTCTATTTTTGGTTGCCATTTTGTGTTCATTCTCAGCCTTGAGGGTGCGGGTGGCGCTTGTTCATTTAAACTTGTTGACCGCTAAATACTGTAGTAAAAATAGTTAATTTTGTTTGTATATTGAATTATCTAGTAGAAAGTTCTCTTGTTGTATTGTAAAATTCGTAGGGTGCTCGAATTTAGCTATTTGGTTAACGACTGGATTTCAGGTGCAGGTTGCCGCAAGTTGTAGAAATAAATTAGACGCTCTAGGATTGATTATAGCAGTTAACTAAATCTTACATATGTTTATTGGGATTAGTTAGAATATTTTGTTTTATCTAGTGGAGTAATATTTGTTGATCATATAATTTTACTTATGGTGCGGGTTGCAGTCGCACCAGAATTGTCAGTAACCGCTCGGTAGATGTTAGTATTACATGAATAATATAAGTTTGGTTTGCTCCTGACTAACCAGAGGAAAGACATATTTGTTTACTTGTTTTATTATAATAAAGTATTAATTCTTAGCTACGCCTTTGTCATTTGTTGAATCCTAATACATGAACTTCATCTAAATTCCGACAACAAACTGACCCCTTATTTTGTAACACTGTTTTCCTAGTGGTGTCTAACAGTACACTGGGCTCACAGTCTTACAATATTTATGTTCAGGACCAAATAATATAGCTGTTTAAGACAAGATGGAAGGTCACCGAAAAAGTCTTTAGCAACCGACGGAAAAGTACCTAGCAACCATATATATTTAAGTTCAGGACCCTATATTTCATCTTTACAGATAAAAATGGAAGGTCAAAGGTGAAGGTCATTGAAAAAATTATTAGCAACCGATGAAAAAGTCTCTAACAACCATATATAATAATGTTCAGAGCAAGCATACAAGGAAAATAGAAAGTCATTAGTCTTAGTCAATATCCTTGCAACCATGCAAACAACACCCTATAAACCATATAATGTAAGTACGAACTTGAGATTAAAGTTTAATTTGACACTGGAAAGACCTTGCAATTGTTCTCTGAACAATTGTCTTTCTAGTTTGCCATACATTTAGAAACACGAGTAAAACACACTACATGTATATGTGGCATTGAATATTTAATATAGATTATACAACTATGATCTTTTTTTTATCTTTATTTTTGTTCATGCAGTTTCTGACAGAGTTTCAATTATAAATGCCCACAGTTATAACTATTATAACGCTATGTCACGCTTGCCGTCGATGTCATTATCTGGGACGTATTTCTCTATACAAACGAGAGCGGTACAATGTTAATTTCTTGCAACTTTTATGGCAGTTTTTTGCTAAATTCTTATTTTACGTTCATTCTGAATTTTTATTTCGCGTTCGCACGTGTCCATATTCCCCCTGTACGACTTTCAAGTATACCTACCAAATTGACTGATTTCACCTGTCCATCTCATCTAATTATTGTCACTCTAAACAACACTGGCCGATTCTTAAAATATGTATTGTACATTAAATCGAGTAATTCAAAATTTTTAGATTGTCATTCGATGTAAAGATATACACATCCGTGTTTGGAAATCGGATACGAACAAATATTGACTATAAAGGAGATTGAATTAATTACAGAGCTGATTTTGCATACTCATATGTATGTAACTATATTTGAACAAACACACCAAGGAAATAATACCTCATTCCTAGAATGTTGTGAAATAAAGCAAAATCATGTGAAAATCTACCATGTTGTGTTGTTATGCTTGAGAAAGATAAATAGGCGTGTCAGATCCCGATATCTAGTAGGAGTTCACATTGATAATGCTATAGATTCTGTGCTGTCTTGTTCCCCACCATTTTATTTCAGTTTATTATATATTTTTTCCTTTAGTGATAATAAATTTATTTACTTATTTGCAACTGCTAAGCATTCAAACTCTAATTTCTGTATAATTCACAAAACAACATAAAAAAATAAAAAAATATATATTAGAAAAAATAACTTGACCTATCATTTCTTTTTTGAAGTCACTATCGGGTGTAATTTTTAACCCTGTACACCTTCTGTCTCAATTCTAATGAATGTTTTATAAAGTGACAGACATCCGATGACAGAGATTTGAAAGAGATTTTTCTGTAGATGTATCATTGTGGCGTTTATTTGTTGTGTTCCATTCTCATGACTGTCCTTGTTATTGAATTTCGAATTTACAGACTGTTCCCGCTGTTTTGTTGCTTCGTTATTCTTTTGGCGATATTTTATGCCAACATTGTACATTACTAGCTATTATGTCTCATGAGAACTTTGAAAAATAAAAAAGAGGCTCCTGGGAGCCTGTATTGCTCACCTGGACTACGTCCATCTCGAATGGCAGCCTGGAACACTTCTGTCAATTTTCAATTGGCTAACGGGTTTCAAATAAGAAATTCTTTCAGTAAAAAAGGACAAATATACCTAATGAGCAATAAAAAAAAACGTAATCCATTGGACAGACAAAACCGGGAAGACAATTGAACAACCACAAGTACAACAAATAAACACAGAAAACTAAAAAAACAATGAACAACACGAACTCCTATAAAAACCAGGAGTGAACCCAGGTGCTCCGGAAGGGAAAGCAGTTCCTGCTCCGTATACGGCACCCGTCGTGAAGTTCAACAAAGTCAATCCGGTGGAAGTCACAGATCGGTGGAGGCACATGAACGGTTTCGACAGTGGGAACAGGTTCAACATCATCTTAGATATTGGAACAATGTAATGGTCAATCAATTCGTGATGACGACCGTAAAATTTCCTAAGTGATGACATCAACTTATCCCTGATAAAACCTGGTTAAGAAGCTTTTTTTACAGCAGTTATTATCTTTGTCGAAACTCAGGGTAACTCACGCATGCCCTTGAAAATCGGATAAGCTGAGAAACGTAGACGCCATATGCAGGCGATCCTGGTATATTGCTACTCAAGAATGGGAAATTAACAATAGGAAAGTTGAAGATATCACGTTTGTCATAAAGTTTTGTCTTCAAACGTCCCTCATAGTCTATTTGAAGAATCAAATCCAAATATGAAGCGGACTTTGGTGTATCTGTAGTATCCTTAATTTCAAGCTCACTGGGGTAGATAAGATGTAGAAAGTCTTTAACGACAACACATCATTTATATAACGAAAAGTGAAATTAAAGGATTGGGCTAGTTTCTTTTTGTTTTCACGTAGTAACCCTTGAATGAAGTCCGCTTCATATAAGTACAGAAACAGATCGGCGAGGGGAGGAGCACAGTTGGTTCCCATTGGAATGCCGATTGTTTGTTTAAAAATTAGACCGCCAAATTCAACGAATATGTTGTCTATGAGAAAATCTAACATGTTTGTAATTTCATCTTCAGAATACTTTTTGTCAGAATCAGAGTGGTTCTTCACGAAATAAGCCTTTTCTCTACCTAGAACAAGAAATTTATATCTGCGTGTCCCATTTTTCTTGAAAAAAACATTGATGAACTAGTTGCTTTAAGCGATCTTTTAATTGAAAATGTGGTATGGTAGTGTAGAGTGTAGAGAAGTCGAATGTTGTTATGCTGTTGCATGTAGCCAAAGATTTTAATTTTAGATATTGAAGTAAACTTTTCCTTGGGTCCTATTTTAAAATATGTTCAGTTCGGGTGGCCATCTTGGATGGCGGGCGGGTTCATCGGAAACAGTCTTGAAAGAAGACCACTTAAGGACCATTTCTGTCCAAGTTTTGTTTCAATTGCCAAGTGGTTTCAGACTAAAAGATCTAAGTACATTTCCCATAGGGTTCTATGTTAAACTAAGTTCGGCTTTGGTGGCCATCTTGGATGATGGGCCTGTTGATCGTATAATATAGATATCTGAAAGATGATCACTTACGGACCATTGCCATCAAGGTTTGTTCCAATTTGACAGGTGTTTTCAGATGATATCTTTAAGTAAATTAAGTTATGTTAAATTATGTTTGGCTGTGGGGGCCATCTCAGAAGATGAGCTATAATTCTGAAAGGGGACTACCTAATGACCATTGCTGCAGTCTTTTTCTAATTAGCCAATCGATTTCAGACAAGAAGATCTTTAAGTAAATTTCCCAGAGGGTTCTATGTTAAACCATGTTCGGGTCTGGTGGCCATCTTGGATGAAGAGAGGGGTCAACGGATAAAAGTCTGAAAGAGGACCACCAAAGGACTATTGCTGATAAGTTTTGTTCCAATTGCCAAGTGGTTTCAGACAAGAAGATCTTTAAGTAAATTTCGCATAGGGTCGGTCTGACGGGCAAGGTCATGAGATATAATTCTGAAAGAGGACCACCTAAGGACAATTGCTAGAAACTTTTGTTCCAATTGGTTCTAGTGGTTTCAGAGGAGAAAATTGACGACGACAGACGACAGACGCCAGGTGAGCTAAAAACAAATAATTTAAATTTATAATGTACAAAGAATACCGTACCTGACAAAGGTTCTACTTTGCCCATTTTCCAAATTTTGGAAACTGGATATCTTGATATGTGTCATCCTTGATTAAATGTTTGATCCATCAATAGATTGTACAACCAATCTGTCAAAGGGTTTCCATTAGACAGAAATGAAAAATAAATCGGGTGAGCTAGGGGTGAATATACAATATACGCAAGAGAAACTAAATACAAAACAGCATAAAAAATGATTTGTTTGTCACCACATATAAAAATCCGAGTTTTTTTTAGTTATAGTGGCTTATTTTAAAAACTTAACACTGGCTATCATTAACACTTCAGTAAGCTTTTAATGTAAAGATATGCCTCAAAATGTAATGATATGGTCAACACTATTATCAGTTATCGATAAACGATTACCTAATTTATATATTTGCATGCTTTATATGTGTTGACTTTAAACAACATTAGGATTTACTGGTAAGCTTTTTTTCACATAACGATCATTAATATTAGTTTTCATTTTGCAGTCGTAGTTTTACAAAATTATTGATATTCGACATTTTCTATTTCAAAAATCTTTTTGCCTTTTACTTTGGAGCTGAGTAGTCAACTAACTTGACTGTAAGGTGCAGTCCTTGTTTCTGATTGGTCATTTGTTTTAAAATTATTATAAACTGCAAGGCTTAGTGTCTCTACATAGTATATAAATGATAACTGGAAGCTTCTATATAAAGATTTCTCATCTTGTATTGATTGGATAACTAAGGTGGCACATAATTTCAAATTGAACCCAATGGAAAGTGGCATTCTACTGAACCTTCTCTAACGTGGCCTATCAAATGTCAAACAAACTTTCCATGAGTGATATATGGAAGATCGGCTACAAAATATGCTTATTTCGTTCTAATTGGTCAGCTAACATGGCCAATAGAGGCAATTATTTTCCCATTTTCACACATCTTCTCCCCCGGCCGAAAGCACAGGGACACAATTTTTCAAACTTTTTATGAATGAAAATTTTGAGACCATCTACAAAGATTCCTCATTTGGCGTTGATCTGATGGCAAACATGGTTGCTACAGTGGCATGTAGGTTTCCATTGAAACATTGTGAAATCACAATATCTTAAGAATATCTGAAACTGCAAAGTCAGTAATACTAACCTTGGCAGGAATAATGTATGGAAGGTCCTTACAAAACTTCTTTATTTTATTTGGATTGGATGGAAATCATGGCCACCTTTAGCAATTCTTAATTCTGATTGTTCAAATTTTGAACTTCTTCTCATCTAAATTTTAATGCGAAATCTTTTCAAACTTTATAATAATTATAATCGAGAGACCCTCTACAAAGATTGTTCATTTGGTGTTGATCGGGTTTCATAAATGGTGGTTACAGTGGCACATAAATCTTTATCGAAAATTATGAAGAATCACAATTTTATTATCTCTAAAATTACAAGGCCAGTATTAACAAATCTACCAGGAATAGAGTATTGAAGTTCTTTATAAAATATCTTCATTTCATTTGGATTGGATAAAATATCTAGCCACCAGAGAGACTTTTTGATTCGGATTTGTCAAATTTTATTCTGAAACTATAATGCAGAATCTTTCCAATCTTTATGGGAATCGTGATTAGGGGGGACCCTCTACAAAAGAGTCGTATTTTATATTGATCAAATGGCATCCATGGTAGCTACGATAGCATATAGCCCTCTTCAGAAACTCATTTCGAAATCAGGATTCTGACTCTAAAATTATAATTTTAAACAAGTTATTTCCCTTCCTGGGATGCAGTACGGGTTCGCTGCAGTGCAATATATTATCTGCTTCATTATCAAGGTGGGCGATTCAGGCTCATTTGAGCCTCTAGTTTTAGAATCATGTGATACCTTTTTAACACAAACTGTAACAGGTTAACTTGTGTTTCTTGTTAATATTCGTTTTAATGTGTTTTTCCCATATCTTACGTTTTGGAAACTTATGTAAAAAAATCTAAATACTAATGTTATGTAATATTTTAAATCAGAAACTATAATTATGATAATTGTGTCATATTATATACATCACAATTGGCATATATCTTGTTTTATGTGATATAGATAGATTAACTGGTTTTCAACATGAGGCAATGTACAATAACACGAGTGAAAAAAGGCATTGGAGAAGCAACAATACATGGTTTGCCATATTATTTCGATAACAGGACATGTAAGTTTAAACAAACCAATGAGGTGAACAATCCCAAACTTTTTCAGATGCCTTAGTTTTTAAGTTAATGTTATAGTAAGTAACTTGAAAACAATGCAAAAACTATCCTTCTTCTTTCTTTGTCAGGATTCTATGAAAAAATAACAATCCAAAGATACTAATATTAGATATAGTAAATGTATACTATGCTGTATACGACGCATTTCAAGGAGTTACCTCTCATCAGCAGCATTAAAACCGAAACATTTGGAAGACCAAAAACCAAACTTATATTAAACAAGAAGTACTCAACCAAAAATACCGAAATAGGAAAACAACAAAACGGATAAAATGATGTTTGTTAACAGGCAAATAAATAACGAAAAAAAGACCGAAACGAAAAAGTAAAAATAGTCCGTAAGATCAAAACCACAGGCAATTCAAAAGTAGGGAGAATGCAACATTATATGGAAACACTACGTCCCTATTTTTTGCATTGTTTTTCTTTGCTTTCCTTGGCAATGGTACCACTACGTCCCTAAGTGTATCACCAACAAAGTTGCTGGTATTTTGGTACAGGCATATAATTGATATCGTTGCATTCCTCGTTATAACAATACTCAGATACAATATTCCTTGCGTATGATGCGCCAATTTGGACTAACCATCATCATGTGGGCTCGAGACCAAAACCAAATACAAAAGGAAAACGAAAACATTGTGACCAAGATGTTCAATCTAAAATAAACAAAAAAAATGCAAAACAATAGTCAGCAATGACATTCTAATCAATCAATGGCACCCCGTACACAAATAACATAATATAGAGGTTTCCCTAAAAGGTGTTGGCGATGCGAGGCGCCATGCCGTCCCCTTATCAGCGCCATGCTGCCCTCAGCCAGCGCCATGCTTGCCATGATCATCAAGTAATGATAAATTGCCTTGATAAATAATGAATTAAGTCGTTATAGTAAGATGATAATTTTCGCGTACGACAGTGGAACGAGACGACAAAGAACAATCGATCGCTAATTAATATGAGGGGATAATTATCATGGTCTTGTTAGGAAGACATATAAGATTGGGGGGTCATCCGATTATGTTTTATTGCACCATTCCTCAAATTTTTGCTAACTTATAAATATATTTTCGATCTCAACTAATAACCATCACATTCTTGCAACAATGCCGAAACGTGAACGACGAATGAAAAACTTGCAGAATTCTGCATCCAGTGACTCCAAACAAAGCAAAATTGGATTCTTTGTATCTACTGTACGGTAAGTGTCATGTTTATTATCCATTTCTTTTATTTAAGTCTTCATTCGGTACAATTTCAGATAATCTGAGAATACATTGACGCGTGACGATTTTCGGTTAAGATGAATCCATTTTGACATCTTAAGGGTAGTCAGATCATCGATTTACTTATTCTTGACCTGAATGCCCTTCATAAAATCTTCTTATTTTAATTACAGTTAAAATCAATTTTATTGTGATAATTTTTATAGTCATGAGGTTTACTTTGTTAGGAAAGAAACCGTACAGAGAGCCCGTAAACTTGATTACTATTACCCGCCTTATCCGAAATGGTTTAGTTTGAATTGTGTGAAATGTAACACGTGCTCGAATGTTGAAACACAATCGATGTTACTAAAAATTGTTTTCAACGTCAATTAAATACTCATTTGTATTTGTATGTTGTATTGTTGTAAAAATAAAATTAGTAAATAGCCAAATCTTTCATTTAAATTGTGCAAGTCCCGTTCATAAATTATGCGTGTAATTACAAACTGTTTTTAGAAAAAGTGGCTAAAGCCTAAATAATAAACATATGTATAATCTAAGCACACTTTTTACATGGAATATTATTTTTAAATTGTGTCTATTACTTTTTGGAAAACGAGAAATTAAAATTATTATCTAAGTTTATTAATTAACTAAACTTGCACTGGGTATCCAAAATGTGACCACAACTTGATATTCATGACAATTTTACTTTAAATAGAATAGAAATATTAATCTTAAAAACGTTTTTTCCTGTATATAGAAATCCGTTTGATCACTGCAGATAAAAAACTTAAAACTTTTCTTGATTTTTTTTAAAAAATTTCACCACACATAAATAATAATAATAATAATAATAATAATAATTCTTTATTTAAAGAGGGTTACACGGTTAGCTATAAAACTAATCTTCCCTGTGGCCCTCATGAAATACAATGGGATATAACAAACAATTACGAAAAATCAAACAAACACACATATATGAATAAATGAAATAAAAAATTGTTATGAAATATACAGTTTTCAAAACAGGTAAAAATTACAAATTCATATAGTATTGGCATCATTCAAATTACCTCAACAATATCTTAAGTTTGAGTAAGTGTGTGAAAATTGTTATACATATAAAATTACACAGCTTCTTGATGTTCCAACAAGTAATTTGTTAAATCTTTTTTTGAATGAGCTTGTACTTGAGGTTGATTTTTTCAGGGATATTGGTAACTTATTCCATAAGATAGATCCTGAATATATAAAAGATTTCTTATATAGCTCTGTTTTGGCTTTTGGAACTTGTAAATTTTTGCAAGACGTATTCCTCAAACAATATTGGTTTATTTCTGGCATTTCTTTAAATTTTTCAGTGAGATATATAGGGGCTTCGTTCTTTAGGCATTTCTGCATCAAAACAGATTTGTGGTATGAGATTCTGTTCTCTACTGTCATCCACCCAAGCTGTTTAAACAGTGGAGCTGATGATGAAAGTGGATCAGCATCTAAAATAAGTCTTGCAGCCCTTTTCTGAAATTTTATTATTTTGACTAGCTCATTTTTAGCACAACCACTCCAAATAATACAACAATAGTCTATCAGTGGGAGAATATATCCATTATAAAATAATTTTCTTGAATCAATATTTAGAAATTTATTAATTTTAGAGAGCAAATGAAGTCTAGATGATATTGATGAACATAAGTAATTAATATGGCCTGTCCAGGACAGATTAGAGTCAATGCTAACTCCTAAAAGTTTTTAAATTGATGATTTTTGAAGAATATTATTCTCAATAGTTAGAACTGGTTCTGCTTGATTTAAACGCAGCCTTTGTCTTGTACCTATAACCATACATTTCGTCTTATCCGAATTTATGAACATGTTATTTTCATGACATCATTTTTCAACACATTGGAGATCATCTTGTACTTTTAATTGCATATCAGCAATACTCTTTCCTGGTGTATGCATAGTTGTGTCATCAGCATACAAGTCTGTATGGCAGTTTTTTATGTGTAATGGACGGTCATTTATGTACAAAACAAACAAAATGGGACCAAGTATTGAGCCCCGTGGGACACCAAAATTTATAAATTTTTTATCAGAAAACTGATTATTTATATAGACTTGCTGAGTTCTTTCACTCAAATATAATTTTAAAAAATCAACAGTATCTTCATGGAAACCATAAATTTGAAGTTTTTACATAAAGTTTTATGATCAACAACATCAAAAGCTTTCTTAAAATCCAGGAGGACTGCCAAATTGATATTTCCATTATTCATTTCATGTAGTCATTTATCAATGATATTAATGAGGACAGTTTGACATGAATGGATAGGTCTAAAACCAGACTGAGAAGGGTGTAAAATTTTAAACTTTGTCAAATAATTATACAGATGTTTAGATACATGTCTCTCTATTAATTTTGATAATGTTGGCAAAACAGATATTGGTCTGTAATTGCTAGCTACATTTTTTCACCAGATTTGAAAATTGGAGCTACCTTGGCATTTTTTAAAACAGATGGATAAATACCAGTATCAATCATTCGATTAAAAATGTATGTTAAGGAAGATGCTATGAAAGGAGCACTCAGTTTTAAAATTTTTGGACCTATATTGTCAGAACCAGAAAATGTCTTAACATCTAGTTTAAATAGTTCTGAAACTTTTACTGGAGGAATGGTGATTTTGTTGTGCCTTTTTTTCAAGAATTTCATTTGTACATAGTTTGTCAGAGTATTAAAATTTGAGTCGCTTGGTGGCCTGCTATGCCTTAATTTTTTAAATGAATCATCGGAATTAATATTGCAGTTACTGTTGCATTTTCAAATATCAATGTAGGCCTAAATTATTTTTTTTAGCCAACTTTTGACTTTTTTCATTATCGTGAAAAATATAAAACCATTGACTCTTATGCGTTCAATTGTAAGAATTAAATTATACGAGACGTAAATTGCAGAATACATGAAGACTCGTTATTATCCATATTCTATCTTATTTCTAGGTCTGAAGATGAATCTTCCCGAGATTCAGTTACCGATAATGAGGATACTCCTACAAATACCCCAGTCAGCACCCCCACTAAAACCCCAAATAAACCAAATATTGGACACAAGGATGGATGGACAAACAACTATAAAGACAGATTTCCATGGACAAATCCAGTAACATCCTTTAAAGATGATAATACGCCAGTTGTAGGGGTTATGTGTTCCTTATGTCAGAAACACAATAGCAAAGGCCAGAATGGAAGTGTCACATGGAACACACAGCCGTGCACATCAATTAGACTTGACGTCTTGCGTAATCACGAGAAGTCTACTCAGCACCAAACAGCACTTAGACTAGAACTTACCGAGGAAGAACGTGATAGTTCCAGTAGTCAGTTTCAGTCCCAAGAATTTAGAGCTATTAAAGACGCTTTCAAGATTTTTCATTTTCTTGTTAAACATAACATTCCGTATTCAACAAATTTCGCCCCATTATTGGAACTCTGCATAGAACTGGGAGCAACGGACCTAACATTTTTGCAGAAGGGAGGTAATGCATCGTACACCAGTATGCGAACCATTGAAGAGTTCTTGGAGTGCCTTGGTGACACAGTAGAAGAGGACACTATTCACAAATCTAACGACTCTTTAAGTACTGGCCTAATGATGGACAAGGGTACTGATATTGCCATTCGTAAAGAACTTGTGCATTGCGCTAAAGTGATCAGCGACGGTATGCCTGAAATTGTCTACTTAAAAACTACTCAGGTGCCCGATGGAACAAGTGACTCCATAGTTAAAGCTACCACCGACTACTTCAATGCCAACTCCATACCTTTAACAAAGATAGACTCCTTGGCTACAGATGGTGCAGCGGTTATGACCGGAAAAAAGAATGGTGTCGCTACAAAGTTGAAACAGCACAATCCCAGTATTATAGACCTGCATTGCATGAACCACCGACTAGCCTTAGCAGCAAAAGACAGTTTTGAGTCAATTACAGAATTCCGAGCAGTAGATGAAACTCTTTCAGCCCTCTTTAAGTATTACCACAATAGTGCAGTACAGACACACTCGCTGCACGAAATCCAGAAGATTATTTCTGAAGAAACAGTAACAATAAAGCAGGCTGCACATACAAGATGGCTAAGTCATGAAGCTGCTGTAAAAGCCATCACTAAATCGTACGAGGCTTTTCTTCTTGACTTGGAGAATGCAGTATCTGCAAAGTGTGAAAACATCCGCTTTAACTCTGGTCCAACTGCAAGTGGTCTTCTCAAAAATTTGAAAAATTTCAAAACACTCTCCATAATAACGTTTCTTGCCGACTGCCTACCGCATTTGTCCAGACTTGCTTTATTATTTGAAAGTCGAAATATGGACTTGACAGTTGTCCATCCAAAAGTTCAGAGTACAATTCTCACCGTAGATCGTCTTAAACAACAGAAAGGTTTTAACTACAAAAAAATCAACGATATATGTAAACGCCTGAACATCGTAATGACCAGAGACATGGAAACCCCACTCAACTGTTTTATTGACAATCTTAAGACCAACATTAATAACAGACTGTCTAATTCCGAGTATGTAAGCGCCTTAGGTACACTAGATCTCCGACAGTTACAAGAAAACAATCTTACATTTTTTGGCGACGAAGACATCCAGCTCCTATGTAATAAATTTGGCCTAAATGAAGAAACAACATTATCAGAATGGTTAGATTTCAAGACTATGTTTCTTCCTGGAAAAGATAAATGCTCAGTTCAACATATGTTATGCACATTGACAGAATGGCGACCATCCTTGTCAAAGATATACCCGAATATATTGCGTCTGATAAGCATAGCATCAACATTATGCATCAGTTCCAGTGAGTGTGAAAGGGTATTTTCAAGAATCAAACTTTGTGTAACTAGCCATCGTAGCCAGATATCAGTGCTAAATCTACATCGAATACTGCTGATACAGAAAAATGGTGACAGCAGAGAGACTTTTCCATTTGAGAGAGCAGCAAGAAAGTGGATACAAAAAAAACAGCCGCTTATTTAATTGACCAATTAAACTTAAATAAACAAAGTTCAAATTAACTGCATTTATTAAAAAAGTAATTGGCTATATTACAGTATTTGTATTCAAACTTTATTTAAGAGATCAGTTAATTAATTAATAGATTTACATCGCTGCTTATCCATAAAAATCTCATCCTGCTCATTTTTTTTCTCAATTTCCGAATTTTGTTCATATCCGTTCCGATTCCGATATGAAACTATCTTTTATTGTTAACTTCCAGCAAACATTTCTTTGCTTTTTTTCTGTGATCAGCACACCACTTTTCCTGATCAGGGTGAATGAAAATCTGCACATGATATTAAAGAATAAAACAAAGGTCAACACGTATCTTTTATTTGTTAATCTGCAAGAATTTGTTGCCTTCCTCAATTTTTTTTTACATTGTCCTATAAACTAAGACCAATGATGCCATAAATACGGGGTGTAGAAAATTCCTTCACAGCTGAAAGAACTAATAAGAAAAATATTAAAAACAGTTACTGCTTTTAGCCCTACACATGTTGGCTTTGTTTACAGGACAATATTCTTTAAAAAAAAAATGCTTGAAGGGAAATTGATCCAGTTGCATGTAATACTGAGTACCTGTTTTTTTCATGAATACCTACAAAATAAACTAATTCATAAGGCAATGTACACAATGTGTAAAAATGTCATGGATGCCAATAGCAATGACACGGTTCACCATGGATGTGCCCCCAAAACAAAAGTTTCCGCGTAAAAGTGCTCCAAGACTGACAATTTACCATGTCTTACCTAAATCCTGGAGAAAACACTATAATAGACCACAAAACACTAACATATAACGGAAAGTCAGAACGTTCTGAACTGTTACAAACACTGAACAGTGATGAGATTGAACCGGTTTTGTGGGTAGCCAAACCATATGTTGGGGTCCGACCGACAAAATGTGCATAGGGAAACTAGTTTTAAAGTTAAAAGGAATACAATGTGACCCTGCTATTTAAATCAAGAATTTTTCATTTATATTGTTTTAGCTTGATGGATATTATTTGTCCAAAATGCGTGATTAGAAAAAATCAAAATCAAAATACTGCAAAGGTTCAGATTATTTCAGTTTTTAGTTTAAAAAGTTCAACTTCAAACTTGGCTCCATGAAACTAAACTGTCATAGTATATACGTCACTAAAGTATCATTGTATCAGAATATGTGATTCGACACATATTCTAGACAAATGAATGGTCGAATGAAATATGTTAATGTCTGGATTGAGAAAAGTATTTGGAATATGTTTTTGAAAAGGATTTTGCCTTAATCTACTGTAGGGTTATAGTCATATTAACCAGTTCCGTGGATTTGCGACATTTTTTTATTTCGAGATGTTAAATCATTTCGAATGATCACTACCTTATTCTGTATTGAAAGAGTAAAACAGTTACATGAAACTATTACCTAAATACTGGTACATTGTATAAAGTTTTAGTTATCACAAAAAAAACACAATTTGAAACGTTTGTATATTGATGATCGCTCAAATAATAGCATCTAGTGTGATTGTTTGACCAATATTAGTGACCGAATGTAGGACTATCACTGTTTCTCCTACCTGTAGAAAATCATAGGGTTTTTAAACATTTGTTGAAATAAAACATTTTAATTGCAGTGAAATGGAGTTTATGGAATTTAAGTTGGTTTCTTGACTATGCCGAAGCACAGATAGAAGGGGCCAATGGATTTATGGAATGTCGACCAGACTATGGTTCCAATGCACTTCCTGTAATGATTAAATTGGTTTTAAAGATCAACCCAGAAGTGTATCATTTCACGGCTAACGACGATGTGAGCTTTTCGATAACCACGGAAGTTGCAGGACTGGGTGGTTCTTCGTACAATCTGGCCACGAAATTGACCAATAACAGTCAAATTTTAGTAGAACGATTCAGTAAACTAGCACATATGGATAAACTCACCCGTCGTGCCGTCAAAAATTCACCAGAATTCATGCAAGAATTTTCCCACTTAAATGGAAGGGACATTCCAAAAGAATTAAACAGAACGCCAATTCCCAGACTACCTGAAAACTCCATTGTATGGAAAGTTACAACTCGATTCAGTGACCTGGATACCAACATGCACACGAATCACTCTTTTTATATAAAGTCTTGTTTGGATTGCGCCACCTATGCATCGATGGAAAAGAAACTGGTTCATTTCAATGGCGACATTATGTGGTATCCTGTACTTAATATGTCAGCGAATTACTTGGGAGAGTCTTTGGCAAATGAAGATTTGACAATCTATATGTGGCAAGATGTAGATGATATTTCTGTGTTGAAATTTTCCATTTTCAGAGAAAAAAATCAAATAACATTTATTGAGTTAAAATTTGGACTTGAAAAATTTGAGACAGCTCCGACGTCGAAATTATGATTTTTTCTCCTTTTCAATTTACGAACAACACCATTGTATCTTTATTAAACAGGTAAATGGGTTTGGTTTTATAACTGTCGTATTACATATGTATATAATGGCAATGTCGGGCAGTACAATACCCATGGTTAAGATGGCGTCATTGCATGTTAGGATATATAGCATATAAATTTTGAATTTTTTTCTTTTGCTTTTATTGACAATGATACCCTGACTGTGTTTATAATGATTTAATGAGACTCTGTTAAATCATTTAATTTCTATTAAAAGAAAGGTTTCAGTTACCAACTAGTAAAGGAATAGGGCCACTTCCTCCTGTATTTGTTGCATTCATAGCCATTTATTTTTAAATTTTAAATAGATTCGTTTTATCGTAAAGATTGTATGCAAGGAATGTTTTTTTTAACAAACAAACCTTGTATTCGTAATCATTAATAAATTCAAGTTTTCTATCCGCAAAGGTCGAGTTTATAGGAGAATTGGGTCAATTTGTATCACTTTTTGGAATATTTTCAAAAAGGACATTCAGAACCAAAGCCATTCTAATGTCATATTATACCCACAATAAAACCAACCAAAATACTTCTGTTTATGGATGACCTTCACCGTAAAGACGTTAACTTGATAAATTTATGTTAAAAGTGTCTCTCAACGCGATATTGATGTATATAGAAAACAAACAGTAACGTATTTATATATTTATTATTAGCACATCTTTCGAGACTACATATCAGTTTCTGACTCCAGACATGTTGAAAGGCTGCAGGTGACTTTTTGAAAATGGCCATAGGAGTGTAAAAATGCAAGGGAAAATGACTTCTTTTTCCTGTATTTGTTGTTTTAAATTTGACTCATCATGTTGATTATTTAATTTTGACTTTTTCTACGTTAATTCAACGAGACGCCCATGACGGATTTTTTTCACAACTGAACTTTTCACATAATAAATTAACATCTATGATTATAATATGAAATCCTGCAGATAAACTTTCAAATAGCTAAACTGTGAAAGTAAATGCTATTCTAAGAACCGATCGTAGGACATTTAATCCAAGTCTACAATTACATTCTATATGACCAATCATACTATGATGTTACTTCCTGTGAAAAGATTGGGTTAGCTTTAAATTTCATTCTTGTATAATTGTTTTAATAGCTCTGATACAAGAATACAGGTTATTTATTTTTCAACATGATGTTAAAACATGATAGTCAGTATTATATAATAAACATTACTATATATTTATCTATCGGCTATGTTCTTGGGCTATCGTTAATAATGATAATGTTCTATCTTGTATCTTATTTACTTTTTAAAGTCCACTAAGCATAAGATAAAATAATTTAAACAATCCAAATCTTTTATAGGCCGTAGGAAAAAAAATCTCCGTGATACGGTCTACAGTTTTATCGCTTTGCAATAAACGACTAAGTACCTACGATATGCGAAAGTTTTGTATTAGCTGATGTTAAGCAACATTGGAATTTAATATTAAAGTGTTTTTTAACATATAAACATTAATGGTGATTTGTGATTTTTTTTTTTATCCAGGGTTCAATCTTTTGAGTGGCGTTGGTTGGTTGGTTTATCATTGTTAATTTTTCCTGTTTTGTTGTTAATTTATTAATTATTTTGTAGTCAAAGTATACCACATTTTCTGATTTTTGACATTTTTAATTTTCTAAAATTAATTCTTATTTCTATTATGTTGATTAAAACAAATATTCAATTTTTTGCAGTTCGATTTACTTGAAATTACTCGTATGTTCTGTGTGAAATAATGACAATTGATGAAGCGATAAGACAGTGGGAAAAACCAAGGAAGAGACAAAGTCATGAGAATGGTAAACAACAAACGAACGCGACAACGATACATGTATAACTAAAATAATAAATAACATATAATAAACTAAACAAAAATAGAACAAGACAGCACAAAACCTTAACCACTATTGCAATGTGGACTCAAAGTTAAAATAGGGGGTGATACCAAGCGCTTTGGAAGGATAAGTATATCCTGCTCGGTCACATATGCATCTCAGTTGGGGAGCAACCATTTGGTTTTTACAGGTGGGGTGGGAGGAGCTAGACTGAAATGTTTGATCCTGTCTATTTGTTTCGCCAATATAGAATATTGAAGCGATAAAACAGTGGACAAAAATCCGTACAATCGAAATCCAAAGTGAGAATGTGTAACATAAGAGACGAATACGATAAGGACACGTGTATAGCTAATCAAACAGAAACATAAAGTAAACCAAATGAGAACGAGCACTGAAACTAAATTACTAGACATGTGAACCACCCTCACCCTTAAAAAACCGGAAATGACACGAGTGAGATGTAAATTCTATGAAGATATGAAATCTAACTGAAGATATAATAATAATATCAATAATAATACTTTACAGTGTATGTCAAGAGGGATGCAAAGTTAGTACTAGCTAATCTCCCCCTGAGACCCTCAGATGTCTATTCTCATGTTTCATCAAAGAGAATCTCTGACAAAAATATCACGAAATAGCATAAAACTAAATAAGAGTTATCTGTGTACCCAAAACATTTGCCTGAATCAACACTTGGTCTTTGATCATATTAGCCCCGCTCATGACTTTGTGGCGTATATTCAAGACATTCCTTATTTAGCGTAGTTAAGTCGTTTCTAATGATCACTGATTTGATTTGTGTTAAAATATTAAAACATTCTACAGAACCTTCCATGATGACCTAAACATTACTTTTCAGTTATGATATAATAACAATAGCTATGGTGACGTTGACCAAAGTGAGATAAACAATGTACGACAATCGTTGTTTCTCTTACCTGTAGAAAATGATAGGGTTTTAAAACATTTTTATTGCAGTGAAATGGAGTGTATTGAATTTTAGTTTGTTTGTTCATTATTCAGAATCACAGCTGGAAAGAGACAGTGTTGATTTATGCACTTCCGGCCAGAACATGGTTCTTCCACACTACCTGTCATGAACAAATAAGTTTTAAAGATCTACACAGAAATGTCCGGATATAGCATGACCTTCAGTTTGTCCGGATATAGCATGACCTTCAATCCTTGAAACAAAATATACATATAGCTGCACCCTTCGCAATAACAATTTTACTGGCAACACATTATTGAGCAGTTATACAGTTTTAAAATCCATTATGTATGCCGTTCGAATAGCTGTTCGATTATTAAATAATTCGCCAAATATTACAAAGTTAATAATTGGTCATCAAACTTGTTCTTATGGTTCCTTAGTTTTTAGTCTCCATTTGTTGTCAATTTCGTAAAGTGCATATAGATAAATCGAATGAATATCGTTACCTTTCGGCGAGCATTTTAGTTATAACAAAATAATTTATCTAGCAGTAGCTGTAGCTGAAGTGTAAGCGGACAGTATATCTTTTTTCAAAAGTATTCTGAGCCGAATGAGGAAGAATAAAATCGACACGAGACGATTCAGTTATGTATTGAAATAGCTTTTAGAACAACACAGAAACTATAAACGTTAGTTATCTCTTCTTATCCACCGTAAATAACCATTTAATCTGAGAGGTGTTTAAAAACAGTTGTCTACATTTTTATGTTGAATAGTTTTTTTAAGAGTACTCATATATTTTTAATTAAGTCATACTAATTGCTGTTTAATGTCTTTCAGAAAAGGACACAAAAATGTCTAGATTTATATTACACAAATTCAATCTTAAGGAAAATCAAAATAAATAAAATAAATTGTTACAAAGTATCATTATAAAAGCGTTAATCAGAATGCAAATATATTCAAACATTTTTGTTTTTGTTTTCCTTTTAATGTAGCTCTTTGATTTGTTACACTCGATTGTAAGTAATGATATATTCCGGATAGCACCTTTCTTTTTCATACACTATAAACTCTCTAAATAAAAGTTTAGAATCATTCACAATACTGTCATAATATCCGGTATTTCCCGTGTTGTGTGCAGGATCAGGACACTTATCCTTGTATGGCCTACATTTTTTGCATGGTGGTCTCTTCCAACCAATTGCCTCGTGTCTCGTCTCAACAAAAATCTCTCCTAAGCACACACGAAGCAACAGCATATACTTGTCTCCAAGGCTTCTCTGATCCGGAGAATCTATTAAAATACGAATAATTCTAAATTCTTGGATTGAAATAAAAATACCGCAAATCTGTATTTTCAACAAGAAATTTATTTTTAGGATAAACATCCTTTTTCGTTTAAAATCCAATAAGAACTGAAAGATATTTTATATCAAGGAAATATACTTGTCATGTTATTGCATGCTCCTAAAAAAGGAACAAGAACTATGATTTAATACCTATCTATTCAATGCCACAAATTTTATGCAAGACATGTCTTGATTTTATAGGGATATATATTCCAAAGTAATTTCTTGGTTTTTCAATTGTTTTTAGTCTTTGATTTAAACATTCACGAAGATTTAGGAAAAGTCGTTTTTAAAGTGTAATATGATGTACTAAATATTGGTGTGCCAAGAAAAATGAATTAAAAACATACCAGCATATTGATCGGCTTTGGTTGAACTTTCTGCGCAATACACACCAGCTCCAAACATTCCCTTTGTAGTTAGCCTATTATCCATTCCTTGGGTAGCGATATGATCAATGTTTTGCGTTCCATGAAATAAATAATGTTCGTTTATGTCATTATGAATATCTAGTGCTAGATCGCTGCTATTCGTGATATTCGATGTTGTAGCAACGGCTGTTTTGCTACTCTGAGTGACATTTTCAAGTTGCTTAAAGGATCCAGTTTTCATTGCTTTATTGAACAAACTTGCCCGCTTATGAACATACGCATCAAACAGCTCTGCGTTTTCTATTCTTTCGACTTTTACAACTTTCAATTTTTTGTACTTCAGGTCTTTTAATCCCCTTGCATCTTGACCATGCCCGAATTTATCTTCACGCCATGTTTTCTCAAGGAGTTTTTCAATCATTTTAAATGTATCAGACGATTCAGGGATTTTAACTACTGCATAGTTTGGCTCCGGTTTATGGCTTGTTTCCAAAATCCACTCCTTCAGTGATTTTGTTCTGTCAAATCGTGTCCAGTATTCCGGTGTCACCGCGTTGTTTGAATATTTTTTCTTGAAAATCGTGATCTGGGTGTCAGGCATTGTTCCTGAAAAAAGTATACGGATACACGTATATTTAAAGAATGAGCAAAATAAAATATTGTTCTAAATGTTTGTGTATGTGAAAATTGTTTGCTTGATTTTTCTAATATCTATTGTTTAAGCATTTAGCGAAGTTATCTAAATTTATATAATTTGACAAATTTGATAAATTATAAAATGTTGGAAAATTCATTACAACATCATTATTCAGTTTTCAAAATGGACTGGTCCAGTGATGTCAATCCCTATAATAAGAGTGAATGGATTTAGACAGAAATGATTTGCTTGTTACGACAATTTGAAAATGTAATCATGGTAATGTCTAAACACTAAAAACCATCCTTTTTCGAAACTTTTGTCAAATAAAATACCAATGTTCTAAACTTATGTGGATATCATCATTGAACTTGACACGGTTCCAGCTTCGGTATGCATAGTTGTCAAAGAACCAGTCAGCGGGTATTCTAAAATTACTGAAATATCTATTTTTAGATAATCTTTACAAATATAGGGTTTATAAAAGAAAATATGGTGCAAATACAAACCATCAAGGAACATTTTGATTGTATCAAGTGGTGAAAATTTCTGAAAATATTTCCGATGCTGCCTATGGCAATCTTTATCCACACAAGCAGGACATAGATCATAATCAGGACATTCACTGCAGTGATATCTTATCCCTTCAATAGTGGCATCACATTCATTACAACCAAAACCCAAAAACAATTTTGTCTCCTTTTTTCCCTCAATAAGAGCTTTAACTGAAATATAACATATACCCTGTATACTTTCTTGTTAGTTTGTCGTAAATTGGTTTGATTTCATTACAAACATATAAAATATCTTTCATGGTTAAAAAATCATATGTTATTATATAAGATCATAAATTCATTAATTTGCATGTTCAAAGCTCCAGCCTGAAAGAAATTTCAATGACTTCATTTATATCCTGGTCCCGATTAAAACCTCACACTCTGTAGTTGACCTTTGTTTCCTTGTAGACAACCTGGTCTTCAATAGTGGAAACCCACACCATGCCGCTAGTCCTGAATATTCCCAGAGTATTCTATGAGTAGTTATGTCCAGCGGTACAATATCATGACAGAATATCAATAAATAAACTAAAAAGATACAAAGACAACCATGACCATACTTTCCTGATTTTGGACAGGCGCATTAAATCAGTTTTCTGGAGCTCAAACCCTCCCCCTTCTCTAAATATTGTCACGGAAAACTAAAAAATAGTCCATATTCCCACCTTCCATGGTGACCCAGAGCAAAGAAACAAAGCAATTAATAGCCATGCAAGTGCTTGCAGTTACTAGTAACTGAAACCAAGCTCAGATAACATAAGAGAAAGATTGAATCTTCAAGACTATATGTACCATTCTTAGGAAGCATTAGTCTACTTCACCCCAGCAAGCTGGAAATTTGATGTAGAAACATCATAATCTAAAATGGCATAACTAGAAGTTATATAAGGCCACAAACTGGACAAGTAAATCCATGATTTAAATGTTAATTCATGAACTTATAGCATGGACGGATGGAGGAATTATTGTTTAGCGTCCAGTGGCAACCAGGTGCATATACGACGAGATTATGTTGATATAACAATGAATATGGTTACACTCCTCTAATTATCTTAGTTTCAGAGAAATGCACCCCCAAAATTTTATTAATTATTAGAGTTGGTAAAGTTTGACTACATGATAGATAAATAATAAATGTCTTAACCTCAAAATTGTAATATTGACTGAAAGAGGATAGATTTTAGTTTAAAAAATACGAAAACATTAGCTGATTTTGCTTCTGACAAGTAATGGGAGGTCATAAACCGGGACTTGTGAATTGACATGTGGTGTGTAAAACTTTGACAGTGATAATCGGCACCTGCACTGGTCAGTTAAATTCCGAAAAAAAGAGCCGGAAAAGTAAACCTTTTGTTTCCCTCATATGTAATGGAATTTTATGCAGAATCTGAAAAATTAAGTCTCAATTGGATTGAAACGCTGCATCAGACCTCAATTCTAAGCCGAAGTGGAGTGAAAATTAACATTTTTAAAGCCTTTTTTATGAAAATGTTTGAAATGTTGCTATGCCAACTAGGTTTCCATGGATATTTTTTATTTATTTTATCATGATTGAAACAATGCAAACATAATGGCCTTTCAGAATATATATATATGTATATGGGTATTATTTACTCTGAAGATGGCACAAGACCATGACATTTGTTAGCTCACTTCACATAGAAAATGGTACTATTAATTTGTGGAGTGCAACCATATGATCCCTGTACTAGAGCCGAATTTGTAACGTTCAAATGTCTGCCTGTGGACAGTTACCTCGTAAAAGTTTTATTTCTAAGGACAGACACTAACTTCAGTTTATAATTTATCAGGTTAATCTGAAAACTTGTAATTGTTTCATCTGTAGATGAACAAACGCTTTATAGTTATATTTCATTATTGTAAATAGGGTTTGTATTATCTCAGTTCTTTACAGTTACTGTTACACCAATCTATGGAACTTTAACGAGAGGGACAGATTTTACAATTTGTAAACTTGCAAAGATAAAAAATCTGATTGGAGAAATATAGTGGTAAAAAGAAGGGGAAATATACCTAATCCATACACAGACAAAGCAGGGAAGACAAATGAACAACCATAAGCACAACAAATAAACACTTAAAAAAAAACAATGAACAACAAAAACTCCTATAAAAACCAGGATTGAACCCAGGAGCTCCGGAAGGGTAAGGGCACACGACTCGTGAAGTTCAACAAAGTCAATCCGGTGAAAGTCACAATTCAGTGGAGGCACATGAAATGTTACAACAGTGGAAATAGGGCCAAGATCATCTTAGATATTGGAACACTGTAACGGTCAATCAATCCGTGATGACGACCGTAAAATTTCCTAACTGGTAAAAATCACGTGCAACTACAAAAACAATTTAATTGCTATTCTTTTTTTTCCCCGATACACGAGTAAACATTGTCAAATGCTCTTCTTTTATAATTACTATTCTCAAGCAAACGAGGCGTTATCCTTAGACGTATTTTACTGATCTCCTTGGTCTGTTTGTCACAAGAAAAACGTATTAGATATAGATTACGATAATAACTATTACCATAACTATAACTTTGTGCGTACACATTGTGGACTGTTATTATTTTCAAGTCTTTTTATTCTTTTTTAATCGATTTTTCTTCAAGTATTTATTATTTGTATAAATATAAAATGTTACACATTAATTATATAAGTACAATGTATCTGAACATCGATAAATAAATTGAGGTCTCGACAGTACGTAATTTAAGATATCGTTTTACTCGGACACCTACAGAGATTTTAGATTTACCGGAATTGCCTCCGTTCGTAAGTAGGAAAATATTTCATCCCCCTTTAACTCGAATATCGTCTATCTCGATTTTTTTTTCGCGGTCTTACCGACTTCGAGAGTCGACTGTAGATCGCCCATCACACAAAATACAAGCTATCTTCAGACGAAAGATATTTTAATAGTACATCATAATTGGTATAGGAATATTATTTACCACTTTGAAATATTCACTTAAGAGCTATCAGTTTTATTGATTATGACGAAGCAGTTAATTAATTACTCATACATATATCAATCAACAACAAAAGTTGAACGATTTCGCAATTTCAAAACTTACCTCCAAGGAGCAAATTGATCAACACGGCATCCCCCAGTACAGGCAACATTATCTCCGCCATTCTTATTTATTGCTGAAATAGAAATTAAAAGTATATCTTAAAAGGTTATGTGACGTATAACAATATTATTACAGTATCGGGAAAAAAAATATTGGTTGGGGAGTAGCCAAGCTATGTGAAAAAAAGGCCGCGGAGTACTGAAATAAAATAAAAAATACCTTAATGTTTGCATACAAGATCTCCAACTCTAGGTTATAGTAATAATCATACCCAATATCTCTCTACTGGACCTAATATACTGGTACCATCAACTACTTTATCCGTGTTCCTTTTGCAATGTTTCAACATAAAAAGTTCCTATTTTAAACATAAAGAATAAACGAAATGCAATTCTAAAGAGTAAAGTAAATCATTTCATTCATGTTTTCAAGTAAATTGTATTTTCGACGGAGAAAAACAGAACATTTTAGGATTTTAATGCTTTTTGCAATTTACAAAGGTCGATTTCTCCGTTGATTTTACAGTTGAATTTTCTCCGAAAAATCGAAATAATAGTAAAATAAAATGTGTTAGGTCCATGGTCATTGATTGTACTTAACACTAAAGGGTTGTATTAAACATTATTTCAAAATTAGTTCATAAATGTACTTACATTCAGGTATAAAAAGGTTGATGTTTCCTTTCAAGTATGGAGTTTATTTTTTCCTTGTATTGCATAGATTTATTTTTATTACTTCTAAAAAATGATTACACTTCCTTGTATGCATATTCATTTGTTACCTTAATCTGTTTAAACATCCAAACGGGTGCAAGGTAAAAAAATCATTTATGAAACTGAGTTTTAATGACATCAAAATTTCGTATTCTATTCTATATTTCTAAAATAGCATTGCTATTTTGTTGTTTCCATACGATTTTTCCTCACGTATGGTTCTAAAAGCACCTAAAAATAAACGCGTAATCTGTCATACACTTCGTATTATATTTATCGCAGACTTCTTGGTAATCAGTGTTTAATTTTAGCGTTTTGGGATTTTTGTTTTTCTATACCGATGGTTATTGGTTTAAAAACACATTTTTGGAGAAATAAAACACGACTTCATTCTGCGTGTTCCGTAAATTGCAGCAAAACCACTTTCAAAAGTTTAGAGGAAATATATTTCGGAGAGAAATTTCTTCCAAGAAGAAATCTATATATAGGTTTTATTTTTAACCACAGTGGAGAATCCCAAACTCGTTTATAACTTCAATTTTCACCACTCGTGAAAGTAATTACTGAGTAAGGCTTTACTTTTTAAATGCCAGTGGAAATTTAACCAAAAATATTTCTCCCGTCAATGCATTCATTCTGTTCTTACTTTATGTTTTTTTACTATGTTTATTGATAAAACACGCATAAAGCCTATGGTTAAAATAAATTACTATAAGTATTTCTCCAATAAAATAGCCGTATATGTAGTCAGTTTCTGGGTTTACCTGCTTGAATATTTTCAGCTGTCAGTGTTCTACATGTACGAAATTGACTCCTTTTTCAATATATTTTGGCATCAAAGATGTCCATACTTTTTCAAATCTTTACTCCTCAGTAACGCTCACGACTAGAAAGATAAGTGTGTTAAATTGGAATATAAACCATTTAAAAATTAGTGCAAATTCTGATATAAATCGGTACATTTCCCAGTTTTGTTTATGGAGTGCACTCTGAGGTTCCACGGCCCTATCCAACTTAAAATGAAAAAAAAATATTTCAGTCTTACACGTACATTTGGATTATCGCCCTCTGATACCGCTAAGGGAGGGGTCTTTTTCTGGAAACACGTGAATTAAAATGCAAACAGCTCAATTCTAAGATATGCAATGTATTTGAATTGCATTTGTATTGCATCTAAAGGCAAGAGGTTTGAAATAAACAAATATTAAATTGTGTTAAAGATCTTGGAATGACAATAGAGATCTAAACGTTTCATATGTACGTGGGTGTATATATGTACTTTTCTTTTTGTAAGCTCTTTTCAGCATCGGAGGGGGAAGTTATTCATTCATGCATAATTACATGTTTTTAATGGAATGTATAAAATTCATGACGTTTCTGACTTATTTTACCAATTTCATTCTAAATCAACTACATTTCGAAAAGAGAGAGAGAACATATTGACGAACAAGAAGTACAATTTGCAAAGTTAAATTTCAAAATAACACTACTAGAACATAGATAATTCTATTGTAAAATTTTGTATGGAATATGTGGTTCTGTGTATTCTATTTAACCATTTAAATGTGTCTTTTCCAAAGTGCTAATTGAACTTTGTTTCTTTTCAAAAAAACCTTTTAGCAAACATATTCAACATCAGGTTCAAGTAGAATCACTACAGCGTACACTTTTTTCAATTAAAAAGTTAATGAGGATGTGGAGTTGCTTCAAATTGCAAGACCTTAGATTTCACAAGCTTTCTAATATTTTTAAAAAGTTTTAACTATCAACATGTTTTAGTTAATTATCTTTCTTCCAGAAAAGCCCCCGTAATTCTGATCCTAATTCCTATTCTAATATTGTGTGACTAAATGCAAAAAAATCCACAGAAACTTGGAACTACCTTGAGTCTATTGCTGTTGTAAGCTTTGTATATAGGTAAATGAAGTTTGTATCAAGACTGATACCAAGTACTTTTCAAAAATCCTTAAGGCCACAAATAACAGTTTTCTATAAACACAAGATCAGTAAAAAAAATACAACGAAAAATATTATTCAGCTTTGGACTACGATTCAGTCGACACTACTACATTGTATCAGGCCAAAATTCACAGTTTTGAAATTGACAAACAAACAACTGTTGAAGTGTTTTAAACTTCATATTCTAAAATGATTTTAAATCGATGACATATAGCTACAACTTTTTACATTTCTTATAGTATATAGTAGTAATATCATACATAAAATGCATTATACAGTCTGGAAGCTTCATAGATATTTTTAAGAAAAACGAATCGCACATCCGTTAAGAAGTGAATATACTTTTTTTTCGAATAGAAAAGTTATACTGTAAAGCTTCGTGCATAGGTCCTTTTAAGATGCCTTTGTCTTAACGCTAGTCTAGTTATTTTTCAAATATTTGAATTTGCTCTTAAAAGTTTAGATTTTTGTTTGTTTTAAACAGTAATTTAGAGATCTTGTGCACAACTGATGATATTTAACAATCCATTAGCTAAACAAACAATTTAAGCATTGACAATCTAACATTTGCTGAAATCAACGTTTAAAACGAATTTTAAAATTTCAGAGAGAGATTTCTTCCAGGAAGAAATCTACTTATAGCCTTTTTTTTTAAACAAACTCTTTACGACTTCAATTTTCACCACTCGTGAAAGTAATTATTGAGTGGGGATTTACTTTTTCAATGCCAGTGGAAATTTAACAAAAAGTATTTCTATCGTCAATGCATTCATTCTGTTCTTACTTTATGTTTTTTTTACTATGTTTATTGATAAAACACGCATAAAACCTATGGTTAAAATAAATTACTAACTATAAGTATTTCTCCAATAAAAAATCCGTATATGTAGTCAGTTTTTGGGTTTACCTGCTTGAATATTTTCAGCTGTCAGTGTTCTACATGTACGAATTTGACTCCTTTTTCAATATATTTTGGCATCAAAGATGTCCATACTTTTTCAAATCTTTACTCCTCAGTAAAGCTCACGACTAGAAAGATAAGTGTGTTAAATTGGAATATAAACCATTTAAAAATTAGTGCAAATTCTGATATAAATCGGTACATTTCCCAGTTTTGTTTATGGAGTGCACTCTGAGGTTCCACGGCCCTATCCAACTTAAAATGAAAAAAAAATATTTCAGTCTTACACGTACATTTGGATTATCGCCCTCTGATACCGCTAAGGGAGGGGTCTTTTTCTGGAAACACGTGAATTAAAATGCAAACAGCTCAATTCTAAGATATGCAATGTATTTGAATTGCATTTGTATTGCATCTAAAGGCAAGAGGTTTGAAATAAACAAATATTAAATTGTGTTAAAGATCTTGGAATGACAATAGAGATCTAAACGTTTCATATGTACGTGGGTGTATATATGTACTTTTCTTTTTGTAAGCTCTTTTCAGCATCGGAGGGGGAAGTTATTCATTCATGCATAATTACATGTTTTTAATGGAATGTATAAAATTCATGACGTTTCTGACTTATTTTACCAATTTCATTCTAAATCAACTACATTTCGAAAAGAGAGAGAGAACATATTGACGAACAAGAAGTACAATTTGCAAAGTTAAATTTCAAAATAACACTACTAGAACATAGATAATTCTATTGTAAAATTTTGTATGGAATATGTGGTTCTGTGTATTCTATTTAACCATTTAAATGTGTCTTTTCCAAAGTGCTAATTGAACTTTGTTTCTTTTCAAAAAAACCTTTTAGCAAACATATTCAACATCAGGTTCAAGTAGAATCACTACAGCGTACACTTTTTTCAATTAAAAAGTTAATGAGGATGTGGAGTTGCTTCAAATTGCAAGACCTTAGATTTCACAAGCTTTCTAATATTTTTAAAAAGTTTTAACTATCAACATGTTTTAGTTAATTATCTTTCTTCCAGAAAAGCCCCCGTAATTCTGATCCTAATTCCTATTCTAATATTGTGTGACTAAATGCAAAAAAATCCACAGAAACTTGGAACTACCTTGAGTCTATTGCTGTTGTAAGCTTTGTATATAGGTAAATGAAGTTTGTATCAAGACTGATACCAAGTACTTTTCAAAAATCCTTAAGGCCACAAATAACAGTTTTCTATAAACACAAGATCAGTAAAAAAAATACAACGAAAAATATTATTCAGCTTTGGACTACGATTCAGTCGACACTACTACATTGTATCAGGCCAAAATTCACAGTTTTGAAATTGACAAACAAACAACTGTTGAAGTGTTTTAAACTTCATATTCTAAAATGATTTTAAATCGATGACATATAGCTACAACTTTTTACATTTCTTATAGTATATAGTAGTAATATCATACATAAAATGCATTATACACTCTGGAAGCTTCATAGATATTTTTAAGAAAAACGAATCGCACATCCGTTAAGAAGTGAATATACTTTTTTTTCGAATAGAAAAGTTATACTGTAAAGCTTCGTGCATAGGTCCTTTTAAGATGCCTTTGTCTTAACGCTAGTCTAGTTATTTTTCAAATATTTGAATTTGCTCTTAAAAGTTTAGATTTTTGTTTGTTTTAAACAGTAATTTAGAGATCTTGTGCACAACTGATGATATTTAACAATCCATTAGCTAAACAAACAATTTAAGCATTGACAATCTAACATTTGCTGAAATCAACGTTTAAAACGAATTTTAAAATTTCAGAGAGAGATTTCTTCCAGGAAGAAATCTACTTATAGCCTTTTTTTTTAAACAAACTCTTTACGACTTCAATTTTCACCACTCGTGAAAGTAATTATTGAGTGGGGATTTACTTTTTCAATGCCAGTGGAAATTTAACAAAAAGTATTTCTATCGTCAATGCATTCATTCTGTTCTTACTTTATGTTTTTTTTACTATGTTTATTGATAAAACACGCATAAAACCTATGGTTAAAATAAATTACTAACTATAAGTATTTCTCCAATAAAAAATCCGTATATGTAGTCAGTTTTTGGGTTTACCTGCTTGAATATTTTCAGCTGTCAGTGTTCTACATGTACGAATTTGACTCTTTTTTCAATATATTTTGGCATCAAAGATGTCCATACTTTTTCAAATCTTTACTCCTCAGTAAAGCTCACGACTAGAAAGATAAGTGTGTTAAATTGGAATATAAACCATTTAAAAATTAGTGCAAATTCTGATATAAATCGGTACATTTCCCAGTTTTGTTTATGGAGTGCACTCTGAGATTCCACGGCCCTATCCAACTTAAAATGAAAAAAAAATATTTCAGTCTTACACGTACATTTGGATTATCGCCCTCTGATACCGCTAAGGGAGGGGTCTTTTTCTGGAAACACGTGAATTAAAATGCAAACAGCTCAATTCTAAGATATGCAATGTATTTGAATTGCATTTGTATTGCATCTAAAGGCAAGAGGTTTGAAATAAACAAATATTAAATTGTGTTAAAGATCTTGGAATGACAATAGAGATCTAAACGTTTCATATGTACGTGGGTGTATATATGTACTTTTCTTTTTGTAAGCTCTTTTCAGCATCGGAGGGGGAAGTTATTCATTCATGCATAATTACATGTTTTTAATGGAATGTATAAAATTCATGACGTTTCTGACTTATTTTACCAATTTCATTCTAAATCAACTACATTTCGAAAAGAGAGAGAGAACATATTGACGAACAAGAAGTACAATTTGCAAAGTTAAATTTCAAAATAACACTACTAGAACATAGATAATTCTATTGTAAAATTTTGTATGGAATATGTGGTTCTGTGTATTCTATTTAACCATTTAAATGTGTCTTTTCCAAAGTGCTAATTGAACTTTGTTTCTTTTCAAAAAAACCTTTTAGCAAACATATTCAACATCAGGTTCAAGTAGAATCACTACAGCGTACACTTTTTTCAATTAAAAAGTTAATGAGGATGTGGAGTTGCTTCAAATTGCAAGACCTTAGATTTCACAAGCTTTCTAATATTTTTAAAAAGTTTTAACTATCAACATGTTTTAGTTAATTATCTTTCT
This sequence comes from Mytilisepta virgata, assembly GCA_028015205.1. NCBI lineage: Eukaryota > Metazoa > Mollusca > Bivalvia > Mytilida > Mytilidae > Mytilisepta > Mytilisepta virgata. Next base: position 5,458,585 of record CM051510.1, read on the forward strand.
TCCAGAAAAGCCCCCGTAATTCTGATCCTAATTCCTATTCTAATATTGTGTGACTAAATGCAAAAAAATCCACAGAAACTTGGAACTACCTTGAGTCTATTGCTGTTGTAAGCTTTGTATATAGGTAAATGAAGTTTGTATCAAGACTGATACCAAGTACTTTTCAAAAATCCTTAAGGCCACAAATAACAGTTTTCTATAAACACAAGATCAGTAAAAAAAATACAACGAAAAATATTATTCAGCTTTGGACTACGATTCAGTCGACACTACTACATTGTATCAGGCCAAAATTCACAGTTTTGAAATTGACAAACAAACAACTGTTGAAGTGTTTTAAACTTCATATTCTAAAATGATTTTAAATCGATGACATATAGCTACAACTTTTTACATTTCTTATAGTATATAGTAGTAATATCATACATAAAATGCATTATACAGTCTGGAAGCGTCATAGATATTTTTAAGAAAAACGAATCGCACATCCGTTAAGAAGTGAATATACTTTTTTTTCGAATAGAAAAGTTATACTGTAAAGCTTCGTGCATAGGTCCTTTTAAGATGCCTTTGTCTTAACGCTAGTCTAGTTATTTTTCAAATATTTGAATTTGCTCTTAAAAGTTTAGATTTTTGTTTGTTTTAAACAGTAATTTAGAGATCTTGTGCACAACTGATGAGTCGGCGAAAATTGATATTTAACAATCCATTAGCTAAACAAACAATTTAAGCATTGACAATCTAAAATTTGCTGAAATCAACGTTTAAAACGAATTTTAAAATTTCAGAGAGAGATTTCTTCCAGGAAGAAATCTACTTATAGCCTTTTTTTTTAAACAAACTCTTTACGACTTCAATTTTCACCACTCGTGAAAGTAATTATTGAGTGGGGATTTACTTTTTCAATGCCAGTGGAAATTTAACAAAAAGTATTTCTATCGTCAATGCATTCATTCTGTTCTTACTTTATGTTTTTTTTACTATGTTTATTGATAAAACACGCATAAAACCTATGGTTAAAATAAATTACTAACTATAAGTATTTCTCCAATAAAAAATCCGTATATGTAGTCAGTTTTTGGGTTTACCTGCTTGAATATTTTCAGCTGTCAGTGTTCTACATGTACGAATTTGACTCTTTTTTCAATATATTTTGGCATCAAAGATGTCCATACTTTTTCAAATCTTTACTCCTCAGTAAAGCTCACGACTAGAAAGATAAGTGTGTTAAATTGGAATATAAACCATTTAAAAATTAGTGCAAATTCTGATATAAATCGGTACATTTCCCAGTTTTGTTTATGGAGTGCACTCTCAGGTTTCACGGCCCTATCCAACTTAAAATGAAAACAAAAATATTTCAGTCTTACACGTACATTTGGATTATCGCCCTCTGATACCGCTAAGGGAGGGGTTGTTTTCTGGAAACACGTGAATTAAAATGTAAGTAGTTCAATTCTAAGATATGCAATGTATTTGAATTGCATTTGTATTGCATCTAAAGGCAACAGCTTTGAAATAAACAAATATTAAATTGTGTTAAAGATCTTGGAATGACAATAGAGATCTAAACGTTTCATATGTACGTGGGTGTATATATGTACTTTTCTTTTTGTAAGCTCTTTTCAGCATCGGAGGGGGAAGTTATTCATTCATGCTGAATTACATGTTTTCAATGGAATGTATAAAATTCATGACGTTTCTGACTTATTTTACCAATTTCATTCGAAATCAACTACATTTCGAAAAGAGAGAGAGAACATATTGACGAACAAGAAGTACAATTTGCAAAGTTAAATTTCAAAATAACACTACTAGAATATAGATAATTCTATTGTAAAAGTCTGTATGGAATATGTGGCTTCTGTGTGTTCTATCTAACCATTTAAATGTGTCTTTTGCAAAGTGCTAATTGAACTTTGCTTCTTTTCAAAAAACCTTTTAGCAAACATATTCAACATCAGGTCCAAGTAGAATCACTACAGCGTGCACTTTTTTAAATTAAAAAGTTAATGAGAATGTCGAGTTGCTTCAAATTGCAAGACCTTAGATTTCACAAGCTTTCTAATATTTTTAAAAAGTTTTAACTATCAACATGTTTTAGTTAACTACCTTTCTTCGAGAAAAGCCCTCATAATTCTGATCCTAATTCCTATTCTAATATTGTGTGACTAAATTCGAAATATTCCACAGAAACTTGGAAGTACCTTGAGTCCATTGCTGTTGTAAGCTTTGTATACAGGTAAATGAAGTTTGTATCAAGACTGATACCAAGTACTTTTCAAGAATCCTTAAGGCCACAAATAACAGTTTTCTATAAACACAAGATCAGTAAAAAAAATACAACGAAAAATATTATTCAGCTTTGGACTACGATTCAGTCGACACTACTACATTGTATCAGGCCAAAATTCACAGTTTTGAAATTGACAAACAAACAACTGTTGAAGTGTTTTAAACTTCATATTCTAAAATGATTTTAAATCGATGACATATAGCTACAACTTTTTGCATTTCTTATAGTATATAGTAGTAATATCGTACATAAAATGCATTATACAATCTGGAAGCTTCATAGATATTTTTAAGAAAAACGAATCGCACATCCGTTAAGAAGTGAATATACTTTTTTTTTCGAATAGAAAAGTTATACTGTAAAACTTCGTGCATAGGTCCCTTTAAGATACTTTTGTCTTAACGCTAGTCTAGTTATTTTTCAAATATTTGAATTTGCTCTTAAAAGTTTCAATTTTGTTTGTTTTAAACAGTAATTTAGAGATCTTGTGCACAACTGGTGAGTCGACGAAAATTGATATCTAACAATACATTAGCTAAACAAACAATTTAAGCATTGACAATCTAAAATTTGCTTAAATGCGTCTCTACCGTAGTGAAGTGTAATGGCATCTACTTCAGTAATAATACTTACTTAGATTTACAGTTTCAGGCGGCGCCTAAGATTTGTGAGATACTCATAAAGTGTTGATTTGAGATCAAGTTTGACATCAGGTTTTTGTATTAGTATTTAAATATCAAATAAACTTACTTTACCTTTAGTTAAATCAACTTTTAAAACGAATTTTAAAATTTCGGAGAGAGATTTCTTCCAGGAAGAAATCTATTTATAGCCTTTATTTTTAAACAAACTCTTTACGACTTCAATTTTACTGAGTGGGGTTTTACTTTTTAAATACCAGTGGAAATAAAAAAAATATATGTCCCCTGTCAATGCATTAATTATGTTCCTACTATGTGTATTGACAAAACATGCATAGATAAATTACTAACTATGAGTAAAATAAAAAAAGTCGTATACGTAGTCAGTTTCCGGGTTTAATTGGTTGCATTGTTTGAGCTGTCAGTGTTCTACATGTACGAACATTGACTCTTTTTTTAAAATATATTTTGTTTGGTATCAAATATGTCCATACTTTTCAAATCGTTACTCCTCAGCAAAGCTCACGACTAGAAAGATAAGTGTATTAAATTGGAGTATAAACCATTTAAAAACTAGTGCAAATTCTGATATAAATCGGTACATTTTCTCAGTTTTCTTTATGGAGTGCACTCTAAGGTTCCACGGCCCTATCCTACTTAAAATGAAAAAATGCAATTAAAGTGTAAGTAGCTCGGTTCTAAGATATGATGCATATTTATTGCATTTGTATTGCATCTGTATTGCATCTAAAGGCAACAGGTTTAAATAAACAAATATTAAATTGTGTTAAAGATCTTGGAATGACACTTGAGATCTAAACGTTTCATATGTAAGTGGATGTATATATGTACTTTTCTTTTCGTAAGCTCTTTGCAACATCCGAGGGTGAAATTATTCATTCATCTGATATATATATATATATAATCATTGCTGGATTACATGTTTTCAATGGAATGTCTAAACTTCATGACGTTTCTCACTTATTTTACCAATTTCATTCTAAATCAACTACATTTCGAAAAGAGAGAGAACATATTGACGAACAAGTAGTACAATTCGCAAAGTTAAATTTCAATTGAATACATATACAAAATAACACCACTAGAACATAGATATTTCTATTGTAAAATTCTGTATGGAATATGTGGCTTCTGTGTGTTCTATCTAACCATTTAAATGTGTCTTTTGCAAAGTGCCAATTGAACTTTGCTTCTTTTCAATAAACCTTTTAAGAAACATAGAGAAATGCACAGTAATTCAACATCAGGTCCAAGTAGAATCACTACAGCGTACACCTTTTTAAATTAAAAAGTTAATGAGGATGTAGAATTGCTTCAAATTGCAAGACCTTAGATTTCGCAAGTTTTCTAATATTTTCAAACGTTTTAACTATGAACATGTGTTAGTTAACTACCTTTCTTCCACTAAATATAATTCTGATCCTAATTTCTATTCTAATATTGTGTGACTAAATGCAAAATAATCCACAGCAACTTGGAAGTACCTTAACATATTTTTTTGTGTGAATTAGTCTGAACAATTTCTATTTGTCTGAAATTTAATCGACATTTGCTGATTGAGCCTCGACTTAGTCTGAACTGTCTCGGCATAGTCTGAACTGTATCGACTAATGCTAAACCAGTCTGAACATATCTCGACCCCCAACAGGGGTTCTAACATGTCTAAACCTAGTCCAAATTTGTTTTAACTTCATCAACCTGTGCCGGATGAAGTTTCAAATAGTCTATGCGGGATTAATTCTATGATATTTAAAATAAGTCTCATGCAATTTAACAAAATACTTATAAATATATTTTTAATTTGTCTCAAGAAATTATGACCTGCTGGAATTAATTTCTTTGTTATTTACCCCATGTTGCATAAATGGCAATAAGAAAATAAGTAATAAAACAATTTATTTAATTTATTAATTATTCAAACAAAAATGGCACTGTGATAATTTCAGCATTAACTATTTTTTTAAATCTTCATACAATATACCTGGCAACACGTATCTTATTGCAAGTATTCTAGAAAGGTTAAAAAAATTCTACAAATTACCTTTTCATTCATAAATCATTCTTTTGGTGAGACAATTAAATGTTAAATTAATTAAACCCTGCAACAACATGAAATTCCTTTTGTAGGAAAAAAAAGTCACGGAAAAGGTGATAGAAGATGAAAATATTGGAAGAGTCTCGTTATAAACTAGATCAAACTAAAGCTTAAGAGGAGTTACTTTTAACTTTCGAGGAATATGGTGTTGTTGATGATGCCATATTATTGCTCGAATTTTGACAGCATTTATTGAATAAGAGGACATGTGCTTCATTGTAGTTACACTCTTTTGTATGTAATGACATACTCTGGATAACATCGTTCTCGACTATATACAATAAACTCTCTAAATATAAGTTTGGAATCGTTAACAATGCTATCAAAAAATCCAGTGTTTCCGATATTATGTTCTGTGTTAGAACAATTGTCTTGGTAGCAAGTTTTACAAGGTGGACGTTTCCAATCTTTCGGTTCGTTGGTCTGATGTACATATATTTCCCCAAGGCTGACCCTCATCAATAGCATGCACTTCTTGTCATGTTTTGTTCTGCTACCTGGCGCATCTGAAATGATATTTAATACTTTAAGTTAAATACCATATAAAGAACAATAAGCTTTTAAGCTTGAATAAAAAAAAATACAGATACATATGAATGGAAATTTATTACTTTTCAGCTCACCTGGCCATCACTTGGTGTACGTCGTCCGTTGTCGTCGTCCGTCGTCGTCGTCCGTCATCGTCGTAGACTGATTTTTAAGGATCTTCTCCTCTGAAACCACTTGGCCAATTGGAAAAAAACTCGGCAGCGATAGTGCTTAGGTGGTCGTCTTTCAGAATTATATCCAATGACACCGCTTCTCATCCAAGATGGCCGCCAGAGCCGAACATAGTTTAACATAGAACCCTATGGGAAATTTACTTAAAGATATTTTTTGACTGAACCCATTTGGCCTATTGGAACAAAAGTTGGCAGTAATGGTGCTTGGGTGGTCGTCTTTCAGAAGAATTATATCCGATGACACCACTTGTCATCCAAGATGGCCGCCAGAACCGAACATAATTTAACATAGGACCCTATGGGAAATTTACTTAAAGATCTTCTTGTCAGAAACCATTTGTCAAATTGAAACAAAACATGGCAGCAATGGTCATGAGGGTGTCCTCTTTCAGAATTGTATCCGATAACCCCACCCGCCACCCAAGATGTTGGCAAAAGCCGAACATAGTTTAACATAGGACCTATGGGAAATTTACTTAATGATCTTCTTGTCTGAAACAACTTCGTCAATTGGAACAATACTTGGCAGCAATGGTCCTTAGGTGGCCCCTTTTCAGAATTAGATCAGATTACCCTGCCCACCATCACATTTGTCGGCAAGAGCCAAACATAGTTAAACATACAAGATATAGAACCCGATGGAAAATTTACTTAAAGATCTGAAACCGTTTGGCCAATTGGAACAAAACTTGACAGAAAGCGTACTTAGGTGGCTCTCTTTCAGAATTATATCCGATGACCCCGCTTGTCATCCAAGATGGCGCCCAAATCCGAACTTAGTTTAACATAGGATCCTACGGGAACTTTACTGGCAATGTGATGGATGCCGTACTTATATTAAAAAGAATATTTTATTTAATGTTCTTAGACTATAACATGTATAAAACTAGGACTAATATAATCCCATTTTGTTCAGGTAACAAGAAAAGCTTGGTTTTTTTGTCAATCAACCCGTAGTGTTTATGTTGTAAATTAGACAACAATAAATAGCGAAGTCTTCCGTCATCAAATTCACGTGAAGGCTAGTATTGTTAGATATGTGCTGTCTTGTTCTAGGGTTGTTTATTTCATTATGCGCTTTTTATTCATTTAATTATACATGTATCCTTGTGGCGTTTGTTTGTTGTGTTCCATTCTCCTGACTTACTCTTTTCCTTTGACTTCGAATTTGTGAATTCCGCCCCACCCGCCCTGTTTCGATATTCTTTTGTCAATATTTAAGCAATATACGTCTCTACTCAACCAAGAAAACTTAACTAAGATTACATCGGAAATTTGACCAAATAATTCATACGAGGAACTATGTGTTAATGGGTTAAAAAGGAGGCCGGGCGTGTTTAAATATCACTGATCCTGCAGACATTGTTCAATATAATTATAAAACATTGACCAGTAGTTTTAAACATTAAATGAAATGATTTTCACCATGTCTTAAATTTCAATATGATGACAATTTGATAGATATGTTTATTCATATCTATATTTAATTTTTAAATTTTAATTTTTGAGTGAAAAGTTTAGGAAAACGTTAAAAAGAAAAAGAGTTTTCGAATATTAGCAATGAAATAATTATCAATTTGGTTATATGAAACTGTAATCACAACCTTCATGTAAAGAATGTGAATAATTCGCGAAATAACTTTTTGAAAATGGTACGGATTTTTTAAACTTGTGTGTCAAATTCATGTATCTATTTTGATTAGCTTTCCTATTCACCTATGAAATTGGCTTACCAGTTAAATTCTTATGTATTACTACTGAAGTTGACAATTCAAACTATGATTTTAGTGTTTACAATTTTTACCTATTAAGTAAAAAACACGGAGATGGAGTAATGTTTAGATAAAATATTTTTATTTTTTAAAAAGGGTGTCGTTTTATAACCAAAGTTTAAGAAATAAAGGTTTCCATTATAATGCAAATGTGCAAGACGCTTCATAAAGACATCTGCCTTGATCATTTCGGCATAGTGATATTTTTTTTCTACGCCAAATACAAACAGTAAAAATGAGCCATAAAGAGTATCGAAAAACGAATCTTTTTGTATTTTTATAATTTGTAAAATATGTGCGCACACGATTGTTTGTACAGCTTTGTTCTATGTTATAACGTTTTGTTAGTCTCTTAAGCTCAAAATTTTCATATGATTTTCCAATGTTTTAGAATCCGTCCCCTTCAAATGACCTTTCTTTCTCCAATCATAATGCATCGAGCCATGTTGAACAAAATTGGTGAATTTATAACCTAAGTCACAGACGAGTAACAATTATCATTCATTAAATGCATTAATTTCATGCATGTCATAGTATTCAGTGCTGTCTAGTAAGAAATCTCATGTGTAAATTTATTTAGCCAGTAGATTTTAACACAATTTACAGAGCCCGCTATTAAAAATTAGTATGTACATGTTAATTGTGTCTATACGCCTAAACTTTATACCAATGCACGTATAATATGAAGAAGACAAATATGGATTTTTCAAAATATGTCACAGGCCTAGTTCAAATTAAAGTATTAATAAATTATGTGAAAAGGTGGTAAAGGGATAGTTTTTCAAAATAATACAAAATCAATGTTCCTTAATTATATTTTTATGATATTATAATTATTATATTTATTCATCTTGGCCTAATTTGTTTTGTGTGGCCTTATAACATGTATAATATGCTTACATAATACTTATAGTTGTTTACCAAATAATGTTATAACTGTGCAGTTTAGAAATCACTGGAACAATAATAGATACTGATGGAATGATTAGAACTCTCTATTCGACTTACATGATAATTCTGGAATGATCATAATATACGACGTGTAATTCAAACTTCTACCGTATTCTAGAAGTTTCTTTTCTAGAGTTTTCTACGAGGATCCTTTCTACTGAGTGTTCTATAGATTTCCGTGACGACTATATATACGGACATAAAAGTTAGACTTTCAGATCAGGTCAGACATTAACATTCTTGTGTTCTCAAATGTTTGATTGACACACTTTTATTAACGTTACACACATCATACTAGATTGTGACTGATTGGACATAATAGTCTGTTCCCGCAACAGTGACAAGAAGAATTCCGGATAAAGAAAAGACAAAGGATCGGACATATATATTTTAAACAGTTGAGATGACATTTCATTTTGTATAATATTTCTTGTAAATGTGTACATAATAAATCTTGTTAAATTTTATTATTGATTGGTGACTTTTGTTGGCTACAATTAATAGGTGATATCTGGCCGTAACGATATTGTATGTATTAAGTTTTGAGACTGTAAGTCTTTGAAATTTTTAAGAATCCATATTTGATTCACACAACGAGATGAGTAGAACCTTATCACAGTAGCTGTTGATACCGTCCTTAATTGCTGTAAGTTAAGTAGTAAGGAGTTTGAAAGGGGTTTAGTGGTGCATTGAACGAGCCTGCTATGCATCTTTGTTTGTATGGAGACTAGTGAAATTTGGGTGTCCCGTAAGTTGGAGGGAGGATAAAACTGTGACCACAGCAATACCGAAGGAAGATGGAACAAATATTTGAATATTGATAATATCTTCTTTTTATGGCGTAGTCTGCGTGTATTGAATTGCCAACATATGTCTCCTTGATCAAGCACTAAATATAGTGTCCTTTGCAGAAAAAAATGAAGCATCAAAGGTCATCTCAAACTTACCCCTAATCAACAACAGTAGACCCGTATGAGCAGTGACGTAGTATACATGATGTATTAGATTGTATTTAAAGACCTTAACATATAACTTAACCAGATATAAAGTAATTCATTTGTAATATGTAGGTCAAGGTTATGGCTGGAACTTTATTACCTAAATAGTACATTTATGTCACATATTCAGTGATTAGGTACTTTTTAGTTACTATTAGAATATGTTAACAAAATTATGTGAACACATACATTACAAGGTATACATGTCAGTCTGGCACGTGTCACTTCACCTTGACCTTATTTTCATGATCCGGTGACCTCCATATATTTTTGTACTTAGGAATGTTTCTCAATACCCATCAGAGACAGGTAAACCATATTTGTTGTGTGAATACGTTGAAATGTGTACATGTCAGCCTACCAGGTTTCACTTTAACATGACCTCAATATCATGGTCCATCGACTTTCAAAACCTTTTCATGATTAAGTTTGTTTCTCAATAACTATAATAGATAGATCAATTATATTTGGTTTGCAGATACATTAGACGGGGTCTCGTCAATTATATTTTGTGTGCAGATCGACACATTTGAAGGTGTACATATCACCTGAGTCTAGCATGTGTTGCTTGACTTTAACGTAGATGATGTAATGTTCTTGAGCTTTAACAATTGAACAACCTATATACCAATTCTCTGTGTAGCAAAACTTGATTCCACTAAATATTTTCAGATGATAACAAAATTCTCATCGACCCCTTTAAATATAAACGTTTTGAGTGTAGATATCAGCAGCATTACATTCAGTTTTTATAGCATTCTGTGAAGGAATTTCCAATCAGATAGTTCAGTAAGCCTGGTGTATTATTGGCCCTTCAGGACAAAACAAATCTGATGAAACTCGTCGGTAAACTAAAATAGCAAGCACCGCTGACAAGAGAATGAAATCGTAGTGTGGATATCAATGTGTAATTATAACTTGGACACGAAAAGTCCAGGTCATATGCAGGTCATGATGATAAGGGAAATATTCTTTTACAGTCCTCTTAAACTACAATTGGTGGAAGAACACAAAAGCTACAGGCAAAACAAATTGTCTCTCTTTTGTCGAAATAAAGATATAATTTAATCATAGACGGTATCAAAACATGATTAACAAATAATTAATGCACACATATTGGTATAAATTTCACAATAACAAAAGGATTATTTTTAGACAGTGAAAATTCCTGCTTCTTTTGAAGCAATTTTTACTTATCTCTTTTATTTTGAGATTTTACCCTTCTTCACTAAAAACATAGATTCCGTGAATAAAAGGTATGCTTATATTACATTTACCTGCATACTGGTCTGATTTCGTTGAACTTTCAGCACAATAGATACCAGAACCGAACATTGCCCTCTCCGTTAGTCGACAATCTAAACCTTGAACTGCAATGACGTCAATCCTTTCTGCTCGGGTACCATGAAATAAGTAGCATTCATTTATCTCTGAATGTATATCTCGCGTAAGATCGCCATCATTATTTCCTACAAAAGATGTTAGAACTGGTCCTCTACGAGACTGTGAAATGTGCTCTAATTTCCTAATGGATCCTAGTTTGGTTGATTTGTTTAACAACCTTGACCTTTCTTGTGCATATCGTTCAAACAACTCAGGATTTTCTATTCGTTCGATCTTTTCTATACTTAGTTCTGTGTACCCTAACAGTGCTAATCCTCTCGCGTCTCTTCCCTGAAGAAATATATCATCCTGCCAGGAATTGGCAACAAGATTTTCTATTTCTATATATTCACTTGAATTGTACGGTACTGTTATCTTTCTGTACGTATGCTCTTTGTCCAATATATCTACATTCCACTCTCTGAGAGTTTTACCACTGTGATATTCTGTCCAATACGAAGGTGATGTTAGTTGTCCTGTGTGATGTTTATGTTTTCTTCTGTTTGACTGCGGGATATCCTCTAGAAATTTGAATTTGCATCATATTATGCGACACCTATATAACGTACATACCGTTCACCATTTTAATAAATTCTAGCTTGCACTTACCTTGTCGATATTTATGATCCTCATACTGTATCAAATTTTATTCTTTGTGTACACAGTAGATCGTTAGAATAAAAAAGATATGTTTTTGGTACTCATTAAATCATAAAACTGTTTATACAACCACCTACTTTTCTATAAGTCAGACTATTCTGAATGTTTATTCTTTGTTTCTCTTTTGTCAACATTTTAAGATCTGTCAATCGGATAGCTTGTTATTTTTCAATTTTCCTCTTATTCATATATTAATTAACCATCCTAGACTTATTTCAGAGAAAAAATAGTAGGGAATTGTTGTCAATGATAGAATAGGACAATGCTATAATCAAGATAAAACGCAAACTAAGAGATACAAGTAGCCATCAAAACAGGGCAGGTGCAACCTCTACGTAACAACCTTTATTTGGAAAGAAAATTTATATGTTTAACCGCTATGCAAATAACTTTTTTATTGGAATATATTCTAAACGTTCACGTATAATGCAGAAATATATTAAAAATCATCTATAAAAACAGTTAAAAATGCACTGATTACACTTCGATAACCTTACCTTCTGAAACATCAGTCATTATGTCGCCTTGTGGCTCATTTTTATGCATTTCTTGGCGATATGATCCTGTTTCTTTTCTTCTTTCAACTCTTACTATATAAAAATTGAAAATGAAGCGATAAATATTCTTTGATAAATATTTTGATTCACATATCATATGGAAAATGCATGTGAAAACTATGGAACATTCTCTTCAAACACACATTTCAATTTTGATTTGCAATTTTTCGTCGACTTTGTCATATGGTTTCACAAAGATTGGTTCATTATTTAGCTACACTGCTGATGAGTTGTCGGTCAACAAAATTGCCATACAACATGTACAATGCATCAAATTTATACGATATTTTGTAATACATTTTAGTAGTACCACTGGGTCTGAGTCACTGCTGGTGGACTGTAAGTTCCCGAGGGCATTATCAGCCCAGTAGCCAGAATTTGACCAAAATTTAGCAGAAATGTTTATGGCTCTTGCTTTTGATGCAGAGGTAACCCTTAGCTGAATTTGAATTCTTGTTTGTTTTAGTTGTTTTGGTTTTTGATAGTTGCTTTTTAGTTAATCATTATATCTTTAACGGGATTTCCAATATTTTGAACTCGAGCACTGCTGATGAGTTGTAAGTCAACAAAATGGCCATACAGTGCATCAAATTTATTCGGTATTTTTTTATACATTTTATTAGCACTTCCAAAGTTTTTGCCAAAAATCCTCTGGCAATATTGATGTTTTGAAATATACAAAATTCGATTTTAAACATTAAACATTATTTTTTACATTCCACATTTTGTCTTAAATAAATTAAAGATTAACAATAATATCTAATATTTTATAATTCTGTGCGCATTTATACATATCTTGAACCGTTTGATAAATTCTGATATCCTCACACGTTGTTTAAATGCTGGTGAAATTTCCCGTAAAAAACGTTCGAGGACCTTTCGGAGTTTTACATTGTCATGAGATAAAACTATTCTAAACTCTTGAAATGTATCCACTCTCGATAATTACAGTTTCATTGTTTTAAACTCTGTTCACTTGAACATGGGATTATGTTGCAGTTTTGTATGGGTTTCTATCTATTCACAAACTCTACAAATGTTTTGATGCATTATAAAGCCGTTTCTGTACGCATTTATACATCTCTTGACCCGTTTCATAAATTTCCATTTTGTAAGGCTTGCAGGTTAGAAATGAAACTTTAATTATCTCGAATTGATAAATTTCATAATCAACTGGTCATCCTTGTAGAATCTATATTTCTCCTATTCTTGACGTGTTTAATCGGTGGGATAAAAATACATAATATTTTTAACCACTTTCCGGTGATTGAATTTCTTCATGGGAATTCCCTGCGTATTTTCTACGTTTATTGGAACGTTAAAATAGAGAAGTTCCGAAATGGCGTTCATGTAAACTAAATGGTTAGCAATGGCATTTTCTTGAGGTTTTTGTTGAAAATCATATATATATGCCAATTTTCGTGCGCTTTTCTCAAATGTTGATTACGAACACTAGCTTCTCGACGATTAGAAAGCAAATCAAATCTATTTAATATGTTACATTTGTTTTCGTGCATTTTTGTAATAAACATAAAGTATATGTTGTGATTAAAGATTACTGTACTACTCTGAACTGACGAAATACATGTATAAACTATTAGTTGTGTATTATTATGGGAACAGCTTAATGCAACTTTAATAAGTTAAAAATATTACTTGTATAAATCATAAGAAGAAAGTTCATATTGAATACGTTAAATACATATAATTTATGATGGTTTCTTGTTATCATGCTCAACGCGATCCCAAGTCGAGTCAAGTCAAAGACTATAATACTGGTAACTTGCTGCTTCACTGTCAAACAAATACAAGGATTCCATTTCGATTAATAACGGTACCTTCTAAACAAGCCGTCTTTCTTGGGCCCTGTGGCTCAATTTTCTGCATTTTGTCACGATGTATTTTGTGATAACCCTTTGTCACACAGCTATTACACAAGTCATAATCAAAACAGGAAGTACAATGGTATCTAGTTTCCCGGATGGCTGTGCCACATAAGTCGCAGGTATAAGTAAGATGGGATCCCGTGTCGTTTCTTCTTTCACGTCTTCCTATGTAAAAATTGAAAAGGAAGATATAAATATTCAATGATGATGTTCTCATTCTCTGCCAATAACGGGGCATTTTGAGTAAGTTCAAAAACTGGTCGGCTTGGGAGAAGAATAATGTGTCTGGGTGCGAACTGTTGCCTTATGAACTATCAAGTTAAACATTCGATTCATGTTCAAAGCAGTGTTCATATTCATATCACAATTAACAAACTGTCACGGACGTTTAACAATACTTCAATGCGTCCACCCATGCTACGATTAATATATAAAAAAAGACTTTTAGAACCACATAAGAATTTTCTCGTAATGTATACAAACTTTCGTTGTGTGGTTTATGTTCATCATCCTTCTGCCTAGGATCAATTTGTGTCTTTTGCAGTTGTTGGGACAAGTCGTGAAGTGGGAAAACCTTTGTAAACATTGCTCCTATTCCTCGACAAAAGACTTCTTCAAATAAATCACGTTCCGGGTCTTTATGCATCATCTCACAATCACTTTTCCAATTTTCTCCTACATTGAATTATAATAAACGATTTGATTGGTTATTATCAAACAGATTTATATTAAAATTCATCGTGTATAATTCACATATGTTTCAAAAAAAGATATAATGATAGTAGTAACATTAGTAACATTTTTGTTGATGGTAAAATCAAGAAATACCAAAGGGATATTCGAAGGAGGGAATAATCGAAACAACTAACAAACTCCGGAGAACAACGAAGACAAGACCAAAACAATACATGTACTCAATTAAAAACTAAAAACATATGAACAACATGAACCCCACCAAAAAACCGGGGGTAGACTCTGCTTCCTCTAGGACACCCGCCATCCTGCCCATGTGAAATCCGGTATGAGGAAGGGATAACATCAATGGAAGAGGTCCATTTTATTTGGGAATCGGTTTTTTCATACCTGTCAACCATGTTATGATGACATCCCCAAAACTTTAATAAGGATGATTACAACTTAGGAGCAACATACCCCTGTCTGAGCAACGTTTTAGTCGGGAGACGGGCTCTGTCCAGGAAGTCAATGTATATATCACAAGCTCTGGAATAACGTATGAGCAGTCTTTTCCAAGGAAACAAGAAACAACATTTTAATAAAAATGATGTTAGGGGAACAATAAAACTGGATGATCAACCTGACATACTAATCGATCAAAGCCACCCAATAGACAGAACTCCGGACAAAAAATAACATAAAAGTGCAAAATACAAAAACACAAACACAAAAGGGGGCCAGGATAGTCTGACTTGGTACAGATCGACATCTGATGGTGTCTGTAAGATTTGGGTACCAATAAAACCGGTTTAACCTCACCCCTGTTCAGTGTCTGTACCAGGGCATACTATCCTGACTCCCTGTTGTGTTCATGTTTGTGTTTTGTACTCTTTTATGTTATTTTTTTTTTGTCCGGAGTTCTGTCAGTTTGGTTGGTCATTATTGACTTTTCCTGTAATCAATTTTGTTTTTTATTTAGAGTTTACCCCTCCAACAGACATATCAGACAAAATATGAAATGTATAAGTCATTGGAAAGAACTATTCATCTATTCATCAGCAGATTTCTATTGAGAAATTAAATAATTTGAAAAACGATACATGCCACTGACAAAGAATGATGGTTATACCGACCTCTACTGATCTCCTTCATACTGTGTTTAGCATGAAATCCCATTTCTCTACAACTACTGCAAAGGTCATAAGATGGAAAACACACTGTGCATTGGTATCGTTTCCCACAAATTGGATACTCCCCGCACTCATCACATCCTACCCCTGGATGTATTTCCAGCCGATCCAAAGATCTTGCCATACTATAAAATTAGATAAAGGAATAAAAATAGTATGAACTACAAAGACTTTCTGTCGTTTAACAGAAACACTGAATATTTAGGCAGACTGATTTTAATCATTCGTGAGAATTCCTAATTTCAATGAGAAGAAAAATAAATTGTAATTTAAGGAATTTCGATTAAGACTTTTTTGTAAGGATGTTAATCAATATTATACGGTATTTTATGATACATTTTATTAGAATATTTTTATGTCAAACTGTAACACGTCTGACTTGTTATAATTCTAAATATGTCCTTAACTGCAAACCCTATCTGTAATCCCTACCCTTAACCCCAACAAAGACGTATCTGAATACATTACGCTAACGAAGGTGTATATATACAAATCAGCAGTGACAAGACAATATTGATATACGAAAATTTCTGCTGCAGATTCAAATGTTAAACTTAAGAGCAGGTAAAGTCCTTCCCCACTTGAATATTTTTTTTTTAAATTTAAGTAATTTTTACATTTTATGTTATACACAAGAAAATTTTTCTCCGAAAGGATAACTAAGGAATATGGAATCACATAAAATAACCGTAATTAATTAATCCATAAGGTAGATTGATTTTTATGCCTGTTTAAAAACAGAAAAAGCCAACGATGGAATACCAAATAATCAACACCAACCAATATACAGAACCAAAGACAAAAACATAAAAGAGAACAAACCATCAGTATAAACACAATAGATTCAGGATGTTCTGACTTGGAACCGGTTTTATGAGTACCAACCCCCTCCTATCTTCTCTATCGTAACATTATACTGTATAAAACATGCTATAAAAGCAAAAGATGTATAATGACCAACAAGGTGATCGCTTGCTAGAACTGCAAAATTTGGTCATAGACAGTACACAATTTAGATAGGAGGGAGAGAATGTGCCTCGGTTTAACTTTAAAACTAGCTCAGGCTATGATAGTTTCAGGTAGGATACTATTGCTGTATTACAGCATATACAGCATAGTATAAATTTACTATATCTAATATTAGTATCTTTGGATTGTTATTTTTTAAGGGTGTTCACTGCTCAGTTTCAGAATAACAAGCTTTTCCTAGCACTGGTAAATATTCATTAATTAATGAACTAAAAGAGCGAAAAAAAATTGTTTTCGAGATATAAGCCATTGAAAATTTGGCGGGAAGAAATATGCTCTCTTAATTTTACATAGCTTTATCATTGACAAGTTTTATTTCTCAAACACCATTAAATGATAATAAGGATTTTATTAGATTTTTCAAATGGATTATCATTCTGCGTGCAAAAGATTATGAAAAGAAAATGGGTGCTAGTGGGAAAAATAATTTGTTGCATTCAAATGGATAAAATCAAAGAATTCTGAACATCTGACAAAATTTCAAAAAAAACTATCAGCAAACATCCTTAAACGAAAAATGCTATCTCGTCAGAGACCTCAATAGACATGGCTAGTATTCCTGAGAGGCCAGTATCAATTTAAAGTCTTCAAGTCATTGGGAGAAACAGTAATATTTACAAATCTACACACAATTGCGTACTGTAGCCCTTACTGTGAACATATCTTAAGTAACTACCAAGTTTCTGTAGGATATTAGCGAGACGTTTGCCTTTATCCAAGATATTGTAACCTAAACTAGGACGTGAAAACCCGTTCATGATAAGTGTTTCACCCGAAACGGCATTTAGATAAAAAGTGTTGATATTTATTATAATAATTTTTAAATGCATTAATTAGGAAGCTTGGGAAATCTGTTACCTTGTATTAGAAATTAATTTCGGAAATTCCATAAAATGTGTTACAATTATTAATAACAATTTTTTTTCATGCAAGCAGCAGAACTTGTTATAAGGACAGACAATTTAATCGTGGAAGATTTACTAGAGGTAAAACAAAAACGATTTTGTTAGGGATTTTTATGAAAGTTAGGTAACAAGTACATAACATAAATATTATAGTGGGAATATTACTTTGTTAGCTTAGAACTTACAAATTGTTCAGTTTCTTTTATTTGTTGTTCAGTTATGTGTTTTCTAGAAATCTAGTTTTGAGGAAGGTGCTAGAATTATCTAATTCCTCTCATAATTATGAATCGATGAAGACCCGTTTAAAACAGTAGTTGTTAATATCATCACTGATTGCACTGTGACAAGCTTGCCAATTTATTTTAGAACGAGGGCGATATTTGGCCTCTTTAACATGTTTAAGAAGAGATATTTTAATCTCTTGATCTGTGACTATGTTTATTTCTCCAGGGACAATATGACCACGTGGACTGTAAATGTAAGGTGATTTTGTAAAATTGAAAGTGCCTTGGTAACTTTCCCTCCCTTTCGTATCAGATGTATGGAGAATTATTAAATATGATATCTCTATTCGTTTTTTTATATGAATAATGTATGAAAGGCATTTTTATTTTTGTATATATGGTTAAATGTGTGGAGTAAATATATTATTTATAGTATGATGCCATAAAATTTACTCAGATATGATAGTTTATTTTTGCACAAGGTGATATTGCTGAAATACTCCCTTTTAAATTATGAAACTTTTTAGGATATCGTTAGAGGATATATCATAGGTATATCTAATACTTAACTTCTACCTCATAAATGTGTTTAAGGTATTCGGACCATAATAGATCATGATCGAAAATTGTATCTCTTTTTGACCGTGAATTGCTGAACCAAACAAGCTGGAATTTTGTATAATTATATATTTTTCTCAAGTTGAAACACACTTTGTTGCTTATATGCAGTCTGTAAAAATAAGTTAGTTATATGGGCATTTCCGAAGTTTGCCGATAATTACCAAGGTCATTTAAATTGCGTTGTATGGAACATCCGGGAACTTTTGAATAATCGCATGAATCACGTGGTCATTTATGTTCCGGTACCTTAACTCCACGGAATTATTTTGAGAACCACTTTATTTGACTTACAAGCTAACTGCTATATAAATGTTGTAAATTAAAAACAATCAAAAAAATTAATTCTTAAATCGGCTTTGCATCTAAAATTTACCATATAAAACATAGGTCTTTAATAACACGTCGTTCGTTAGTAAGTCTACACCCGGTTTTTTGGTAGGGTCCATGTTGTCCATATGTTTTTAGTTTTTAATTGTAGTACATGTATTTTTTTTTTGTCTTGTCTTCGTTGTTCTCAGGAGTTTGTCAGTTGTTTCGATTTTTCCCTCCTTCGAATATCCCTTTGTTATTTCTTGACTTTACTTAACAAACATCAGACAACTTAAAATAACCACGAAATGTCAATAAATTGGTCAGAGCGATATCATTTGGCCTTCAAGTTTGTGTCTTATCTATCTTTATATATATATAAGTATATAAGTACAATCAAAGTACTGAAAGTACTGAAAATACTAATGATATATTTCACGATACCGGGGAGGTTCTTTGAAGTGCCGGAAAAATACTGAAGCAGTAAACGAACTGGTATTTGATAGGCAGCTATTTGGTTGGGAACTTCTGTATACGGTAATTGTTTATCGGACAAAAGTGAATTCTATGCAGCTAATATGAACGTAGTGAAGTTCATAAAACCATCAATTTAATAGTGATATTATTTTGAGAAATCGTAGGAAATGCGTTCATATTTGTTAAATTCATAAATTTGTGAAGCTCCTAAACTCGGGGAATTGACCTTGATACAATTCCAGTTGTGTTACGTCAATGACCACACTCTAGGCTGAAACTTCTACAGTTTTCAGCAATGAGCTTTCTGGGACCTTAAAAACAGTAAAGACATACAAAACTACAAAAAATAATGGAACAAAAAAAATAAAATATAACATAAATAAAAAGACAATGGCAACGTTATTTGCACTTTCGCATATATATTTTTATATCACTGTTATCAATTATGTCTGCAGTCTTCAGCTTGAGACGTGCATAGATTTTTTAAGAATTCACGTTTTTCCAGAAAAAGTTCCCCCTGGCGGTATCAGGGGGAGATAATTTAAATTTACGTGTAAGACTGAAATAATTAGCTACGTTGCAGGCTTAACAAAACATGTTTATACTATCAATAATAACACATGTAATGAACAAATACAAGGTGGTCGAACCTCGGAAGGTACGGTGCTATACGATAATTGAATATACAAGTGCTCAGCTGAGAAAAATGTTTATATAGGTAGAAATGCAGTTTTAAAGACATGAGTATGCAATAGAAGTTTTGTGACAATTAGAATTATAAACCTACTAAGGCATGCCATTTAAACTTTTTATTTAGAGAAATATTTGGACAAATAAATATAAACTTTTACCAAATATATTATTATACTTTTGTAAAGAAAATATTAAGAAATTTGTCGTTTTACACCTTTATACAAAGAAAAAAAGGAGAATGGAAAGAAAAGAATATCTAACATACGATTAAGGAAATGAAAAATTATTAAGAAATTTAATGATATAATGACGTATAATTATTTTTATTTTATTATCTTATTGAAATATAAAAAATTCAGGTAGTTTGTTTATAACATTCAACTTTTAAGTCTTTTATTTAACAATTATTTTTTTAAAGTAGAAGATATATGACTTATTCAATATTTTTAAACAACTTTACTATCTTAAATAAGGTATTATACATTTTATCTTATGTAAGGTGTTATACATAACATGTACGGTTTTTCCAGTGTTTTTTATCTTGTTACCTGAATATACAAAACTAATACCCAACGATAACAGGTCCCAAATATGGTGGCAGTACAACTACGTAAAGAAAATGGAGCCATACAAAGATGTGAAAGAATAAATCATAAAATAGTTATGGTTATTCAACACTTCGGGAGCATTTACATGTCATATTTTACCTTACATCTTTATAGAATACATTTCATTTGAGTTTAAAAACGTTTTTATTGAGAAAAAAAAATAACATGCTATTTAGACTTTCGATGTTTGTAGTCTGTCAGGTAATACACAAGTTTCTATAGATACTTATAAATGGACTCACATGGGTAAATGTCTTATTCAAATAAAGTTTATTGTGTTAAAGTTGATGAGCAGAATGAGCAAAAATGAATCAGAGACAGTCTTCACCATATGATCTGGTTTATGAAAACATAAATTTTCTTTTGATCTTCAGGTAATCAGATATTAATGTAAACTTTAATGATAGTTCTAATTTAATTAAAATTTTCAAATAATAATGTCACAACATTTCAAGATTACAAGCAATAGAAATCAATCACCAACAACTTTGTTAAAACAACCCAATTAAATTTTATGAATTATTATTATGATCAGTTTTAAAATTTCGTTATTATTAAATCAATATTTTATATGTTTTTTATTATTATTTGGGGTCCATATATTCAAGTTATAAACAAAACTATTGCAAAATCAGTTATTTCCAATCAACTGGAACATAAAGATGGTCAATTTATAATACAAATAGCAAACATTCTGATCTAACACTTTGACACACATGTCGTTATAATCTGTTGTGACATTAAGAAACGAGAGCATCTACAAGTTTAATTCTCATATTCTTTTCTGTTCTAAGGCGGGTTAGTACAAGACAATTAATTGGTCGATGCTTATAGTTTAACTTGTTTGCAAAGTGTGACGTATGGACGGACGGACATCGCATTTCTATATCCCGTACATCGACTTTTGGAGGGTGAAAAACATACTTAATATGACGATTGATTATAGGCGTTTGAAAAGATACATAAGACATGGAATTTAAGAAATTGTTATTTGCGTATAATTAAATATGTATCATATCAAGGAGGTAGGGAGGGAGGAGATTTCCCTGGTACGTTTTGCAAATAACTCTAAATAGAATACATTATATGTAAAACTTAGGATGAAAATTTTAAAGTACATTTTTTTACTAAAACAGGAAGTTTTAAATATATTGCGGAAATTCCTATTTATTAACAAAATCAATGTCTATTTAATAAAATAATAATGTATAATTTTTTTCTTGGTGGAAAAAGGCAAAACTTCAGTTAGAAATTCTTATACATGTCAACACAACTTTAGTTGTCAGATATTTATGAGTTATTATTATGAAATCGTTCATTCCAACTCAATTTTGATGTACATAATGTGCATTTTTTGTCGATTTACAACCCATCAGTAGTGCTCAAGACCAAAAATGCTAAAAACAAAAACAAAAAATCCAATATCTCAAAGAAAATAAACAAAAATTGCAAAAAAACATCTAAGGGCAAAGCTATCCACAATAAATATACTCCTTAGTTTTTTTTGTTCTTTTTTTATAATTTAATATCTTTATTAAAATATTTAAAACACCCACTTTCCGGATAGTATATATCAAAATAAATGTACCAGCAATATTAATGATAAGTAATCTTAGTCATTCAATATGTATCGAAATTGTTCTTACCTCCAACTGTCACGATCTATTAAAACACCATATTTATCTGTCTATTAGTTCATCTAGTTTGTGTAAAATAGATATTTTTATTTAAAGGAAGGAAATAAAATACAAGGAAATTTCATGAGAAATGTTACATTGAATATTAAGTATATATAAACGAAATAAAGTTTAATCATATTTATTTGATTCAGGAAATAGTCACTTCGGAATTTTAACCTATCATTCACACAGAGAGATGTAGGATAGTGGAATTCATCCCGATGGTCACATTTTTTTGTCAGACACGAGACTTGTCGTGGGTCTGACAATATATAATGCGATCCCGAGGATAGAATTCCCTTATCCTACATTTATATGTATGAATGATAAATTTTCTCCCATTGAAAATAAGAATGGCCGCCATGACGGAAAAAATCTTGTTACACAACAAGGGATTCTAAAGAAAAACTAACATCATAATCGGAAAGATCATACGCAATTTGGTTTTATACTAAAGTATAAAACTAGAAATTAAGTTCTAAATGAGAATCATATATTAGATCTATTTTTATAAGCAATTTGTTTTTTAATTTTTCCATCCAAAACCGGGAAGGTTGATGTTTTCTTGACGTTTTGACATTATGACATCGATGAAATGTACTGTGACGTTACGTTTTCTGTCTCGTAATGTCAGGCAAAGATATTCAACATGGGTGTCTTTTACTGGTAAACGTTGTCTTCAATCGCTTGTGTTTTAAAATAGCAAGATTTCTTTTTTTATTGTCTGCTTCCACTGCAGTTTATGGCGAAAAATATTGTTGTAATTTGAGACGTACTTTTAGTTTTATATAGATTCAGAGTATGTCAAACTAGTCAGGATTTTCTGATGTTGCAAGTTATTTTTTATATGTTTCACAATGCGTCAGAATTAGATTTCACTTGATATATACTCGAGTTATTTAATTTGTGTATAATAATAAACGAGATGTTAAAGGAGAATGTGTTGTTTATTTGTGAAATCTTCCTCGTCCGACCTACAGAAAATGTTACCATTTATTTCTCCGTGACGTCAAATGTTGCTTTGCAAAGGTGACTTTTAACTATGGCGCAATTGTGTTGTAAAATTGCTAACCAATATAATTAAAACAATCACGGCATTTTATAATGTTCATTGCCTTGCAGTATCATGTTTTATGGGCCACTAACAGCACATTGTACGGAGACGTTTGCATGTGGTAAGGTTACAGTTATATGGTCCATTAAACACGACATGGCACTCAATCAAGTGCTATAAGCTTGTTATCGTTCTTTTAAGTTGTCTTTAAATATATCACGTCTTAACCTTTCACGAACATAACTTATCTTTATTTTGAGTGTAGGCGATGACACTGATAAGGTATATAGGTTAGGGGTATTGTAATATAGTCTTACTTTTCTGTTTGAGGTAACCACAGAAAAGGTAAAGAATTAAACTTTTGCTGCGCTGTTTAACTTGCTTAATTGTTTAATTTGATTTTTCTTTTTTCTTTGTCATTTTTATTGTTCTAAGTATTCATAAAGATGTAGATAGTTTGCTTATAGTGTCAAAGTAACCGAATAATTATACTTGTAGTAGTTAATAAGGGTAAATTATATCTCTTTGTGAAAAGTGAATTAAACAATTAGTTAAATCCATTGACCATGTTGACACATCCCACTCTAATTGATACCGTAGTTTGAATTCAGCCTCCATGAAAATTATATTGGCATAATAGTGTCACTACACAGACAAATTACGAATTAGATGTAAAAGAAAACGCTAATTAAATGCAACTGAAATTGTAAGTTTTAAAGATTAAGTTGTATTTGGGGTCGTAGTAAGCGACTGACATTACATTGGGTTTAAAGGTATCATAAATTCCTTAAATTACGGTAATCGTTAGTTTATTAAAGAAATAATTGAGATTATGTTCCAATTAATGTCTCTTTAAATTTGATTACGCCAATTGAATCAAATGAGGTACAATCCCCGCTTGCCCCTGGAGAATCTGGACTCCCCATTTTTTTAAAGCGATCTTCAGAAATAGTTGTGTTTGCTTCCGCTAAAATCTTTAATTCCATTGTGATCATTTACAGTCAATGACTACTAACGGGTTTTGCTATTGTGCGTGTTTTTGTAGGCAAAGTTTTGAAACAAAAACAAGGTTTGTCATATAAAATGACTTTATTACAAACAATTAAATGTATAAGTCGTTGATTCCTATTATAGAGAAAATCCGCAAATTTTCCAGTTTCATGAAATTCGTTGATACCAATTTTGATGCACAAAATGTGCACATTTCGTCGATTTATGATTTATCGGTTGTGCTAAAGGCCTACGATGTTGAAAACCAAAACAACAATCCAAAAATGCGAAAATGACAGAGAGTTAAAGCCAAAACCATCTAAGGACATATTGTTCTCTGACATCCCACGGTCCAGGCCAGTATTTTACGAAAGTAAATTTTATGTACATTGTCTTCATTTCTTTGCTTCTGTGTCAAAGAGACAACAACCCGACAAAAGAGCAGAAAACAGCTCAAGGCTACCAATGGGCCTTCAACTCAGCGAGAAAATCCCGCACCCAGAAGCGGGTTTACAATAATTTTACCTGTACTAGAAAGTTGAATTGTTATAATATTAATCACTTATTTTTTCACAATGCTGTTACTTCCTAAATTGAACTGAGGTAGTAATTATGAATTCGTTTGTGTAAAATATATGTATTTTTTTTTTAATTTAATAAAATCTAAAGGGGTTTAACGATGGCTTTCCCGGTATATTCCAATACTGTACCAGTAAAAATTCTCAATGATCATTAATTTCGCCTTTAAGGTATAGCCTTTTGTACATTTGTATTACATAGGAAAGCATATTCATGACATTTTGTATTTATTTTATTCTTGCTGCTATAAATACTGAACAGCCTTTAATTCAATGTCAGTTTATAAGAGGAAATTCCAAGGCGGAACATATTAAGGTACAGGATCATTGTATCATGGTACACTTTTTTATTTGCTGGGAATACTCGTCCCTATAAATTATTCGTGCAGATAATCTTAGACCAATTCAATTTAGTGTCGTGTTCATTCAGTAGTTCTTTTAAATTAATTTATGGCTTTTAACCAATTGAATATATATTACAAAAAATTAAAATGCATTTATATTTCTATAAGACTACATATATTCATTATAGTAATAAAGGTTATTTTGAAGGAATTTATCAATGTGTAAACTCTGGCGATTCACTCATAAACTAGATAAAGCCTGAAGGACTTTATGCAAAGTTTGTGAGTGATAAGTCCGAGTTAACACTTGACAAAATCCGTAAAAATAACCTTTATTATTTATAACTCCAAAGTAATGCAGAAATATGACGTTTTCCATTTGAAATTAACATTTTCCTCATGCCCTATATTGCATGCGTACTTATTCATACGCACGGCGTCATGAAAGGAAATTATCAAGTTATAAATTTTTTACCGGAAGTTGGCATATGAAATTAATGCATTTGATGTTTTGAAAACAACATTGGAATTATACGCAAAAAGAATCACCTTTCTTGTTTACAGTAAAATAAGCTCAGGTTCCTAATTCTCCATTTTCTACTTCATTCATTGATCTAATGCGTCTCATTTTTAAATTTGGAGAACACATTGTGTCCTTAATGGTCGGCGATAAGAGCCTGTAGTACAAGCTACAATAATAGAACTAAGATACTTAAGCTCAATGAGAAATACCACAACGCATGATGGTGACCCTCCTTAATTAACAAATTTCGTTTTTTGAAATATTAAAATTTTTAAGTTTAATTTTCATTCCAAGTATAGAAATTTAGCCATAATTCAATTGGTAATATCTGACTCCATTAAATTATGATATGGTATCAAACATTGTCCGGGGCCAATTTCGATGCACTGCTCATTAACATTGCTCAGGGTCAAAATGTAGCAATTAAATATGAATAGATCTAGATATTGTAAAAAAAATACCAGTATTTAGCAGTATTAAAAAATAATAGAAATACTAAGGGTTCAATCCTTGTATTGCACATGGTAGATCTCCTTAGCTGAAATTTGGATTCTTATTTCGGTGTTTTTGGTTATGAGTACTTCTTGTTTAAAATAAGTTTGGTTTTTGTTCTTCCAAATGTTTCGGTTTTAATGCTGCTGATGAGAGGTAACTCCTTGAAATGCGTCGTATACAGCATGGTGTAAATTTACTCTATCTAATATTTGTATCTTTGGATTGTTATTTTGAAATACTAAAATAACCGCATAGGATTAAAATAAAAACCATGTTTTACTTCTTCACAACACATGATCAGAAGAATAATCAGATATAAAAGAAAGTTGGGTTCTATGAACATATAATTAAAACTTGTAGGAGAATCCTGAGTTTTAACTTGGTGGTCGGATATAGGGATTTTTATATTTTGCAACTTTTTTCAACCAAAATGAATTTGCCTCAATTTATAGTTATACCGGGTTGTCATTTGTTGCCATTTACATCTTCCTTTTTAACCATCTCGCAATATTTCTATCGGTAGTCTTAAGAATTTTCATATCTGATAATGCACGTCAGTTTTGTTAACTTGTTGTCACAGGTTTAAAGCAGGTAGGGGTTGAGTACTCATTAAGCTTGATCAACCACAACAGATTTTATTTACTTTCCTCAAGTCAGGCATGTCAGAAGTTGAATATTCACGGTATGCAGTTTTGACCAATAAGACTGGCGTCTAGGAAATTTTGTCCTCTCTTGACGGTATTCTTTGCATAATCTCTATTCAAATATGGTATACACATGTATCTGATAATAATTAGACCTTACGAAATACTTTTACGGTTTATTGATTACCACAAATTTTGCATTTCTTGGTAATGGGACTTGCACCAATTTTATAGCCATATCCCTTAGCTAAGACGTTAGAGTACAATAGTAATTTCAATTGAAACTATTCCAACAAATGATAGAAAGATAGTTTTTTAAACAAAGAAGATGAGTAATTCAAACAGAGGAATAAATTAATCAATAAAACTGAAATCTTGACAAATAGCTTTTTATTGTTATATCTATAATACAGAGTACTTATCCCTTCTTTCAGATGAATATTTCAAACATTATACTGCTGCTGCCAACAGTTCTTTTCATGACGTATCTTCCAATATGTCATGGAAGCGGTGAACTAGCGAAGGCCAGGGACGGTGCAAAATTTGCTGATACACTGAGTAATACTGGCAACGCTGTTCAAATGATGGCATTCTTTGCTACGGGATCGCCACTAGCAATGGCTTTTATAACTGGAACAGTTTCGACTATAAAATACATTCTTGGAATTCGGGGCCAAAGTGAGTCACAGACCCTGTTGGCTATCAAGGGAGTATATAATCAAATGGAACGTAGGTTTGATTTGGTGGACCAAAGGCTAGCAGAAATGGAGAAACAGAACAATTGGAATGCGGTCAAAAATGAATACAGCAGTATTCAAAAACATATTACAGAGGATACAAACAATTTAAAAAGCATTTATGAAGGCCCATTAGCTGCAAAGCAAAACGCCATAAATTACTTCAAAGGAGCATATAAAAGTCATTGTACTGGATGTGCTCTTAATGTGTATAATGGAATGATGGGAAGAGAGGGCGGTTTCACGACCGATATTTTACAAACTGCAAAAACTACCACAAATAATGATAGACCCGCGATGCAGAAATTCATGTTGGGTCTGTTTAAGCTGCTCGTCATGGCTGTCAATAACGAACTTTCTTACCGACAAATGATGTATAGCGATGCTGACGTAAATCACCAAAAAACAATATGGGATGGACGGTTAAAAGACGTTGTCAGAAGAATGAAAACTATTGATAAAAATATTCGAGACGCTTACCATCAGACGGCCGATTCCGACATCAATGACTTTGCTCGTTTAAACCAAAAAAGCACAGCAAACAATGCGAAATTTTCAGTAGATTTGTACAACTTTCTCAAAAGAAAGTTCGACTGGAGAGATTGGCTCGTCATAGTGTATGATCCTGTCAGAGATGTTGAGCAGAAGATAAATCAGTGTGACGGTTTTCTGAAATTTAACACACATGGAAGAAGCATTGTGGTAGCGAGTGTAGAACAGATCAAACATCCAATCAACACAGGCCATGCAAGTACAATTATCAAAGGTATGAAAACAAGAACACATCAGTGCACACCTTGCCATCAAATTAGATGCCAGTCAGTAACGAGGTGTTATTGGGTAGATGAGTATCCACTGAAACTGTACAGCAACCTCGCAGCGGAAACCAAAAACTGTAGAACCTACGCATCAACTGGAGTAATTCGTACTTCTGGTCAAGTCTCGTATCAAGGGCTATCAAAACGCCTAGTGCATATTGCACCATCTACTTCCAATCCAGTCAAATTCCACATGTTTGGATGATAAACTGTAAAAGAATATAATAAATAGCAATAAGACAAAGGATTTTTTTATGACTTACTCAATTAACCATTTAATGTTTCATATCTATCCAAGAAATGCATCATACAGACAAAACATTGTACAAAGAACATGATTTATTACATTGGGTGTGGTGAAATACCGGGATTTTCGAGTGAAATAAAATACGTAAATCTTTTGAATACATGGAATAAATCTAAAAACTAATCTCAAAATTCGTGACCAAAACACTTAATAATTCACGCATGCACTACGCACATTCGTAAATTAATGTCTTGTTTGGTAACTCGTTGTAGCTTTTTAGGTATTCGAATTTCAAGCCATTGTGATTAATTATACTATAGCTAAAATGAATCAAAATATCAGCAAAATATGATGATTGTTTACTGGAAATTTTTGATTCTGTAAACACTTATACAAAACTATTACTAAATTTATTATATAAATGATGTGATAGAAGGGGACACATATACCTAAGAGAAAACAAAAAACACGGGAAGACAAATGAACGTGTGGTCATGGTAGCATTAGAATCTGCTTTTTAAAGTGTTTGTAGAAAAATAAACTTTAAGCATTATTAAAAATTCAACGGTTTTTTACGGGACTTTGAATTGCAAGCGCTTTAGTTTCTCTGCTGTCTTGTTCTAGGTTTGTTTAGTTTATTTAAGTTTTGTATTCTTTTAGTTATACATGTATCCTTGTGGATTTTTTTTTTGTGTTCCATTTTCCAGACGTTCTCTTTTCGTTGGACTTCGAATTTGTGGACTTTTCCCACTGTTTTGTCGCTTCGGTATTCTTTTGCCAGTACATAAAGACAAATCAATACAATTAATTGTACAATTGAAGAAAAAATGTATTTTGTATTCAATCTCATTAATATTACATTTTTGACTTACCCTGATATAAAAAGCTTTCGAATTTTATTTTTGACATTGAAAATTTAAGTATGGTATTTTTCACTTTATTCTGGTATTTTGTCTCAAGGATGTATCATGTCACCTTCATTCTGTTCCATTTTTAGCACATATTAATACCAAGGTTTACACAAAGACAAGAAAGGACCAATTAATATGTTTCCAAGGTTTACACAAAGACTAGAAAGGCCCAATTAATCTGTTACCAAGGTTTACACAAAGACTAGAAATGCCCAATTAATCTGTTACCAAGGATTACACAAAGACTCGAAATGCCCAATTAATCTGTTACCAAGGTTTACACAAAGACAAGAAAGGCCCAATTAATCTATTGCCAAGAGACAAGAAAGGCCCAGTTAATTTATTAACAAGGTTTACACAAAGACTAGAAATACCCATTTAATTTGTTACCAAGGTTTGAACAAAGACTAGAAAGACCCAATTAATCTGTTACCAAGGTTTACACAAAGACAAGAAAGGCCCAATTAATCTGTTGCCAAAGTTTACACAAAGACTAGAAAAGCCCAATTAATCTGTTACCAAAGTTTACACAAAGACAAGAAAGGCCAAATTAATCTGTTACCAAGGTTTACACAAAGACTAGAAAGGCCCGATTAATCTGTTACCAAGGTTTACACAAAGACAAGAAAGGCGCAATTAATATGTTACCAAAGTTTACACAAAGACAAGACAGGCTCAATTAATCTGTTACTAAGGTTTACATAAAGACACGAAAGGCCCAATTAATCTGTTACCAAGATTTATACAAAGACAAGAAAGGCCAAATCAATATGTTACCAAGTTTTACACAAAGACTAGAAAGGCCCAAATAATCTGTTACTAAGGTTATACAAAGACTAGAAAGCACAATTAATCTGTTACCAAGTTTTACACAAAGACTAGAAAGGCCCAAATAATATGATATGAACCTTATTTTCTAAAATAGTAGTTCGTTATATTTGAGTTTTTTAAACAAATTCTTTGAGAACTTTATCAATTTTGATGCAGAAGATGTGCATATTTCGTGCATATTTCGTGCATATTGGCCCTCGCATAATATTCAAATAACTCGCAAATTCGTGCTATACAATTGTGGTAGAATTGGATTTTACTATCTAGAGTTATCCTTCTTGAAACTCTAAATTTCTGTATTTTGGAAATTTCTTTAGTATTTACTTTTCAGTTATTATAAAATAGGTTTAATTTGATCAAATATCATAAAGTATTAGTCTCGGTATTGGAGTTTATTTAAATTTCATAGCTTAACTATTTTTGGGAATTTTATTCTAAACCGACAATACCTGAATTGTGATGCAACTTAAATTTAACTATAGCTTTAGTGAAAGTTTTATTGTTTGTCTGAAGGTGACCGTGTCACCAAGAAGAGAGAACGTGCGTTACGTTCCACGGTTAGTGCTTTACCACTTTTCCTTCCTTATTGATTTATTGGATTTATAGGAAGTTTGCTCCATTTATTGTCGCGGCAAATATAATTGTACTTCACATAATAAAGCATTTAACATATCGAGGGTTGAGTGCCAGAAGGTGCTATCTCGGATTTTTGCAAATATTGAGTTAATATTATCTGAATATTCAGAATATCGACTTTTATCATCATGCAATTTTTTATAAACATATTAAAATCTAAAATAAAGTTATTAAAAAAATTAAAAAGGTACCATCTCAAGTATGATTGATTTGTTAGTGCCAGATGGTACCATCTGGATATAATTAGTGCCAGTGGGTGCTATCTCGAAAGATAACACCTTATGGCATAACTCTTTCCTGATTATGATAAGAGATGACCCCTGTTGCTTATATTACTATGGCATGTAAATAATTGTTTTTATATGATTAGAACTGTGGTATCAGCAGTTTTAATAGATCCAAGGATAGAATTACACGAAAATGATATAAATTAGTAGTAGCAGTCACATTCTTTGTACAGTTTTCCCCAGACTGAAGATATATTTCAACAACTTGTTACTATTACAAAAAGAAACAATTAAAGGTAAGTTTTTGTATTTTAATTATCAAAATATAACCTATAAATTTTGCACATTAAAATAATTTTTAGAATCAAATTATTTTTAAATTACTTTTCGAATAAGACTTTGTTTTTTAATTATTTATTTATGACGATATGTGTTATTTCATTGTGGTCAACTGTATATTACAATTCTGACACCGACTTATCTATATAAATTGTAATTTCAAAATTGTTTTATTTTATTATCAGATGAGTTCAGAAGATTACTGGAGTGACTGTTCTGAAATTAATTATATAGATTGGGAAAATATAGAGAAGATGTATACAGCAGAGAAAATTTCAGACCAAGGATCAGATTCTTGCCAATCGGAAAATACCAAACTGATACCTGAAAAGGATGATAATTATGTGTACAACATGCAGCAACATTCAGAAAGCGATATGGAAGAATCCTCAGACGTTTCAGTTCAAACAAATCTCACTGATGAATCTGAATGGAGTTCCAATGATGACAGATGGGAAATGAATTTGGCACAATTAAAACGGAAAGTGAGGAACCAACAACTGATAAAGGTTCTGGAAGGTCCTGAATGGAATACTGTAGAGAATATTAACCTACAGAAGATAAATGAATTAATGAAGGAGAATATTTTTCCTGAGAGTCCGTGTCAAAATACAAACGAGGAAGCAAATGATAATAGTAACGATGCTTGTGTAAATCAATCAAATTACCAGTCAATACCATCAGAAGAGGTCGTATCAAGCTCAGATGAATATATTCCGTCAAGGGGTGATATGAACATTTCAGACTCTAATTCAAGCATTCATACTCCACGTGAGACATCTGACAGTGAGGGATTTATAGATGTTATAAGTAGGAGGAGAAAAAGACAAATGAAAAAGAAAGGTAAAGCGTTATTTTGCAGTACCTCAGCAGCAACAGCAGGACAGAGAGGTTCAAAAGCAGCTAAATTTAGTGCTTTAGATGAAGCAAAGAATAAAAGCTTACAGGAAGCTAAAAAACGTCGGGAGGCTACAAAAAGTCATGGAAAAC
Source organism: Mytilisepta virgata (assembly GCA_028015205.1). Taxonomy (NCBI): domain Eukaryota; kingdom Metazoa; phylum Mollusca; class Bivalvia; order Mytilida; family Mytilidae; genus Mytilisepta; species Mytilisepta virgata. The sequence goes on from CM051510.1 coordinate 5,491,341, forward strand.
GTTTAGACATTCTTTTAAAAAGTAATGGACTGCAACGCGATCATGTGCCTGCACAAGGAAACTGTTTTTTCGATGCAGTATCAAGACAAACAACAGAAAACATTGATGCCTTAGAACTAAGGGAACAAATATGCAACCATCTTCAAAGTAATTTGGTATACTATTCAGACTTCTTTGCCACTCAATCAGAAAACATCGCTAATGAAATAGCTACACTGCGACAACCAGGATGTTGGGCAACCAATCTGTCTGACATTTTACCATTAGCGATCGCAAACCAATTGGCAGTTAAAGTTAAAATATACAGTAGCAGTTCACAGAAATCAGTTATCACTCTCGTACCAACATTGGTTGATATACCAGTATCTGAAACAAAGGAATTAATATTAGCTTATCTTAATATTCCTGGATATGAACACTATGACTCTGTATCGAACCGACCTGCTCAGTCGTCAGAAAGTGAACTAGAATCATATGTTTCGGAAGATAATACTACAGCCGATGTAAGCATGGAGTCTATTCCGTTCGTTTCTAACACAGACGAAGGAGAAAATGATTCAGACAATTTAAGCACACCAATCAAACATCAATCGCCAAAGGAATATACTCCGAGAAAGCAAGCTAAGTACCAATCGCCATTGCGTAAAAAACTGACCAGAAAACGTCAGGCAAATCCAGGAAATTGGAAGAAAAATGTGAGAAAACATAATGTTCAGACAGGAAAAGAGTATACAAGTGTTACAGGAAAAACTGTAGGTGCAAAATTTGTGAAACCACACAGCTGTACAAAGTGCCGATTTAACTGTGCTGACAAAATTGATGAAGCTACAAGACAGTCCCTATTTGATAAATATTGGAACCTACAGTCGTATGAACGACAACGCGATTTTATTTGTTCTCGTGTGTTGGAACGCAATTCCTTAGGGTCACCAACGAAAAAGAAGAAACAAGTTGCAAGAACATTTACTTTTCAACACAAAGGACAAAGTATTCGTGTTTGCAAGCAGTTTTTCATTTCAACATTGGGTATCGGGAGGAAAACGGTTGAAACTGCTCTAAAGAAAAAACGTAGTACTGCAAGTCCGATTAAGGATAAACGAGGTAGACACACACCACATAATAGAACACCTATAGAAGACATTGATATAGTGCATCAACATATTCAGCCATTTCCAGTTGTTGATTCTCATTACTCAAGGAAGGATAGCAACAGGAAATATTTAAGCGCCGACTTATCCATTCGAAAAATGTATGATTTGTACAAAGCTGAATGCCAAAATGCAGGCCGAAAGTGTGTGAAGGAATATGTCTATAGAAATATATTTTGTTCAGAATACAACCTTTCTTTTCACAAGCCTAAAAAAGACCAGTGCATTATTTGCAATAATTTCAATCAAATGACAGAATTGGGAACATTAAATGATGAAGCAAAGAAAAATTATGATCAACATCAAGAAAGGAAAATACAAGGAAGACAGGAAAAACAAAACGATAAAGATAAATCTAAGACGGACAAATCTTTTGTAGCTGCAACTTTTGATTTAGAGGCAGTTTTGTCAACACCTTGTTCTTTAGTAAGTCAGGCGTACTATAAAAGAAAGTTAAGCTGTTATAACTTGTCAATTTATTCTTTAGGAGATAATATCGGAACATGTTACCTCTGGAATGAAACTGATGGGGAACGAGGTTCATGTGAAATTGCTACTTGTCTCAATAAATATATCAACTCTTTACCGCCTTATGTGAAGCATGTCTCCCTATTCTCAGATAACTGTATGGGACAAAACAGGAATAAGTTTGTAACGACTGCTTTACTTTATAATGTAGCAAACAATAGAAATGTCAAAATAATCGATCAAAAGTTCCTTGAAACAGGTCATACGCATATGGAATGCGACTCTATGCACGCAGCCATCGAACACGCTAAGAAAAAAACCAGCATTTATATTCCTAGTCAATGGGACACTGTTATTCGAATGGCCAGGCGAAATAACCCATACACTGTAATCCCTCTAAAATTTTGGGATATAATTGATTATAAATGTCTTCAAAAGGAAAATTTTAAAAATTTTGAGACAAATTCAGTTGGTGAAAAGGTAAGATGGAGAGACATCAAACATCTACAATTTAGACAGGATACCCCTGGTGTCATTTATTATAAATATAACTATGCAGAAGTTAACTTTTATGAAATTAAATGCAAATTGTCAACAAGAGGTAGGCAAAAATCTTTACAGAATGTTGAATTGCCGGCCAAATATGACAATCGTCTCGCAATATCTTTGGCAAAGAAGGAGGACCTTTTATCGCTTTGCAGGGCAAATGTCATTCCAGCAGATTGTAAGCAGTTTTATGAATGTATACCGACCTGTAAATCAAAGAAAGATAGATTACCAGAACCCGATATCGAAGAAGATGAGTTTGATTCCGAGTAGAAACTACAAAACTTTCATAAAAACATTAACAATTTATATGTATGTTTTTGTAACAGTAAATTTTCATTAATATTTAAATTTGTTTTATTAATATAAGTTAAAACAAAGGTGTTATATTCGAAAATTCTATGATTAATGGGCTTGTTTGTTTGTGCCAGAAGGAGCTATCTCAGAGATAACACCTTCTGGCATAAACTGTGATACGTTTTTCGTCTGTGCCAGAAGGTGTTATCTCATAAATAGGTCATTTATGACATAATTACTCATAATTAAAAATAAAAGTTCATCATAATTTAATTTTTGGTTACCTTCCTATTATAAAAACATTTTAAACTGACAGTAAGAAAAGCACAGGATTTGCAGAGAACAATCAAAACTTTAATTGCAAATTTCTCGAAAATGTTAAAATCCAAGATAGCACCTTCTGGCTCTGAACCCTCGATATACTGAATTTCTTTCATTTCAAATTTCTACAGCTTTGGGCACATTTTGAGCACTTTGTCTTCCCCACAAGCCTAGTACACTGACTTCCACATCCCCGAACTACGGCAAGATCCCCGATCCTGCTACACAATATTTTGCTTGGGACCCCTATAGATTTAGATTTGATTTTGTTAAAGTGCAACCTGATACATATATACATAACATCAAAATTACATTTCAATGCATTAGCAATATTATACTATGTCAGTCAGCCTTTAGAGGCTTATGAAGCACTAACAATATTCATACAAACTTACAAATATACAAAGAAAATATTAAGTATAGATTAATCATTCTGAAATCTGAGATTATTTTAAATTTTGACACAGTCTATGTTTCTCTTCTTTTTTCAGTCTTTGATCTATTATATAATAGCATAAGCGACAGTGTTTAAAGTTAAAAGGGGAATTATCATTTAAAAGTAAATATGTCTGTGAAATAGTCATGTATGTTTGGAAAATATTATTAGCAGGGGTTGTTTCCCCTAGTCAAGAGCAAAACTATTTATTAGAATTAAAATATGTATTCAAATCTGTGTAAGTTTTAAGTGCTAGATGTTTTCTACATAGAAGGTTCCATAGATCAATATCAAATTGAATTCAGAATATAATATCAGGTGAACAAATATAAAAGAAATGTTTATTTTATGAGTGTGCATGTAAGTATGTTAACATATTAAGCATGGGTGTTTTACACCACCCCCCCCCCCCCCCCCCCCCCTCAATCCTGGAGCAAAAGTAGTTTTTTAATACATCTATAATGGCTTTCGTACAGAATGGTAAAACACCTTAAAGGGAGGTTTAGAAGTAAAATGGATTTTTATTAAAACAATGTCAACTGGTAACGACAACGTGGATCCTTACAGAGATTTGGAGTATGAGGAGGAGAATAGCGCTCCTATCCCAATTATGCAGAAGCAGCAGGACTGTAACAACCCGATGATGACACCGCTGGATGACAGAAGTCGTATATGCCAACGCTGGGGTATGGAAGAGATGTGTTAATCCTTTGAGAATGTCAAGCTTAAGTACCCAGGACCTGCGGTGCCCCACAAAAGAGGAAGAAGGGTCAATTATGTAGGAGCAAACCCGGCGGCGATATAGCTATGGAATTTCTCCACCCTCAATAGTTAAATTTTAGATTTTAGCACACTCGGAAAAGCTCGCGTGTTGAAAATCGAAAATTTAACTATCTCTTGTGGAGAAATTCCATAACTCACTCGAACCTGAAGGAGAATTTATATGTCTTAATCCGAGGACAAAATGATAGAAACTTTGGAATTCATTTTTTTTTCCAAATACCTTGAAAATAAGAAATGTAATAATATTATACGAGTAAGAGTACAAATAATAACCATTTGGTTTTAATTTTATTACTGGTAGAACGGACATATAAAATTCAAAATTGAAACTATGTATTAAAGTAGAAAATGATCTCTACCTATTTGATTGGTAAAGCGAAGAAATGGAAATCACCAAGAACGTGAGCCCATGTGTATAAATTAGGTTATTTTTACCATATTTTTAATTACATTGAGATTCCCAATAAAGTTACTTTTATTTTTTCACTCTTCTTCGTTTTTACCAGGTGAGTACAAGTGATTTTATTTTGGTCATAATAATTATTTCAAAATTCATATATTAATTTTTAAGAAATTTTGATAGAAAGTTTAAGATAATTTATATTTCATTTCAAAATAGTAGAATTCGTTTTTAGATTCATTTATTTGTCTTCTATACTTAAGTTAGTTTACCTTTGTAAATAAGCATTCACATGTCTGATATTTTATGTACGATACAAACAAGTTATTCAATAATATGCTTGATAATTTGTAATTAGAATTTATAAGTTGAAATTGTAATTACAGAGACAAATGTTAATTACATCTTGTGAGTTTTAGTTTTACCGTAAATACCGAGACAAATGTTCATATATATTGTTGATTCTCGTTTTACCGTAAATGTCGATGTAAGCGTATCTTTATTCTTGATATTTATATATTTCTATGTCTTATAATGATATCATTTAATGAACAAACGTACACTTCTTATATTTTATTAGTTCACACTAAACATTTTATTATGTTTTAGTTTACGTCTGTGTATTATGCTCTACCATTGGAAATTATAGTTTACGCATCTGTTTAATTCTATGTTCTATATTCAGAATTTGCTGTTTGAAATTACTGTACAGTTATTAGTTTATTTTGTTACCATTTTATTATACTTACATTAAGTACATGGGGATTTCTCAAAAAAGTTATTTTTATTTTGTAGCTCTTCTTCGTTTTTACCAGGCGCTATGACATCGACAAGAAGTTAGTAAGACACTAGTATTACGCCCCACTGAAAGAATTACTCAACACCGAAAAACACAATACGACTTAAAATTCTGTTACGACACTAGATACATTTTGAAATTAATAATTTACAAATTGGGAAATATAACATATTTACAATAACCGAAAAATAAACAAAATGTAACCACAGCCACAATATCTCAATTGTCCACAAAAAACCAGACCATACTTTACTTGACTTATTTTTCATGTAAGCTATAAGGACTGATAAGACGCGGTATAAAGACTAGTGTGATCATGTTGATTGCATACTACATGTATCACTGTAATGTTTGATTCAAATATTCGACATAATTACCATAAGCAGGCCGATTCGATATTTGATATTTGTTGAACTCTTTCTTGAGTTCCTAGGAACAACTGAATCTCAGGAACTTTTAGCTATCAAGAGACTTTATACCCAAATGAACAAACGTTTTGATGTTGTTGATGTTCGATTATCTGCTATTCAAAAACAAAAAAACTGAACAAGATTAAAACTTCAGTTTTGTGATTTACAACGAAATATCAGATCGGACGCTACATCTTTAGAATAACATATATGAAGGGCCCTTGCAAGCAAAGGAAAGTGAAAAAGATTTCGACACCAAGAAATGCCCTTTGCAGCTCTAGTTTGCAGTCTATCGGCAAAGACATATTTCTTGAATCCCCAGATTTCTCTGACATAGTCTGCCACTGGAACAGATATGTTTTTTTTCTATATTTAGTCAAATGTTCAACTAAAAGGTAATCTTTATGGCATACAGTAATTTGGTATTCATGTTTGTTATCGCTGTTTTTTGTAGACCTCAAATATAATACATTAAATCAGGATATTTTGGTAGAGTGATAATTTGGTAGATTTTGCTAAATATAAGGATTTTACACTTTGGTATGTTAAAATTTGTCAGTTTGATTTCAGAATTGTGCTTAATTTTTTATGCACTTTCATGAAAGAAATAAAACTGGTGTTATGGGATATGATTTTCTCTTTAATGAGCAGTGTATTCAGTAACTGAAATAATTTGTCATGATTGACATTAGTAGTTGTTGTTTTAAAAATCTTAATTGAGTCATATTGATTAGACAAATGTAACAAAACCTGAACTTAAACACAATTGATATCAGAGCATCACAACAATAATCAATGTATATTTATCAAGATTAAAACAATTTGAAATTATTTTTGGAGTTGTATTTTTCATTTCAGTGTGTTTATTTTTAGCAAATTTACAAAAGCCGCCAAACAACCAACCTCAGCCACAATTTTTCAGTTGACGGTATTGCCCAAGAAAAAAACAAACCAAAGTTTCCTTGACTAACTTTGCATGTACGTTATAAGGACTGATAAGACGTTTTGAAGGCCAGTGTGGTCATGTGGATTGCACTCTCTGTTTGAAGATACAACGGAAAAGGTAAAGAATCAAATATATGATTTTGATGCGCTAGATAACTTACTCAATTGTTCATTTTTGTTATAAATGTTCATAATGATATAGAATTATTGAGATTCGTTGTTGAAGTAACTAGGCCGTAATACTTGTGTTAACTTTTAGTCAATAACAGTAAATAATAATTTTTTGATGAAAAATAAATTTAAGTTTATTGTAGGAAATTCGTGTTTACATCCTTCTCTAGTTTAAATAAATCGGTAGTTTGAAATCGACGTCCATGAAAACAAGATCGGTAAATAGCCTCACTGCACAAAAAACTTAATAAAATATTAAAGTAAACGTAAATAATATTGAAATTAAGCCAGGTTCGCACTGCTCATGTTATACGCATTTTGAGTACACAAGTTTCTTTGCTTACATGTTTTTGTACATCTGATAAACAGTGATAGACAAGAATGACACACAAATATTTGTTAATGACATAAACTAATTATTTTTTTTTATAAAAATAATAGGGAGGTTAATTCAAATTGTTATACTTTTTCCGATAATTCGTAAACCTTTTGTCTTTAAGATCGTCAAATGTCCCCTAATTCTGCAAACCTGGATCAGAAATTGTTATTGGTATTATTGTACTTCAAAAACAGAAATTGCATCAGTAAAAGCATATGCATAATGGTGGGGACAGTTTAATATTTTAAATTATTTCATCAAAGTGTTGCTTCAATTTGCCAAAAAAGACGTTTACGAAAGGTCTTAGCATTTTTAAAAGATTTTTCGGAGTAACCATTACACAGACGGACTTTTGACACTAAAATTGTTTCGATCTAGAATGGGACAACGTTGGATAATGAACAAAACACATTACCAATATTTCTTAATATTTATTCTTAAAGTACCGAAGGGGACCAATATACCTAAGGAGCAAACCAAAAACAACACAATCCATTAAACAGACAAATCCGGGAGACAAATGATCAACCACAAAAAAAAATAAACACTGAAAACTAAAAACCAATTAACAACACGAACTCCTATAAAAAAAAACAGGAGTGAACTCACGGGTTCCGGAAATATCCACTATATAAAAAAGTCTACAAACAAAAAGGAGAACTTAATAAGAATTGGTAAAAGATATTAAATAAATCCTTTATTTAAAGGTGAAAGTACATGTGTATAAGAATTTGAGAATTTGAAAACTGAATTCGAAATTTTAAATGAAAATGAAACTCAAGTATGGAGGACACTAAATAAAATATACCATGAAGAAAAAAAGCAAATTTAATAAGAAGAAAACATGTCAAAGGATGTTTATTTCGCCTTAAAATCAAGATGCACGAAGCCTGCAAAACATAACAAAATGTTGGTATAAATTGTACGCAAAGATCCAAGTACTAGAGAAATATACAAATCTAAACTACATATTGGATTTAGAAAAAGCAGAAATATTAACGACGTAATCATTTGCATTAATATAGTAATACTAATGAATTAGTTGAACGAGACAAAAATGGTCTATATGGTTATGCAATCTAAGTATATCGCACTTTCGAAAGTGTGATATTTCTGGAATAATTATAAAGGTTTCGCAATCAAACATGTTAAATAAACGCCGGGGTGATTGACGTATTGTAATGACCCTTTATAAACATGATAAACTCTAAACCTGCAATGTAAACTGACTTATGAATTTATTGACTTGTGACTAATAAGCAATAGATGAAATTTAGTAAAAAAAAATGAGACAGAATATAAATAAATGAACATAAAAAAACCATTAATTAATTTCAAGAAAGGGAGGAAGGGGAGAGAGAAAAAATTTGAAAACATGAAATCGTGGAAATGAAGGGATGGCCTCTGATAATGGGTTCTACCAAAGAAACCAGAAAAACTGAAGTTGTAAGGCCACACCAAATTGATTTTTAGTTCTTTGGATTTTCGGATGGCAAAATAGTTGCGAGTGAGCGGACCAGTGAACAAGCTAGTGCCATGAATAATTTAAGCACATGTTATTAACAATAGTAGCTATTGTGATAAGAAATAGAAGCTCAAGTGATGGACAATTGTGATGCAAAAATTTTGTATTTGTATGGCACAAGGCGTTGGTACGAATAGGCAAGTTCTGGTACGAAATGGTTATGGTACGAAATGACTATAAACCTTTGAAGACAATTTTAAATTAGAATTTAAAAAATTAAGCTGGAGTAAAAGTCAATTTAATATGTATCTGCAGTAAAATTTTGTCCTTTTAATGGGAGGAATTGTGGCTGATTTTCTATTTGATAAATCCATTATCTATTGATCAGTTTAATTGAGGTCTGGAGCTAGCATGTCAGTAACTGCTAGTAGTCCTTCTTTAATTTAGATCATTGTCATTTTGCTTAGTTTCTTCTGTTATATTTTCTAACATCGGACTCGGACTTATTTTGAACTGAGTGTTATCCTGTAGTGTTGCATACCACCATAAGCATCTTGTCGCAATATATTTTCGGTTGTCGTTAGAATAGTGGCAACATCCATTTATAAACACCACACCTTTACTTGGAGAGACAAATAAAGCAATAATAAGAAGTTTAAATTTATTCTCATATAAGCTAAAATGAACAGCTAATGACAATTTTAAAACACAAAAACACAATTTTGATAAAATAATAGAATCACAAAATTACGACACTGTGTTACACAAGCCTTCTGCCCTCAGTTCAACTGAATGTTTTAAAAAAGAAGAAAGCTCATGTATTTGCCGCGAGTTTATTGGATTTAATATAATTTCAATTTTTTATATTTTGATATATTGAATTATCTGATCCCAGTTTGGTTAAATACTCATTCCTAAGAATTGATTTTAATGGACATTCAAAGAACAAGTGTTGGTTATCATCCACTTCATTTAATGAACAAACATTACATATTCTGAGAGAATAAATAGTAAATAAGAATCAATAAAACTTAAATTTTGAAAATAAGAAATATTGATGTTAAGTTCTTATATTGTATTTCAGATGTACATTTCAAACCTTATACTGGTGCTGCCAATAGTTCTTTTCATGACGTATCTGCCAATATGTAATGGAAACGGTGAACTAGCGATGGTTAAGGAAGGTGCTAAGTTCGCTAATACATTGAGTAGCACTGCCAATGCTCTCGAGTTCCTGTGATTCTGTGCTTCGGGATCGCCTTTAGCAATGTCTTTTATATCGGGAACAGTCGCGACTATCAAATATATTCTTGGACTTAGCGGCCAAAGTGAGTCACAGGAACTGTTGGCTATCAAGCAATTGTATATTCAAATGGAACTTAGGTTTGATTTGTTAGTCAGAAGACTAGAAGAAATGGAGAAACAGAACAATTGGAATGCGGTCAAAAATGAATACAGCAGTATTCAAAAACATATTACAGAAGATACTAATAATTTAAAAAGCATTTATGAAGGCCCATTAGCTGCAAAGCAACACGCCAAAAATTATTTCAAAGGAGCTTTTAAAAGTCATTGTACTGGATGTGCTCTTAGTGTGTATAATGGCATGATGGGACAACATGGCGGTTTCACGTCTGATATCCTACAAACTGCTAAGACTACAACAAAAAATAGTAGACCCGTAATGCAGACATTCATGTTGGGTCTGTTTAAGCTGCTGGTCATGGCTGTCAACAACGAACTTTCCTACCGACAAATGGTACATAACGACGCTGACGTAAATTACCAAAAAACCATATGGGCTAAGAGGTTAAAGGAAGTTGTGGGGAGAATGAAATCAATCGATTCAAATATTCGAAATAATTATCATAAGCAGGCCGATTCCGATATTGATGACTTTGCTCTTCATAACCAAAAAAAAACAACTTAAACAATGAAAAATTTTCAGAAAATCTGTACAACTTTCTCATCAAAAAGTTCGATTGGAGAGATTGGCTTGTTATAGTATATGATCCTGTCAAAGATATAGCGCAGAAGATAAATAAGTGTGACGGTTTTCTGAAATTTAGTATACATGGAAAAAGCATAGTGGTAGCGAGTGTGGATCACGCAAAACATCCAATCAACACAGGCCATGCAAGTTCAATTATCAAAGGTATACATACAAGAACACACGAGTGCACACCTTGCCATCAAATCAGATGCCAGTCAGTAACGAGATGTTATTGGGTAAATGAATATCCTTTAAAACTGTACAGCAACCTCGCGGCGGAAACCAAAAACTGTAAAACCTACGCATCAGCTGGAGTAATTCGTACTGCTGGTCATGTCTCGTATCGAGGGCTATCAAAACGTCTAGTGCATATAGCACCATCTACTTCTAACCCTGTAAAATTCCACATGTTTGGATGATAGACTGGTAAAGAATATAATAAATAGCAATAAGACAAAAGGATCTATTTATTACTTAATTAACCATTTAAGATTCACCTATTTACCAATAAAAAATTTAAAACAAACAAAACACATAACAAATAACACCATATTATTCCATGTCGTCATCAAATATGCGATAACAATTTATTGAGAATGGGCGATTCTGTTGACAATGCAAAAACTATGGCAAGCCGTTTTATTATTTATTATAACTTCAATCTCATATAATTGTCTTTATAAGATATCTTATAAATTATACGAGATATCTTATAAACTATATAAGATATCTTATAAAATATATGAGATATCTTATCTAAAAAATATTTATAAGATATCTTGTAAACTTTATAAGATATCTTTAGATATCTTATATATTTTATAAGATATCTTATAACATTTAGAAGATATCTTATAAAGTATATAAGATATCTTATAAAGTATAGAAGATATCTTATAAAGTTTATAAGATACATGTATCTCGTATAATTTTCTTTATAAGGTATCTTATAAATTATATGAGATATCTTATAAACTACATAATATATCTTATAAAATATATGAGATATCTTATAAAGTATATAAGATATCTTATATAATAAATATTTATAATATATCTTATTAACTTTATAAGTTATCTTATATACTTTATAATTATATGAGATAACTTATAAAATATATAGGAAGATGAAGTACATTTCTTTTTTAATTGTCCAAAATATGAACCTCTAAGACAGGATTGCTTTAATAATATCATTTAAACACTGTAAAATATTTTTAAAACATATATGTGTACATACAGTGCATCAACATTGTTGCTGCTTAGAATACTGCATTTTTTTTACAATTCATTGGTTTTGTAATAGTTTATAATCTCTAACCTTAATATTTGAGGAAATGAATATGTGCTCCTGACAGAAAAGTAACCCAGACAGGGGTATGTTCCTCCTAAGTTGCAGTCATCCTCATAAAAGTTTTATGGACGTCATCATGACTTAGTTGACGGGTATGAAAAAAAAACGTTTCCTTAATGAAAATGGACATGGTCCATTGATGTTGTCCCTTCCTTGTACCGTATTTGACGTGGGCAGCACGGCAGGTGTCCTGCAGGAAGAAGATACTGCTTGCTTTTCCGAAGCACGTGCGTCTACTCCCGGTTTTTGGTGGGGTCCATATTGGTCATATGTTTTTAGTTTTTAAGTGTAGTGTTTGCAATATTTTGGTCTTGTCGAAAGATTTTGCAGAACAAAGTTTTATGATTTTGTTAAATATAGGAACCATATCTGCCTTGCTGAGAGGTAGCTATGGAAGATCAAAACTGATTTACCATCATCAGAAAAAAACGTTATAAAGTGATATGCTTACAATCATGAGTTGGAGTTATTTTCAATATGGAGCGTGTACTCTGTAATATTTTTAGTGAAATACAAATTGTAGCATTACAGTATTTTTTGTACGGAATTAAGGTTTACTCCCTCACTTAATATTGTAAGACCAATATTGCAGTCATTTCGGCTTCCTCGAACAATAAAAATCGAACTTGTGAAAAGTCGGTAATCTAATTCCCATTCCCTTAGACGAACCAGACAATTGGTCAAGGACCAAATTGTTTATCAATCAAACATAGACTGTGAATATGCCTTATTGGCATACAGTATTAACCCCTTTCAATAAAAACAAAATCAATATGCTTAACAGTATCATTTACCTTCGTAAAGTATTGAAATGTAAGGCTCATTAACTGAAGTTATATTCTATTAAATGATTCATATAGGTTCAAAAGCTATAATATATAAAACACTTGTCCAAACTAGATTACATTGTGGGTCATAATTACATGTAGTATGATCAATATATACATATCTTTTGCCTCATTCAATTATTGTTCATTTAATACTGTGTTTTAAGTTTAAATCAATCAATGCAATGTTTAATGTTATACTAAGTTCTGTGTTATCAAATATCATCTGCTTTATATTTTAGTTGCAAGTATTATGGTCGCCAATTGGCGCAGTGATTTGCAAATAAAATATTCGTATTCGTATACGAACTATCCGATTTTATATTTTTTCTACAATTGATATGAGTTTATAGAAATATGTGTAAAAACAAAGTGGTTCACGATATATTAATACAAAATATTGCTTATCTGATAATAGTAAATGGTATTTTTGTCAACTGCAAAGAGAAGCAAACAAACTATATCCTAATTACACGGTGGACCTTTCTAAACTGGTTTCCGGCTTTATTTCTTTTCTCGGTAGGAGTTAGAACTGACTCTACAACAATTACTTACAAATGTCTTTCCTTGGTTGATATTGAGGATTGTAAGAGATATGGGTTGTCGAAACATACAAGGCATCCAAATCTGTACCATAATATATTTCAATTCACAACTAAAGACAACATGGTGAATCAAATAAAAGCAAGCGACACAATTAAGAATATTGTTTTGAAAAGGGGTTAAGACTGTATGTAAATAATACAAATTTACAATCTATTTTTGACCATTTGTCTGGTGCATACAAGGGAAACGGCATATGTTTGAGCAGACGTTTACCTACTTTTCATCAGTCACATTTGCAAGCACGTGGGATTGCCTTGTCGATAAGAACAAAATATCATGCTATATATACAGGAATTGTCGTTTCTTTCTTATTCTACTTCCATGCGTCAACAAGGTAAGTGAAATTAAAGTACGTTTTAAATCTATTTATCCGTTTGTAGTAAAATGTTGTTTTTGTCTTAGCTAATTAAGATTAAAATTTAAATACAAAAGTTAATTTTTGTTCTCAAATATATAGTTTTTCGTGCTGATTAAACCACTAACTTTCACGTTAGAAACAGACTCAAAAGAAAAATTCCACTATATTTAAGAACCACATTTGTGATTTGTTAGCCATTGCACATACTGCTTGCATACGCATATATTGTTTATTATTTAACTTTAGTACATGTATGAAAGGAAATCATGTTTTTGTGAAAATGAAAGCAATAGATAAATTGTGCGTTGTTCTTATACTTCTCCAAACACAGACATCAATCGCCATTAGTGATAAAGAAGTCCAGGAAATCAAATCTGGGTTGAACTTTGCAGACTCGTTGGCTACATCTGTCCAACAGCATGTATTCCCTGCATTTATGAGCAGTGCTGCGTCAACGGCTATTGGTTTTATATCGGGAACTCTTAAATTTGTTGGATTCATTCTTGGGTTCCTAGGAACAATCGAATCTCAGGAACTTTTAGCTATCAAGAGACTTTATACCCAAATGAACAAACGTTTTGACATTGTTGATGTTCGATTATCTGCTATTCAAAAACAAATTGACTGGACAAGATTAAAACTTCAGTTTGGTGAATTACAACGAAATATCAAATCGGACGCTACATATTTAAAAAACATATATGACGGGCCCTTGCAAGCAAAGGAAAGTGAAACAGATTTTTTCATCCACGCATGGGAAAGCAATTGCTGGGTTTGTGCATTAAATCTTTATCATGCAATAATGGGGACTGACGCAGGTTTCTCTGACGATATTCTTCATGTTTCAGTAACCACTTTTGAAAATAATCGGCCATTAACTCAAACATTTATGATTGGTCTTTTCAAATTACTTGTTCTGGGTGTGAATAATGAACTTGCATATAGATCGTTTAAGTACTCAAAAGCAAGTTATTTATACCATGAACGTCTATGGGAGCAACGACTAAATAATGTAACAAAAAGAATGCTGGTATTTGATGAAAAGATAAAACGTATGTGGCATGAACAGGCAGAGAAAGATATCTTAAACGTCGCAAAGCAAAATCCGACTGGTTCTCTAAATAATGAACAATTCTCAAAGAAACTTTATGATTTTCTCGTTCAAAAATATTATTGGCGCGACTGGCTGGTCATTGTGTACAAGCCAATATAGGGAGATGAAAATCACAATAATAACGTATGTGACGGCTATCGTAAATATAGAACATATGGAAGAAATATTGCGGTGTCAAGTGTTGATCAAACGAAAAAAACCATTAACACTACCGAGGCAGATATGATCATTCGTCACATAAATACCAAACACACGGATTGTACCTCAGGACCCTGTACCCATAACTATAATTGTGGTTATAGCTGCCATACATACAAATATAATTCCATGGATATTTTTACTATAAAACTTCCTTCAATTACAAAAAACTGTTCTGTCTACGCATCGGCAGGCGTAATAGATTCATGGGTTGATCTTTGGTACCAAGGAAAGCCTACACGACTTGTCCACAAGCGTACGCCAGGATCAAATTCATATTCCATTCACTTATTCGGTTAAATAACTAACATTCATGGAATTTATACAACTTTGTGCAGTTTTGGATTAATGAATTAAGTAAAGTCAAGTAATATTCAAGGGATATTCGAAGGTGGGGAAAATCTAAACAACTGACAAACTTGTCTGACAAAGACAATACCAAAAAATATACAACCACTACAATTGTAAACAATTGTAAACTAAAAACATATAAAAAAAAAACATGGACCCCGCCAACAAACCGGGGTAGACTCGGATGCTCCGGAAGAGTAAGCAGTCTCTGCTTCCTGCAGGACATCCGCCATGCAGCCCTTGTCAAACCCGTTAAGAGGAATAAACAATATATGAAATAAATTTCCTTTTTAGTACTCTTTTTAACTTATCAAAAAATGGTTTGCAGAGAACATTTTACTCGTTTAAAAAGAACTGGAACTTAATTGCAGTAAATAGATATATATAGATAAGTGTATAATTCGTTCTTATCGTTTGCTTACAATTTATTAAAGAAAGACCATGTAATCGAGGCAAGCTATAACCTGAGAGTTAGCGAGGCATTCAAGCTGTGTCTATAATATGGGTATTAAAAAACTTTTTTTCTAAATAAGAAATATGTTTATGACAATGAAGCGCCACTGATTTATCCAAGTTTTAAATTCCGGTTATCGCGAGTACTATTCCTACTTAAATGTCTTTAAATAGTAGTCACATTTGCCCGTAGAATAGAACTATTTCATATTCGGAGGAAGGAAGTGAGTGAGAATAATTATAAAATTTCATTTATGTTCAACTTTAAGATGAAAGTGGAAAATTCCGAACTTTGGCAAAACATACCGAGATTACCGTGAAATTAAACGATGCTTTTTTTAAAATTGAGAGCGGGAGTGGAACTAGGAAATAGTGAGGACAAGATTTATCAATATTTTTCTAATTTCATATGAATTTTCGGCTAGTACAGCTCTGTAGTATTTGCATATCTCCCAAAATTATTCTCGTCAAAATTGAGAATGTCGTCTACAACCTTAAAACAATCATTTGTTTACTACCTGCAAATATAGATCCGCTTAGGAAAAAATGTTTAGTTTATATTTTACAATTATTTTTGGCATTAATCCCATTCCATGCATACGAATTATACTTCTATTAATAAAACTACAGTATGTAAAACCTTTTTCCAGTAGAGAAAAGAGCAATCACCTGTGGTCTAGTTCAGTAGTAAGAACGAAAACGCTGGATGAATGTCAGTGAGAAAACATCCCTAAAATGGAAATAAAAAATTCATAAAATAAAATGCAATTATATCCATATTCCAAAATACAAAAACAAATACAAGAAAGGTAAAAACGATGCGATAATGAATTGAATTGAATTGAAAGGGGACAGCAGGGCTTTTAGGTAATTTCTGGAAAATATATGAACAAATTGAAATTAATTTTATCCTTAAAATTCTGAGACAGTAATATTCCTTTGATATTTCTTGACTTTATTTACATAGTAAGGACAAAAATAAAATGTGTCAATACCTTTTTTTATTGTATCAGCTTACCCGAAATACTATATAGTAGGCACAATTAGATAGAGTCGATCCGGGTAATTTCGTACACTTTCAGCCAAATATGTATTTCAACTGTAAACCTGATTGGTATTCAACCAGTCTTCAATGTCCACAGTTACCTATTATTCATTACATTCAGAAGGTGTCATTTTGTTACCAACCTATTGAAACTATCCTCCAAGTTCTATGCTTCGAGGAGACAAAGCTGGTAATGTCTTACACCTTTAGTGCATCTTCGTACACAGTGTAGTGAATTTTCGTACAGTTCTGGTCTGTTGAAATACGGAAGTCAATGGGCACTGCAGATGTATATATCTCATAGTATTTTAGGGTTCGTGTTGCTCTATGTTTAACAGTGTGTTATATTTGTTTATTTTGTTTTGAACTGAATATGTACATGTGTATATTTATATTTATTTATTCTTGGCTGATCCCCCGATTTTTGTACAACTACTTCAATTATTGGACATATTAACCAGGATTACATACACCGGGAATAGCAATTTACTTTTTGATTTCAGAAATGTGCTGAATTCAAGTCTGAAGAAACCAATTCAAGGATTTTTATGGAAATTCTTCATGAAACTGAATTGTTCCCATGATTTTGTTGAAAAAATGAGAACTCAGAGGACCCCCTTTCTTGTAATATTCGTAATTTTAAAGAGTACGATCATTTTCCGTGTTCAGGCCGTAAACACGCAATTACCTAGTTTATGTTCCTCAATTCGATTTTTTTAATTGAATATTCAATCCGATTTGTGCACACTTAATTCAGAGGAGGTGATATCCCCTTTCCCCCACACACTATCATGATAGTTTGATTATGCGTATACAAAGTTGATAACTTACTGGACATGTTCGGAAATTAAACCATCAAAATAGATTATCCAATGAGAAGGGCATACACATTCTAGGCAAAATGGTTTGATAGATCATTGTCTCATGAACATTAATTCTAAATTTCTTTACCTTTGAATTGTGACTTAAATTATAGAAGAAAGACAAGAAACCTAAGTGACGCGGCTGTACATGTATATTGAAGTCTGTATATAGTGTTTTACAACCTAATAACCTGAAGTTTATACAAAAATCAAATTACTTGCACGTTTAGATAACGAAAAAATCTCAGTCATTACACTTTTAAGTCAATGCTTCTGAACTATCCGATTTCTTTTCGAAATATTTTGAGTGAATTACGAGAAATTCGTCGATGTTCTGTACAATCATGTATAGCATGTGTAACAAAAGTATACAATTAAGTGATATTGATTGTGCTTATTATTTATAATTGTTACATATCAGGATGAGAGTGCATGTAAGATCAAGATAATATTGAACTATAGGAAACTTTTTAAGACCTTGAGATGACCAATGGACTCCGCAATTTGGCGTATTGTTCTAATGAGAAGGGATTTGGTCTCAGACTCTCATATCTCATTTTTAATTTATGGATTAAACAAAACGCAAAGACCATATTTCAATAATTTGTTAACATTCTGTGTGAAGTTATTTTTTTCTTTGAACTGACCTTTGTGACTCAGGGAGACTGAATATGTCGTCAATACTCGAAGATAAAGTTGTTAGCTCGTCAAACTTTACATTTTCAACGTCAACGCTTAGTATTCCTTTTTCATCAGCCGTAGCTGGAATTTCACCCCGTAAAACAGAGTATACGTTCCTCTGAAGTGAGAATCTGGGATTGAGTGGGGGAATTGTTTTTGTCATTGTTAGCTATAGAAAGCGATGTAATTGTTGCTGTTGATGTTTTAGATTGAAGCATTGTAACAATCCTATTAGTAGTGGTGCGCGTAGCAGAACAGACATGAGAAACCGGAGTATTCAAAGGTGTTGACGAAAGCGGGATAGAAACCGGAGTGATATTATTAAAATTACAGATGTCGGTAGACGTGTTGACAGTAATGGACAGTTCATTGTCATTAGCTGTGCTCTCCACAGAGTCTTCAACCTGGGGTTTGCGCTCGTGGATGGTGTGAACTTATACACGAGTTAGATCAATCGCCTTTTGCCGACATACCAAATGTTGTAATGACAAATGGTATTGACGGGGCAAAGGCTTCAGTAGAGATTGCATCTGTGTTTAATGGATATGAAACCAGTTTTCACTTGACACGTCTTCAATCCAGGCCTTCTCTTCACATGTGTACTTTGTTCCCTGGACACCCTCTGATAGATTGTATACGTTTAAAGATTTTGGGGTTTTACATTTTACTATAACCATAGGAGGAATATTACCACCTGCAGCATTAACACATGCTAGTACGGAAATGCTCTCCCGACAATCACCGACTAGACCAGGTACGTTTTTTGCCCCGGTTTCGGCTAAAACCTTTTCTGGTTTGCACACTTATCTCGTCCAGATTCCATTTTTTTTTCCAAGAAGGACTCTAAATCATTGAAGTAATCGCCAACTTTAAACGGGTTTAACATTTTAGATCTTGTGGCTTGTAACGGTACAGGCGTACGGATCGATACATCTTGGTGACGGGAAACAAACCCTGCAAACCAATCTTTCCAAGGAATGTCATTCTTGAATGGGGTATCTAGTTTATTGCGGCGAATCGAACGAGAGATTTTGATTTGCAATTACCTGCCTGTAATTCCGAAATCTTGTGCAGCATTTTTTATTTTTTTTTATACGGGAGAACCGTCGGCCTGCCAGGTGTTGCACCATCATCAACTTTCCCGACAACATGATCATGAATTGTCATAACGGAGACACCATACTTAACAGAGGCTTTTCGTAAGGAAAGGTTGTTATATTTTACTTCTACTGCTTTTTGGAGATTTTCTACGGTATAAGTTTAGGTTTTTGGGGAGTTTTTCTTTATTTTGGTATTTCTGAAAAATAACAAAACAAAGTATAAGTTTTATTTACATTAAAAAATGAAATCTGATTTTTTCTTCAAACTATACAAAAATGAGAACAAATTTTTTGGGGGATTTTTTGTTCAACCGTATATTATAACCACATGCCTTTAGTTGAGATTACCACGACGAAGAAAAAATATCACATGAAGAAAAAACATCACCCAAGTCGGTAAAATTCTGCTGTAAAGTGTGATATTTTTCCAGTACGGTAATGTTCGGTCGCGGAATGTGATATTTTCGTTGCTATGCAAAATTATCACATGTTGCTAGGGGTAGGCGGAATAAAACAAAAAACACAGCAAAATACCACATTCTGAAGAGCCAATGAATTAACTAGATTACATCAGAAATTTGAATAAAGTATAATAAAACATATATATCTCAGTAAGCAGATAAAGAGCCAAAAATTATCATTTTCCCACAATTTTCTTCTGACTTAATTAAAAGCAGTCTTATGAATTTGGCAAACAACGTATACTGTGTCAAGAATGAAATAACAATCAATCCAAGCAACCCAATTTACAGAAAGCTGGACAAAAACGAACATAGTAGAGTACAAAACACAAACATGAACACAACAGAGAGTCAGGATAGTCGACACTGAATAGCTGTTGTTAAACCGGTTTTGTGGGTACCCAAACCTCCCCCTTATCTATCCGGACAATCTGGTGTATAAAACACACTATAAAAACCAATGCAGTATGATTACCAACAAAGTGACCGCTTGCTAGAACTGAAAATTTGACGGTACATAATTTAGATGGCAGGGTCAGAATGTGCTCGTTTTAACTGTAAAACTAGCAGGCTACGTCTCTCATAGCTGCAGGTCACGTACTTTCTCTCTACAAATAAAAAAATCTGAAATAACACTTCCATAAAGGGTTAAAGGGTTAAAAGCTATTTTATCATAGATATTCGTTTTTAAAATGTCAACAAAATTTACAATGTATGTTACGTTAAGTAATATTATTATTAATATCTCAGACTTTCGCAATCATTTCTTTCCTCAATGTCAAGTATTTCGGTACTTAGCGTCCATTACGACAAAGAATGTAAATGGACATCCTCCATTTATCAGAGTTTTATCATGAATAAAAACAATAACTAAAAAGTATTTGATTTGATCATGAATTTATTCGCACAGTCGAAATCGCGTCCAGTTATTTTTGTAAAAGATGTATTATAATATATTGATTTTTTTTTTCTGTTCGTATTGGATTCTAAAGTAAAGTATAAATATGAAAAGTGTACTTTAAACGGACTCAATAGAAAACATTTAAAATAGACATGTTGTAATCAGGATTTATATCCGGGTCAGAAATTAAGTCAGGGACACATATTTGTGTAATGATAAAGTCTGTCCCACGATATATCGGTTTCAAGGTAGTTTTGGATTATAATATTTGTTTTCAACATAAAATTAAGGCTTTAAGCACAATTGATGAGTCGTAAATTGACCAAATTTGCACATCTTGTGTACAAAATGGTGTATCAAAATTGGTATCAAAGAATTTATTTTTATATACAGTATATACAATATAAGTTACTGTAGTAGCTATGTTTTGTTTAAAGATTGTTTTCCCCACTATACAACTTAAACCTATTTTTAGTGCGGATGTCAAAAATGTGACATAATCAATATTAAACAAATGTTTGTAGTATAAAGGCTCGACTGCGAGAGTTGTCTTCGTATTGAAAGTCACTTCAAAAAACTTCTTTGGACAAGAGACGAATATCCTTTCTCAAGCACTGTGCGTGTAATGACAATATCGACCACTGACCGATTTTAAGTTTTAATGTATTTCCTGATTTAAACTTTAAATTCTAAGTTGTTGCACTGTATTATGGCAAGCCGTTTTACTATTTATTCTAACTTCAAGATATCTAATAAAATTATAAGATATCTTATATACTTTATGAGATACTAGTATATTACATACTTTATAAGATATCTTATGAAGTTTATAAGATATCTTATAAAAACTATATTTTATGAGATATCTTATATATTATATGAGATATCTTGAAGTTAGAATAAATAGTAAAACGGCTTGCCATACTGTGTGTTTATTGTAATGTCACCGTTTGATTACCAAAAAGGTGACCGCTTGCTAGAACAGCAACATTAAATTTGACGGAACACAATTTAGATAGAAGTGTCAGAATGTGCTCGTTTACACTTTAAAACTAGCTAAGGCTCCCATAGCTACTGGTCGGATACTGTCGCTCTACTAAACCGTAAATGCTGAAATAACACTCCCATAAAGGGTTTAATGTTATCTTGTCACAGAATTCAATAGAAACCGGTCATATTCGGGAGAAGCCAGTACGATCTTACATTCTTCAGATCATTATCAGAAAGAGCAATTTTTTTATGCTAGAAGGAAGCTTTTTTTCATAAGTTGGTAAATCGTGTAAAAACAGACTAATTCATTCAGATTTTGTGTTTGCGATAACAAAAGACACAAATTCAATATCAACCCTCCACAACACTCTACGAACTGTTTTACGTAAATGTAATAATTTGTTCATGAATAACCAAACGCCTATATATTTTATACATAGAGAGAGAGAGAGAGTATGTTTATATTTTATTTTGTCTTTATCTCAGTTTAAAATTCATTTGATATACGGGTCAAGGCTACTTAACTATCTTCTGGTTAGCATACTTATTAGATAGTTGTTACAACATTACCATTTTATCTGGTATGATATTCTTCAATCGTTCATCTTTGCAATGGAGAAATTCAAAATACTGAAAGTGTTGAAGAAATATAGAACTTTTTGTGATATAATAAGTGCCTTTGGATTAGTGTTGTCACTGCCTCTTGTATCCTATTGTTTGTTTATGGTTGTTAATGAAAGGTATGTCATCCTTTAATTCATCGTTATTTCATTTCTTTAGCTCAGCACTGATTACTTCTTACCTAGTTGAATGCTCATATTTAAAATTCTTTTTTTTCAAGTTTTCCCTGCATGGAACAGTACCGGCATAAAAATTACACATTAAATTTACTCTCATGAACGTTTTGGAAATACACTCTCGTTTATGTCGAATCCATTGAGACTTGAAAATGTAGTTCGACTTAAACGAAAATTCGAGATATGAGAATAAATATGTATAGTTACTGCTGTTGAGGGTCCAAACAGATAATTTGAGTTACCCGGAATTTCGACTTAAATGTGTTCGAGATAACGAAAGTCAACTGTATTTGGAAGCTGTGGAGCTAACATTTTTCTGGTGTAAAACGTTTGTTTTACGTTTATCTTATTTAAGTTTGTTTGTTTGTGTGATGGTTTTAATTGTTTGACATCCTAGCTTAAAGGTTTAAGCATTTCAGGGCATAAATTATGAGTCGTAAATCGATGACATGTTTTGCATTAAAATTGGTATCAAAAAATTTATTTCATTTGTTTTGGCATTGAACATTAATGGCGTTACGATTCGTTCGTTAATTCTACGATACTACAGTAACTTCAACATTATTAAGAGAGATTGAAGTTTTTCAATATTGTAACCAAACTTGTGGTCAATTAATTTGAAAGGTAATTAATTAAATAATTATATTCAGAAAATCTTTAATTAAACTTTAAATACCATTACGCCTTTTAATGATCATTAATTAGAAAAAAGAAAAGAACACAAAACATTTCACAACAAACGCTTATCTTCCCCATTTCTAACAACTCGTGTCTAAACATTCAAAAGTTTGTATACATAGACATGCAGAAACCATGCAAAGATAAGTTTGATTTTGACTTTATCTTGAACATTTTCAAATTTAATTTTGATATATGGGTCAAGGTTATTTAACTCTTCTGGTTGTTATTGACAATACCTATCATAAAATAACTATTTTATCTCGTAAGATTTTCTTAAATTGTTTATCATTTAAAATATGAAGAGTGTTAGAAAAATATACAACTTTGTGTGATACAAAGCTGCCTTTGGATTTGTAATATTGCTCCTTCTTTTAGCCTTCTGTTTTTTTTGTGATTGTAAGAGAAAGGTATCCCTTACCTAAAAGGAATGTTTGCAGCTGTTTTGCAGCAAACCTGCTGCTTGTAAACTATGTTTTGTTTGCAGAAACATCGCAGAAGCCATATAAGAGATTTTATTAGTTTGTGGCAAGTTTGCGGCAATACTAATTTGCATGGTTAACATATTGCAACACGCCTGCCGCAAACATTTGCAGCAGACTTGCCGCAATGTTTGCAGCAAGCTTGCTGCAAATATTCGCAGGCAGGCTTTTATTTCGGTAAGGGATGCCATCTTTTAATACATACAAATATATAAATCATGGAAGTAGTGGGTGCACGTTACGTTCTGCTCGAATTACTTTCGTAGCTCGGCTGCATTGCAAGTTTTAAACTGTTTACGTGTACAGGACTTGGGGTAGGATACATGTATCTGGTTATTTTGATTTTATGGCATCATGCATGGTATAAATTCAGTTTGTTCCATGAGATTCACGAACTTCAATACCGGGGCATCAACGTTAAAGTCTTCAATATTTTACGTGCTGTAAAAGCCTTTCAGGGGTAGTATATTTTCATTGTGGAGTAACGAAAAACATCGTCAAAAAGGCACGATTTAGAATAAACTACAAATCTCACGTGTACAAAGAAAATATGTTACATTTTCAAAAAAAATAACTGGGTGGGCTTTGAGGCCAACAATATACGTACTTAAGAATGCCTCGACAAAACTCTCCAAGATCAAAATCACTTTGTTGCTTGCCCCCCATAAACTCAAATAGTACAAAGCTTTCATATTCACGATAAAATCTGATAAATGTGGAATGTCTGGTTACACCCTATGTCCTTATGCATACAAAGTAGCAATTAAAGAAATAATTGACATTGAGTATAGTGAAATTACTGTGAGACTATCTACCCGTTGGTCAATATATAATTAAATGATAGATCATTTTGAACGCCATGGTTCTTCCTTCGAAATATATGAGGTAAAATTATTTCAAGTGTGTTCATGATTCTCCACACATTTTAGTTTTTGGAATAAATTCCATACTGAAGAAACTATAGTGAAATGAAGAATCACTTATTTAAGTTACCTGGAATACTGAAGGGTTACAGTGAGACCATTTTGTTCAAATCATGTTATATTAAGGAAGTTTGGTGGGAGGAGGATTGTGGCTTGGTGCATGGTCACAGTATTGTACAGTCAAGTCCTCTACAGGAGGCTTCAGTTGTGACAGTCAGTTGTTGATTTTTTCTGTATTTATCGCTATAAAGCGTCCGCTACTACAATCTTTGCATCTGGTTTCCGGTTTCTGTGTTGATCTGGTTTTTTTAATGAGTTCAATTAAGACGTAAATATGTTAGGGTGTGTGTGATTGAGATAAAATTAATTTTAAGTACCTGTGATGTCTGTTCTTTCCTTCAAATAAGTACTCGGTAACGACAACGTATTCAGCAAAAGCTCTATAGTGTCGATTTCATTATCCTTGGTGTCTTCAAATACATTTATGACAAAGACTGCCAATTTTCCTACCTAAGGTCGGTGGTTCTCTCCGGGTACTCCGGCTTCCCCCACTAATAAAAACTGGCCGCCGCGAAATAGTCAAATGTGCTGAAAACGGTGTAAAACCCCAACTAAACAAAAAATCAATACATTTACCAAAACAGCTTCAAATATGTCTTGGGCAATGGTAAATAAGTAAATTCTTTTAACATTATATGTTGGTTGGCTTTATTTACTTTGGACATCTCCAAATATTTCTTAACATTATCATGATTATAAGATAAGCATTATTTAATTTTAGTTGTTATAAAATCTTCACGCAATTGTATATATATATGCAATGCAACACAGTAATTTTAATCATCAATCCAATCCATTGTTTGACATTTGTTGGGTAAACTGAATTATATTTTTCATATAGAAGTATAATATTTGCAATTAATGTACTTTTACAATGTGCAGGAAACTTTTAGATATTGACTTGCTTTGTAATCAAGATTTATATCCGGGTCACAAATTAATTAAGTCAGTGGTGCATATTCTCGTGCAGGCACAAATGGCTGCATCCAGGATTAGTTAAAATATGTTCTCACGCTACCGATACGTGTACTGTATTGTAGGATGGGTAATTTTAGAATGTATTTAAATTAAGGATAAATTCATTTGTCGTGCTCAAGGCATAAAACGTTCAACATAAGAGAAACAATTCAAAATGTTGAAAAGCTAATTCAAAATTATGGCAAGCCTTTTTACTATTCATTCTAACTTCAAGATGTCTAATAAAGTTTATAAGATATCTCATATAGTTTATAAGATATCTTATATAGTTTATAAGATATCTTATATAGTTTATAAGATATCTCATATAATTTTCTTTATAAGATATCTTATAAACTATATGAGATATCTTATAAACTTTAGAAGATATCTTATAAAGTTTATAAGATATCTTATAAAAACAAGATTATATAAGATATCTTATATATTATATGAGATATCTTATATATTATATGAGATATCTTGAAGTAAGAATAAATAGTAAAACGGCTTGCCATACAAAATGCCAAAATGACCAAAAAGGGCAGTTAAAACCAGCTATAGCTAGAAGACAGAGCTATGCAATAGGAAATTATACATGGTAAGTTTCACATATTGCTTGCTCTTAATGGGCCCTTAATAGGAAATACAATTCTTTATTAACAAATTTCCTAATAGTAAATTAAATAAGGATTCAATCATATATGATAATTAAATTTTAAAATACATGTACTTTTTCCCAATTACACTTATTTAATTTCATGTGGATTTTTTTCAATAACTAGCCTATCTGAAGCAATGTGTAATTATAAAATCGACCATTGACCGATTTTAAAATATTATGTCTTTCCTGATTTAAAAACGAGGTCACTGCACTCCATGATTGTGTATGACTGACTTGTTATGAAACGCAATACGATTTCATTATCCTTGCTGTTAAACAAAGTGTTAAATGAAAGGACGTATTTTTGACACTTTGTCGAATGTCTGTGTAAAAACAAAATGTTAATTCTGAAAACCATACAGAAATACAGGACATGTTGTGATGTAATTATTGCGTTCGCATTGATTTTATCGTTAATAATTATGATCATGTGTACTTGTATTGTGGCTAAAAATAGGTAAGTAAAATATATAGCAATATTTCAGCACAATTTTAATTATATGTAAAATATGTTTCTCGACTGCTCCATGGGAGTAGAAAAAATAAAATGTTTAAACCCAGTTTCGGTAACGCCGAAAGGAAAATGGCAAATTCTATATTTCTCGATGTTTGCGGATGTCCTTCTCGTTTGTTTGTTTAGTTGGGGTTTTACGCCGTTTTCAGCACATTTGGCTATTTCGCGGCGGCCAGTTTTTATTGGTGGAGGAAGCCGGAGTACCCGGAGAGAACCATCGACCTTCGGTAGGAAAATTGGCAATCCTTGTCAATTAAGATCTGAGTCAAACACAACCCGCCACAGGTGAGATTCGAACTCACAACCTCAGCGTCGACAGGCTAGTTATCACTAGTAGTCATGACGAACTACATAGACCACTCGGCCACCGAGGCCCCACCCCCACCCCCTCCCCCTGTCCCTCTGTCCTTCTCGTAAACATCATGAAAATCTAAAGGTGCCTCGAGAAGCGTATTTTTTCTATAGTTTATTCTTGTTAAGAGGTTTTCACAAAGAAATAAAAAAACATCTGCGCTAAACAAATTTTAAATGTTAGATGATACCCCATTTCAACATTTGATATAAAATTTTTCGAAAAGTCAATACTATGATAGCAAGCATATATAGATCTTAAAGATTGGCTGAAAGAACTAAAAATTGTTTCATTAAAAACGTGTTGTTTACGTGTTTATTATTATTATCTTTATCATCATGGATGGGGGGGGGGGGGTGGAGGTTAACTGCTTATATAATGAAATCTACGTATGTGCAGCCCAAAAGGGTCTGATTTTTGTCATTTAAAATATTGGAATAGGTATACTATCATATTTCCAGATTCATAAAAGTAAAATCTTTAGTTCTGATTGACTATTTGTGAAAATACAAGGTTAGACAATATATTAAAAGGTCAGAAAAAGAGTTATTTATATATGATTCGGTTGGACTTTCTTGGTTTTTCAAATATATGAATAGTGTGTGATTCAAAAATAATAAAAGACTAATTATTCCCTCCGGCCGTGGTGCTAATATATTGCTAACCTAGGATTTGAAGGAAATGCTGATGACCATACAGGAAGTTGTTGTAATACAATATACATTTGAAATGTGATGCAGATATTTAATGAATATAGATTTATAGTTTATAATTATGTATGTATGATATATCTATTAATTACATCAAATTGCAGCTGTCTCCCCAAGTCACATATTGGCAAGTCAATATAGTAATAGAAATTAAGGGTAGAAAGTTTGTATGTGACTTTGTGTTTTTGTTTTCTCTTTCACTTTAATGAGTTTCATTGTGACGTCAGGTGTTTTAATTCAGAAAGGGTACGTATAAGCTTTGATTGCTTAATAAATATCATCTGTTCGTCTCTCCAATTATGTAGCCATTAAAAATGTATTATAAATAAGGGTGAGACACTGAAAAAAATGAAATTTATTCATGTAATTGACAAATACACACATTTAACGTATGAAAGGAAAGAACCATGTGTGCATTTCGTTGATTTTTGCATCATATATATCATCAAATGAAAATGGACCTATTCCATTGATGTTATCCCCTCATATCGAATTTGACACGGGCAGCATGGCGGGTGACCTGCAGGAAGCAGAGACTGCTTACTCTTCCGGAGTACCTGAGTCTACCCCCGGTTTTTTTTGGTGGGGTCCATGTTGTTCATATGTTTTTAGTTTTTAATTGTAGTGCATGTATTGTTTTGGTCTTGTCTTCGTTGTTCTCTGGAGTTTGTCAGTTGTTTCGATTGTTCACTCCTTCGAATATCCCTTTGGTATTTCTTGACTTTACATATGACGGCACCTCAAGGTTGGAGAATATGTGCAAGTTATGTTTCAGAAAGTCTGATCTAATTTTACTTTTAAAGGGGTAGGACAAATCTGCTCTATAATTAACATAACTATTGCAAATGTACTTAAATATATTTGTACAAAACATCATTCCGATATTTGCTGTAAAAATGTGTATTTTAAAAAAATGTTTTATGAAATGAAGTATGGATATCTTGCCGACAATAATGTAGATGTTGACGTCAAGACCTACAAAATCTATGCTAACATTTAAGAAGATTTTTCTACAGCATGCTACCATTTACATAAGGCCGATAATTACAAAAGTATTATAAAAGGCCACGTTAGCTATTGCCATCACTTGGCGTCCGTCGTCTGTCGTCGTCCGGCATAAACTTTTCCTTCAAAGATCTTCAGCTCTGAAACCAACGGGAATTGGGATTACACTTTGGTGGAATGGTGATTGGGTGGACCCCTTCCAAAAGTGTGTCAGGCATCCCTGACTTCCAACCGATATGGCTGCTGTTACGAAAAATAGAAAAAGGGGGATAAATTTTAAAAATGTTCTTCTAAACAAACTACATGGCTTTTTGGAACCAACCTTGGCAGTAATGGTGCTTAGGTGGTCCTCGTTCAGAATTATGGCCGATAACCCGGACTGTCAACCAGGATGGCCCCCACACCCGAACTTAATCTAACATAGGGTCCTATGGGAAAATTCATTGAAAAATCTTCTTGTCTGAAACAACTTGACCAGTCTGAACCAGACTTGGCAGCAAGGGTACTTAGGAGGTCCTCCTTCAGAATTGTATCGGATGCTCGGACTGTGAACCAAGAAGGCCGCCACAGCCGAACTTCGTTTAATATAGGATCGTATGGGTAAATTAATTTAAAGATCTTCTTGTCTGAAACTACTGAGCCAATGGAACTAAACTTGGCAGCTATGGTTCTTAGATGGTCTTCTTTTAGAATTTTGTCCGATGACCCAGACTGTCAACCAAGATATCCGCCACAGTCGAAGATAGTTTAACATAGGACCCTATGGGAAATTCATTTAAAAATCTTCTTGCATGTCTGAAACTACCTAGCCTATTGAAGTAAACTTTGAAGCAATGATCCTAAGGTGGATCTGTATCAGAATTGTGTCCGATGACTCGGACTGTGAACCAAGATGGCTGCCACAGCCGAACTTGGTTTAACATAAGATCCTATGGGAAAATTAATTTAAAAATTACTGAGCCAATTGGAAGTAAACTTGGCAGCAACAGTCCTTAGTATCAACATATTTAAGTCAATTAACATACACCCGTTACAAAAAGTACAATACAAAAATATAAACATGAATGGTATATATAACACTTTGCAGCAATGGTTCTTAGATGGTTTTCTTTCAGAATTATGTCCGATAACCTGGACTTCAACCAAGATGGCCACCACAGTCGAATATAGTTTAACATAGAACCCTAAGGGAAATTCACCTAAAAATCTTCTTGTCTGAAACCACTGAGCCAGTTGGAAGAAGACTTGGTAGTAATGGTCCTTGGATGGTTCTCTTTTAGAATTGTGTCCATTGACCTGTACACCCACCGCCGAACTTAGTTTAACATAGGACCCTATGGAAAAACCAGTCAAATTGACTGCAACATTTTAGTATTGCTCAAGATGTCAAGTTAAATCCGGGTGAGCGATACTGGCTCTTGAGAGTCTCTAGTTTTTACAAGAGACTGCAATTTTGTGAGGTTGTATAGCATATACCATGATATTTACCTGTCGGCAGGACATAAAGTTTCCCACTCAGGTACTTTTCTCTTTTACGACAGACAATTGTTGTTATAGCGAGCAAAGCGGGCGCTATAGGAGCATATGCATTTCTACATATGGGTCATTTAGAAAAGTCTTTGTTTAATGGGGGCAGCAATATTGTGCTACATACTAAGGCTAGAAAAACTTTCGTTCGTCGGAACGGAAGTAAGGGAAATGACTTGCTTCAAATTATAATTTTAGAATCAAAATCGTGATACCGGAAATAAGTTTCTTGAAAGGGCTATTGCTGTGCTCGCATCATTGGCCAACAACATATTATCCCAATTGAAATCTAGAATTGAGCATAACTTTTATATAATGAAAAATCTACTTTTTTTCCTTTTCCAGCAAGTAAGGTAATCATGGAAAAATCGAACATTGTAAAACATATGAAAATTAAACTGGAAAAAATAAAAGTCGTTAATAAAAAAAACAAACTGGATAACATGTAAGGTCAACAATCATACACCAATCAATCAAAGCAAATAAACTGACAGAACGCCGGGCAGATAAAGAACATAAGAAGGTACAAAACACAAACATGAACATAACAGAGAGTCATGATAGTCTGACTCGGTACAGACACTGAACAGTGGTGGCGTTAAAACGGTTTTGTGAGTACCCTAACTTCCCCTTTTGTCTATCCTGGCACTCTGGTGTATAAAACACACTATAAGAACCAATACAGTGTGATTACCAACAAGGTGACCGCTTGTTAGAACTGAAAATTAGAATGGACGGTACATAATTTAGATAGCAGAGTCAGAATGTATTAGTTTTAACTGTAAAACTAGCTAAGTCTGTCGTAGCTGCAGGTTGTATTTTTAAAACATAAAGGGCAAAACTTACTTTAAATTTTTTCCAAGAAAATTGGGGAAGGTTTTCACAACACTTCAGAAACAATGGAAAATATTACCAAAAACATATCATTAATGTGTGTGGAGGATATTGTTAGAAGACAAGATATTTTTCAAAAAGATGACAACTTGTCCATTGATATCCATGGAGGACACCTTCTTCAAAGAGCAGATAACTCTTTAAATTTTATTGGAGACAACTCACATGTACCAAAAATGATGAATAGACAGTGATTTACTGCATAGCTCTAGGTAGGCTTTACAGCCGGGTTGGCTGTATTATAAAAAGGCTACATTACACAGTTTATATACATAATACAGTTTCTTATTTGCCAAAATGCTTAGCTTGTGTCCTACAAGTCCTATTCATAAGGAACAGAACTTTTATATAAATACTTCCGATTACTTTCAGTAGTAAGAACGAAGAATTTACAACAGATTATATAGTGAACATCTCTGTGGGACTGTCTATTGGTGTTGTACTGTTTATATCATCTATATCTTATTTCTTTGTTCAGTATAGGGTATGTATAATTGTTTATTAACTTGTTTCACCCGAGAAAAAAGTTCCTACATACAATGCATGCTGTAAATACATATTCGACCAAATATTGTAATATTTCTCACTGTAGAAACCTAAATCGATGATGTTTTTTCTTAGATTCATTTTTATACGACCGCAAAATTTTTGCGGTCGTATATTGGTATGACGTTGGCGTCGTCGTCGTCGTCGTCGTCGTCTGCGTCGTCGTCCGTCGTCAGCGTCGTCGTCCGGAGACATTTGGTTTTCGCACTATAACTTTAGTTTAAGGTAAAAGAAATCTATGAAATTTAAACACAAGGTTTATGACCACAAAAGGAAGGTTGGGATTGATTTTGGGAGTTTTGGTCCCAACAGTTTAAGAATCAGGGGCCAAAAAAGGGCCCAATAAGTATTTTTCTTGGTTTTTGCACAATAACTCTTGTATAAGTAAATAGAAATCTATGAAATTTAAACACAAGGTTTATGACCACAAAAGGAAGGTTGGGATTGTTTTTGGGAGTTTTGGTCCCAACAGTTTAGGAATAAGGGGCTAAAAAAGGCCCAAATAAGCATTTTTCTTGGTTTTTGCACAATAACTTTAGTATGAGTAAATAGAAATCTATGAAATTTAAACACAAGGTTTATGACCACAAAAGGAAGGTTGGGATTGATTTTGGGAGTTTTGGTCCCAACAGTTTAGGAATTAGGGGCCAAAAGGGTCCACAATTAAACTTTGTTTGATTTCATCGAAAATTGAACTATTGGGGTTCTTTGATATGCCGAATCTAACCGTGCATTTAGATTCTTAATTTTTGGTCCCGTTTTCAAATTGGTCTACATTAAGGTCCAAAGGGTCCAAAATTAAACTTAGTTTGATTTAAACAAAAATTGAATTCTTTGGGTTCTTTGATATGCTGAATCTAAACATGTACTTAGTTTTTTTATTATGGGCCCAGTTTTCAAGTTGGTCCAAATCGGGGTCCAAAGTAAACTTTGTTTGATTTCATCGAAAATTGAACTATTGGGGTTCTTTGATATGCCGAATCTAACCGTGCATTTAGATTCTTAATTTTTGGTCCCGTTTTCAAATTGGTCTACATTAAGGTCCAAAGGGTCCAAAATTAAACTTAGTTTGATTTTAACAAAAATTGAATTCTTGGGGTTCTTTGATATGCTGAATCTAAACATGTACTTAGTTTTTTTTATTATGGGCCGAGTTTTCAAGTTGGTCCAAATCGGGGTCCAAAATTAAACTTTGTTTGATTTCATCGAAAATTGAACTATTGGGGCTCTTTGATATGCCGAATCTAACCGTGCATTTAGATTCTTAATTTTTGGTCCCGTTTTCAGATTGGTCTACATTAAGGTCCAAAGGGTCCAAAATTAAACTTAGCTTGATTTTAACAAAAATTGAATTCTTGGGGTTCTTTGATATGCTGAATCTAAACATGTACTTAGTTTTTTTATTTTGGGCCCAGTTTTCAAGTTGGTCCAAATTGGGATCCAAAATTAAAGCTAAAAAAGGGGTAAATTTTTTTTTTTTTTTTTTTTTTTTGGGGGGGGGGGGGCAATTCTCCACAGCATATTGTATTGCAGAAGAAGCAAAAAAATGAATATAAATTCAAATCATATGACCAATTCTAAGTTCTTTATTTCAGTTATTATGTGTCAGAAACCTATTATGTGTCAAATATTTGAAGAAATTTTCAATTGCACAGTATTGTGCAATAGCAAGAAATTGATATGTGTGCCCTGTTATCAAAACTTTATTATTAACAAATTCCATTGGAAATTTGCTAATTACTCTAGTTGAATGAACTTCATTGGAAATTTGCCAATATAAAATGTGCTGATGAAGCTTTTTTGTTTATCTCATCTAAACTGCTTTTAAATTGTATATATCTAAAATTTGCCATCCATGACTATGATGTCATTTTCTATTTTAATATGTTATGGTGTATTTAAATGGGCTGTTATGGTTGCAAAGTATAAAGAAATGGGGGGGGGGGTTGAAAACAAAATTTAGGGGGGGTAAATGAGAAATTGGGGAGGGGGTAATTTTTTTCTCATTTCATATTTCATAAATTAAAAAGAAAATTTCAAATTTTTTTTAGCAAAAAAAGGGGGGGTTACAATAAATTTTATTGTTTTTTTGGTTTTTTTTGCGGGGAGGGGGGTCAATGTGCAACTTCATAGTGTATTGCAAAAAAGCTAAAAAAGGGGGTAAATTATTATTTTTTTGGGGGGGGGCAATTCTACGCAGCATATTGTATTGCACAAGAAGCAAAAAATTTAATATAAATTGAAATCATATGACCAATTCTAAGTTCTTTGATTTCAGTTATTCTGTGTCAGAAACCTATTATGTGTCAAATATTTGAAGAAATTTTCAATTGCACAGTATTGCGCAATAGCAAGAAATCTTCAATTGCACAGTATTGCGCAATAGCAAGAAATTGATATGTGTGCCCAATTTTAAATTTTAAATTGGTTATTTCTGATTTATATATAAAAACAAATAATACTGATATGGTTTGAATAGGTAAATTAAAAATTTTTATGTTCTTAGACAACATTCATTCTGTGTCAGAAACCTATGCTGTGTCAAATATTTATTCACAATCCAAATTCAGTATTGTATCAAGCTTGAATGTTGTGTTCATAATTGCCCCAACTATTCAGGGTTCGACATCTGCGGTCGTATCTAGCTGCGCCTAGCGGAGCATTTTATTACAAATCAAATAAAACTTGTAGTTCTCTCTCTCTCTCTCTCTCTGAAACCAGTTTTATTAAATAAGGATTATATAGTTGAAATTTATGTGTATATTTGCGATTTCATAACAAACCAAGACTCCTCTGTTGATGTCAAAAAAGAGTAGGCGAAAACTCTCTCTCAGGCGACAGCGTGCATGCACTTGTTAGATATTGAATGTCTTCGGACTGAGACATTGAAAATCGCCTACTAGGCTTCTTATATTCTGAGTCATGTCATCAGTTGATGTCTTTTTTATTATTAGAGTTATAACAGAAAACTGAATGATGATTACGAAAGTGCTAGATATAAACCAGTCCAAGTGTTGGCAGGTAGATATGTTTTTAAGACTTTGTTTTTGCGATTGGCTGTAAGATTTATGCATATATGCATAATTCAGTATAAATTAGATTTTGTGTGTGATAACATACTTTTCAAAATGAATCGGTTAAATTAGAATGAGCTAGACGTCGTATGCATTGAGAGAAGAACAATAGATATACAGTTGACTCTCGTTATCTCAAAGTGGAAAGGACCAACAAAAATAGTTTGAGATAATAGGAGTTTGAGATATCAGGAGGGAATATAGTGCAAAGTTTAATCTAGGGGCCAAAACATTACTTTGAGATATCAGGAGTTTTTAGAAAAAAAATAGCTGTATAATATCTTAATCGTATAATCAAAATGTTATGTGCTCTTCAGTTCATGAAAATTTTGACATTTCATTTTTTCTTAATTAAAAAGTGTGTTTGCCTTCACAAAATTGAAGAAACATTCTTTAAAATCAATTTGATACACTGCACGTATGTCCATATTTAAACAATTTTGGTCTTATCAGCAATGCCCCGAATGCATGCCAACAAAATGTGGAAATGCTGGCAGAATTGAGTCGTACGTAGTGAATGTATGGACATTGTTTAACATTTTATTTTTTATCAGCAGTGCCCAAGGCAAAATTGAAGGTTCAGCCTCATTGCACGTATTGTACATATTTAAACTATATCTTCGTCAGATGTGCCCAAATATATTGCTGTATAAATTATGCCAATAATGTTAATGTAATCTTTAACAATGAAAACTTTGAAAAAAAGTATTGTGTTTTTATTTCAAGGTTCTAACTGTGCAATATGTCTGAAACAAAAAGATAGTACACTGGGTCATGTAGTAATACTGTCTTGTAACCACAGTATGTATGATTAGTTTTTTTAATGGGCGTAACAGGAAAGGTTATAAAATAGTTTCAGCCGTGACCGTACACATGCATAGAACTCAAATAAATATTTTAAAAATGTAAATTGTTGGTATGTTAGACAGAAACTTTATTTAAAACGCTCATTTTTTTTCAATTATATTATTATTATTATTATGACCATTATATTGTATTTACTAAAATTATATTGTTCCTCATTTGAGACAGAGAAGGGGGGGGGGGGGGGGGGGGGGGCTGATGAAAACATACATTACATTTTAATTTTTTTTCACATGTTTCAGTTTTCATTTCAATACTATCAATTATACTTACTTTTATTTATTATGCAGCTTCATTTTTCTTTGATCTGCAGCATTCCACAAAAATTGTGCTCAGGCCTGGATAAATGAATCTGAAGACACCACCTGTTCTCTGTGTAGGGAGAAATCCTCGCCATTTCCAAAGTCAGAACGTAAAACAGCAAAAAGAGAAGAAGCACATTTCATAAAAGAACATTCTACAGGAACAAAAAGAGGTAAATAAAACATCGCCTGTTAAGTTCATTTTCATTATCGTTGTGGAAAAAATGCCTTTTTTCCTCTATCCACGAAAATTGGTATCCACGAAAATAAATGAATCCACAATATCTCCCTTTCCTACATTGGTTAGGAAATGATAACTTACTCTGGTTCCTCATTAACAGTGATGGTGTTTAACTTCACGATTTCATATCTCAAACCAAACTTGAATAGAACTCTGGAGTAAAAAAATAAATATTAAAAAATATTGTCAGCAATACGCACATATGCACAGACAAAAACACATACAAATTTATATTCAAAAGCTGAGATCCAGTTGATACATGCGAGTGATTCAAATCACATTTTTTTCTGAAAAGACACTAAAAATTGAACAGTTCTCATGCATTTAACTTCCAGAGCCCAAAAAGATCAAACATCTTGCATCACACTTTTAGGCTTTTTTGTATATTTTTTTGATTCGATGCAGCAGTAAATCATATAAATGGAGATATGAGTCCCGTTGAAAAAGATGTTCAATTTTAGTCATTATATTTTTTTCACCCATGGATTACTGTGAAACACTTATAATTCGAGGTACTATAACCGTTCGAAAATTGACGTTTGAAAGTTTAAATTTAATTTCTAGTTTATGATGTATTTAATTGTTTCCATGTAAAATATTAAGCAGATACATGTATTTCGCACTTAAGATAATCCCCCTTTTGTACATACATATTTCCCAACGTTAAACATCCGGATTTTTTCCCAACGTTAAACATCCGGATTATGTCATAAGTGCGAAATACATGTATCTGCTTAATATTTTACATGGAAACAATTAAATACATCATAAACTAGAAATTAAATTTAAACTTTCAAACGTCAATTTTCGAACGGTTATAGTACACCAATTTTCCTGGATTTAGTGGACAACGCAATCCACGAATTTAAAAACACAACGAAATATATATTTTCAATCGTTTTATCAAGAGGAAATACAAAAAATTGAGGTCCTTTCCAAGAATGCAATATCATCGTTTGATCTGTCATAGTAAATACATCTCAAACGAATGAGTATGAATAACAGTATTGACAGAAAAGAAGATTTTAGTTTTGCGACAGGAAGTAATTTGAGCTTAGATAAACTCTTGAAAATAAAATATATACTCCAAATGATGTAAACGATGTAGAACACTTTTCATTAATTATAACTGGTCTTATTTGATTTTTGTTTTGTTTTTTTTAATTTTAAATCCACGAAATTAAGAACCAACGAATTTGTGTTTTTGCCCAAATCCACGAAAATTGATGTTAACGAAAATAACTGAATTCACAGTATTATGATTTCTATATTGCATTTCAAAAAATTGAGTTAATACTCATACATGCAAGACCCAAAATAATTATCTTGAGCTATGAAACACAGTGGCGTACAAAACATGACTTTTCATCAGATTATGCAGGAATGAGATAGCTTAACTTTTCAGAACGATAAACTTACAAGCTATAGGAACAAGTTAACTGGGGACTGATTCATCATTTTAAATAAGAAAATATTAATTTGGTTAGGTTGTGGTAATTAGTTTAGCATGCTAGAAATTTATAAAGCAGACCAAAAGCTATAAATGGTCAAGTCTTCGATACCAATTTTGATACACAAAATGCGCACATTTCGTCGCTTTACTACTCATCATTTGTGCTCAACGCCAAAAATGTTGAAAACCAAACCAAAAATCGCAAATTTTGAAGAGCACATTCGAAACACCAAAAAGACAAAAAGGGTAATATTTACAACCTTTGATGTGACTTTTTCTTGTTACTCAATAAAACACAAAATGATTTGAAAAAATGGCAAGATACTCTCTACATTTACCTATTTTTTTATTCTTAGAAAACGATTTGTCGCCATGACGCTTCAGGTACCATATATAGACGTAATTATGCTAAACACATCCAGGTAGAAGCTATAGAATCGATGTTCAGGTGAGAAAACACGTATACGGACTTCACAGCTGACATGTATAATGTGATCGAATACATATGTTGCCAAATTAGTTAAATATATATGTTTCTACTTTCATAATGTATGCAATAAACACATGGTGCTTTATAAACATTTTTTAAAATTTTTACATATATATATGTATTATTTTTTACATAAATAAAAATATGCTTTTCACAATTTTTTCGTTGATTGTTATCAAGGGTATTTAAATGAGTAACGATTCATGCAACAAATCACGGTATATGTTCTTTGTAAAAATGTATCATTTTAAAAATGTCACGTCGGCTATTCTGGATTAAAAATTATCAGATACACTCTTGAGTTCTTTAACCAGAACTCTAGAGTAACAAGGGTATGAAAGGCCTTTCATGCCAGAAACGGTATAAACTAACGCGTGATAAATTCTCATTTTAACGCGTTAAATCCCGTTTTAACGCGTAAAACGATAAGTTTATCGCGTAAAAAAATTCCCTTTTTTAACGCGTTAAAACCGTCTATAACGCGTTAAATTTTAACGCGTTAGATAGCAAAATATGCTATCGCGTTAAAATCTAAGACTTTAATTCATTTATATTACAATTGAAATGTTTATCGCGATAAAAAAAAGTATACAGAAGCCATTAATTTACATCAGGTAAAATATTTTTATCGCGTTAAATATTCTTTTATCGCGTTAAACATTCTGTTATCGCGTTAAATATTCGTTTATCGCGTTAAATATTCGTTTATCGCGTTAAATATTCGTTTATCGCGTTAAATATACTTTTAACGCGTTAAATATACAGTTAATATTTTTTATGTGCATGTTTTAGTTTTTTGTCCAGGTCGAGACCCCTTCTTGTACATTATTATTATATATGAAAAGTAAATTTAGGCTTTTGTTTGTAATATTATCTCTGTGTCGTCAATTTCGAAATGAAAGTCAAGATATGAATTACATGTTAAATTAAAAAAAATATGATGAAATGGTTACATATCTGATTTTAACAAACTAGACACCAAAAGACTCAATTTACGGAAATTATCAGTATAAAGGAAAATTCAAACCTGATAGAAACAGAGAGGTTTATTCTTTGTATTGCACATACAGTAGATGTTCTTAGTTAAAATTAGTTTTCTCTTTCATAATTTTTGTGAGTGCACCTTATTTTAAATAATTTTGGTTTTCGGTATTCAAAAAAGATTCTGTTCTAATACTAACGTTTAGAGGCAACTCCTTGAAATACGTATATAGCATACCATAAATTTACAATAACTAAGATAAGTATCTTTGAACTGTTATTTTTTTAATGCTTATGCTCTGAAATTTTCTGTTCGTCATGTATTATTGTAAACTTTCACGTCATTCGATCATATTTGATGTCTGAGCAAATGAGAGGAGCTTGCCAATATGCTTTCTGTCATGATTTATTTCTTTTAAAATACATTTGTGTAATTTAAAATTATCAATAAAAGAACAGAGAGATACTGCATTTGCAAATTGTTTGATTGGTTACCTTACATGTATTTTTGTTTTGTTTTGAAAGTTAGTAATCAAGAAAATGAGTGGACCAAAAGAAGGGTCGAATTTAGGTTGTATATGATAGGGCTGTAAATTAATTTAAATTGAAACATGTAGGCCATTAACTGCCACCTATTTTCTATTGCGGCGGACTGGCAAAAAAGTATTTAGACTATTGAAAAACGTATAGATAACACGTATAGATAATATCGGCCGGGTCAAACATAAAGAAGCTCACCTTTGACATGAATGGCAAGGTGTATTTGATTTTTATTATATTAGTTTTATAATAATTTATTTAATACTACATGGTCTCTGAGCATCAAAATGCATGAAAACTCTCACAACTTTCTGTTTGTTTCGATGTGAGGGAACTAACTATTCCAATGATTGATTTGTTGAATAGCGATCAAAGTTATGATATCTATCAAATGAAAAGAGGGGTCCATCAAATTTCTTGATAACATGGTGGTGGTCTTTCATCGTAAATTTTTGGAAATGTTTACAATTAAAATATTATGGACCAACCAGTCACAGAAGGAGTGTTAGGATAACTCTTTTCATGTGATGTATAGTCAACTCGACTTTGATCGCACTTCCACAAATATAATATGAACTTTGTAGGTACATAATATGAATACTAACATGCATTTTTGCTGACACAAAATATTTCTTAAATCGTTATAAGCCATTTTTTGCATCCCTTGATATCATCGTAGTAAACTAAGCTGGAAAAGGACGAAATGGCAGGATAAAGCACTTAAATCTGTTCAGCTTCTGTGTCCTTGACGGACTCTAGACTAGAAAAAAACAAGTTTTCAGCTAAAAAATTACAAAAAATTGTACGTAATATTTTAAAGCTTAATGAACTTATGAATACAACAAAGCAATCCAAACTAAAAAAAACTGTGCAAGTTCATTAGAGTGATGGATGATAAAATGGATTCTCTCAATTAACCACCCACTTTTTCCATCCTATTTTCCCTCTTATTTCACTAATCATCACATTTATTCTAACATGTTTATATATCCATGTATCATATATTGTATATTGTATTTATTTTATTTCCTCAACATTTATACCATTAATATTATTGTATATGTCTATGTTCCATGTCCCGCCTTATTTACTGCCTCCTATTAAACAAGTGGTAATTTACGGCCCTGTATATGAAACAACACGTATGACCTCTTGACAGACAGAGCTTTTAAATTAGAAAGCTATATATATATTTTTAAAAATATATTTTAACGCGATAAAACACCTTTTATCGCGTTAAAATATCTTTTAACGCGATAAAACACATTTTAACGGACTCTAGACTAGAAGAAAAATAACAAGTTTTCAGCTAAAAATGTTTTTAAAAAATGTAATATTTTAAAGTTTAATAAACTTATGAATACAACAAAGCAATCCAAACTAAAAAAACAGTGCAAGTTCATTAGAGTGATGGATGATAAAATGGATTCTCTCAATTAACCACCAACTTTTTCCATCCTATTTTCCCTCTTACTTCACTAATCATCGGATTTATTCTAACATGTTTATATATCCATGTATCATATATTGTATATTGTATTTATTTTATTTCCTCAACATTTATACCATTAATATTATTATTGTATATGTCTATGTTCCATGTCCCGCCTTATTCACTGCCTCCTTTTAAACAAGTGGTAATTTACGGACCTGTATATGAAACAACACGTAAGTAGTATGTGGGCACAGGCAACTTAGCATTTGAGGTGGAGGAGCGTGGAGGAGCCGGAAGTGACGTCACCGGAACCGGAAATGACGTCACCGGAAGTGACATGACCGGAACCGGAAGTCAGGTGACCGGAACCGGAAGTGATTTTTGCGCGCATGCGCAACCGGAAGTAGTGGTTTTTCCCGCCATTTGTTGACGGAAGTGACGCAAGTCACGTGCTAGGACCCGGATGTGTCGTCCGCGCATGTGTGACCGGAACCGGAAGTACCCGGAAGTGGTTTGCGCAACCGGAAGTAGGGTGTTTTTTCCGCCATTTGTTGACGGAAGTGACGAAAGTCACGTGGTAGGACCCGGATGTGTGTTCTGCGCATGTGTAGGTGGAACCGGAAGTACCCGGAAGTCAGGCGCATGCGCAACCGGAAGTAGGGTATTTTTCCGCCATTTGTTGACGGAAGTGACGCAAGTCACGTGGTAGGACCCGGATGTGTGTTCTGCGCATGCGTAGGCGGAACCGGAAGTACCCGGAAGTGATTTGCGCGCATGCGCAACCGGAAGTGACGTGTTTTCCCGCCATTTCTTTACGGAAGTGACGCAAGTCACAGACCCGGACGTGCCGTCTGCGCATGTCTAGGAACCGGAAGTACCCAGAAGTCATGCGCAACCGGAAGTGATGGGTTTTCTCCATGATTTGTTTACGGAAGTGACGTAAGTCA
This sequence comes from Mytilisepta virgata, assembly GCA_028015205.1. NCBI lineage: Eukaryota > Metazoa > Mollusca > Bivalvia > Mytilida > Mytilidae > Mytilisepta > Mytilisepta virgata. The sequence continues at coordinate 5,533,640 of CM051510.1, forward strand.
CGGACCAGGATGTGCCATGCTTGACCAGGTTGAATTATCTCCATTTTCCTGCACTTCTCGGTCGTCTCTGGCTCTTTCGTCGGTCTCTAGGGTCTGATACTCTCACTGTTATGTCGAAGTCCGAGAGTATACGAAGTACACTATTGGATTATCTCCCCTTATCCCGCTCTTTTCATTTGGGGGTATTTTCTGTGAGGACCAAAGGTAGGATTGGATTATGTCCCCTTACCTCCAAGTGATGCTTGTCACCAATGGAGTGGTGTCCTTAGCAACCGCCTTAGCAACGGCGGTCCATTTCTATGATGCACTTCGTTTCTCTTCTCTTGCTCTATCCCGCTCCTCGCTGTTCTTCTCTTGCTCCGTGCTGCTCATCGCTACTCAGGCTTGTTGCTGTTCGTCATCGCTGCTCTTCTCTTGCTCTTTGCTGCTCAACGCTGCTCTGCACTGTACTCAGACCTGAAAGCACCCTAAAGACAATCGTTTACCCTAACACTAGTACCACTTCAAATTCATAAGGGATTGAGCCAGATTGAATTATCTCCCTTTTCCCGCTCTTCTCGGTCGTCTGGATCTTTGATTGAATTATCTCCCCTTATCCCGCTCTTTTCATCTGTGAGGACTAGGATTGGATTATGTCCCCTTACCTCAAGTTGATGCTTGTCACCGCTCAATGGAGGGGAGTCCTTAGCAACGGCGGTCTATTTCATTGCTCTATGCTTCGCTTCTCTTCGCTTGCTCTTCGCTGCTCCATGCTGCTCATCGCTAATAATGACTATATTCACCTGCTGATTTAAGATTCTTGGGGTTACTTGTCGGTGTTTTCGCTGCTGCTTCCGCTCCTGCTGCTTGTTGGTGTTCGTCTATGCTGCTCTTATCTTGTTCATCGCTGTTTTTCTCGTGCTCTTTGCTGCTCATCGCTGTTTTTCTCTTGTTTTTTGTTGCTCATCACTGTTTTTCTCTTGCTCTTTACTGCTCATCACTGTTTTTCTCTTGTTCTTTACGGCTCATCACTGTTTTTCTCTTGCTCGTTACTACTTATCGCTGTTTTTCTCTTGGTTTTTGCAGCTCGTCGCTGTTTTTCTCTTGGTTTTTGTAGCTCGTGGCTGTTTTTCTCGTGCTCTTTGCTGCTCGTCGCTGTTTTTCTCTTGTTCTTTGTTGCTCATCACTGTTTTTCTCTTGCTATTTACTGCTCATCACTGTTTTTCTCTTGTTCTTTACTGGTCGTCACTGTTTTTCTCGTGCTGTTTACTGCTCATCGCTGGCTTTTCTCTCGCTCTTTGTTGATCATCACTGTTTTTCTCGTACTCTTTGCTGCTCATCGCTGTTTTTTCTCTTGTTCTTTGTTGCTCATCACTGTTTTTCTCTTGCTCTTTACTGCTCATCAATGTTTTTCTCTTGTTCTTTACTGGTCATCGCTGTTTTTCTCTCGTTCTTTACTGCTCATCGCTGTTTTTCTCTTGCTCTTTACTGCTTATGGCTGTTTTTTCTCTCGCTCTTTGTTGCTCATCACTGTTTTTCTCTTGTCCTTTGTTGTTCATCGCTGTTTTTCTCTTGCTCGTTACTGCTTATCGCTGTTTTTCTCTTGGTTTTTGTAGCTCGTCACTGTTTTTCTCGTGCTCTTTGCTGCTCGTCGCTGTTTTTCTCTTGTTCTTTGCTGCTCATCGCTGTTTTTCTCTTGTTCTTTGTTGCTCATCACTGTTTTTCTCTTGTTCTTTACTGCTCGTCGCTGTTTTTCTCTTGCTCTTTACTGCTTATGGCTGTTTTTCTCTCGCTCTTTGTTGATCATCACTGTTTTTCTCGTACTCTTTGCTGCTCATCGCTGTTTTTCTCTTGTTCTTTGCTGCTCATCGCTGTTTTTCTCTTGTTCTTTACTGCTCATCACTGTTTTTCTCTTGTTCTTTACTGCTCGTCGCTGTTTTTCTCTCGTTCTTTACTGCTCATCGCTGTTTTTCTCTTGCTCTTTACTGCTTATGGCTGTTTTTCTCTCGCTCTTTGTTGATCATCACTGTTTTTCTCGTACTCTTTGCTGCTCATCACTGTTTTTCTCTTGCTCTTTACTGCTCATCACTGTTTTTCTCTTGTTCTTTACGTCTCATCGCTGTTTTTCTCTCGTTCTTTACTGCTTATCGCTGTTTTTCTCTCGTTCTTTACTGCTTATGGCTGTTTTTCTCTTGCTCTTTACTGCTTATGGCTGTTTTTCTCTTGTTCTTTGCTGCTCATCGCTGTTTTTCTCGTACTCTTTGCTGCTCATCGCTGTTTTTCTCTTGTTCTTTGCTGCTCGTCGCTGTTTTTCTCTTGTTCTTTGCTGCTCATCGCTGTTTTTCTCTTGTTCTTTGTTGCTCATCACTGTTTTTCTCTTGTTCTTTACTGCTCGTCGCTGTTTTTCTCTCGTTCTTTACTGCTCATCGCTGTTTTTCTCTTTCTCTTTACTGCTTATGGCTGTTTTTCTCTCGCTCTTTGTTGATCATCACTGTTTTTCTCGTACTCTTTGCTGCTCATCGCTGTTTTTCTCTTGTTCTTTGCTGCTCATCGCTGTTTTTCTCTTGTTCTTTACTGCTCATCACTGTTTTTCTCTTGTTCTTTACTGCTCGTCGCTGTTTTTCTCTTGTTCTTTACTGCTCGTCGCTGTTTTTCTCTCGTTTTTTACTGCTTATGGCTGTTTTTCTCTCGCTCTTTGTTGATCATCACTGTTTTTCTCGTACTCTTTGCTGCTCATCGCTGTTTTTCTCTTGTTCTTTGTTGCTCGTCACTGTTTTTCTCTTGCTCTTTACTGCTCATCACTGTTTTTCTCTTGTTCTTTACTGCTCATCAATGTTTTTCTCTTGTTCTTTACTGGTCATCGCTGTTTTTCTCTCGTTCTTTACTGCTCATCGCTGTTTTTCTCTTGTTCTTTACGGCTCATCACTGTTTTTCTCTTGCTCGTTACTACTTATCAATGTTTTTCTCTTGGTTTTTGCAGCTCGTCGCTGTTTTTCTCTTGGTTTTTGTAGCTCGTGGCTGTTTTTCTCGTGCTCTTTGCTGCTCGTCGCTGTTTTTCTCTTGTTCTTTGTTGCTCATCACAGTTTTTCTCTTGTCCTTTGTTGTTCATCGCTACTCCTTACCTTACTCGCGTGCTTATTTCGTTTTTTGGGGCTACTTGTCTCTGTTTTCGCTGCCACTACTGCTCCTGCTGCTTTTTGCTGTTCGTTATCGCTGCTCTTCTCTTGCTCATCGCTGTTTTTTCTCTTGCTCATCGCTGATCCTTTCTTGTTCTTTGCTGCTCATCCCTACTCAGGGCCTTACTCGTGTGCTCATTTCGCTCCTGCTGCTTGTTGCTGTTCGCCATCGCTGTTCGTCATCTCTGCTCTTCTCTTGCTCATCACTGCTCTTCTCTTGCTCTTTGCTGTTCATCGCTACACATGATCTTACTGGCGTGCTCATTTCAGTTTTTGGTGCTATTTGTCACTTTTAATCGCTGCTGCTGCTACTGCTGAAGGAATGTAGTTTACTGTTGATGATCGAAAGGCCACTCGGTACTCATGTTGTCGGTTTGAGTGCTAGATCAAGACTGATCGTGGTGATTGTATACTGGGATATTTATCGACGACCAACACAAATGAAACAGTTTCATATTTTATTTTACAAAATCTACATCAGTCAATGTTTTAAGTTCTGGTTCTTTCTCTTCAAACAAAGGTATGATCTTCTTCAGTTCTTTCCATTCGAAGGTGTCCAAGCCGATTCCTCTCTTTGTTGGACGATAAGTCCAGTCTCCCTGGGGTATAAAGTGCTTTCTTATCCAAATAGTGGGGTATGGGGATTTGACGGTGACGAATACATTGTCCCCAATGTGATATCTCCAGTCGACTATTTCTTTATCCTATACTCTACCGATCAAATCATCCAGAACATCAGTAGTCTCGCATAAAGCTTTCCATTGTATCAAAGATAAGCTCACTCCGGTCTTGGTGGGCACCGTTTCACTTTCCCAAAATCTGAGATCTACTCTTTTACTGCCATTCCATTCTGTCAGCTCTGCATACGTTCCTCCACCAAGTAGTACTTTCAAAGGAATATCGGAAGCTGTCATGGCGTCTTGGACGACATCGCTCTCGGTCTGGTCTTTGGTTTTCTTTTCTTTACGAGACATGTCGGCTGACTGATTCTTCTTCTTGCTGGTCTATTTATATATATATTTGTAAAGATGGACTGGATTGGTTCTTATATTATGAAACGTGAAACATGATTGGCTATCTTTCAGACATCGTGATTGGTTAACTTCTCCCATTCCGATTGGTCGAAAATCTGGTATTTTCATTGGTCAATTCCAACCGTTTCGATAGATCAACACGATGGTACACTGTCCAAATATGCGGCGCCCAATCCGGAAACTGCTCACAATAGGTACGAGTAAACGCCGACAATACGACCAGTCTTCCTTGGTTCACCACACCGTCTTCGAACATGGCAGAGACGATTGTCTCGTATACTCGTAGGGGGTCCATCGTACGAATGACTTCTCTGACTATCTTCACTTCCTTTTATACATTTATGACATGAGACTACTCTGCATTGACAAACTTGTAACTGTCTACATATATACATGTATATATAGTGTTGCCAGAAGATCCCGATACCGGGGTTTTGTATCTGAGGCACTGGCAGTCCACCCGGACAGAGGAAAATACCGACAATCGTGTTCAGGATGAACGAGATTACATCCGCCACCTTTCCTGATATGGTTCGCCACACATTCAATCTACAAAATACGACCTTCAAGATCAACGTGTCGTTTGGATTTATACTGAGAAACGGAGAGACCGGAGAACTAAGATACTTCCATTCCAGGACGGGGACGAATGTTCTCTGTCTCGATGATGTTAGATGGACATCAAAGATGGCTGCACCCATTCTCTTGCTTTTTGCTGCTCATCGCTGTTTTTCTCTTGCTCTGCTAATGATGACCTTACCTCATTTCAGTTTTGGGGCAACTTGTCGCTGTTTTCGCCGCTGTTGCTAGTGGTGGTCGATTGTCGTTATTCAAAGATTGGATCTGTGCGAGAGCACCCTTAGATCCGGGTTATTTAAAAGTCCACTCTGCATTTATCCAGGCTTGCGACTGGCTATCATAAGATAGGCTGCATTTATCCTGCTCAATTTTTTAAGGGCACTCTGCATTTGTCCAGGCTTGTGATAAACATATATAGGCTGCATTACCCTCCTTCCCTTTTTTTGTTATATTTTTTTCTGTTTTTCTTTGTAATATGTTCCAATTCCTCCGTCACATAGAGTCATTGCTGTCTCCAGCTGGAGGTGGGTCGTAGTCGTTCAATACACGGTTAAGCAGATATTTTCGTTTTTCTACGGCCTAATCACATGATTCTTTTGATTCGTAGTCTTCCTATTCTCTCCAGCGTTTAGCCGTTTTTCTTGATCTCTCTATGTACGGGGTCTTTATTTTTGTCTTGATGCCAGGACACCAGTCCGAGGTAATGCTTTCGTATTTCGTCTCTGTATGAGTCAAACATGTCTCTATATGCTGCCAAGCGTGCCTTGTCTTCTTCCATTCCGGCTTCCACTACTTCGTTTACTGTCTGTGAGTATTCCGATTGATGTACTTGAAATGTTATGTTCAAAACGACTTCCCATAGGGACTGTTCGCAAATCTCTTCGGAGTCTTCGTTGGATCCATGGTCACTTCTTTGTTCCGATTCATCGTTATCGGCTTCTGTGGTGGTGTCTGAAGCTGAATCACTATAGTCTGTTGAATCCTCTTCAATACCATGTGCATTCTTTTTGTGTCGCACTAGGTTAAAGTTTTGCTTGGATTGGTATCCACAGGTATACATTTAAGACGTCTTTATTTCCTGGTAGTCGATAGCAGAATGAGTTCCGGTCGTCCTGCAAGTGCTTATATTAGATACAGGTTCCTCAGCGGCTTGTTGATTCATACACAAGCGTTTGGCAAAGTATTCGTTTCGACATTGTTGCAGTTCAGATTTCACTTTTCTGATGAGGTCTCTTTTAAGTCTTTTCCACTCGTTGTCAATCCTTCTACATCCCTTGCAGATATTCATGTTTTTGTAGAAGTCCGCAAAGCTCTTGTTCGTTTGACACTTTTTACATTTCTTGTTGGGTCCTCCACTTGTGTTATCCAGCCGTTTGGTTCTCTTCACTTTGGTTAGAAGTAATTTCCTTTTCCTTTGTGGTTTTGCTTTGGTGTTAGAAAGATCCACAGGTATTAAATATCTAGCAGGAACCACTAAATCAACGAGAGGCGTTTTCGATGCCATTGATACGTGTGTGTTGTTTGACGGTCTTCAAACAACTGACGAAATTAAACAAAACCTCTGATTATATTTTCGTTAAAAGCTTTTCATTGGTGTCATAGAGACGAAGATTACCCCACACAGTTCGCTGTTCGTTGTTGCTATTGCTGCTGAGGAGGTGAAGGTGGGATTCTCACTGTTTCGTTATAAGTCACCTCTTAGTCTCGTTGATGTTACGATGAACATCAAAGATGGCTGCCTCCATGTAACGCGGATCTGAAAGAGAGCACCCTTATGAAATAGAAGTTTTAGAGTCTTTCCGGACGGGAACGAATGTTCCCAGTCTCGTTGATGTTACGATGGACATCAAAGATGGCTGCGCCCAAGTAACGCGGACCTAAAAGGGAGCACCCTAATGAAACGAAAATTTCAGAGTATTTCCGGACGGAAACGAACGTTTACGGATTTCAGTCCTAACCATAACCCTAACTCCAGACCTAACCCTAACCCTAACTCGAGTCCTAACCCCAACTCTAATCCTAACCCTAACCCTAACCCTAACCGTAGTCCTGTCTCTAACCCTTATCGTAGGTCTGTCTCGTACTCCTACTCTAACAACTCATACCTCACGTCGTTGGATCACCTAAGCAAGCGTGACTGTTTGCCTCATGTTTGTCACGCTTGCACCAGTGAACCACCGGCGTGGGGTATGAGTTGTTAGAGTAGGAGTACGAGACAGACCTACGATAAGGGTTAGAGACAGGACTACGGTTAGGGTTAGGGTTAGGGTTAGGATTAGAGTTGGGGTTAGGACTCGAGTTAGGGTTAGGGTTAGGTCTGGAGTTAGGGTTATGGTTAGGACTGAAATCCGTAAACGTTCGTTTCCGTCCGGAAATACTCTGAAATTTTCGTTTCATTAGGGTGCTCCCTTTTAGGTCCGCGTTACTTGGGCGCAGCCATCTTTGATGTCCATCGTAACATCAACGAGACTGGGAACATTCGTTCCCGTCCGGAAAGACTCTAAAACTTCTATTTCATAAGGGTGCTCTCTTTCAGATCCGCGTTACATGGAGGCAGCCATCTTTGATGTTCATCGTAACATCAACGAGACTAAGAGGTGACTTATAACGAAACAGTGAGAATCCCACCTTCACCTCCTCAGCAGCAATAGCAACAACGAACAGCGAACTGTGTGGGGTAATCTTCGTCTCTATGACACCAATGAAAAGCTTTTAACGAAAATATAATCAGAGGTTTTGTTTAATTTCGTCAGTTGTTTGAAGACCGTCAAACAACACACACGTATCAATGGCATCGAAAACGCCTCTCGTTGATTTAGTGGTTCCTGCTAGATATTTAATACCTGTGGATCTTTCTAACACCAAAGCAAAACCACAAAGGAAAAGGAAATTACTTCTAACCAAAGTGAAGAGAACCAAACGGCTGGATAACACAAGTGGAGGACCCAACAAGAAATGTAAAAAGTGTCAAACGAACAAGAGCTTTGCGGACTTCTACAAAAACATGAATATCTGCAAGGGATGTAGAAGGATTGACAACGAGTGGAAAAGACTTAAAAGAGACCTCATCAGAAAAGTGAAATCTGAACTGCAACAATGTCGAAACGAATACTTTGCCAAACGCTTGTGTATGAATCAACAAGCCGCTGAGGAACCTGTATCTAATATAAGCACTTGCAGGACGACCGGAACTCATTCTGCTATCGACTACCAGGAAATAAAGACGTCTTAAATGTATACCTGTGGATACCAATCCAAGCAAAACTTTAACCTAGTGCAACACAAAAAGAATGCACATGGTATTGAAGAGGATTCAACAGACTATAGTGATTCAGCTTCAGACACCACCACAGAAGCCGATAACGATGAATCGGAACAAAGAAGTGACCATGGATCCAACGAAGACTCCGAAGAGATTTGCGAACAGTCCCTATGGGAAGTCGTTTTGAACATAACATTTCAAGTACATCAATCGGAATACTCACAGACAGTAAACGAAGTAGTGGAAGCCGGAATGGAAGAAGACAAGGCACGCTTGGCAGCATATAGAGACATGTTTGACTCATACAGAGACGAAATACGAAAGCATTACCTCGGACTGGTGTCCTGGCATCAAGACAAAAATAAAGACCCCGTACATAGAGAGATCAAGAAAAACGGCTAAACGCTGGAGAGAATAGGAAGACTACGAATCAAAAGAATCATGTGATTAGGCCGTAGAAAAACGAAAATATCTGCTTAACCGTGTATTGAACGACTACGACCCACCTCCAGCTGGAGACAGCAATGACTCTATGTGACGGAGGAATTGGAACATATTACAAAGAAAAACAGAAAAAAATATAACAAAAAAAGGGAAGGAGGGTAATGCAGCCTATATATGTTTATCACAAGCCTGGACAAATGCAGAGTGCCCTTAAAAAATTGAGCAGGATAAATGCAGCCTATCTTATGATAGCCAGTCGCAAGCCTGGATAAATGCAGAGTGGACTTTTAAATAACCCGGATCTAAGGGTGCTCTCGCACAGATCCAATCTTTGAATAACGACAATCGACCACCACTAGCAACAGCGGCGAAAACAGCGACAAGTTGCCCCAAAACTGAAATGAGGTAAGGTCATCATTAGCAGAGCAAGAGAAAAACAGCGATGAGCAGCAAAAAGCAAGAGAATGGGTGCAGCCATCTTTGATGTCCATCTAACATCATCGAGACAGAGAACATTCGTCCCCGTCCTGGAATGGAAGTATCTTAGTTCTCCGGTCTCTCCGTTTCTCAGTATAAATCCAAACGACACGTTGATCTTGAAGGTCGTATTTTGTAGATTGAATGTGTGGCGAACCATATCAGGAAAGGTGGCGGATGTAATCTCGTTCATCCTGAACACGATTGTCGGTATTTTCCTCTGTCCGGGTGGACTGCCAGTGCCTCAGATACAAAACCCCGGTATCGGGATCTTCTGGCAACACTATATATACATGTATATATGTAGACAGTTACAAGTTTGTCAATGCAGAGTAGTCTCATGTCATAAATGTATAAAAGGAAGTGAAGATAGTCAGAGAAGTCATTCGTACGATGGACCCCCTACGAGTATACGAGACAATCGTCTCTGCCATGTTCGAAGACGGTGTGGTGAACCAAGGAAGACTGGTCGTATTGTCGGCGTTTACTCGTACCTATTGTGAGCAGTTTCCGGATTGGGCGCCGCATATTTGGACAGTGTACCATCGTGTTGATCTATCGAAACGGTTGGAATTGACCAATGAAAATACCAGATTTTCGACCAATCGGAATGGGAGAAGTTAACCAATCACGATGTCTGAAAGATAGCCAATCATGTTTCACGTTTCATAATATAAGAACCAATCCAGTCCATCTTTACAAATATATATATAAATAGACCAGCAAGAAGAAGAATCAGTCAGCCGACATGTCTCGTAAAGAAAAGAAAACCAAAGACCAGACCGAGAGCGATGTCGTCCAAGACGCCATGACAGCTTCCGATATTCCTTTGAAAGTACTACTTGGTGGAGGAACGTATGCAGAGCTGACAGAATGGAATGGCAGTAAAAGAGTAGATCTCAGATTTTGGGAAAGTGAAACGGTGCCCACCAAGACCGGAGTGAGCTTATCTTTGATACAATGGAAAGCTTTATGCGAGACTACTGATGTTCTGGATGATTTGATCGGTAGAGTATAGGATAAAGAACTAGTCGACTGGAGATATCACATTGAGGACAATGTATTCGTCACCGTCAAATCCCCATACCCCACTATTTGGATAAGAAAGCACTTTATACCCCGGGGAGACTGGACTTATCGTCCAACAAAGAGAGGAATCGGCTTGGACACCTTCGAATGGAAAGAACTGAAGAAGATCATACCTTTGTTTGAAGAGAAAGAACCAGAACTTAAAACATTGACTGATGTAGATTTTGTAAAATAAAATATGAAACTGTTTCATTTGTGTTGGTCGTCGATAAATATCCCAGTATACAATCACCACGATCAGTCTTGATCTAGCACTCAAACCGACAACATGAGTACCGAGTGGCCTTTCGATCATCAACAGTAAACTACATTCCTTCAGCAGTAGCAGCAGCAGCGATTAAAAGTGACAAATAGCACCAAAAACTGAAATGAGCACGCCAGTAAGATCATGTGTAGCGATGAACAGCAAAGAGCAAGAGAAGAGCAGTGATGAGCAAGAGAAGAGCAGAGATGACGAACAGCGATGGCGAACAGCAACAAGCAGCAGGAGCGAAATGAGCACACGAGTAAGGCCCTGAGTAGGGATGAGCAGCAAAGAACAAGAAAGGATCAGCGATGAGCAAGAGAAAAAACAGCGATGAGCAAGAGAAGAGCAGCGATAACGAACAGCAAAAAGCAGCAGGAGCAGTAGTGGCAGCGAAAACAGAGACAAGTAGCCCCAAAAAACGAAATAAGCACGCGAGTAAGGTAAGGAGTAGCGATGAACAACAAAGGACAAGAGAAAAACAGTGATGAGCAACAAAGAACAAGAGAAAAACAGCGACGAGCAGCAAAGAGCACGAGAAAAACAGCCACGAGCTACAAAAACCAAGAGAAAAACAGCGACGAGCTGCAAAAACCAAGAGAAAAACATTGATAAGTAGTAACGAGCAAGAGAAAAACAGTGATGAGCCGTAAAGAACAAGAGAAAAACAGCGATGAGCAGTAAAGAACGAGAGAAAAACAGCGATGACCAGTAAAGAACAAGAGAAAAACATTGATGAGCAGTAAAGAACAAGAGAAAAACAGTGATGAGCAGTAAAGAGCAAGAGAAAAACAGTGACGAGCAACAAAGAACAAGAGAAAAACAGCGATGAGCAGCAAAGAGTACGAGAAAAACAGTGATGATCAACAAAGAGCGAGAGAAAAACAGCCATAAGCAGTAAAAAACGAGAGAAAAACAGCGACGAGCAGTAAAGAACAAGAGAAAAACAGCGACGAGCAGTAAAGAACAAGAGAAAAACAGTGATGAGCAGTAAAGAACAAGAGAAAAACAGCGATGAGCAGCAAAGAACAAGAGAAAAACAGCGATGAGCAGCAAAGAGTACGAGAAAAACAGTGATGATCAACAAAGAGCGAGAGAAAAACAGCCATAAGCAGTAAAGAGAAAGAGAAAAACAGCGATGAGCAGTAAAGAACGAGAGAAAAACAGCGACGAGCAGTAAAGAACAAGAGAAAAACAGTGATGAGCAACAAAGAACAAGAGAAAAACAGCGATGAGCAGCAAAGAACAAGAGAAAAACAGCGACGAGCAGCAAAGAACAAGAGAAAAACAGCGATGAGCAGCAAAGAGTACGAGAAAAACAGCGATGAGCAGCAAAGAACAAGAGAAAAACAGCCATAAGCAGTAAAGAGCAAGAGAAAAACAGCCATAAGCAGTAAAGAACGAGAGAAAAACAGCGATAAGCAGTAAAGAACGAGAGAAAAACAGCGATGAGACGTAAAGAACAAGAGAAAAACAGTGATGAGCAGTAAAGAGCAAGAGAAAAACAGTGATGAGCAGCAAAGAGTACGAGAAAAACAGTGATGATCAACAAAGAGCGAGAGAAAAACAGCCATAAGCAGTAAAGAGCAAGAGAAAAACAGCGATGAGCAGTAAAGAACGAGAGAAAAACAGCGACGAGCAGTAAAGAACAAGAGAAAAACAGTGATGAGCAGTAAAGAACAAGAGAAAAACAGCGATGAGCAGCAAAGAACAAGAGAAAAACAGCGATGAGCAGCAAAGAGTACGAGAAAAACAGTGATGATCAACAAAGAGCGAGAGAAAAACAGCCATAAGCAGTAAAGAGCAAGAGAAAAACAGCGACGAGCAGTAAAGAACAAGAGAAAAACAGTGATGAGCAACAAAGAACAAGAGAAAAACAGCGATGAGCAGCAAAGAACAAGAGAAAAACAGCGACGAGCAGCAAAGAGCACGAGAAAAACAGTGACGAGCTACAAAAACCAAGAGAAAAACAGCGATAAGCAGTAACGAGCAAGAGAAAAACAGCGATGAACAACAAAGGACAAGAGAAAAACAGTGATGAGCAACAAAGAGCGAGAGAAAAAACAGCCATAAGCAGTAAAGAGCAAGAGAAAAACAGCGATGAGCAGTAAAGAACGAGAGAAAAACAGCGATGACCAGTAAAGAACAAGAGAAAAACATTGATGAGCAGTAAAGAGCAAGAGAAAAACAGTGATGAGCAACAAAGAACAAGAGAAAAAACAGCGATGAGCAGCAAAGAGTACGAGAAAAACAGTGATGATCAACAAAGAGCGAGAGAAAAGCCAGCGATGAGCAGTAAACAGCACGAGAAAAACAGTGACGACCAGTAAAGAACAAGAGAAAAACAGTGATGAGCAGTAAATAGCAAGAGAAAAACAGTGATGAGCAACAAAGAACAAGAGAAAAACAGCGACGAGCAGCAAAGAGCACGAGAAAAACAGCCACGAGCTACAAAAACCAAGAGAAAAACAGCGACGAGCTGCAAAAACCAAGAGAAAAACAGCGATAAGTAGTAACGAGCAAGAGAAAAACAGTGATGAGCCGTAAAGAACAAGAGAAAAACAGTGATGAGCAGTAAAGAGCAAGAGAAAAACAGTGATGAGCAACAAAAAACAAGAGAAAAACAGCGATGAGCAGCAAAGAGCACGAGAAAAACAGCGATGAACAAGATAAGAGCAGCATAGACGAACACCAACAAGCAGCAGGAGCGGAAGCAGCAGCGAAAACACCGACAAGTAACCCCAAGAATCTTAAATCAGCAGGTGAATATAGTCATTATTAGCGATGAGCAGCATGGAGCAGCGAAGAGCAAGCGAAGAGAAGCGAAGCATAGAGCAATGAAATAGACCGCCGTTGCTAAGGACTCCCCTCCATTGAGCGGTGACAAGCATCAACTTGAGGTAAGGGGACATAATCCAATCCTAGTCCTCACAGATGAAAAGAGCGGGATAAGGGGAGATAATTCAATCAAAGATCCAGACGACCGAGAAGAGCGGGAAAAGGGAGATAATTCAATCTGGCTCAATCCCTTATGAATTTGAAGTGGTACTAGTGTTAGGGTAAACGATTGTCTTTAGGGTGCTTTCAGGTCTGAGTACAGTGCAGAGCAGCGTTGAGCAGCAAAGAGCAAGAGAAGAGCAGCGATGACGAACAGCAACAAGCCTGAGTAGCGATGAGCAGCACGGAGCAAGAGAAGAACAGCGAGGAGCGGGATAGAGCAAGAGAAGAGAAACGAAGTGCATCATAGAAATGGACCGCCGTTGCTAAGGCGGTTGCTAAGGACACCACTCCATTGGTGACAAGCATCACTTGGAGGTAAGGGGACATAATCCAATCCTACCTTTGGTCCTCACAGAAAATACCCCCAAATGAAAAGAGCGGGATAAGGGGAGATAATCCAATAGTGTACTTCGTATACTCTCGGACTTCGACATAACAGTGAGAGTATCAGACCCTAGAGACCGACGAAAGAGCCAGAGACGACCGAGAAGTGCAGGAAAATGGAGATAATTCAACCTGGTCAAGCATGGCACATCCTGGTCCGTGACTTACGTCACTTCCGTAAACAAATCATGGAGAAAACCCATCACTTCCGGTTGCGCATGACTTCTGGGTACTTCCGGTTCCTAGACATGCGCAGACGGCACGTCCGGGTCTGTGACTTGCGTCACTTCCGTAAAGAAATGGCGGGAAAACACGTCACTTCCGGTTGCGCATGCGCGCAAATCACTTCCGGGTACTTCCGGTTCCGCCTACGCATGCGCAGAACACACATCCGGGTCCTACCACGTGACTTGCGTCACTTCCGTCAACAAATGGCGGAAAAATACCCTACTTCCGGTTGCGCATGCGCCTGACTTCCGGGTACTTCCGGTTCCACCTACACATGCGCAGAACACACATCCGGGTCCTACCACGTGACTTTCGTCACTTCCGTCAACAAATGGCGGAAAAAACACCCTACTTCCGGTTGCGCAAACCACTTCCGGGTACTTCCGGTTCCGGTCACACATGCGCGGACGACACATCCGGGTCCTAGCACGTGACTTGCGTCACTTCCGTCAACAAATGGCGGGAAAAACCACTACTTCCGGTTGCGCATGCGCGCAAAAATCACTTCCGGTTCCGGTCACCTGACTTCCGGTTCCGGTCATGTCACTTCCGGTGACGTCATTTCCGGTTCCGGTGACGTCACTTCCGGCTCCTCCACGCTCCTCCACCTCAAATGCTAAGTTGCCTGTGCCCACATACTACTCACGTATGACCTCTTGATAGACAGAGCTTTTAAATTAGAAAGCTATATATATGTTTTTTTTAAATTTTAACGCGATAAAACACCTTTTATCGCGTTAAAATTGATTTTAACGCGATAAAACACCTTTTAATGCGTTAAAATTGATTTTAATGCGATAAAACACCTTTTAACGCGATAAAACACCTTTTATCGCGTTAAAATATCTTTTAACCGATAAAACACATTTTAACGGACTCTAGACTAGAAGAAAAATAACAAGTTTTCAGCTAAATTTTTTTTTAAAAAATGTAATATTTTAAAGTTTAATAAACTTATGAATACAACAAAGCAATCCAAACTAAAAAAAACAGTGCAAGTTCATTAGAGTGATGGATGATAAAATGGATTCTCTCAATTAACCACCAACTTTTTCCATCCTATTTTCCCTCTTACTTCACTAATCATCGGATTTATTCTAACATGTTTATATATCCATGTATCATATATTGTATATTGTATTTATTTTATTTCCTCAACATTTATACCATTAATATTATTATTCTATATGTCTATGTTCCATGTCCCGCCTTATTCACTGCCTCCTTTTAAACAAGTGGTAATTTACGGACCTGTATATGAAACAACACGTATGACCTCTTGATAGACAGAGCTTTTAAATTAGAAAGCTATATATATGTTTTTAAAAATTTTTAACGCGATAAAACACCTTTTATCGCGTTAAAATTGATTTTAACGCGATAAAACACCTATTAATGCGTTAAAATTGATTTTAATGCGATAAAACACCTTTTAACGCGATGAAACACCTTTTATCGCGTTAAAATATCTTTTAACGCGATAAAACACATTTTAACGGACTCTAGACTAGAAGAAAAATAACAAGTTTTCAGCTAAATTTTTTTTTAAAAAATGTAATATTTTAAAGTTTAATAAACTTATGAATACAACAAAGCAATCCAAACTAAAAAAAACAGTGCAAGTTCATTAGAGTGATAAATGATAAAATGGATTCTCTCAATTAACCACACACTTTTTCCATCCTATTTTCCCTCTTACTTCACTAATCATCGGATTTATTCTAACATGTTTATATGTCCATGTATCATATATTGTATATTGTATTTATTTTATTTCCTCAACATTTATACCATTAATATTATTATTGTATATGTCTATGTTCCATGTCCCGCCTTATTCACTGCCTCCTTTTAAACAAGTGGTAATTTACGGACCTGTATATGAAACAACACGTATGACCTCTTGATAGACAGAGCTTTTAAATTATGTAAAGATTGTTTGAAAGCTATATATATGTTTTTAAAAATATCTTTTATCGCGTTAAAATATATGTTAACGCGATAAAACACTTTTTATCGCGTTAAAATATCTTTTAACGCGATAAAATATATTTTAACTCGATAAAATATATTTTAACGCGTTAAAACATCTTTTATCGCGTTAAAATATACTTTAACGCGTTAACATTGATTTTAACGCGATAAAACACCTTTTATCGCGTTAAAATATCTTTTAACGCGATAAAGCACATTTTAACGGACTCTAGACTAGAAAAAAAAAGTTTTCAGCTAAAAAATTTACAAAAAATTGTTATATTTTAAAGTTTAATAAACTTATAAATACAAAAAAGCAATCCAAACTAAAAAAAATGTGCAAGTTCATTAGAGTGATAAATGATAAAATGGATTCTCTCAATTAACCACCCACTTTTTCCATCCTATTTTCCCTCTTACTTCACTAATCATCACATTTATTCTAACATGTTTATATATCCATGTATCATATAAATTGTATATTGTATTTATTTTATGTCCTCAACATTTAAACCATTAATATTATTATTGTGTATGTCTATGTTCCATGTCCCGCCTTTTTTACTGCCTCCTTTTAAACAAGTGGTAATTTACGGCCCTGTATATGAAACAACACGTATGACCTCTTGATAGACAGAGCTTTTAAATTATGTCAAGATTGTTTGAAAGCTATATATATGTTTTCAAAAATATCTTTTAACGCGTTAAAACATCTTTTAACGGGTTAAAATACCTTTTAACGCGTTAAAATTGATTTTAACGTGTTAAAATACCTTTTATCGCGTTAAAACATCTTTTATTGCGTTAAAACATCTTTTATCGCGTTAAAATATATGTTAACGCGATAAAACACCTTTTATCGCGTTAAAATTGATTTTAACGCGATAAAACACCTTTTATCGCATTAAAATATCTTTTTACGCGTTAAAATACGCGATAAAACATTGCATCATTTTAATCATTTGTAATTAATGTATAACATTAATGTTAATTATTCTTCCCCATATGATTAAGTAATAAAGTTGTATGTTTGTATTGAGGGGGGGGGGGGTACACCGCGTAACGATCCGTGGTTTGCTTGCTTACATATTGCTATTTGTTTATTACATCAGGATTTTATTTGAATAATTTCATTGCTGGCAGAATATCAGATCGCTTCCACGTCCACGTATATCATTCGTATGAAGTAAGAGAAAAAACACACAAGTTTAAAAACACTTGGAGTTTATTATTCGATACAGAAAAAGGGGATATCCATACACTCGTCATCCTTTTAAATACGTGAATATACACACCAAGAACTGGAAAACTTTTCTCTTAACTGCCTCGACATAATATGCAAAATATGCAGTATAAAAAATGTTATTATAAGGTTGCTGTCTTTGTATGTTCAAAACATTTTAGTTCTCTCAACCCTGAGTATCTGTTCCTGTAAACTATCAATTTGATCTAAAGGTTTTATAATCTAGTTTACCCTTCAACAAATCTACCTGAAATTCAAAATTATAACAATAATAAAATAAACAAGTGTCATATGTATATTATCTCATAACTTCCAAACTGAATACTACATATAAGTCTTCTAAAACGTCTCTAAATAACTAATAACTCGTCCAAAAAAGACAAATGAAATCAATTAAAGTATTATCTCTGATGTTCTAGACTAAAAGTTTATATTACTAAACTTTTTTTAACGCGTTAAATATGTGTTTTAACGCGTTAAATTGCGTTTTAACGCGTTAAATGTATTTTTTAACGCGATAAATAGGTGTTTTTACGCGTTAAATGCATTATTTTACGCTTTACGGTTTATTCTTCTTAAAGACATCAATGGCTAGTTTGCATCAGAATTTGCGACTTAAATTTTACGATATAAAATTTATTTAAGCCGTTAGTGAATGACGCGACAAAATTTATTGCATTTTTCAATTTCTTTTCAATGTTCTTATTTTTAACGCGTTAAATGTGGTTTTATCGCGTTAATTTACATTTTATCGCGTTAAACGGGTATTCATTGCGTTAAAATTTTAACGCGTTATTTTATATCGTTTTTGACATAAACGGCCTTTCATACAAGGGCATCCCCTCGCCGCGAAAAATTTGACCCTGAAATGTGTAAATGTATAAGTGTTCACAAGGGTGTAAAGAATTTACAAGTTCCACTGTTACCTTGACCTTTGACCTATGACCTTGAAAATCAATAGAGATCTAGATATTCATACGGACTAAGTAGTTGCCAAGTTTGGTCAAAATCCCTTGAAAGATGTTGAGTCTATAGTGTTCGCAAGGGAACTATGTAATTTTCAAGTTTCACTGTGACCTTGACCTTTGACCTATGACCTTGGAAATCAATAGGGTTTTAGATATTTATAAGGACTAAGTTTTTGCCAAGTTTGGTAAAAATCCCTTGAAGGATGTTGAGTCTAGAACGGTGTTATGGACGGACGGACGATAGCGTTACCATATATCCCTTCGCAACTTCGTTGATGAGGGGATAAAAAAAATATCATTAAAAACATTGTCATCAATACTTACGCATGCACACACACACACATTGATATTCAAAAGCTGAGCTCCAGAATGAATCAAAAAGCATTTTTTCTGAAAATGACGCTGAAAATTATACAGTTCTCATGGATTTTATCTTACACAGCCCAAAAAGATAAAAAAAAATCTTGCATCACTCATACATGGACATAATAAAAGATTGTAGTTGTTCAGCTTTATGTGTTGAATGCAGCAGTAAATGTCGATACGAGTCCTGTTGAAGAAGATGTTCAGTTTTGGTCATTATACTTTTTTCACCCATTGAATATTATGATTTATGCATTGAATTTAAAATGAGGGAGTATATACTCAAGTCCCACAGAAATTATCTTGAGCTATGAAACCCTGTAACCAGGATAACGGTAATGTAAGGCCACGGAAAACTGATTTTTAGTTCTTTGGATTTGAGGACTTTGTGAATTTTAAGAGAACAAAATATTTGCCGCTTCATTTTTCAAGAAATTAAAAATAATAAGTGTATGCCCGCTCCTAAAATTTAGTAAAAAATATGGAAATTTTCCATTTATTGCAGTATTTTAGCTAAAAAAAGATGTGCCACACGTATGTTTTATCTTCACCTGAAAAAAAACTAGTCTTCAAGAAAAAAAATTCGGCCGCTCGTACCTATTTTTGCCATCAAACAATCCAAAGAACTAATTTTGTGGCCTAGTTTTCCTATCTTCTTTCATGAACATGATATAGGAAAATTAAATTATAAACTAGAAAGAATTCAGTTCTAAATGGCTTTAAAATCCCATTGGTAGTAAGTGTGTAACAAGTTCTTAATTCGTTTCTAGAGGTATTAAATAATTGTTTCCCATACTAGATGGGGGTCTAAAATTACTGGTGTTGCCCCTGTGTATGTAAATTTTATTGAATATCTCTCAGTCTTCACAGTCTATAATTAGTTATTACCAAAAGCAGTTTTAACTAACAAACAAGCTGTATATTTCTGGGGCCAATTAGGCATAAGCTTAATGCAATGGTTGCCTTTTAAATTGGATGAATTATCGTCAAGGTCCAGTGGCAACCAATAGGTGCATATCAGGACAAGAACATGTTGATATGAAATGAAGTGAATATGATCCCTGCTTTGTGTACCAACACACTGAGCCGGATTTTTAACGTGCTAGCTCACGAGGTTATATCACCCCACTCCGACACATTATTCTGACTCTGAGTCGACCAGTTCTTTGCTCTTACTCCTACATGATGCATGCTTGGCAGAGAAGCAGCAAATACCAATTTTAATGTCTTTCGTTTAACCTAGCCAGGGAATGAACCCCCAACCTTCCACACTCGAGGCGAGCACGCTGACACGAGACCACTGAGGTTCATGTACAAGAACAAACTGCAGTGCTATTGTGCCTTATGCTTTGTATGCTATGAAAAAAGATGAAATTTAAAACAAATCATTTGTTTATTGGTTTATATATTAAATAAACAATGCTGGCACATTCATGAAGGACTAAATATCACATAATGTAAAACTGTAAACAAAAACAAAATTTTTATGTTATACAAAAATTATACTACCAGACTACACACTTTCCATTTTTCAAACAAACACTGGTATATGTATGACTTTCATCTTCCCAAAAATAAATAATTTCTTTACACTCAAGGAAAAAGAAAATATATTCAACAAAGAAAACAAAAAGATGATTGATTGATTGTTGGCTTAACGTCCAGTGGAAAATATTTCATGTTTCTTCAGGACGAGAACCAGTTCATCAATTTATCAAACAATTCAAATAAGGGTAGGACGGGACACAAAGGGGAACCAATTTTGACTGCCACTGTAAAAAGATGGTTGGGTAGGGTATGGTAATTTAGCCTTCTGAAGCATGGCCAGGTTTTCCATATTATGACCTGACAACACCCCCCCCCCCCCCCCCCACACCAAACAAAAGGGTCTTCCCTATCCACCACCTGGGGGTGTGCTAGGCAGCTCTATGGGTCGAGCTCCTGTGATCAATCAAAAATATGAAATTGATACTATCCATTCAAAATATATCACAACTCCTTTTGACATGAGCTAAAGCCATAATGTCTCTTTTTTTCAAAATAAACACACAAGAACATATTTTTTAATAGACATTTTTAAAAAAAAACAAAAAAATGATTTCATAGGAAAATTTGCCAATTCTTTAAATCTATTTGTAAATTTTCAAAATTTTCTGCTTCCGGGAGAAAATATTTTTTATATAACATACTTTTATTACTGCTTTTCATGTTAAGCAGCTGACAGTAGTCATAATATGTATAAAGTGGTTTTGTGAATAAATATGTTCAGAATTTGATACAAAATGAACACAAATACAATACTTTCACATAAATATATTATCAGCACTTATATCTACTGTCTACAAACTTCTTAAAAATAAAGGCAATAAAAAAATCTACTACACACTGTACACGACACATACAATGCACCTGATGCTGGAATGATAAGCAGTGAAACCCTGAAAAAAAATATTCCGTTGAATACAAAAGTTCAGTATAAGCAGGTTTTCCCTACACAGAATTTACTCAGGTTTTGGTTATGACAGGTTCTACAATAATATTGGTAAACACAGAAATTTTCTATCACAGATTATAAAACAGCATAAATATGCTGAGTGTTAATATAAGATCAAAAGACAAGAAGCTGTTTGAATGACAGCAGACATGATATTCCTCCATTACTGTATGGAGCCTCCCAATAACAGTACATCACTAAATTAATAAACCAGCTTTTATTGTACAAAAATCTAGTTTAAATTGACCATTTTAATTTTTTTTGGTAGCTTTCAGTTTTGGTCTGGATTGTATTTAATTAACATAATTATTATATGAAATCTCTAAATAAAATTTTTGATCTATGGGAGCCTTAATGTATTGGTATCCATGGAAACAGATAAATCTTTGGGACTGTCTAGTTTTATCTTTTATTGGACCTGGTCAGACTAAAAACACAATGGTCCATAGAAGAAAATAAATCTTTTTTTTTTTTAAATCACATCACTAAATGGTTCTGAGTCCTTTTCTACAATGTAAAAATGATTTTATGTACAATTGTTCTGATCTGTGTTTGGAAGCATTAAAACCATGTCACATTTCATAGAAATTGTCTTTGTCTGATGATTCTGTAGAAGCTATCCCAGAATCCTCTGTTTCACCAATGGCCGAATCTTCACTACTGTAAATATATCACATCAGAATTGGATTACATTCTAAACAGAAAGGGGAGATAACTTATAAAATATTAATTAACACCACATTATCTATAGCAGATTTAATGCAAGATAATAAAAAAATTTAAAAATCAATGATGTCATATATACAGAGGTGTCAGAAATTGTAAAATCAGATCACATAAACCTGTGTGTAATATCTGAAACGTTAATAAAAAGCAATAATTCTGTACCAATATAATCAGGAAGATGTTCTATACTTTATTTTTCTTAAAGATATTTTCCAGCTTAAAATATTTAACCATAACTATTCCATTCAAGGGAGACAAACACTTACCTGCAAAAGTATTATTAGCAAAAGACAATTAAATAAAATATAAATTTAAAAGAGAAAAAATCTAATAAAAAGAAAAATGGTTGTAGCATGCAAGAAGGTGATTGGATGAAACAACGATGTTCAAAATAGTGCAAAATTCTAAGTGATTGTATGTTAAATTGATTTGTGAACTAAAGTCTTTCCAGGAGTCTTGTATTTGAATGACTAAAATAAATCAACTGAAATTTAAGTGCCATTTTAAAATGTTTGGTAATGTAGTAAAGCAACCAAATTTTCTGCCTATATAAGACCAAATAAGCTGGAATAATTGGTTCTCAGACACTGTCACCAGACTTAAAAAGTTGCCACTGGAAAAAAACTGATGATCAAAACTCCAGAACAGACTTATGGTAACTTAGGAATTTTAAACACAGGGAAATCAACCAAATCAATTCTACTTGCAATTTTAAAGGGCCCTTTTGTAGTGTGTTGACAACTTTGTAATCTAAAAATGTAACAGGTAAAGGAAAATTAATTTTACAAACTGGAAAGTATATAAAAGACAGAAATTAATAGATATTATAAACTAAATACTTAACAAAATAAGCCTTTTGTTTACATAATAATTTAACATAAGATGTATCAGGTCTTACGACCGCTTATCAATTTTTTTGTTTCCATCATTACCTGGATATACATTTTATCTATGTTATATTGGGAAACCCCTCTGTTTTAGGCTCTAAAGCAACACTGCGGATATAATTATAAAACTTGACTGTACTTTAGTTTTTAGTCTATTAAAAATTGCCTCAGTGGATATGATGCACAGCATACTACTGCCTGCTTCAAGTACTTTGCCAAGTAACCAAATTATTTTTCATTGAAGATCCAGTTAAACATATTAGTCAATCCTTATCTAAGTAAAGATATTGTATATCGGTGATGTATACATAAAAACTCTTTCTAAATGAAGTTTTAATTTTTCAAAAATATCATACTTCTGATTGTCTTCATTTTCATCGCCATCATCATCATCATCATCATCATCATCGTCGTCACTGTCATCACTTTCATCGCTGTCTTCATTACTGTCTTCACTGTCATCTTCCTCCTCACCACTGTCATCATCATCATCATCATCATCATCTGAACCAGATTCTCCACTACCTTCTTGTTCGGCTTCTGTATCTACCAAAAAAAAAAGAAATCTAAACATGGCATCCAATTTTAGCCAAAGAAAAATATTTTTATATGACCTTCAAAAAGCCTATCCATATGCTGAGGTATATTGGTGTAAATCACCGTTTATCATAAAGGTTTT
This sequence comes from Mytilisepta virgata, assembly GCA_028015205.1. NCBI lineage: Eukaryota > Metazoa > Mollusca > Bivalvia > Mytilida > Mytilidae > Mytilisepta > Mytilisepta virgata. The sequence goes on from CM051510.1 coordinate 5,556,870, forward strand.
GTATTAGAGCTTGGTTTTTATATTTTCAGTTTTGCTTAAGCACATACATGTAATGATTTCTCGTAGTGAAATACTTCACAAGTAAGTAACCAAATCTTGCAAACAGTAAACAGTATATGCTATATACAACAATTCTCATAATTTTAATCTCAACTACCTGCCAAATACATGTAAATTTAGTATGTCATTAAGGTGACATTTTGCAGGAATTATTTCACACTCATAATTGAAACATTAGTATCATTTTGTAGAATCTTCTATATACTGTAAATTCGGAAATTTTCATGTGCACTTATTATTGCGATTCTTCTACTCCAGGCTTAATTGCGAGTTTTAATTATTGCGATCGCTGCCCGCGTGAAAACTAAAACGTTTTATTATTGCGATCCAAGATCGGGTAAAATTTGAATATGGAAGTTTTATTAATGTAATCGTTTTAATTAATGGTTTTAAAAATTACAATTCAAAATGTCATTTATATATAATAGCTGTCCAAACAATAACTTGAATAATCATTACAACGAAGCATCTACCAATTAACCAGTGTCCGGATGTCGGCAATCAATGACCGGAGACTTACCTATGTAAATGTAAATAAAGGGTCATATATCTAGAATAAATCGGACATGAAAATATGAATTAAAAATGTGAGTTTTTAATATTGCGATCCCAAACCGATCGCAATTTTCGCAATAATAAAAACATAGCAATAATTTTCATATTTACAGTAGCCCTTTTCAAAACTCAATTCTCATATCACGATTCTGACTCTAAAATTATAATTTGAAGCAAGATATTTCCCTTGCTGGAACAGAGTACTGGTTTGCGGCAATGAAGAGTATAGGATTAACTCTTTTTAAAACTTGTTAATTTGCACATAATGTTTTGTTTATATAAATTTGGGAACTAATTACAATCTTTTTGCTTCCATCATACTTATATTTGTATATCAAAATAATAAATAATTTCTATTTACTTCCTTGTACTATGTCCTAGCAAGGGAAATAACTTGCTTCAAATATAATTTTTGAGTCAGATTCGTGATAATGGAAATTAGTTTCTGGAAAGGGCTATAGTGTTAGCTGGAATTTAATTTTGAGTGAAGTAAGAGTGTCTGGAAAGAACAGTAACCTCTGGCAGTAAATCTGACTATCCTTGTCAGCTGTGATCTAATTCGACCAGTTGTATTTCACTCATAACCCAACTGATGACAGGCCAATGTTCATAAGCAATATGGGGAACTACCTCGACCACTCATCCATCAAAGCCCCCTTACTTCAAGCTTAATTTGTCATTTTTATTTGAATTCAATTTAGTTGTGATCTTGTTATCTGATGAAAACAGTAACTTGGAACCACATTTTTGAACATGGAAAGTGTTAACATAGTGTAATTTACAAATGAAAATTAACAGGTCAGGCTTGCTGAACTTGCAACAGACTGTGAGAAGTTCCTCTGTGTTGAAGGCCACACTGGGACTTTGAGATGAAGAACAACATTAGAACCACTTCAGTGCCACTTACCTAATTGAATCTTTTCTTCTATAACTGGTTGAAACTGTAGAGCTACTGCATGGCTTGGCTCGTATATTAAAACTGAAAACAAATAGAATCCTAGTAATCTGGTGATACCAAATTTTTTTTTTGGAAGATTCTAAATAACTGAAAATTATTACCGCATTTAAATTGAAAAGAAATTGAAGGCAGAAAAACGTTTATTCAGTATATTTTATTTAACTTTTTTAAGGTATTATGAATTTAAGTACATGTATACATGTATTTAAGGAAATGAGTAAATTCTAGTAGAGAGGTGATTGTAAATACATAACACTAAATGTGATGATGATAATAAAAGTACAAAAATAAGGCACCAGTACTTAATAATTAAACATACTCATTTTACAAAGTTTGGCTGCCATTGGGTAATCCTTTGCATATATACATTCCAAAAACTGAAACAGAAAAAAATCACCTTTGGTTGCAATATTATTGCAAATCTTCAACAACTGACAGCAATGCAATTATTTACGATTAAATGTGATTCAGTACAAAAAAAGACCAAATATACCTAAGAAGCAATAAAAAAAAATCGTAATCCATTGGACAGACAAATCCGGGAAGACAAATGAACAACCAAAAGTACAACAAATAAACACAGAAAACTAAAAAAACAATGAACAACACAAACTCATATAAAAAACCAGGAGTGAACCCAGGTGCTCCGGAAGGGTAAGCAGTTCCTGCTCCGTATACAGCACTGTTGTGAAGTCAATCCGGTGGAAGTCAAAAATCGGTGGAGGCATATGAAAGGTTACAACAGTGGGAACAGGTCTAACATCATCTTAGATATTGGAACACTATAATGGTCAATTAATTTGTGATGACAACCGTAAAATTTCCTAAGTTGCAGTAAAATATTACAAACAGAAGTTACAATTCAAGCCCTAAATTCTACAATGTTCATACTGTGATATTTTTATCCATTACTAAAAACATCTTGTTGACTTCTGAATTTACGGTACATCTACAATCTGTGTGAAAAAGGTAAAAAAGGAACAAAAGAAATAGAAATCTTTTTATTTGACCAGTCATGGACCATTGCAGGTTTAAAATCAAATACAATGATTACATTTTTTTTTTCATTCAAATCAGGTTAATGCAATCTAATTGGTTTTATCAGATCAATGTCAGTGTAGAGAGTATTAAGAATTTGAGTTGTTTCCCTTTGTACACAGTTTAAATTTTAGTTGACAAAGAAATAAATACTATTCAATAGTGTATATGATAAAATATTACTTGAGTGCACGAAAGTGGAATAATCGGGATAAACATTAAATTGACATTAAGTTTGGCAAAATGATTAATTAGAGGCTCTGAGGAGCCTGTATTTCTCACCTGTATCTGACTAATCTATAAACCATGGCAATATTTATGACCTCACTTCCCAACCACACGGTTCATATGAAGTATTGTTTAATTTTGCCAAGCTATTTCTTAGATGATCTTTTAAATTTTGATGAATCAGACATGCTTTCATGTTTAGCCAAGATATTTCATAGAGACCTTCCATAAATGATACACATCAAGTTTCAGATCAATCAGCTAATGCGTTTCAGAGGAATTTGCCTGAAATAGGTTTTCTCTGGATTTTTCATTGTCTTTGCATTGGCAAGTCCAGTCTCTCAAAAATATATGAAAAAATAAAAAGGATTTCATAAAATTTTGTCAAATACCATTTTAAGGTATATATGATTGAATTATAAAAGAAAAAGTGGGGGTTCATGGGCAAAAAATTTAATGTTTAAGAATTGGATAAAACCCGAGGATTCCAAAAATCTGACAAAAAGACCAAAATATGACCAATGAGTATCCTTAAATGTAAAAGTTTACGGATGAATATGAGAATCAAGTAATGGCAATAGTTCACATGAACTAAAAACTGATGAATACTTAATATTTCATATTAATATGTTCTTTTATATGAGATGTAAAACCGACCTCCATCAGGAGCTGATTAGGAGCCTTTCTCTCTTCTTCCTCCTCATCGCTGTCATCATCGTCATCACTACTGCTACTTTCTTCCTTTGTTTTATCTGTTGTTTCTTCCTTCTTTCTGCTCTCTTTGTTGACTACAGATTTTTCAACAACCTCTTGCCTATATATAGCAGTAAAACTATTATTTGCGATCCAAGTGGATGAATATTCATTATACATTATATAGTGGTTTCTCCAGACATTTGTGAAGGCATGTTTTAATTTGACAAGTGGGGCACTTCATGCATGCAATTTCCTTAATAGGGGGCAGTCATTTCTCTACATGGGGCTATTAAATATTTTGTATTTACCAGATGAAACATATTTCAGGCTATAAGCGATTGTTTCCACCCAGTAGGATATTTAGATGTAAGAAAATTTGTCATAATTACCTTATTGAATAACAAATATTTGAAAATTAATGACATTTATGTGTAAAAATATTGAATATTTTAGGGACAAACCAAGCAATCTCCGGGCACTTTTTGCATTTTTTTTTAGGGCAGAATGTTGCTGTAAATTGAAGGCATGGTGGAGCACCATGCTAAAAATGGCTAGGGAAGTCACTACTATACACTAAAATGTATTTCCAAAATTTCAAAATTTTTTAAAGCTGAACTGGAAATGCTGTTCAGTCCAACAATCAAACTTGCCAAATTTCATGCTGAAAATTAATAATGTTGAATATCAATCCAAGTTTATGTCAATACTGGTGAACCATAATTCTATACAATCTTCATATTACATTATACAATGTCAATGCTATGTGCATATAAATTTACTAATGCATGATTACATGCATGATTATATGACTATGCTCCTTATGGAAAACCAAATTACAACCTATTAAATGTTATTATTCTGTGTTCAGTGCTACAGAATTCTGTCTCACCAATGCATACCCCATACCCCATATCCTTAGATACATTTTCATGCACAATGATATAGTTATAAGAAAAGACTGAAAACTCCTTAATCATGAATACAGTACTAACATATCGATATCATTTCCCAAAGAATTTTGTGTTTGTTATGTAAATTCTTCACTGTGACAGTTTCACTTCAATATTAAATGATTTTAATTTCAGAAAACGGAAATAACTGTTGAAGAATTCAAAGCAAAAAATTTTTTAAATTAAAATTTAATAATACAGTTGACTTTCATTATTTCAAACTCTTTTATCTCAAAATTCCTGATATCTCAAAGTAATGTTTTGGTCCCTAGATTAAACTTTGCACTGCATTTCCTCCTCATATCTCAAACTCCTGTTATCTCAAACTATTTTTGTTGGTCCCTTCCACTTTGAGATAACAAGAGTCAACTGTATTTCACATAATTAATATATATTTGCCTTGGTTGTTTCTTCTCCTTCTGAACTGGGATTTCAACTTCGCCTGAAAAATATTTTAAAAATTAACTGCTTGTAATTGTATGCATTTTCAATTTTTACTTATTGTTTTAAACACCAAAATGTGGTTTTGATCTCAGATTGAAAATTATGCAGGCTTATGTACTACTGAAGCTTACATGATGTTGCATATATACGATCTACAAGACCAACTTCTTAAAATAGCTTCATACTACTTTATATATCAAAATACAAAATGCATAGCTTATTTCATCTGTTTTTTTTCCATTGTTCATATTCAATTTTATAAATACATATTTAAATAATCTTACCATTATGAACACAATTATGTCGTGATGATTTCTTTAACTTGCTAACTTGACTAACAGTAATATTTCTTTCAACAACAAATTCTGTCATATCTATTGATTCTTTTGTAAAACTTCTGAAATGATTGACTTAAAATTTAAACATTCTAAAAGGTTTTCTGGTTTTGATTATTTCCATTGTTACAGTGTTCCAATATCTAAGATGATGTTGGACCTGTTCCCACTGTCGTAACTTTCATGTACCTCCATCCATTTGTGACTACCACCCGATTGACTTTGTTGAACTTCACGATGGGTGCTGTATACGGAGCAGGAACTGCTTACCCTTCCGGAGCACCTGAGTTCACTCCTGGTTTTAACAGGAGTTCGTTTTGTTCATTGTTTTTTAGTTTTCAGTGTTTATTTGTTGTGCTTGTGGTTGTTCATTTGCCTTCCTGAGTTTTGTCTGTCTAATGGACTGATTTTTTTGGATTGCTCCTTAGGTATATTTGTCCCCTTTCCATTGTTTATTAGTATCAATAAGAAAGCATAAGTTATAGATTGTTGGAAGGTAACATTAAATGGTTAATGAATAATAAGATTCATGTATAGGGTATATATAAAAGTAGCACTGAAAAAATATGGCTACCCTCCCCTTTAAAGCACAGATATAAACATCTAAAAGTATTTTGAACTTATTAGTTCAATAATTTTATAGCTCTGATGTGAATGCACCTTCAAGAAAATTTTTGAAATCTTTCATTTTTTGCTACACTGATGTATTTTCTGGAATAATTTCTAAATTTTGACACTTACAACAGATCATCCTCTCAAGTCACGTTTTTGTATCCTCGTTCGTTCCTACACAACCCTGACAACATTTAGTCATATTTTATGGCTCAGAAATGAACATTTTCATTGGTTGCTTCTCCAGGTAAAAAAAGAATCTATGTGTCATAGGTAGAATTTTTTAGGTCACACACCAGGCCCGCTACACATGTTCGACCCGCTAAATATGAATGAGTGTTGTTAGGGATTTGAAGGAACACACGTGGATACAAAACCCTGACTTGGGAGGATGACAGCAGATAGGACCATAAGAAAAATTTTCCTTACAATAAATGCATGTATATATACTTTAAAAAATCGTTCTCTGCTATGAAATTTTTATTAACACTATCAAGATTTTTCTATTGGATTTTATGACTGAACTGTATGATAATAAATTCCCACCTTTCTGCCTCAAGTTTCATAGAGTTTTTAATAGCTTCAATCTGTGTTGGGTCATCTTCTTGATGAAAACTGTCCAAAAGAAAAAGACATAAGAAATATTAATACTACCTTTAATTTTTAAAAATTAATTCATCGGTGTTAATAGTACATCAAACTTTTGATTTTCTTTTTAAACTGGAAAAAAATATATTCAATTTTTTTCTACAGAATTTAAAAAAAAAAAAATTAAATTTTATGTTTATTTCAGTTTTTTCTCTACTTTAAAGAAATAAATGATTCTTTAAACTAAATAGTGGAATTGCATGATTAAGGGGAGATAACTCTTTCCAAACATTCACAAAAATTGAATCTAAATGTATGAATAAAGTAGTTTTAAATGTATGTCCCATATCTATATTTACATATTTTTAAACACTATATACTGAAGATGATATACTAAATATTGTAAATTTAGAACAAATTGTTAAAAAATGAAATGTTTTGGGGATAAAATTTCTTCCATTGGTATATGGTCGTGCCAAAAAATGCTGCAAAGCCCCGCCTTAGTGACGTATCCAAATATGGGTAATGGCAATCACCATAAAAGGCTTGTTTTTGCACGTGATTTTCTGTATTGTCAATGTGTAGTAAACCGACTGAGATAAATAAACATGTATAGTAAAATACAACTGTAGCAAAAACATTTTGCACTATAATGTGAATCTTTATTTCATAAAGTCTGGCAATGAAACATAATGCATAACAATTTATGTACAATACAAAGTGTCATTAATATTGTCGGTAAAACTTAAATATATGTCATCAGTGAATAGAGATCAATAGATAGGGGCAAACATTTCTAACCATTTTCAAAACTTCTTCGGGTATTATTCCTATTTCTTCTGCAAACTATATGAATAAAAATTCATAATTATTCAGCTAAATAAGACACTTATTTCTTTTCATATATTCCAGAAATCTTTTCCCTAAACAACTTTTAACTTTAACCATTAGATTTATTGATATGCATAAGCATAATGTTAAGTCTATCATTTTATATTACATCATATTTAAATTTCAAACATTTGTAAATATAAATTTGCACAAAAAGCATTTGTATTGAGAATGCATTACGTCGTACATTTGTATTTCAAACTTGTTGTCAGAATAAAAAGTTGTGTTTGTCGGCTCTCATAGAGCATGCTGTTTACTATTTTCTTCTCATAGTAATACTTCACAGGTGAGTAATGAAATCTTGACGAAAGCATGTATAGTAAAAAAGCGTGGGTTATACAACAAGCCTTTTATGGTAATTGTTATTGCCCTCTACAACACACAGAAAATCTTGTGCAAACAAAAGCCTTTTATGGTGATGGCCACCACCCATATTAGAATATGTCACTAAGGCATTTTTTGGCACGATAATATCATCTTGATCTTCATCACATTAAAAACTAAAACCTCCTTACTTCTGCTAAAAATTAATGGAGGGAATAAAACAAAAAACATTTTTTTCAACTTCTTTAATTACAGTTAGTGTATAACAATAAATTAAAGCACTTTTGTGTATACACTTGGATTCATAGGCATGTATCGATTATGAAAATGTTTGTGTAACGGAAACAGCATCCATACTGTAGTTCTTCTTCATCTGCCATTATATACATGTATAACAAACTTTGTCTTACATTATTAACAGCCACACTTTACCTATCTTCTCTCCTTCTGACAGAGGTTAGTGAGATCTGTTTTGTTGGTGTGGGTGTCCTTCTGCTGGCCTGTGATGAGGGACGACTTGAGACTGGCACATACTTTTGGTTTGAACTAGAAGAAAACAAATGTTATTTTCTGATATTTTAATTTTTTTGTTGTTAATTTAAATATTTGTCCTGACTATTTAGTGTTTATCCAGAATCCATACATTTGATATGAACATTTTGTACTTTCACTGCCAAGTTATGAACAATTTACAGTATGTGATGTTTTTAGTGATGTTAACAATATTTTTTGTACATATTTGGACTTCTGTGGTCATAATTTTGGCCATGATGGATAATATTTGTAAAGATTTGTTTGCCTGTCATAAATATGTTAATTATTCTTGCAACTGACAAGATTTAGCAAAGAATACTGTAAAAAAACAGGCTGCAGTGCTAGAAGATATCTGGAACTTATGGCGTACAAGATTTTTCTTTATGTTGAAGGCCTTACTGTGACTTTAAGGTGAAGACCACCAATAAAAGCCGTCTTCCTTGCATATACTAGTGCCAATATTTCATCCACCGTATATTTTTTCATCTTTTATATTAATTTCACCTAAAAAATCTAAAATTTTCCGTAAACCTTGGTAAACTTTTTGACATTTTGAAAAAAAATGTTGTTTAGTTAATCTTGTTCAGTCCCAATATGTATGGAATAAAACAGACATTATAAATTCCACGCTGATTTTGATATGGAACACTCTTATTACTAACTATAGTCTGTTTATTTCTCTGGACAACTTTGCCTAGACGGTAATAGATGGTTGACTTATCAGCACGCAACTTAATGATGGAATTTTGAACTTTTAAATAAAAAGATAAGACTTTGTCTTTGAAGAGAAAAGAACTGTGTCATCCTATATGATTATAGTATATTGACCTTTTGTCTAGGTTACTTCAGTTTGAAGAAAGACATTAATATTAATTATGTTTTAAGCCAGTGCCGTCACCTTATCGCTATCTTGATCTTTAACCTACAGCACTGGCATAATGATATGTAAACTCTTATCCTGGGAAAGTTAAATTGACATCTGTTCTCTATCGTTTGTATGAATGTATCTGCTGAGAAAAATCACTTCAGTAAAATGTAGACATAGAGTATAGACGTTTATTTTTGTTCTTATAAATACACAACAATGATTAGGTATGTTCATAGGGGTAAATGTTAAGTAACTACAGGTTAATAAAAATCTTAAATGCAAAACTGAAAATGTTATATCCAGTCAATTTTCTAAAAGGACTGTATCAGAATTCATTGTCTACTTCTAATAGGAATTGCAACTTCAGCTAATGGAAGCAGGGCTATTTTTCTGGATGTTATTACAAAATATTTTCCACCTATCTATTTAAGATTCATGTACCCCATAAATTGTTTACAATTGATGTTTTTGCCCAGTACTGCGTCTAGCAGTAACTGAAGACTGAAGTTGCTACTACTGATGTCATGCAGCACTTTGAATAAATATATTGCAGCCCTCTCTTTTTGCCAACACCAATTACATTTTATCAACTCAGCTACCAAACCAGATTAATTAAAATCACAACATGGCAAATCACCTGTTTGAAAATGAGAAATCAGTCCACTCATTGTCTTCTCCTAAAACAGGTAGACCATTTTCATTAACATTCTTGTTAGAATTTGCTGCTGCCATTATTTTAAATGATCTTTCATGAAATTGGGGACATACAACATGGATTCATATTGGTAATCAACTGTGTTTCAACTAAAGACCAGAAGAAATTAATATTCCTCCCTGACATCGTCAGCCATGTTGTTTACAGTAGTAACATCTAATACTTATTTTCGTATTTAATGGTTGTGTTTTTTTTCTTCTTTAAACCAGTATTTATAAAATATGTTTAAATTATTCTCAGTAGAATATATGACGACATACTTATCCGACCTCTGACTTTTTCTCTTTAATTTATATCCAACGTTAAAAAAATAAAGGAACGACAACTCTTACCTGAAAAAAGTAACCTTGGGGAAACGTGAGTCTGGATTTATGAAATCTACGCAGGAACACTGAATAATATCAATTCACCTGTTCACTGCAATCATACGAACATCTGGGGGAAATATCAGACGCCCCATGTAAGTTTAATGAATTTGGTGTTCTGTTGGGTAACATTTTTTACAGAAAAAAATCCTCCCCACATTGTCATAATTTGGTTAAAATTATAATACATTTTTGTAGTATAGCTTGGTTTGTCTTTTCAAAATTTACCCCAGCACCAACAAGGAAATGAACCCAGAACCTTTAGTTCAGTATGCAATGCTCTGCCACTCTAAATTACTAATCTATTACACAATCGGATTAATTAATTACTGCAGTCTCACTAATTAGCGACAAGAGGCGTCAATAAATTGAAAATTAGCGACAAGAAGTTAAAGAATATTCAAATTGATGTTTATATAGAATAAAGATAATTATTTTATAATCTTTTACATCATTATGATATGAAACAGGTGTGACCAAAGCGAGCGAAGTGTAAGGATTTTATGTTTGCTTTGTTAGTGTTTAGTGAAACCTTCTTAATGGTGGGAAAATATGACACTTATGTCTGCATCTTTTTTTCTTGTCAAATTTGATTCCAGGTGGATTCTTTTATATTTCTAATTTCATGACACAAAACGTTAAAAAAGTGGGTACTTATAGAGTGAGAAACGGAATCGAAACAAAACACAACGAAATAAAATGAAACGCAATATATAGAAACAAAACAAAATTAAAAATTAAGAGTTTTGATCGTCTATATCATTGTGCATGGCAATTTTGGAGATGCTCTTGATAATAACCATTGATTATACAGAATATTTAAGATGAAAGGAAATATCCCTATGTTCTCTCTCCTTGTTTTTTATTCAAGGTATTTTTTTGATATTTAGAATTATATCCGATGACCCATCATTCAAGATGGCTACCAGAGCCGGACTTAGTTTAAAATAGAACCTTATGGAAAATTTACTTAAAGATCTTCTTGTCTGAAACCACTTGGCCAGTGGGAACAAAATTTGGCAGCAATGGTCCTTAGGTGGTCCCCTTTCAGATTTATACCCAATGATCTGGCCCCTCATCCAAGATGGCCACCACAGACGAACATAGTGAAATGGGAAATTTACTTAAATATCTTCTTGTCTGAAACCACTTGGCCAATTGGAACAAAACATAGCAGCAATGGTGCTTAGGTTGTCCTCTTTCAGAAATATATCTGATGACCTGGCCCATCATCCAAGATGGCCGCCTTTTTACCGGGTATTTCAAATTATTTATATTATGATTATGTATCATGTCACGTTTGTTTATTATTGGGGGGGGGGGAGCTGTTAGGATGAAATGTTTAATTCTGCCTATTTTTTGTTTTTTTCAAAATTTCGGTCCTTGATTTTTATTGTTGGCCAACAGTAAATTTTTATTTTCATTTAAACCAAAAAATTTCCTGATTGACACAGGTCCTTTCTTTTTATTTTGCCAAATTCCTGATCCTGCTTCAATTTGGTCCTAGGCCCCACTCCCCACTAAAAATCAAATGGTTGCTCCCTCATCTCAAATTATAGTTCTGTAACTTCTGTTATCTGTAATTTATCAGTATATACTTAATTGTACTTTTTAGACAATGAAGTTTAAACTTCCAAGGAAGAATTTTGCTTATGATATTCTCCACAAGGCATCAGTAACTGGATTGATTGGATGTGCATGCTATAGTTTGTGTTTAATAGGATTTCAGACTTGGGAATTCTTTGCTAGTAAGTGTGAATAAATACTAAGAAGCCTGATAGACCTGATTATAATCATGATTATGATAATAATAATACTTTATTACGAAAGCCATACATAGGACTATACATATATCAGTAGTATTAAAACAGCATAATCATAAGCAAAAACACAGACTGTAAAGATATACTTATAGATTCTCCTTCATGTACGAGTGAGTTATGGAATTTCTCCACCCGAGATAGTTAAATTTTCAATTTTCAACACGCGAGCTTTTTTCAGCATGTTTAAATCTAAAATTTAACTATAGAGCGTGGAGAAATTACATAACTCACAAGTAAATTGAAGGAAAATCTGTTTCTCGTATGATTTTCGACAAAAACCTCAAGAAAATGTCGTTGCCATGTAGTTTGTTTACATAGACGTCATTTTGGGACTTCTCTAGTTTATCATTCCAATAAATGTAAATAAAAAAAAACAGTGGTAATTCCCACATAGAAATTTAATGACCAGGAAGTGGTTAAAAAATAACAATCCAAAGATACTAATATTAGAATTAGTAAATATATACTATGCTGTATACGACGCATTTCAAGGAGTTACCTCTCATCAACAGCATTAAAACCAAAACATTTGGAAGACCAAAAACCAAACTTATATTAAACAAGAAGTACTCAACCAAAAATACTGAAATAGGAAGCCAAATTTCAGCTAAGGAGATCTACCATGTGCAATACAAGGAATGAACCCTTAGTATTTCTGTTATTTTTGAATTTTGCTAAATACTGGGAATTTCTGTAACAAATCAATGAATAATCATGTCAGACAAGTCTGACGACTGGGTTAGCGAATACCCTTGGGGACCTAGGGTCCACCAGCAGAGGCATCATCCCAGGAGTTTCAAAATAACAATCCAAAGATACTAATATTAGATATAGTAAATTTATACTATGCTGTATACGACACATTTCAAGGAGTTACCTCTCATCAGCAGCATTAAAACCGAAACATTTGGAAGACCAAAAACCAAACTTATATTAAACAAGAAGTACTCAACCAAAAATACCGAAATAGGAAGCCAAATTTCAGATAAGGAGATCTACCATGTGCAATACAAGGAAATATTATGTATTTTTATCTCACCGATGAAACGCGTCAAGAATAGGAGAAAAATAAATATCAGATGCAATAATGAATAACAGTATAAAGAAGCATCATACACAATCACGAAATATTATTGACTTTGGACTTTTTCCGCAGAACACAAATGTTTTCCAAAGTTATTTAGTTCCTTTACATTTAGTATTGTGGATGTTGTTTTAGTGATCGTTTCTAAAGATAAAAGGATCTTAATTAGATGTTATAAAAAATTGTGATATTTTTTTATTATTTGTAAACAGTTTACTTATTGTTTAAAGATATCCAAGTTCTAAATAATTTTGAGAAATTTTATTTGGTATGAAAAGTGAATGCTATTTGTCAAGTTTTATATTCATTTAATAATAGAATGACAGAAATCAATATACATACACAAACAATGGTTTTATTTCACATACAAATTAAAAATAAAACAACAATTTGCCGTGACCATGTCTTGATACAATGTCAAATATGGAAAGGTATCAAACTTAATGCAGTCAACGCTGATTAAGGAACAAAATTTTTCTGAACTACCGATGCCTTGAACTCGTTTTACAGACCCCATCAAGTTTGAGAAATCGAGATTCTACTGTAGTTTTGATTTGATGTTCATGACTGCAAGAATCCTTGATTGGTCAATAAAGCATCTTATTGTTTTTTGGTATAAACTAAGTAAATACAATCCAAATATTCATAGCCCCAAATAATATGTGTATTAGCAACATTTATACTAACCAATAAGTCCGATACACTTTGAATATATACTTTTGAGAGTAAAAAACACACTCATACAACAACAGTTACACAATGTTAGGAAAATTGAAGCGATTATGTTTCCTGTGTTTTTGGTTTTCACGTAATGCTGTTTCTATGAATGATTATAATGATTCTGGTTGGTAGAAATTGCTGTTGAAAGCAGATCTTTTACTTAATTTTTCAGCTCCCTGTTCGCTGTCCTTTGATAAATTACCTTGACCTAATTAGATCAAGAAAACTGATCATACAAGGTTTGCTGATTGTACACATGTACAAGGTTTGATGATTGTACACATGTACATGTACAAGGTTTGCTGATTGTAAACATGTACATGTACTTGCAATTGAAAGTAATCAACGGATTGCAATGGTAGTATGCCCCCCTGGGAATTCTTTTGTTTTAGGTTAAATACTCATTTATCATATAAAACTGCAGGCTCATACCCCACATGATCACAAAAATTTTCTGTTACTCTGTATATTGTAGTATATTCCTAATAGACTAATTGTGTTACAATTTTTTATCATTGTCCTTCTGTACATTGGTAATAAATATTTAAATCAGAGGGGTTTTTTTTTGTAGAGGTACATCCAATGAACCTTGAATTAGATAAAAGATTAAGAGAAGAAGAAATTATGGAAGCCCAGGCAGTCAGAGAAAAAGAATTGTTAGGAGAACAACGTCAACAGAATCCATTGTGAAAATTGATTGTTTAAACACTAAATATGCGTTTTGTTGTAAAAATGTTTTCATCAATGGATGGTCACGAGTGCAAGAAAAATTCAGTAAGGTCAAGTAAAAAAATAAGTGTGGTTCCTGTTACATTTAGATAAGAAAGGGTAGGGATTTTTTTTTTTTTTTTTACAATTTTTTTTAACATAAGAGTCTATGGTAGACATTCCAACTTTAACAGTGACTATTGAAAAATGTCCAAAATATCTCTATGGTAGGTGCAAAAAAAATGGTAGGTAGGGTAACAAGAACCACACATATTTTTTTATTTGGCCTAATTTTAATGACTAACCATGCTAACAGTGTCCTATTTTCTAAAAAAAAAGTTATGGAGAAAATTTTTCGTACAGTTTGGGTGATTTTTATTATCTACATGATGTACAAACGTTAGATTAAGTTGTGTTATTTTATGAAGTTAATTTATAATTGTGTTACAAGAAGACGTGTTTTGTATGATAGAGATATGAGCCTTAAAAAATTGAGTGAGATGGTATGTTGTAAGGTGTCATGGTTGTAATCTTTGGTGTACTAAGTAATTTTGCCAAAAGGGGAGATAACCAACATGTCATGTTTCATTTTGTTCACAAATTATTTCTTGCATCTATTGGTTTTTTTATGTGCACTTGTTGATTCAAACAATAATAAATAGGATTTGTTCTGGCTCCTTAAAAGCATTAAGGTTTTGTAAATGTGTAATGAGACAGAAGGGAAGCCTGAGAACTCCCTGATCTATTAATTATGCAAATGAAAAATAGTGTGAAGATTGCAACACCTTTTTAATGGTACAACATGTGTTTTAGATCAGGGGAGATAATTAATTATAGTTTATTTTAAAGCTAGAAATAATGGTAGGTAATAAATAATAACATGAAGACATTCATTGAAAATTGTGAAGCATTAATTTTCTTTTGATGTACGTTTTTTGTAAATAATTAAAAACAATTCTTATTTAAGAGGCTTTGTCAATTTTAAAAAGATTAGAATGACAGTTGTAACTCTACCTTGTTTATGAGTTCATTACACTATAGTGGAACCTCTGTAAACCGAACAGCTATCGGAATGTAGATATTGGCCGGTTTTCGGAGGTGCAGGTTTTGAGAGGTTCCGGATGTTACTGAAATCCGACCGGAAGTAAATAAATTGAAAGGCATAAAAATAACACAATTACTACATTTGCTTGGTTTTTTCTTTAAATTTTACTAAATCACAGTCTTTTAGCTTCGTTGTTATTTTTTGGTAGAAACGGAAGTTTAAATATCTTATTTAAACAGAGTTTTTCCAGTACATACCAATGAGGTTTAGTTTAAAATACGCTTCTCAATGAAGAGAATTAGAGTTTGGCCGGTTTTAGAGGTGTATTTGACAGGAATATATATGTTTTGGACCGGAAATTATCTCCAGTATTCGGAATTCAGAGGGGCCGGTTTTTGTAGGATTATTTTACTTCAAATATAGGTGAAAATTCCAGACCAGAATAAAACGTTCGGTTTGTGGAGGAATCTGGTTTTCAGAGGAGCCGGTTTAGGGGAGTTCCACTGTACTAATTGGGCTGTTAAAAAATTCCTTGATACTCATCTAAACTTTTATGGTTGGCAGTTTGTTTTCCGTGTTTTTTTTTATGCATAGTTTAAATGAACAATTCATCTGTCATACAACACAAATACATTTTTTTTTGGGGGGTGGGGGTTGATAGATAAAAAGATCTATGAAAGAAATGTTTGGGTCTGAATGATTGGTAGACAAGCTTATGATAATGTTTGCCAGTGACTATTAAGTTGGCCAAAACTGTAGAGCCCAAACAATTGGTCTAATGAGGTATCATTTTATTAGATTCAGGCTTTGGGGTATTTGCTAAAGGCATATTCAGAATAATATGAGCACACTTTGCAGCATTCTCCCAAGTCAGGGTTTTGTATTCACGTTTTTTCCTACAAACCCCTGACATCACACATTCATATTTTGCCACCTGGTGTGTGACCTAGAAAATCCTACCTATGACGCAAATGGATTCTCTTGTGACCTTGAGAAGAACCAATGAAAATCGTTCACTTCCGACCCGCAAAATATGAATGTGTGACGACAGGGGTTTGTAGGAACGAACAGTCATGTACCTCCAATGATTTGTGACTACCGCCGGATTGACTTTGTTGAACTTCAAGACTGGTGTCGTATATGGAGCAGGAACTGCTTACCCCTCTGGAGCACCTGAGTTCACTCCTGGTTTTTATAGAAGTGTGTGTTCATTGGTTTTTAGTGTTTATTTGTTGTGTTTGGGTTTGTCTGTCTAAAAGATTGAGTTTTTTGGTTTGCTACTCGGGTATATTTGTCCTCTTTATGAGAAACCATTAATATAACTCCGATAAAAACTCTGGGAAAATAGAAGGTGCTCAGTACCATTAGGAATACACGATTTACTGTTAGTTTAATCAAATTCATTTCTTGGTTTAAGTAGAATGAGTGTTGTAAATGCAATATGTCTATCAGCATATAAATTGGTGAACTGACACCAACTAATATATATGTATCTGTTGTTCTTGACCTTTTTATATTAGCTGCCAGAAAAGCATACCGTTTTTTTGGGCTGCATATATATATCTATATATTCATAGATAACCTTTTCCCATTTCTCGTGCCCATCACAGGTAACACTTAATGGCCAAACTAAGACAATATTTGGAAAGTCTTCTCCTATTCTTAACAAAATACAGATTGGTAGAGTAGAATGGATACCTGATTAATATTCATTGTGTTTATTATGTGTGTAAACTTGATTTGTCATTTTGGGTCCCACACTGGGGACCATTTATTCAGAAATAAAATATTTATTCTAATTTGTATTCATCGTGAAAAACTGGGTGACTGGTGGCATTTTTTTTTCTTGAATCCAAAATATACATCCATTTCAACACATGAATTCATTCCCCTCAATTGACAAAAATTAACACAAAAAAATGTGTTTCCATGTTTAATAACCTTTAAATGATGTACAATGTAATCATCACATTTGTGAAATAACTCTCACAATCAAAATTTTAATTAAGGAAGTTTGAGATTCTAATGACAAAAATTTAGAGCTTTTAAAGCTATTATTTCAAATAATTAATTGGCGAGATTACTTTGTCGTCTAGTACAGATAGTCTATGCAGTTAAGTTTCCTCCATGATTCATATAGAAGTCTGGAATTCCATATCCGTTTTATCTGATGTTCCAAAAAATGTTTAAAACGTGTAAAATACAGTAAAATTCCCCCAAAATGTCTTTGCACAATATGACATGATTTATGTGGATTAACTTGTTAACGTACGTTAAACTTTTCATGTTTCTGTTTGTAATTCCGGTAAGTTACATCTATAACAAAATATAAAAAAAAACACCCATCAGAATATAAGTTATTATGCTGTGTGTTGGAATAAGTCTTTTATCAGACGTCCATTTCTCTCGGAGGTGTTATGTATCCTCCATAAAACACTTGTCTGGCCTTATCAAATTTTCTGTAAAGAAACAAAAATACATGTATACAATGTAATCCTCTGTTTCTGTACTCATAGGAAGCGGACTTCATTCAAGGGTTACAACGTGAAAACAAAAAGAAACTAGCTCAATCCTTTAATTTCACTTTTCGTTAAATAGATGACGTGTTGTCGTTAAATAACGATAAATTCCAAGACTTTCTACATCTCATCTACCCCAATGGGCTTGAAATTAAGGATAATACAGACACACCAAAGTCCGCTTCATATTCATGATATTTGGATTTGTTTCTTTAAATAGACAACGAGGGACATTTGAATACAAAACTTTATGACAAACGTGATGACTTCAACTTTCCTATTGTTAACTTTCCCTTCTTGAGTAGTAATATATCATCATCGCCTGCATATGGATTACTGCTGTCACAAAAGCTTCTTAGCCAGGGTTTTATCAGGGATAAGTTGATGTCATGACTGAGGAATTTTTACGGTCGTCATCAGGAATTGACCGTTACAGATTGTTCCAATATCTAAGATGATGTTGGACCTGTTCCCACTATCGTAACATTTCATGTGCCTCCACCGAATTTCGACGTCCACCGGATTGACTTTGTTGAAGTTCACAACGGGTGCCGTATACGGAGCAGGAACTGCTTATCCTTCCGGAGCACCTGGGTTCACTCCTGGTTTTTATAGGAATTCGAGTTTTCACTGTTAATTTGTTGTGATTGTGGTTGTTCATTTGTCTTCCCGGGTTTGTCTGTCAAATGGATTACGTTTTTGTTATTTGCTTCTTAGGTATATTTGTCCTCTTTATACACAATAATGATGAGGGTGTGCTATTGTAGGTTGTGGTACGGGAGGGTGATGGGTAAAAAAGCCCTCTTCACCAGATATATGCCTATTTTTGCTTATTTTGGGAACTTCCTTTTACCATGGAAACCAGAGAGAAAGGCCCCACGTACCTAGTAATGCATGGTGTGTTAGAGTGAGCTGCCACCTTTCCATTCATTCCTACTAAGAGGTAAAAATAACTACAATTGTGTTGTAGGATCGATGTATGGAAGCTCTTGGGGGCCAAAAGTGCAATTGTTGGCATTTTTGCACTGTTAATGGTGCTCAAAAGTTAAAAAAAAAAAAAATATTTTACACACACTGAGGTTTTTAAATGACCCTTGCTGTTTCTGTACAGCCCATAAGTAAAATTTTCCCACCCCATAATATTCCATTTTGGGCCCAAAAGGCAGCCCACCCCTCCCTCGTAATTCACCCTTTGTGACAAATGATGGCATCAAGGCTATTATGCATGGTACTGTTAATTCATACATGTGAATTCTGGTCCCAAATGTTACTGCGTCTGTAGCTATAATGTTTTTCTTGCCATCAAGAACAAAAAAGTGTATCCAAATATCAGTGGAGAGGATTAGGGGCATACAAATAGCTGGAAATGGCCTGAATACCTTGAGGCATCGTTCGCCTGGAAATGGGTAAAAACAAAATGACGAATTTAATAACCAAATATACTTACCTGCCTACCCTTACTGCTATAAGCATGAAACCCTAAAAACATTGTGAAGAAAAATGTAAACACGAAAGAATTGCTCAGTTTCCGAAAATTTATTTCTCGTGCAGCTTTTCTACTTCCAAGAAGATTTACCTTGAGTGTAATCAGACCACCAGCAGTGTCTTTACAAAGGACGTGTTTGATATATATGTTTTATAAAATCGGTGTTTTACTCAAATTTAATATCTAAAAAAATATATAATAGTCTACAACACTGTGCCAGAACACGCATCGTAAGATGCTAGCTTAAGCAAAGGTTAAAACACAAATGTCTTGCCCGCCTGTTTCTATTTTGGTTTAGCGGACTGTAAAACATTTTGAACAACGAATATTTGCCAATTTCAAATTATTTTTCACATATATGCATCCTAAAAAGAATGTATAACCAAATTAGATTGCTTTATGCGCCAATGAAGCACATTTATCTAGACGGCATATGTATATCAGTCGATTTCATGTTTGAGCTTATTTACTCACCTGCCCTATAGGCAAAAGGCCATGTACATGATCTTATGTCATGACTTTTTGTCCGTCGTTCGTAGACATTTCACATTTTAATTTCCTCCTCTGACACTTCTTGGCGGATTGTAACTAAACATTGTAGGAATAATGTATGGAAAACAGGGACCTCTAAAGAAGATCTCTTTCAGCTTTGGTTCTGGTTGGATGTACAACATGCCCCAGACGGCATCTTTGATTTAGATTGGCCAGTTTTCAAAAATCTCCTCTGAAACGGCATTATGAAGTGTTTTGAAACTTTGCAGGATAAATGACATAATTCCCTCTACAAACGATCCACCTTTTAGTTGAGATTCATCAGCTCACTCGGCGGCTGCAGCTGCCCGAATTTTCTACGGAAACCGCATGGGAAATTACTGTTTTTGTAATTTGCTCAGGAATTAATTGGGAAACCGAAGGACCTCCAGAAACTATATATCCACCTTTGGATCTGTTTGGATGGACATGGTAATGTTGCCGCCATGAGAGGCCACCTTTGATTTTCATTGTCCAATTTAAAAAAAAATCCTTCTCCTCTGAAACTGCATTATGAAACGTTTTGAGATATTGCAGGATTGATGACAGCAATACCTGCTAGAAACAGTCCACTTTTTGATTATATTCGGTTGCTCACCCGACGGCTGTGGCTGCTCAAAGTTTCCACGGAAACCATATGTGAAAGGATTTTTTTGTCATTTGCTCAGGAACTTAATTGAAAGATTGTAACCAAAGTTCGGAGGAATGACAGGTCTCTACAAACTAACCGCCTTTGGTTCTGGTTGGCCATCTTTGAATTTGATTGAACAATTTTGAAATATGTTTTTCTCTGAAAATATATTATGAAATTTTTTGAAACTTTGCAGGATTAATGACTTGAATTACGGCAATACAGCCTACAAACGGCTCACTTTTTAGCTCAACTGGCCTTAAAGGCCATTTGAGCTTTTGCCATCACTTTGCGCCCATCGTCCGTCCACATTTCACATTTTGATCTTCTTCTCTGAACCCACCAGTCCAAATTAAACCAAACTTGACATGAATGTTAATTGGATGGTTCGGTACAAATTTATGTTTTTTATGCTGCTTCATTCTGATTAGACTTATCTTTATAGCTTTTCTTGTCAGAAACTACAGAGCCAATTGAATTAATTTGTAGCATGAATGATTCTTGGAAGAATCTCCACAAAATTTATGTTTTTTGTGCCGATCTGAATTTCAAGATAGCCGCCACAACCAAACTTATTTTAACATTGGACGCTATGGGAAATTTGTACAAAAGTCTTCTTGTCAGAAACTACCAAGCCAATTGAAATATGTTTATGTATGAACAAGCATTGGATGAACCTCTACAAAATTTGTTTTTATGCCGATCTGAAATTCAAGATGGTCGCCACATCCGGATTAGTTTTACATTGGAAACTATGGGGAAATTTGTAGAAAGGTGTTCTTGTCAGAAAATACTAAACCAATTGAAACGTTTTTGTTGCATGAAGATTCTTGGATAAATGTCTGTTACAAAAGTTATGTTTTTGTACCAATCGGAATCCAGGCTAGCTGCCACAGCTGGACTTAGTTTAACATTGGACACTGGAAGAATTCTTTACATATCTTTTCTAGAAGTGCTGGGCAGTCTGTAGAACAAGTCCTTACAAATGTCATCTAGAAGCGCTTTGTCAGATGTGATCACCTAAAATCCAGGTGAGCGATTAAGGCTCCATGGAGAATCTGGTTGTTGAGATTCAGCCGATCACCGGACGGGTGCTGCTCAGTTTCCATGGAAACCATAAGGAAAAGGACTTTTTTGTCATTTGGCCAGCAACTATAAACGGGAACATAGATGTAATCATAGTTAGCAGGAATGGTGTATTGAAGGACCTCTACAAACTTTCCACATTTGGTTCTGGTTGGATGTACGACATGTCTTCTAGGGGACATTTTTGATTGGTCAATTTTCAAAAATATTTACCTCTGAAACTGTAAAATGTTTTGAAACTTTGCAGGATTGATGACAGAAATGCTCTGTACAAACAATCCACTTTTGGTTGAAATTCACCTCTCACTTGACGGCTGCTGCTGCCTACAGTTTCCAAGGTCAAATGTCAGGGTTATTTTGTCATTTTGCGTTGTTTAACAGTCTTGTGGATAACACATTTTCAAATGAGCAAATAGAAGCTAGGTGAGCGATACAGGCTCAGATAAGTCTCTAGTTTCGGATGCCTTATTATCAAATTTACCGAAAACAATGAGTTGATTTCAAGACTTCCACGAAAATGAGGTCAAGGTCAAAGGATACACATAAATTGTAAAACAAATAAAACTTCTTACAAATATGTACAAGTACTTTGTTAATCGCATAATTATTAGTTTGCTTTACAATGCTACCTATTTATTTCATGCGCCCCTTTTTTCCAATTGCAAAGTGAAGAGACATTTCATACAGCCTGCTTCTATGATAATCACTAATCTAAACATGCTCTATGAAAAACATCTATCCCAGTATAAGGGAGCAGCGATTTGATTTTTATGGGGGGAGGGGCTGGGCTAAGATTAAATTTGAAATAAAAATTCAGGACCAGGATTTTGGCAAAATAAAAAAAAAACAGGATCACTTTAGGTGTGAAAAAAAATGCAGGACCTGTGTCAATCTGGAATTTTTTTGGTTTGATTGAAAATAAAAATTAAGGCCGAAAAAATCCAAAACCAAATTTTCGATGAAAAAATTAGGCAGGATCAAACATTTGATCCTAGCAACCCCCCCCCCCTAAAAATAAAATGGTTGCTCCCTAAGCATGCAATGTGTGTAAGCATCTACATGACCTAGGAGACTTACCACGCATATAAAGCAGAGAATCAAGCAGAAGCTAACTTGTTTGGTCTAGAGCGTGCACGTCTTCCTAACCTTTTTCTATGCATCACAGTTATGGTCACTCCAATGATAATGATAGTCGGAATACCAATGGTCAAGCCTACAGCTACAGGCCAAAACCTATCGTCTTCTTTATCGCCTAGTTTGTGAACTGTCATTCTAGAGAATTGACCCGTTCCGTTTAAGTTTATTTCCGTCATGTTCTCCGATGCTGTGCTAATGCTGGAATTTTCCAATTGTTGGTGAATTAATTTCATTGTAGTTACAATTGCGTTTGTTTTCATGGTGCTGATAATTCCGGTTTTACTCGAGGACGTAGTGCTGAGAGTGGACATTCTTGGTGTACTTTTTGTTCTTTCAATTGTCACTTTATCAAACATCTTTGTAGAAATTGGCGGTGTTGTTCTTTTGACTGTACCTGAGGACTTAGCACCGAGAATAGAAATGTTGGGGGGACTTGTATATTCTGTTGTGACGTTATCAAATATATTCGTTGAATTGAATTGTATTTTTACCGTTGTTTTGCCTGAGATATATGTTGCTGTTATAACCGGTTTGGATGTTGTTTGATTGGCTTGCATATCCTCAGAATTGTCTGTTGTAAGCATCGAATGTCCGACGAATGCTGTAGAATTTTCCAAAGAAAAGTCTATATTCGATAAAGCCGTTGAATTATTTTTTTCCAAAGACTGTGTAAAACTATTTTTGGAATTGGTCTTTAGTGGTTTTGTCACAGTTTTGTTCAATAAAATGTCTGTATCTGATATATTTTGTAAATTTAGCGTCTCTGTTGTATAGATGTTTACACTAGTACTCTGTAAGACAGAAAATGAATATAAAGTGAAGACAACGGAAGCAGTATGGTACAGATGAACTTCTTTGATTTCAATCTGATGCAAAAGATGTGCACATGTCGTCTATTTACGACTCATCTGTTGTGCTTAAGGCCTAAAATGATGAAAACGAAAATAATAAAAAAAAAAAATGTTGAAGAGCAATTAAAAATTGCCAAATTGTCTTTATTTAATACAGACAGGTACGTCTCAGAAAAATAAAATGATGGTTTTTTCTTGTGTACGTAACTTTATTTCAGAAGTATCAATTTATACGACCCATCTGTTGTGCCACATATATATAAATATAAATATATTACCTTCCTGAAGTTAATCAAAACTGCAAAAATCAGAATAATTCTTAACTGTAAACATCTAAAATCCATTATTTTATAAACGAAAATTAAGTCACAAAGTCACAGAAATCAACCCGAATAAGAAAAGTATTTAGATAACATTTAATTAAGTTAGACGTCGGAAACTGCGGAAGGTTGGTTATCAGTAAATCTTACATCTCCTAAACATAGGTATTCTGTGTATACATTAGGTAAACTGTTACACCTGCCAATTTAGGTAATCTAAATATGCACAAATGTTTCACATCTAATCATTGCCAACCACAAAATGGGGGAGGATTGTGGTGAATTTGTAATAAAAATTGTCATTATCTAAATTCTCCCACCTCTGTGAACTAATTGTACGTGGTTTTTTTTTATTTTTTTATTTTTATTTTTATTTATTTTTTTTTTTTTTGACATCGTAGATGGTCATTGTCAACCTTTCGCAAACCTTTACCAAATATGGAAAGATGCATGCACTTAATTCGAAATAATTCAATATTATTTTTAATACGTAATTTTGAGAATTTGATTCTACCCAGTCTGCTCTCTACTAGTATATTTCTCTGATGTCACAATGGACTAGATCTACTAGTCGTAGATGGACGTCAATCAATCTGTAAATTTTTGAAATTCGTTGATCCTGTCAACTACATATGTTTGCTTGTTATTATTAATTACGTATATTTTTTCTAAAATTAAAAGTAGTCATACTGTCATCTAACTGTTAAAGCTTTTTTCCACACTCTTGTGGGTATTACTAAATACCTTTCGTTCAGCTTACGGATATCAAAAATTATAATTGACCGAGATGTGAAGTGTAAATAACATAAATATTTATTTAGAAGAAAGACGGTTACAGAGGCGTTTCGCATATATTGCTTTAAAGAAAATATATGTAAAAGACTTTAAACAACCCGATCCATCCTGAAAAATTCCAAAGTCTTTTGAAAAAGAAGCTGCTTGGCTGTCATAGGATCTTCTACTAATCGTTAACGTCCCGGATGTTTCCACAGTGACTGAATTATAATGAAAATAGAAATTTTGTATTTAAAATTACTCACTGAGACATGAATCGATTTGAGAATTTTAAGAATTCTATTTGTAGGAGAATTACGAAGAATTTTTATATTTCAATGTTTTTTTTCTCGATTTTTTTGTTCTGCCTTTCAATCCGAAAATTATTCACTACATTAAAAATGCGGGTGGAGTATAAAGGCTTGTTTCACGGAACAAACATGAATAACATCTTGTCTTAAATTGTTTGTTTCTGTATTTGTGTACTTTCTATTTATTAAGTTAACGATCTTCCTGTGCGAGGCAAAGTCGTCATATAAACCGCTGATTGCTAATTCATTCAAACCACATTTTTATCTGGTAAAGGTTGATACCCGTTTAAAACGCATAAGGTAAATATTTGCAAACTGTGTGATGTAAAGAAAATATTTATTTCTATTTACGTGGTGTACTTAGAAGCCTACTTATTTATATCCTGAATGCCTCATTATTTAGTTCTATTCTCGTCATTGGATAATGTAGCTTCCGTTCAATGAGCTAAACATGTTAGCACGAGCCGCACAACTTTCAAATTCTTACCACTGAGTCTATAATACAACGCTTTTTGTGAACGCCAAGTCCCCAAGGGTATTTATTACCAGCTCGGTTTACAAGCCCGAAATTTATACTTTAAATTTACGTTTACAAAAATGATAAATTTTGTGAAAACTAATGTATATCTCCCGCGTGCATAGCTCTGTCCTTAGATGGTTTTAGCTTTACGCTTTTGTTCACTTTGGTATTTTTGAATTTGCTATTCAACATTTCGGATAATTGTTTTTGTTTTCAGCTTTTGGCCTTTAGCACAACTGATGAGTTGTAAATTGACGAAATGTGTACATAATGTGCATCAAACAATTTATTGGTTTTGTTGAAAAATAAACTCAGATACCTAAATTTCTTGCGTACGATGTTGATTTCAGCATTGACCTTCACGAGGTTCATTCGTCAATAAAAATTCGAAAACCCAAACATTAAGCATCAAAACTGTGAGCAATGCAACCAAAATGGGCCTAAACGATTTTAGCCAAATATTTTGTTACTAGATTCTTCAGTAATACATATTCTATGACAGAAATTCTAATGCACAATATTGTCATTCGTGCGACATCAGTGTCGCTTAACAAAAGACCACCACTAAAAATTCCTGGAACAAATGGCAAATCATCTAAAGTAACCACATATTCCCAGTCAACAGTATTCCAAATAACACACAAGGAAAGCAGACAAGAAACTAGCAATGTCAGTAAACACTAGGGGTGCCACTGGGCGGAAACCACAGTTTGTTTACAGTATACTGGTCCAAAAATAGGCTGGAAAAGGTTGTAAAGAAGCGGAGTGCAGTTTTCAAATAACTTCCCTCAAAACAGCTCCACTTGGCATTTAATTACATTGATAAATAAACACCAACTGAAATAAAGGGTCCTGACTATGGACAATCACTCATTTGATCTATGAAAGTAACCAATCAGAAGTTACGATGTACAGTGATGCAATGTCTAATTAACCATATCTGAGGTGAAAATAAATCATATCCTCAGGGTTTTTCATAGGAACTAACAAAAATATTAACTGAAACTAATCACCCAATCAAGTGATTAAACTTTGTCCTGACAAAATATAAAATAATTTAGATATGTTGAACTTTCATTTATAAATATCTGGCAGATTTTTTACTAAATAGGCATTAAAACCTGTAACTTTCAGAATGAAGTCAATGATAAAATCCGAGGAGCTGGTCACTTAATAGTCTACCAGCAGAGGTAACAACTTAGTGATCCAAATATTCCATGATATCAAGGTGTGCACATGATCAACTTTCCTTCCAAGAATACTCAGATCAAACTCAATTTATCACTGAAATATATACATGTATATATATTTTCTTATCAACAAGGTGTACACATTATCAATTTTCCTTCCCAGAATGCCACAGAACAAATTAAATTTATCACTGAAATATATTTATTTTTACAAAACATGCAAAACAATGTTGATGAGATCAGTATTAGAAAATTAAAGTATCTATTCCATACATGTTAAACAACTCTCTCTCTCAATACCACGTAATTCTTATCACTCCATATCTCACATGATGAATGACGAGGTTGTACTATAAATATAAGACTTTATATCATATATAAAGAAAAAGCATTATTCGTTTTTATGAAGCAACAAATGAAAACAACAATTTTTGGTCATAGATTTTAAGCCAATTTTCACTATTTTAAGAAAAAGGAAGAGAAAACATGAACCTTATAAATTATCTCGATTTTAAATTTTCTGAAAAATTCTTACAAATGTAAACCCATGATTTTTGGTCAAGGATTTTAAACCAACTTTCTGCATTTTAATAAAACATATAAAACTTACATAACTTATTTAAATTCCTTGATTTGAAATTGTCTGAAAACTTCTGATTATACACCTAATTGGAAAAGATAGATTTGTAAAAATGACAAAATTTTGATTGAATGTAAATACAAGCATTGATATTTCAATATTTTAAATTTCTGTCTTTTCTCACATATTTATTCAATTAATTAATGATCTAAACGCACTTTTTTTCATCAACATGAGGTTCTATGGCTAATTAAATTAAGATTTTTTAATTTGGTCTAACTATTACTGTAGTATTTCAGCAAACTTTTCAAAAAGCATTTAAAACACTTACATGTACTAACACACAGTCTTCGAATTTCTTTGTACCCATAATGCAGTCTCCAGATTTTAAGACATAAAGATTCTTTTAAATTGTAGGAAAATAGAATATCTTTGGATTCAGAAATAATGATAATAATCCTGTGTTATAAACTATTTTGTATCATAAAAATATCCCTGTTGAAATAATCAGAATTTGTAGAAATTGACTTCCAGTCCTGAAATACAATTTTAAAGAAATCATAAGAAACAACAAGCAATCAGATTTTACTTCACCAATGCTTCAATCTACCAGCCCTTAAATCTTATTTAACGAAAAAGAAAAAAAAACAGGCCTTTTTTTGGTTATAACTTTTTTAAAGCAACAACTTTTATCTAATAAAATATTTTTAGATCAGTGACGTAGCTATGCATAGGCACGGACGCACATGCTTCCAATAATTTTGGTCGAAACAGAAAATATTTATAATCAGAGTATCTTAGTCGTTTCAAAAACTCTGAACTTTAATCTCAAACAGAAAAATACTAAAGACAGTAGAAATCACAAGAACCCAAGTGAAATTAAGACAAGATATATGACATACAATGCGAAGGTCCTTTCAAAACCACTAATCCCTTGCCCCGTTTCTTCTCTGCACCCATGGAAAATGCCCATGAACATTGTAGATTTGGACTTTTGTGCTTCCACATCAAAACATATCTAGTTACAATGCTGTAGATGGAAAAGTAAGGTTCAAATACCCCATTATCCCCCCCCCTTCCCAAGAATAGAAAGAAATACATGTATATAACCTTATAACAAGATAGCAGTTTCTATGGAAACTGAATATTTATAGACTTTCCAATAACAATACATCTAGTACAATTTATATGTCTACATTTAACATCAGACAACAGTTATAATCTTCTGAGGTTGTCACACAACAAATATATTGTATTTCTGAGGTACAGTACTCATTTATTGTTAGACTTTTACACTAAATTTAACAAAAATAAAAAAAAAAACAAAAATTTATCACATAACAAAACAACGCACTAATAAATCTAGTTAAAAAAATATATATTACTCTTCAAAATGTGTCTGTCTCTTAAATGCAGTTATAAAAACAAGCCATTTTGTATCATATATGCTGACAATGTAAGATATTTTTTAACAAATGCTGATAACGAAAGATATTTTTTCTCACTCTTTCCAAAGAATCAATGGGTATACCTCTACATGTACATCAAGTTTAGAAGTATATAAAATACTATCTGGCATATAAATCATGAACTGACAAAAGATATAGAACATAGACCAACCCCATATGCTGTATTGTTCCTATCTAGTTTAGAGAAACGGCCCAAAAAAAATATTTACAACTTCAATTACAAATACATTTAAAGCAGTTACTTCCCTTTATTCCAAATAAAATTAAGAGGCATTATTGGGAATCCAGCCTTGTTTTGTTTTCTCAATTTGTAATCCAACTTCTGACGATAATTATTTTTAGAAGTGTCAGACCAAAAAAGTTTATACCATCAGAAGGAAAACTGTCAAATCAATAAAATTCTGTTTATTTCTTTTTATTATTAACCACAAATTATATTAATACATATCTTTTTTTTTCATTTAAAGCAAATTCTTGCATTGATAAATGTTACAACAGAAACAGATATACACCTAAACAAGTAACGTTTTGAAATCCTCACTCTTTAAGAGAAAAGCTGTTGTAGTTATGCACCCATGAAGACGGTGGAAATGTGATCCCACCTATTTAACAAATTATCACATTTAAATTTCACAAGACACAACAGTACCATTTTCACACAACACATTTTAAAGAGTATAATAATCTGTTTATTTCAGTACAGACTAGAAGAATTAAATAATCATAATAATATATTCCAACATTAAGCACATTAAATGTTTTAACTTTATTTACAACCATAAGAAAAAATTATTTAAAGTCAAAACCAACAGACGATAACCACAGACATTCTCAACACAGCCTCATATTCATTTTCTAACATCGACAAACGGGTATTATAATTAACTCAATCAATATATAATATACTGGAGGAATACGAAGCCTGTATGCTAGCTCTTACTATTGCCATTTTTGCCATGTGTATATTGTAAAATTGTGGAGGGGAGTGGCAAAATTAATTGTTGCCATACCAACATTGTTTAGGGCACCTAAATTGTACCCATGAAAAGAAATATTTTTTATCATGTTTATTTGCGTTCAACCAGAAAGTTTATACACTGTAAACAACAGTGTAGGCAGAATTAATTGTTGCCATGCCAACATTGTCTAGAAACCTAAATTGTACCCATAAAAAGAAATATCTTTTATCATGTTTATTTGCGTTCAACCAGAAAGTTTATACACTGTAAACAACAGTGTAGGCAGAATTCATTTCACCTACAAAATGTTCTAAAGCAAAAAATATTAAAATTACAATTCTCAGTGTAATGAAATATTTATTAAATATTAAAGCTTTTTCATTTATTAACTTTAAAACAGGAAAATTTGAGGAAAGTATTCAGAATCACAAACTGTACATTAAACGGTCCTGTGGTTATGTCTATAAATTATGCTGCCTTGGTCATATTTACAAGAACAAAGTCTCAACAAATAAATACAAAATTAGTAAATACAAATCAATCTTTTCATCAAAATAAAAGCTGTTAAAAAGACAGCTGTTGAATTGTCCAGCCTCCATAAATAAGATTTTTCACCATTTTAAAAATTTTCCAAAATTCAAATTCAACAAAAGCATCTTTAAACAGAGTTGTCACGTTGTAAAGGTTTTTAATGTGTTTTATTGTTACTTCTGATTAAACCAGAATTTTTGGAAACTTTTTAAAAAATTCAAAAATATATGAAACTATTCTCCAGCAAAGTTTTCAAACTATTCTGATATCTTTTGAGCGTGAATATATCTACTAACACACGATGAGATTCCGAAATCCACAAACGAATCGATATACATTGTAAAACAAAAGAAATATAGCACCAAAAAATTGAAGAACATGATTGATTATACAGTTGTGTAGTTACTCTTGTTTCATTTATAAAGATTATTATCCCGTAACATCAATTTTTTTTTCGTAATTTGACAATCACAAATACATTCTGATTTTAATCAACAAGTATTCCCAGTTTTCCTATAGTGATTCTGACTACTTCAAAGTCAAATATTTCCCACCAATAAAAACTGACTGCTGTGATATACACGGCTGAAAGTATAGAAGGTGCCAAAAATAAACAGAAATTGGAAAGAATATATAGAGAATAAAATGGTCAAAATCTGGATATCCAGCAAATTCCAGAAAACCACAGACATAGATATACCCAACTGCAAAGAAATAAATTTAAAACCTTGTTAAATGTAAAATATCTTCTGTAATAATTCTTTTAACAAATCTCTATTTTCAGGGAGTATCGGCCAACATGTGATATCTGTCCGTCAAGAAAATATCTGGTAGTTCATATAAATTGAATTTTCTGAGATAACAAAGTTTAAAATGAAACAAAAGTCATCACAACTAACGATTTTGTAACCAAATATGTAAAAATAAAGATAATTTCCAACATAAATTTCAACAATAATGTGTTACCCCGGTAACTTATCGAATTTGTCTTTTATGCACTGATAAATTTACTTCCCACAAGACAATGAAAGACCATTATTTCAAAACTTTAAAATAGTACTTTATCTACTAATATATGAAAAAAAAACAGAAATTATTATTGATTTTAAATAGTAAAAAAAACCAACAAAAATCCAATATCAGGAACCTGTTCCAGTCTGGGCAATTCTTTGAGAAGTTAATCCAGTCTTGTTAGGATCAAACGATTGGGTAACCTGAATATTTGACGCCGTTACCAGATTCTGTAGCAGTTGGGATTCCGTACAATTTGGAGAACCATGAGAAGCATTCATAACAAACTTATTGTCACTGACAAACTGAGCACTATGGGAAGGAAAGCCATTCTGATATACATTAAGTCCATCCATTGAAGGATAGGTCGTTTGTGAGGTTCCCGATGTTGTCGTTGCAGTTTGTTTTAATGGTGTCACATTTATTTTTCTCGTCAGAATACCAGCGTTAGCCTTGTTTGTGGCTTGTCCATGAGCCTGCTGTAAAGCATTAGCGATTTGGTAATTGTTTAAGGATGAAGTCACACTTTGTGATGTAGATTGCACACTGTGTGGCACGTGGCCTTGTAAAGATGAATGAATAGAAGGAACAAATGTCGACGTTGTTGTATGATTACTAGTAGAAGTTTTTTCCAACGACTGTACAGTATACATAACATTTCCAAGCTGTTGGGATACCGCAGTCGCTGGGATGCCAGAATTAATTTGCTGTATCAGTTTTGCATTAGGACTATTTGTCTGTACTCCTAAAGTAAGATGCTGGCTCGTGTTATGTATGTTACCCGACTGTCCTTGTATCTGACCAATCATTGAGGGATGGAAATTACTTGGAATACTATTCATGATAGAACCAGATGTGTTCGGTACCAAGAAACCCTGGGGTAGAGACGTCCGAACTATTTGTTGTGTTATGTGAGGACGTGTTGTCCTAACCATAGTTGGAGTCTGTGAAATACTTGGATGTATGTTCCGCACCATCATCGCATTCGGAATGTTTTGAGTCGTTACAGAATTTTCTACTGACATGCCAACAGACTTGATCTGATGTCCTTGTTTTTGTAAATTATGAAGTTGTTGACTGACATTCTGTAAATTATGCACTGGGCTGGAAGCCTGGAGAGGAAGCTGTATATTGTTTACTGGGCTTCCAGCATGTGGTGTACTGGGGCTATGGACATTTTGACCAGAAATGTTTGTTGGACTACCATGAAATTGAATTTGACCCACAGGAATGCCTTGGTGTGTACCTCTGATTTGATTTAGCTGGGCATTATTAACCGAACTCATCTGCTGAGCATGTACCGTACCAGAGCTAACGTGCGACCGAACTGTGTTCATTTGATGCATCTGTCCTTGCCCTGTGGCAGCCATACTGTTTACCATACTAGCTTGATGCAGAGGACTAACATGGTTGTTTGAAGGATGATACTGTGGAGCATGTTGATTTGGTGTGTATGGCTGTCCCTGCAAAACTGATTGATTTGACGGTGCAGATGCAGCCAGACTATTGGCTATGGCTTCAATATTTTCTCGTGCGTGCTCGTCAACAGATCCATTTAAAATATCATTTCCCATACTTGAAGCTAAATTAGTCGGTTGGTTGGTCAATATTGAAGCTAAAATTCGGAGTTGTTCATCATAATCGTTAGTTGTACTTAATGATTGTTGGGCAAAATTGAGGTCCATATTGGCGGCTGCAAGATGTCGTTCTAATTCATCCATTTCCTCTTTGGTAGGTTCTCCATTTTTACCTACAATTGAAATATATTCACATCTAATCTTACACAAAATATACATTCAACATGTTCTAAAATTACTTTAAAAGATCTCACTGCAGGTAAATGTACATCTAAATATAGAATAATACCAGTTTATTTTCCAACACTGACTTTATCAAGTTTGTGTTTGGAAAAGCCCTTGATGGTTACTTTTGAATTGGTAAATAAGTGGACTTATCTTGAATATCTGATAAAAAAACAAGAGGGCTCAAGAGAATAGAGGCTGCATAGCTCACCTGACAATCAGAAATAAGAATTCATCATGGCCGCCATATTAGCTATCTGACTATTATGAAATATGCAAACTTTATAAAGGTCCTTCCACAGATGCTTCATACCAAGTTACTGTTCATTTGAAATTTTGACCCCCATTTTTGACTTGTACAGGTAAATTATAAGGTCTTTAACCCAAATATATATGGTTGCTAGGGACTTTTTCATCGGCTGGTATGGAATTTTTCAATGACCTTGACTCTCCATTTTACTTGTACAGCTACCATTTAATTTATTTCAAGTAACACCTAAACATCTGTGACAATGTCAGACCATTATTTTCTGTTTTCATGTAAATAATCTTTCAAGGGCAAAAACTCCTATAAGGGGTCAATTGACGATTTTGGTCATGTTGACTTATTTTTAGATCTTACTTTGCTGAACATTTTTGTTTTTTATAGTTTGTCTTTATCTATAATAATATTCAAAGGGTTGTCCGATTCATCTGAAAATTTCATGGCTTGTAGATCTTGACATGTTGAACATTTTCATCAGTTTTGCTCTAACTGCTTTGGTTGTTGAGATACAAGCCAAAAACTGCAGTTTACCCCTATGTTGTATTTTTAGCCATGCCATCCATGTTGGTTGGCAGGCGAGGTCATCGGACATATTTTTTAAATTAGATACCCTAATGATGCTTGTGGCCAAGTTTGGTTCCATTTGACCCAGTTGTTTCAGAGATTTTTGTAAAAGTTACAGACGATGGATGCCAAGTGTTGAGAATAGCAATAAAAAGTCAATACTTAACTAATTTTTATGAAATAGAATTTGAAGATGAATAATGAAAGAGCTGAATCCACAAAATTTTACCTGAAAACATGTCAAATGTTTCGTCTGGGATTTTATTCAATACATCTTGGAAATCTTGTTCCTCTAATAATCGTGATGCTTGTTCTAATGGTAGTTCCAATCCCTTGTTCAAATTCAAGTCTACAAAAGGAATTCATCAGATCATATTTAATATACCATGGATTCATTAAAATTCGTTGTATACCAATTTTCATGCTTTTCGTGGGTCCCAGTAAACCACGAATTTAAATATCAAAAGAAAAATAATATTTTTACTTGAGCTTAAATGCACTAAAGTTTGAAACCACAGAGCTTTGATGTACCTATCAGAGACACCATTGAACAATTGTGTTTTTACAGCATGTACTTGGATACTGACATATGATGAGTCAGCTGTATCCACAGAGGATACAGTGTTTCATGTAATTTTGTCTTTGGAAACATATAAACGCTCAATTTTCTTTAAAAATATTTAGAATGTGTAAATTGTCGTGGGATTCACTTCCTCTTTTTTTTTAATTCAAACATTCAAGAAAAATATTAATCCTAAGTAGGCCTAAACAATACAGACTTTCTCATAAATTACAGTAATAACATCTTGTTAAAAGATAATAAAGCAGAAATTACTGAAATTATCGTAATCGGATTAAAAATATGGATTTATATGCAGCGAGGTATTTGGTGACAAGTGATTGCAATTTTGTCAATATATATTTCACACCTGATTAACCTAACAAGTAAATAATTAGGGATTTTGTTAATCTTGTTAAATTCATGACAAGCTTTGTTCTGTTCAAAATTTGAAAAATTTGTTTGTTAGGCCTTTTATTTTTATTTAATTGGTTTACGGATTTTTTTTTAAAAAAATAAGGTCGGTCGGTAGGGAAAAAAAAAGAAAAAAAAAGAGGGAAAATCATGTACTTTTGAACAATCTTGGTCATATTGCCAAATGTACAAAGGTTGCAAATGATCAGTTAATTCCCTCTTTTGAAACCCAAATATCAGAACATCTATCTTGAAAGGTGTTGTTCAGTAGACCGTTCCCTTTTTAAGGGACCAACTCGTCAACTACAAACATTAAATGAGTGGATTCGATATCTTACGGAATCAAGATATTCATACAAAACGAACTTAAAAGCCGCATGGATTCTATTAAGAAATTCGTTTCATAAAACGTGTTTCGGAAATTGGCATCAACTAACGTCTATAAATAGATTTTTTTTGGGGGATCATGTTTACAAGTATTTTATTGATGGATAATCTATTTTTAGACGAATTGGAATATAATCTTTTATGAAATTTTGATGCAAAAAAGGATTTTAATTTATTTTTATTTTTGGGATGGCTGATTTCAGAGGGTCGGCGGTAATAAAAAACCAAAATTTTCAATTTTATTTTTTTTCTTCAAATCGGCAAAATCGGGTCGGCGGATCCGTAAACCAACTAATTAAAAATAAATGGCCTTAGACTTTTTTTTTATAAGTGCTTAAAATCAGTACTTTACAATATCAATGTCTGATCGGCACATTTTGTCGCAGTTCACGATATCTGATGTGCCAAGCCACGAATTTCAGTATTTAAACAAATGTTTATATATTTTTTTCTAAGCTAGCAATCCACGAATTTACGTATCCCACGAAATGCCTTTTTTTCTCTATCCACAAAAATTGGTATCCACGAAAATAAATGAATCCACAGTAATACTCAAATACATACTGTGGAATACTTCTTATTTGTGGTACACCAATTTTCATGGATTTCGTGGACTGATCAATCCATGAATTTAAGAACTGCATTTCAATACTTATTTTGGAAATTTTTGATATTTACAACAGCTTTTCATTTCAAAATTTCTTTGTGTTGAAATTCAAAATCCACGAAATTAAGAGCCCACGATTGTTTTTTTTCAATCCACAAAAATTGATGTCAATGAAAATAATGGAATCCACTGTACATTCATATGACGTGTAATGCAAAAATGACTACATAATAAGCATCATAGTTATGAAAAAACTCACTTCTTTACGATGATATTTCATTACAACTTTTATTTATTTCTACTCAAATGACCACTTTATGAATATTTATTAATTAACTCCCCTGATTTCTAAATACCACTATGTCAAGTTATTCTGTTAGAGGAAATATAATACCAGAGGTGTTTATCCCTTTCTGGTGTTTTCAGAACTGTTAATTTTTGTCAGTAATTTGGTCCCTTTGTCCATAATCTAAAATTTCAGCATGAAAACTACGATAGAGACCTGCCATCAAAGCATCTTATATTGTGTTAAGTATAGAAACAATCTGGGTTTTTATTATCAATCTCGTTAAAACGCTTTTCATAGCTGGATAATCAAGCACAGGGAATTAAAAAAAAAATTTGGTACAAAACCGGAAAGCGTAATTTCTGGAGGTAAATCTGTAATCCGTATTTTCAATCTAAATCCAGGATAATTATGGAAATTCCATATTGTAAACACCTCTGTAATACAGTGGATTCTGCATGATGTATATTTTTATGTTTGGTGTAGTAAAATCTCCAACAAACAAATAGTAATCCCTGTAAGATATTTACCTGCAGGTAGATTGGCAGCCAATACACTATCAGGGAAATCACCCAACAGATCTTTGTGTTGTTCTATTTTTAGTGGTGGCGGTCGAGTTGGTTGTGGCTTAGGAGGAGCAGGGGGAGGAGCTGGAGCAGGCAATTTCATGGGTGTCTCTTTGACAGGTGCCACAGTGATTGGCACAGGACTAGGAGGTTTTGAACTTTGATCTTTAGCCTGTGAGATGGCCTCTCCATCATCAGATTCATCACTACCACTGCCAGACTGGTCCATATCTACCTCTGTTGTGTCCACAGATTCTGTAAAAAAAAAAAAAAAAAACATTCCATGAGATAATACTTGGTAACATCAGCTAATGACAAAGTGAAGTCTATTAATTCTCAATAGTTAAATATATACACACAAAAGAATTATTTCTTGTCTTTCTATCAGGTGGGTTTCAACTAAAGGTTCACAAACAGCATGTCATCAATTATGAAGGACTTTTGTAATGAATCAACCAAGCTGCCATTTTTTTAATCAATAACAGGGCTTTGGAATTCCCATTTCCAAATTCCTGGGGAAAGTAAAAAAATCATTGGGAAAGTGAAAACACAAGCACCAATTTCCTGTCGGTTATAGAGTAGATCAGGGATCAAGAAATTTCATCAGCCTCTGCGGGACATTTTTTTGGGATAGAAATGAATTGTCAGTTTACACTCTTTTTAGCAATCTCAACACACGACCTTATTTCATACAAATGTTGTTATGCACGATTTATAAATGTTGTGGGTAATACCTTAAATAAATGTCGTGCAGATCTATCAACTCTTTGTCATACTGTGCGGCATTGTTTGTGTATTGATAATATAAATAGATCGATATGAAAATGGACTACACAACGGAATAGAAATGAACTAAATAAATGACTAAAATAAATTCTTTAAAATCAGTATATGAAAGATGAAATTTTTATTACTTTTTCATATCTAACTACAACGATTCGTGCAGGCTCAATGAATATTTTCTATAAACTACACGTACAGAAAATGGCAACAATGTGGAAATCTATTATTAGAATATTTTGTGTTGTACACATTTTGGAAGATAGGTTTGTTGAAAGTTACTCGCAGACTTGTACCCAGCTGTACAGCTATTTCACATGCAGAGAGGTGGCAAGCGAAACTGAATCTCTTTAAAAAAAAACATTACAAATGTGAGGATAAGACAATCATTAAACAACTGATCATAATATGTATGCATATGGTACTTTGAAATAAGGCACAATGACTTCTCCCTGGTGTCTCTCCACTTCTACTTGTCAGTCTCTGAAAGAGGTCACTTCTTCCTATCATCCTCAAGTGGCTTAAGCCCTGCAAACCTGCTGGTGGTAGTCAACAATATCATAATGTATCTTTCCATTCCCTCTAGACCAAAACTTTGGAAATGTTTCCAGGTCATTTCGGTCATTTTAATTGACTTTACACTCGGGTCATACCCGGGAGCTTGTGTTTGAATTTTGAAGGTCTGAGAAGAAAGGTGGACTCGCATTGTTTGTCCTTATGTCTCTGGAAGATACTTTTACTACATATATGTTGAACTTAAATACTCTCTACAAGCATTAAATAAACTTGTGTATTGAATAAACAAATCGTTTTTTCCAAAATAATTTTTTTTATGACCTAAATCCAGTTTTCCCTTTCAGTCAAATCAGTCAATATTTTGGTCATGACTGGCAAATGGGACCGAATCCTAAGGCCTGCTCTAGGCATTAAACATACAAACTGATTCTTACATACCCCTCCAATACATGACAATATAGATTGATATTGTAGAGACTATACACATCAATGTTAGAAGTCTTTTTTCCACCCCGCAATAGCATAAGAAACAAAAATATGTTTACCTGACACAACAGAAGCTTCTTCCAATGTTTCTATGGCGATCTGTTGAGCTGATTTTCTTTGATTCTTCTTTTTCTTGCCCTTTTTAGGAGGCCTTGTAAGAGCCGATGGTTTTGTTTTCTTACGTGGTCTTTTTGGTTTGATTTCTTCTTCATCCCCTTTGTAGCTTTCATCCTGGAAATTGCATATAGACATTTTATAGTTTTATGATAATAACATACAATACAAATTTTAATGCCACTAAAGCATCTTTAACTGCTATAAATAAAGTACAAATTGTGTTTGTACGA
Source organism: Mytilisepta virgata (assembly GCA_028015205.1). Taxonomy (NCBI): domain Eukaryota; kingdom Metazoa; phylum Mollusca; class Bivalvia; order Mytilida; family Mytilidae; genus Mytilisepta; species Mytilisepta virgata. The sequence continues at coordinate 5,595,896 of CM051510.1, forward strand.
CATGTATGAATGATCAATACTATGCAAGGCACATCCACTGATGAAGTTTCATAGATACACTATGTTTAGTTCTAAAGAAATGAACCTAAACGCAAATCTTAACCAGAGTCTCTCAAGTATAAAATGTAGGTCATAATGACACAATTATTGTATGACTGCTCAGTACTACCCAAGGCACATCCACTAATGAAGTTTCATTGATACACTATGCTTAGTTCCAAAGAAATGAACCTAAACGCAAAACTTCACCAGAGTCACTCAACCATAAAATGTAGGTCATAATGACCCAATTATTGTATGACTGCTCAGTACTACCCAAGGCACATCCACTGATGAAGTTTTGTTGATACACTATGCATAGTTCCAAAGAAATGAACCTAAATGCAAAACTTGACCAGATTCGCTCAAGCATAAAATGTAGGTCACAATGACCCAATTATTGTATGACTGCTCTTACTACCCATGTCATATCAACTGATAAAGTTTCGTTGATACACTATGCTTAGTTCCAGAGAAATGAACCTAAATGCAAAACTTAACCAAAGTCAATGAAATATGAAATGTAGGTCAGAGCGACCCAAGTGTTGCTGAACTGGTTTGTAATATACAAGAGGACTGTAGTGTTGAAATATTACTGATATTACTATAGGTTTCTGAGAAATGGAGCTAACCCAAAACTCAACCGAATCGGGAAGTAAGTACGGACAAGGGTAAATCTATATGGCCCAGCCCAGCCACATTCATGGCAGGGCATAAAATTTGTCTGAAGTCAAACTCTTTTATCTCGCAATTCCTAATCTCAAAGTAATATGACTGTCTCAAGATAAATTTTGCACAATACTCAGGCAAAATAAACTGAAATATACACAGGCAAAAATACCACATGTGTCGCACATGAATCTGGAAATGCATGTGTCTCATGCGTGAAATGCACGATTTATATGTATGCCAAGCAATGTAATACATGTGTGACACACATGTGAATAGCATGTATCTGAAAACACAGGTGCACACAGGTGTGTTTTCTCACACATGATTCATGCGTATTACATGCCTTTGCAAACATGTGATAATGTCACCCTGATTAATAAAATGCTCCGCTGGGCGCAGCTAGATACGACCGCAGATGTCGAACCCTGAATAGTTGGGGCAATTATGAACACAACATTCAAGCTTGATACAATACTGAATTTGGATTGTGAATAAATATTTGACACAGCATAGGTTTCTGACACAGAATGAATGTTGTCTAAGAACTTAAAAATTTTTAATTTACCTATTCAAACCATATCAGTATTTTTTGTTTTTATATATAAATCAGAAATAACCAATTTAAAATTGGGCACACATATCAATTTCTTGCCATTGCGCAATACTGTGCAATTGAAAATTTCTTCAAATATTTGACACATAATAGGTTTCTGACACAGAATAACTGAAACCAAAGAACTTAGAATTGGTCATATGATTTCAATTTATATTCAATTTTTTGCTTCTTGTGCAATACAATATGCTGTGGAGAATTGCCCCCCCCCCCCCCCAAAAAAAAAAAAAAAATTTACCCCCTTTTTAGCTTTTGTGCAATACACTATGAAGTTGCACATTGACTCCCCCTCCCAAAAAAAAAACAACAAAAAACAATAAAATTTATTGTAACCCCCCCTTTTTTGCTAAAAAAAATTTGAAATTTCCTTTTTAATTTATGAATTATGAAATGAGAAAAAAATTGCCCCCTCCCCAATTTCTCATTCCCCCCCCCCCCCCTAAATTTTGTTTTCACCCCCCCCCCCCCCATTTCTCTTGATACTTTGCAACCATAACAGCCCATTTAAATACACCATAACGTATTAAAATAGAAAATGACATCATAGTCATGGATGGCAAATTTTAAATATGCATAATTTAAAAGCAGTTTAGATGAGATAAACAAAAAAGCTTCATCAGCACATATTCAAAATTTGAGATAAAAAAAAGAGTTATCCCTCTTTGTACATATTTTTATAATCATGTTGTCATATTTGCTCTAAGTCATATTTAATTGTTAGCAGTAGTATGTATGTTAGTATCATATAATTTTAAAATTTCTGATTTGTAAGTTTATTCAATATATATGTTTGGATTGAAGTCATTGTTGGGTGTTACTGAAGTTATCCTTTAATTGTAATGTAAATAATGTAAATTGGTTTAAATTATACTGATTCTTGCTATTGCACAATACTGTGTAATTGAAAATTTCTTGAAATATTTGACACATAATAGGTTTCTAAAACAGAATAACTGAAATAAAGAACTTAGAATTGGTCATATGATTTGAATTTATATTCAATTTTTGAATTCTTGTGCGATACAATATGCTGTGGAGAATTGCCCCCACCCCCCAAAAAAAATAATTTACCCCTTTTTTAGCTTTAATTTTGGACCCCGATTTGGACCAACTTGAAAACTGGGCCCATAATAAAAAAACTAAGTACATGTTTAGATTCAGCATATCAAAGAACCCCAAGAATTCAATTTTTGTTAAAATCAAACTAAGTTTAATTTTGGACCCTTTGGACCTTAATGTAGACCAATTTGAAAACGGGACCAAAAATTAAGAATCTAAATGCACGGTTAGATTCGGCATATCAAAGAACCCCAATAGTTCAATTTTCGATGAAATCAAACAAAGTTTAATTTTGGACCCCGATTTGGACCAACTTGAAAACTGGGCCCATAATAAAAAAAACTAAGTACATGTTTAGATTCAGCATATCAAAGAACCCCAAGAATTCAATTTTTGTTAAAATCAAACTAAGTTTAATTTTGGACCCTTTGGACCTTAATGTAGACCAATTTGAAAACGGGACCAAAAATTAAGAATCTAAATGCACGGTTAGATTCGGCATATCAAAGAACCCCAATAGTTCAATTTTCGATGAAATCAAACAAAGTTTAATTTTGGACCCTTTTGGCCCCTAATTCCTAAACTGTTGGGACCAAAACTCCAAAAATCAATCCCAACCTTCCTTTTGTGGTCATAAACCTTGTGTTTAAATTTCATAGATTTCTATTTACTTATACTAAAGTTATTGTGCAAAAACCAAGACAAATGCTTATTTGGGCCTTTTTTAGCCCCTAATTCCTAAACTGTTGGGACCAAAACTCCCAAAAACAATCCCAACCTTCCTTTTGTGGTCATAAACCTTGTGTTAAAATTTCATAGATTTCTATTTACTTATACTAGAGTTATTGTGCGAAAACCAAGAAAAATGCTTATTGGGCCCTTTTTTGGCCCCTGATTCTTAAACTGTTGGGACCAAAACTCCCAAAATCAATCCCAACCTTCCTTTTGTGGTCATAAACCTTGTGTTTAAATTTCATAGATTTCTATTAACTTATACTAAAGTTATAGTGCGAAAACCAAATGTCTACAGACTCCGACGGACGACGACGACGACGACGACGACACCAACGTCATACCAATATACGACTGCAAAAATTTTGCGGTCGTATAAAAAGTAGCCCAAAGAACAAGTCCATGGGTTTCCCGTAAAAAATTGCCGCTGCCCTGGAAATTTTTCTTGATATACATGTATTTCAGAGCATTTTTTTTTTCATCAAGAAATACTTCAAGATATGAGGAGTTGAATGGTTAAATTACACAAGTTGCCAGAAAAACTTTTTCAGGTTTTCTGAGGGTTCCTCATAGGATTTTTTCTTGGTGAGTCCTGGACTCATTACTTATGTACAAAAATATGTATGGGAGTCCCAATTTTTTCTGGGAGTCCATCAAGAATTTACAACTTCTAAAGTTCTACTGGCATTTACATATGAGCATATGTTTTGTTGTCGGTTTCGTTTCCAAAGTCTGAATTATGTGGACTTTTAGCATATGCATGATCCTTGTTCAGAATATATTAATGCAAAGCCAGGATTTTTTCAACTTATAATTTTTTTTTCAAATTGTATTTTAAAATTTTAATCACCTAAGCTAACATGTAATGACATGCATAAAATGGTTAAAGAAAATTAATATATTTAAACGAAAATGTACATTTATGATTTGAAAATGAAAAGCAGGAAATTTAAACTGATAATCTGTCTGTAATTATCCTTTTTCCTTATTGTCAAAAAAACATCATCAATAAGGACAACTACCTGGATTTTTCAAAGGGACGCATCTGAAGTAAAAACTAAAGGCTCTCAAGAGCCTGTATCGCTCACCTGGATTTAACTTTTCACCTTCAGCAGACCTAAAAATTTAAGTGTTGCAGTCAATTTGGCCGGTTTTTCTATAGGATTCTATGTTAAACTAATTTCATCTGTGGCAGTCATGTTGGTTTACAGTCCAGGTCAATGGATACATTTCTAAAAGAGAACCATCTAAGGACCATTTCTGCTAAGTCTTGTTCCAACTGGCTAAGTGGTTTCACACAAGAAGAAGATTTTTAAATAAATTTTCCTATAGGTTCCAATATTTAACAAAGTTCGGTGTGGCAGCCATCTTGGTTGACAATCCAGGTGATTGGACACATTTCTGAAAGAGGACCCCCTAAGGAAAAATGCTGCCAAGTCTGGCTCCAATATGTCAAGTGGTTTCAGACAAGAAGATTTTTCAATGAATTTTTCCATAGGGTCCTGTGTAAAACTAAGTTCGGGTGTGGCGGCCTTCTGGTTGATAGTCTGGGTCATCGCACAAAATTCTGAAAGAGGACCAGCTAAGGACCATTGCTACCAAGTCTAATTCTAATTGGCTTAGTGGTTTCAGACGAGAAGATTTTTGAGTGAATTACCCATAGGGTCTTATGTTAAACTAAGTTCTGCTGTGGCGGCCATCTCGGTTCACAGTCAACGAAATCAGACACATTTCTGAAAAAGGACCTCCTAAGGACCAATGCTGCCAAGTCCTGCTCCAATATGTCAACTGGTTTCAGACAAGAAGATTTTTCAATGAATTTTCCTATAGGGCCCTATGTTAAACTAAGTTCAGTTGTGGCGGCCATCTTGGTTCACAGTCCAGGTCATCGGACACACCTCTATAAGAGGACCATCTAAGGACCATAGCTGTCAAGTCTGGTTCCAATTGGTCAAGTGGTTTAAGACCAGAAGATTTTTCAACGAATTTTCCCATAGGGCCCTATGTTAAACTAAGTTCGGCTGTGGCGGCCATCTTGGTTAACAGTCCAGGTCATTGGACATATTTCTGAAAGAGAACCTCCAAAGAACCATTACTGCCAACTTTGGTTCCAACTGGCCTTTTAGTTTCATATAAGAAGATTTTTGAAATACACCCCCCCCCCCCCCTTTTTTTTCTATTTTTAGAAACAGCAGCCGTCGGTTGGAAGTCGGGGATGCCAGACATAAGTTTGGAAGGGGGCCACCCAAGGACCATTCCACCAAAGTTTGGTCTCAATTGGCCCAGTGGTTTGAGAGGAAAAGATCTTTAAAGGAAAGTTTACGCTAGATGCCGTCTTTAAAGGGCAAAAACTCCTATAATGGGTCAATCAATGATTTTGGTCATGTTGAATTATTTGTAGATCTTACTTTGTTGAACATTTTTGCTGTTTACAATTTGTCTTTATCTATAATAATATTCAAGAAAATAACCTAAAACTGCAAAATTTCCTTAAAATTAACAATTCAGGGGCAATAACCCAACAAAGGGTTGACCGATTCGTCTGAAAATTTCATGACAGGTAGATCTTGACCTGATGAACATTTTTACCCCAGTCAGTTTTGCCCTAATTGCTTTAGTTTTTGAGATATAAGACAAAAACTGCAGTTTACCCCTATGTTCTATTTTTAGCCATGTCGGCCATGTTGGTTGGCAGGCGGGGTCATCGGACACATTTTTTAAACTAGATACCCTAATGATGCTTGTGGCCAAGTTTGGTTCAATTTGGCCCAGTAGTTTCAGAGGAGAAGATTTTTGTAAAAGTTAACGGACGACGGATGACGGACGACGACGGACGCCAAGTGATGAGAAAAGCTCACTTGACCCTTCGGGTCAGGTGAGCTAATAATATACTTACAACTACCCTGACATGTTTCAGACAGAGAGGTAATTCATGGTTCAGGTCTTAATAATATACTTACAACTACCCTGACATGTTGCAGACAGAGAGGTAATTCATGGTTCAGGTCTTAATAATATACTTACAACTACCCTGACATGTTTCAGACAGAGAGGTAATTCATGGTTCAGGTCTATCACAGGTGTACAGCATTGTACATTGTCCTCTGTCTTTGCTGTACAGTATCCAAACAATTGTTGGTCTATATTGTACATAATATCTTACTAGAGTTAAGAAAGAAAATATACCAAACTGTAGTAGATAATTTCAATTGCTATTCTTTCTTAACAAGAAAAAAAAAATTCAATGTCTTTTCATATAAAATTCATGTGAACCTGGATGAACATAGTCGAACTTCGTTAGTTCGAAATCGGATCGCCTGAACACCAAAGATCGCTCAAACCATTTTAAGACCCGCCAATTTTCCACTTTATACATGCTAAAAAAGCCCCCGTTTCAAAAACTTTGATCCCAACAATTATAAATTGTGTATTTTACCATGGAAATCTTGAACTCAATAGTTAAAAGTGTGGTACCTGATACTTACATGTAAGCATCTAACATCACAGATGTGATAACAAAAGATGAGTCTGATAGGTAAATGTTTTCAGTTCGATGTAATATAAAGATATCATGTAAACTGTTAATTAGTGATTAACCTGTTAAATTTTAACAAGAATGCACCTGATGTTGTGCTAAGAATAACCCCTCGTAATTTAAAGTATCCGAAAACAGGAAGTAGATGTCAGACATTATTGAAAAGTTTACACACGTTACAACTTATCGTTGTCAAGCTGCTGACTAAACATGAAGTTCTTTTGATCATTAGTACTCAAGAAAAGTGTGACGTAAAATTTTATATTCATTCAACATATTGAAAAATTCAAAGTATAGGCAAACAGGCAGTAGGTGTTTGACAGATCCGAAAAGTGCTCACAGTTACAACTCATTAAGATGCTGGTCAAATATAAAGTCATTTCATTCAGTAGTTTCTGAGAAAAGTGTTATGAAAAAATTTGTTGGACGAACGAATGAACGAACGAACGAACGAACGAACGAACGAACGAACGAACGGACAAGGTGAATACAATATAGCCCCCACTTTTAGAGTGGGGGTATAAATAATTTGAAATAACTAACTCAGATCTGTCTTAAAATTTGCAAAACCATTGTTCATAATATTTTTCATGCACTTTGTGTATATTTGGTGCAACATGGGGATGTAATACTAATTTAATAAAATCTCAGAGGAATAGTTATCTCCCTTTTACAATGAAAATTCTATAGGCGAAATATTTTTGCTTATCCGGAAGACGTGATTGAACAACATCAGGTAAGTTCATCTGTTTTAGTTATGACTTAGCTAATTGCATCTGTTTGCCATGTTGTATTAAAGACGATTCAAAATTATTTAGGTATTAAAATTAGGAAAAATCTGTCTGCGGACTGAGGTTGACAAACAGTAATTCAGATTAAAAATGGCAGGACAAGAACCTCAAAAATAAAATTTGCATTATTTAATTTACCTGCTACATTCTATTGCAGCTTGCATTTGAATGGCATTATTAATTACTCTCGCATAATTGATATTCACAATTTCCATGCAAAACTTCTAATGTATTGAACAAAAAGATACGTTTTAGACAATGGTTTGCACATGGAACGACAGGATTTGCACACTGCACTTCTTCATCATTTTTGTACAAACATTGTCGACGATCTAAGCCTCTTCTTTTATATCTGTAATCAAAAAATGTTAATGCTTTTTTATTTTAATAATCTACTTTGGATTGAAAGAAGCATTTTGGCTTACACTGTTTAATCTTCTTTAGGTACTGTGAGACAGCAACATACATGTATTACTCTAGGGCTCTTTCCATAAAATATCTTAAGGGTCAATTCACTTGTAAGTAGGGATGGCAATGAGTACTTGAGTACTAGCTTCGAAGGTCGAGTACTCGAGTAAAATATTTGTGCTTGAATACTCGGATGATATTTTTTAATCTTTTGATTTTTTCCCGATTTTGTGCCGTCTTATTCATTATTCTTCCTTTTAAGCGTTTCTTCCTTTTAAACTCTGAAATTCCTTCATTTTTGGTGTTTTCCATTTGTCCTTAATTTCCTTTGTTTCGTTTTCTGTTGATTTCGCCATGTATGCGGGCAAAGTTATTTCGGAAGATCCTATGGTATTCTACTCAATTATTTCCCTCTTTTTTTTTCTGAAATATTCTCTACGAAATGATTAATCATACATATCGATTGTTATCGCCTCTCATTTACATGATTTAGATTCAATGAACATTCAAAATGTCATCTTTCGAAATTTTTACGCATAGCTACGGCATATATATTGTGAAGTTTTTAAATGAAGTTGTGGATTTTTTTGTCTAAATAATCAAATTATTAAATTCGCCTTTCATTAACACTGATTAAATTTGTTACGGTTCACGGATCAAGAACAAATTTCTACAATGCAAGATGTCAATTGATAGTTTATCGATCGGTGTTTGATTATTATTTGTTTATTTTGAAAGAGTTGATTAATTTTAGATGTTCTCTGAAATTGATAGAGCTTGTTTAAACAAAACTGTGAAGAACAGCTAGAGCACTACAGTACATGTCCGTAATTATCAGACTTCCGTTCCGTGGCCAAGCAATGAGGTGCCTAAAATTTTGCATCATATTTTCATCATTAATCATAAGGTTAAGGCTACATCCGAGTAATTGAGTACTAGCGAGTATGTGTATCCAGTACTCAAGTATTGAATTTCAGATATTTTGCCATCCCTACTTGTAAGTTATACTAGAATCTGTAAGAATTAAAGAGTAATTTGACTCTTAAGATATTTTGTGAAAAAAGGGCTTCTGCAGTCCACATTTTAAGCATTACTGGCTAAATAAGTTATTCAAACGGAGCTATGTGTGTGTAGTTTTGTATCATAAAATTTTTGAAAATTAAATTATAAGGCATTCTGAATATTTTGAAACAGGTTATACTTTAAAACCTAATTTGGTCAGTATACACCTGTTCATGATATCTTACAATAATTTAATTTGATTTGACCACTGCATTTTAATTGGCTGAACAACATAGACCAACATTGGTTCTTCTGTTTAACCTGGTTTGGTCTTGTGACCAATGGATTAATCTGCCACATGTAAATCTAAATAGTCCCATGTCATTATTGATGCTTGAATCGAGGAATCATTGTACTTCTGTTTGGAAATTAAATTATAATGAATGTTTCTTATTTTTGAACATGTTATACTTCAACAACCTGGTTTGGGTCCGTTAAGGACATTCACAAACTGCTTCCGAGTTATAATGCATAAACTGAACCAAACCATGTTATATCGTATAACCTGTTCAAAAATTAGAACATTCCTTAAATGGTTCACTGCCTCAGAGTACTGCATGTTATATAGCCTGTTCCAAAAGTGAAAATAATCATTAATATTTCTACATTATTATGTGCCAGCCTGGTGAAAGCTTAAAGGAAAGTATTGCTACTGATATATTGTTTTCAAATAATAAAAGATCTTTATTAATACACTACAACATAGTCTTCACGATAAACCAGTATTCCGAAGCCCGGGGCTGGTAAAAATGCTGGTGGGCCTGTAAAAATTCCACTTACAGGCCAGTAATGTCTATATAAAAAATTCTCCAAAATATGGTTTGGGCCTGTGGATTAAAAAGTTTACCATGAAGACTGATAACAAAGACTATAGTTTTAGGAGCCAGTAATACATGGAATTTCTCAAAGCCAATACTGGGTACAAGATATGATTAAATGGTCTAAATGGAACAGCATTAGATATTCCTTAATCTGGGTTGTGAATAACATGAATAAAGTATTTACTTTTACACACAATTTCTGGAATTTCTCTTTTGAATTTTTATCATAATGTTTTATAGTATATAACTGTATAAAAGTATTGATGTTAGATGAGATACCCACATGATCTTGTATGGTTAAGATCCTGTCTGGCAAAATAAGAATCATTTTCCTATCATGATTGTAAATGCTACTAGAAACATTTCATTGAATCCATGAAGCAAATTCATTGTATTTGTGAGTGTTAACACACTACATTCTAGTTATTCTGTCTATACATGTATGTTCTGTTTGTATGCTCCTTGTGGGTCTAAAATTAGTCAATAAAATTGACTTTAGTAAAGTTGAAAATCCAATTTGAAGAATTATGATTTGGCCTCAGTTTTTTCTCCACTATTGAATAATTTTACCTGTAGACTTTTGTCTGGGTAGCATGTAATATTTTCTACACTATTGAATAGTTTTACCTGTAGACTTTTGGCTGGGGAGCATGTAATGCTTCTACACCATTGAATAGTTTTACCTGTATTTATTTATTTTAATTGGGGTTTAACGCCCTTTTCAGCACATTTTGGCCATTTCACGGCGGCCAGTTTTTATTGGTGGAGGAAGCCGGAGTACCCGGAGAGAACCACCGACCTTCGGTAGGAAAATTGGCAATCCTTGTAAATTAAGATCAGAGTCGATCACACCCCGCCACAGGTAAGATTCGAACTCACAACCCCAGCGTTGACAGGCTAGTGATCAGTAGTAGTCATGACGAACTACCTAGACCACTCGGCCACCGAGGCCCCCAGTTTTACCTGTAGACTTTTTGCTGGGGAATATGTAATGTTTCTACACCATTGAATAGTTTTACCTGTAGACTTTTGGCTGGGGAGCATGTAATCTTTTCTACACTATTGATTGTTTTACCTGTAGACTTTTGGCTGGGGAGCATGTAATCTTTTCTACACTATTGAATAGTTTTACCTGTAGACTTTTGGCTGGGGAGCATGTAATCTTTCTCTTATGGCACACACTGTGGGTTTACAGCTTTCTCTAGCAGATGTTATAAGTGACATCACAGAGTCTTTACAGGAAGTCTGTTCACACACATTCCCTTTGAATGCTTTACGTGACTGGGAACAATGTCTTCTTAACCTGGCTCTTAGTAATGCTAGCTTTGTTGTTCTTATCACATCGTTTTGGCTAAAAAAAGATAGTAAATATAGTAAGCAGCAGTAAATGATTGTTTTGTTAGTTAATACTGGATTTGAAATGGGCAGCATGGCTTGTGTTCTTCAGAAAGCAGAGACTGCTTACTCTTCCGGAGCACCCGAGTCTACCCCAGGTTTTTTAGTGGGGTCCATGTTGTTCATATGTTTTTGGTTTTTAATTGTAGTGCATGTATTATTTGGGTCTTGTCTTCGTTGTTCTCCGGAGTTGTTAGTTGTTTCGCTTGTTCCCTCCTACAAATATCCCTTTGGTATTTCTTGACTTTACTTAATAACCTGCACGAATATAAAGTTTTTTCTATGTCAACTGTACAAATAAAGAAATCCTTAAATGGCATCACAGGGATCACCAAAAAAATTCAAGGGTGGATGAAAACTTGAAATTTACTTCTCATAAAATGTGAGGGGTCAAACCCATTTCATTTTCTCCTTAACTGGGACAGAGTTCAAAAGAAAGAAAACTAGAGGCTCTCAAGAGCCTGTGTCGCTCACCTGTATCTAATGTGATTACAATAGCTACTGAAGACATCTTATCATTATTATTTTTGAATATGTGGTCAAGTTGTGACCATTCAGAATTTTTTTTACAATTTTCTGATAGACTTCTAAACATCTTGGATGATGGATCGGCAACAAAGTAACAACACTTGGTCAGCACCTCATAAGGAACATTCATGCTATGTTTTGTTACATTCCATTCAGTGGTTCTCTAAAAGAAATCATTTGTATGCATTTCCCATAGGGTCCAATGTTAAACTTAGTCCCCCGCTGGCGGCCATCTTGGATGATGGATCAGCTACAAAGTAACAACACTTGGTCAGCACTTCATAAGGAATATTCATGCCATGTTTGGTTTCATTCCATTAAGTGGGTCACTAGAAGAAGTCATTTGTATGCATTTCCCATAGGGTTCTATGTTAAACTAAGTTCCCCGCTGGCGGCCATCTTGGATTATGGATCGGCTACAAAGTAACAACACTTGGTCAGCACCTCATAAGGAACATTCATGCTATGTTTTGTTACATTCCATTCAGTGGTTCTCTAAAAGAAGTCATTTGTATGCATTTCCCATAGGGTCCAATGTTAAACTTAGTCTCCCGCTGGCAGCCATCTTGGATTATGGATCGGCTACAAAGTAACAACACTTGGTCAGCACCTCATAAGGAACATTCATGCCATGTTTGGTTTCATTCTATTCAACGGTTCTCTAAAAGAAGTCATTTGTATGCATTTCCCATAGGGTCCTATGTTAAACTAAGTCCCCCTCTGGCGGCCATCTTGGATGATGGATCGGCTACAAAGTAACAACACTTGGTCAGCACCTCATAAGGAACATTCATGCCAGATTTACTTTCATTCCATTCAGTGGTTCTCTAAAAGAAGTCATTTGTATGCATTTCCCATAGGGTCCTATGTTAAACTAAGTTCCCCGCTGGCGGCCATCTTGGATGATGGATCAGCTACAAAGTAACAACACTTGGTCAGCACTTCATAAGGAATATTCATGCCATGTTTGGTTTCATTCCATTAAGTGGGTCACTAAAAGAAGTCATTTGTATGCATTTCCCATAGGGTTCTATGTTAAACTAAGTTCCCCACTGGCGGCCATCTTGGATTATGGATCGGCTACAAAATAACAACACTTGGTCAGCACCTCATAAGGAACATTCATGCCATGTTTGGTTTCATTCCATTCAACAGTTCTCTAAAAGAAGTCATTTGTATGCATTTCCCATAGGGTCCTATGTTAAACTAAGTCCCCCTCTGGCGGCCATCTTGGATGATGGATCGGCTACAAAGTAACAACACTTGGTCAGCACCTTATAAGGGTTCATTCATGCCAGATTTAGTTTCATTCCATTCAGTTGTTCTCTAAAAGAAGTCATTTGTATGCATTTCCCATAGGGTCCAATGTTAAACTTAGTCCCCCGCTGGCGGCCATCTTGGATGATGGATCGGCTACAAAGTAACAACACTTGGTCAGCACCTCATAAGGAACATTCATGCCAGATTTAGTTTCATTCCATTCAGTGGTTCTCTAAAAGAAGTCATTTGTATGCATTTCCCATAGGGTTCTATGTTAAACTAAGTCCCCCGCTGGCGGCCATCTTGGATTATGGATCGGCTACAAAGTAACAACACTTGGTCAGCACCTCATAAGGAACATTCATGCCAGATTTAGTTTCATTCCATTCAGTGGTTCTCTAAAAGAAGTCATTTGTATGCATTTCCCATAGGGCCCTATGTTAAACTAAGTTCCCCGCTGGCGGCCATCTTGGATGATGGATCGGCTACAAAGTAACAACACTTGGTCAGCACCTCATAAGGAACATTCATGCCAGATTTAGTTTCATTCCATTCAGTGGTTCTCTAAAAGAAGTCATTTGTATGCATTTCCCATAGGGTTCTATGTTAAACTAAGTCCCCCGCTGGCGGCCATCTTGGATTATGGATCGGCTACAAAGTAACAACACTTGGTCAGCACCTCATAAGGAACATTCATGCCATGTTTGGTTTCATTCCATTCAACGGTTCTCTAAAAGAAGTCATTTGTATGCATTTCCCATAGGGTCCTATGTTAAACTAAGTCCCCCTCTGGCGGCCATCTTGGATGATGGATCGGCTACAAAGTAACAACACTTGGTCAGCACCTCATAAGGAACATTCATGCCAGATTTAGTTTCATTCCATTCAGTGGTTCTCTAAAAGAAGTCATTTGTATGCATTTCCCATAGGGTCCTATGTTAAACTAAGTTCCCCGCTGGCGGCCATCTTGGATGATGGATCGGCTACAAAGTAACAACACTTGGTCAGCACCTCATAAGGAACATTCATGCCATGTTTGGTTTCATTCCATTCAGTGGTTCTCTAGAAGAAGTTCAAAATGTAAAATGTTAACGACGACGCCGGACGACGTTGGACGACGGACGCCAAGTGATGAGAAAAGCTCACTTGACCCTTTGGGTCAGGTGAGCTAAAAATAAAATAATGAAATGTACATTTATTGCAATATATACTGTGGACCATTAAAAACACAAGCAGCACTAAATATAAGTTAATGTATATTCCCACATGAATCCAGCACTCTGAAGCTTTCTTATTCATCAAGTGCTCAACTATAGCAAGCCACAATAAAAGTTCATCTCCTAACTTGTTGTTTTGTCATGCTCATACTATACTGTGTCTCATGTTAAAGAAACCCAATATTTAAAGTTTTAAATGTGGCAGACCTCCACACTTGCATCATACATCGTCATGGTGATCCCCTTAATCATATTCCCTCATGCACATCTTTAGCCAGTCCAAAATGAACCAAACTATAAACCATGCAAGCATGTACATGACAATACATGAATTTAAACATGTTAACGGGGATTATCTAAGAAAACCTCGGCTATCTTTCATAGAAAAATATCAAACGAACAAAACTGTAAGAAACTCCAGTCATATATAAGTAGCAATTGTCCTACAGTATGGTCAGTGTGGTACTGTGATTTTCCACTTTCCACAAGTGGACACCACTAAAATTCAACAACTTCCTGTCCACTAAAAATAGTGGTGTCCACTCAAAATTTGAGTGGACATTTGTGGAAAGTCAGTAATTGCATACCATATATACATGTAAACTGTTTCTACAAAATATATATGAAATGAGAAATACTCATAATTAAATAATCATACTTTATTATTTTATATATTTTTTTTTCATTTCTTATTGCTTAGCAAATATTTAAGTGTTAAAACTACTGACTGTCCACAAATGTCCACTCAAAATTTGAGTGGACTCCATCCTGCAGAATGCAGGGAAAATCACAGTTCCACCCTGACTGAACCGTAGCTTTAAAGGGTTAGAATATTTTCTAGTTCTATTTCAATGATTGAGACCTAAAAAAAACATAATACAACAGACTTACTCCTCCTCCTCCTCATCAATACCCTCTTCATCAGATGATGCAGAAAACCACTGCGGTTGCCATGGTAACACATTACTTTTCTCATCATCGCTGGAATCATCTGTATTACTGTCTATTCCTAAATAAACAAGACTCGTGAGTTATTATTTAGATGAAGTTATTGACGTTAAAATACAATACTGGAACACTGTCAGAAAGAATTGTCTGGTGGGAAAAAAAAAAAAAAAAAAAAAAAAAATCATTTATTTCTTCGATGTTCAATAATTTTGGTGTTGGGCACAATGAAACATAGCTTTGAAATTAGTGTGTTAAAATACTTATTTGGTTAAAATACTTAATTAGTGTGTTAAAATACTTATCATGGCCAAAAAATTTGTATAATAAAAAACAAGAGTGGAGACACTAAATGTCTCACCTGAGTATGCACTCGAAAACAGAATAATTATCTGATAACCCATATTGCAAGTCAAAGGAAAATGTGTTAAAAGAAATAGTAATGTTCAGGCGATAATTTGTCTGAAAAATCTCATGCATGTCATTTAAGCCTAAACACAAGTCACTAAGGCATGAAATTGATGTCAAGCTACAGAGACGGGTCTCACACTGGCATGTACTAACTAAGAACTATCTATTGACCAGATACGGTTGGCTTAGGTATTACATTTGCTAAGACATGGACTTCATCAAGAAAATGTGACACAGTCACTCACCCATGAAATTGAGGTCAAGGTCAAAAGGCAGGTGTCATACCGACATGTACCCACTAAGAACTATTTATTGACCAAATATGATGGGTCTAGGTATTAAAGTTCCTGAGAAATAGACCTAATCTCAAAAATGTGACAAAGCCCCTCAAGCAAGAAATTGAGGTCAAAGTCCAGAGACATGTGTCAGACTTGCATGTATCCACTAAGAACTATCTATAGACAAAATACAGTGGGTCTAGGTATCACATGTACAGTTGCTGAAAAATGGACTTTATCAAGAAACTTGGATGAAAGTCACTCAACCATGAAAATTGAGGTCAAGGTCCAGCGACTAGTGTCAGACTGGCTTGTACCCACCAAGAACTATCAATAGACCAAATACGGTGGGTCTAGGTATTACAGATGCTGAGAAATGGACTGAACCACGAAAATGTGACACAGGTCACTCAAGCATGAAATTGAGGTCAAGGTCAAAAGGCAGGTGTCAGACTGACATGTACCCACCAAGAACTATCTATTGACCAAATATGGTGGGTCTAGGTATTATAGTTGCTGAGAAATGGATTTAACCACGAAACTTGGGACCCAGATTTTACATTTGTTTATGAAGTTAGTGAACCATGAAAATGAGGTCAGGGTCACAAGACAAGTATACTGCAGCAAACCTTATATGATAAGCTGTCTGTGGACCATAAATCTTAAATGTAAGTATTATATGTGCAAAGTTATTAAAGTTTAAGAAAAGTTTACGCCGCCGCCAGAAAGTAATACCTATATGCCCGCCTTCATGAATTTTTGTCGCAGGCAAGACAAAACCTATGCACAGCATGATGGGATTTTTTTTCAAACACAACCACAGTATGGCCAAGAAATAAATGTTTTTTTTACACAGGAATATATACTGGTAGCAACTAACATTCATAAATTTATATTTTTGTTGTTGTTTTCAAATTTTAACAGAGCCAAAAAAAAATTTTTTTCAGTTACGACAAGTTTCCTTAATAAAAAATACAAACCTGCTTTCAGTAATGAATGGTTGTAAATTTTCCTCTTGAGGTAGGCATTATAGTAATTTCTTGCCACTTCACTCTTGATCCTTTTGTTAACATCGCTGTCTGATAGGACATGCTTCACTTTGGATGGCTTGACTGACATCAATGATGAGGAAACACTCGGTATCACATTTAGAATAGGTTTAGTAAATGTCGGTGCACTTTTTGCCACTGTGGACACTGGGGGTTTGTTCAAAGCTTGGGCCACAGCACTACTATACGGTGGTGGTGGTGGCCTTATCGGCTGTGAAGGTGCGGTAAACGTCACCGTTGATGTATTTGTTGATACACCACAAACAGAAGGATAGACATGTGTTATTCCTGAAGGAGAAATTAAGGGTGGAGGAGGTGGCGGTGGAGGTCGATTTATAGCATTCTCTGGCGGAAGTTGCGGAATGGACCGAGGCAGATTTTGTTTTTCTACTGAAGCACGATTCAAGTTGCCCATTGCAGTTGGTGAATTCAGGTTAATAAATGGTACAGGTCCATGTGGAAGGTTCATCTGTGACAATAAATGTGGTGGCAATGAAGATAAATAAGGATTCTTTGCCTGTATGGCCGACAAATAAGCAGCAAAGTTTGGCAACACTGAGGCCTGTTGCAGATCTAAATTGAACGCATTTGTCATGTTTGGAACAGGAGCCCGGTTTGAAATGCCAGGGAGAGATTGTAACGGAGTGCCATGTGGTACCTCCATTGGAACCTCATGATTTACAGCCTGTTTTAAAGATGTGGAACTCGGTGTTGTTGGAGTACTCAAAAGTTTTTCTTCAGAAGAAACTACTGGTGAGTTAACAGATGTTGCAGCTGGAATTCTTTCAAATGGCTGTCTAAAATAAGAAGGAGGTGGCCTTTTTAATTCAATACCAGGAACAGGAGCACTTTTCTGAGGTTCAGTAGGTGAGTTGTCAAAACTGTTATAAGCTGGTGGTGTTTTCTGAGGTCTTTCGAAGTCTATGTGATTAGCAAATCCTGAATACATATCATTCGGAGATCCTGCATGCAACGGGGATTTCCCTAAGCCATACAATGGTGACTGTGACTGAGAAGAAGATTCTTGTGTTCCTCTTCTTTTTGACTTAATTCTATTTTGAGCTATTTTTGTTTGTAGACTATTCATTGTTCTAGAACTCTTATCTTTTCCTTTGTCTTTCTGCTTCAAAGATTCATTCTTTGGTTTTATCTTCTCTAATTTTTCTGCAAGCTCTGGGTAAAACTTGGCGATGGAAGATCCGCTGCCACATGAATCGCCGGGCGACTTTGCCAATGCAGGATTTGCCGATAATGGAGAATCTCCTGCTGGTGACGGTGTCGTTGGTTGAACAACTGTCGTGATGATTTTAGAATCTCCCGAGGAATCTGGAAAAGCATACGGATCATCAGGATCATCTTTGGGATTTGAATGCACAGAAATGTCATTCTGAAGTTTGTTAATGTGGAAACGAGACTTAACTCGGTCCTGAAAGGGTATCTTAACATCAGCTAACATGTTTTCATTGTTCTTGTCTTTCTTGAGTTTCTTTTCTTTTCTTGGCAACATTCCAAGTACCTGCATATGATTGTTACAATATCTGAAATTAAAAACATACAAACATGTCATTGGTTTTTTTTTTGTCAGGTATACATTATAAAAGCAAATTATAATCTATTGAAGATATTAGCATCTACAGTTTATCCAATGATTGCTAGGCCTTTATAGGGTTTGAAATCAGCGGTCGCCCATTCGCCATTGGCGAGTAATAATCTGTGTGGACCCATAAAAATTACATCTCTGTTGCCCACTTGGCGAGTGAATATCAAATTCCAGTGTGGGCCAATATAAAAATTCAATTCGGTCGCCCACTTTTTCAGTGTAAATAAAAATTCAAAAAACATAAATTTTAACAATGTATTTCTTTGTTTACTAAATTTTTGCACATGCTTCTGCTTCTTGTTATGAAAATAGTACTTCTGTATCCGGAGCACTTCCGTTTGGTGTCCTTCGGATTTTCATTTAACCATTTAATCGGAACAGCTGACTGACACAAAACGGAAGTGCAGCATGATTTTCAATTTTGGACCAAGATGTTCATGATGAAAACTCATCTGATGTGGATGAACCGAATGATGATGAAACTGATGAATCAGAAAATGAAATCTCTGTTTTCAATGACCTTCTGGAATATGAATATGAATGTGAATTTTGAATGTTTTAATGTTCAAATAAAATTACATGTCTGCAACTCTAGTTTTGGTACAATTTTAATATGATAAGGAACCAGGGGACCCAATGATTAAATGCCATTATGGTAAACAAACAATTTATAGTTGAGGATTAATGACCAGGCCCCCAGACCCCTCGATGTAATGCACCTCGGTTACATGTACGCGAGGTGGCAGGCGCGCTAACACGCACCTGTGGGCCCCTAATCCTTATGTGGACTAATTCAAATTTTTATTTGGTAGCCCACTTGGCTACTGCTCTAATTTCTTAGCTTCAAACCCTGCTTTACAGTGACAAAAGCCTTTTTCGTTAACTTTCTTGTGATGATTTAGTTGAGGCATATATATTCTGGATCTACATGTGTGTAGTATATAGTATATGTTCTCATTTTAAGGATTCAATGATAATCTAAAATGTGATACGACCCACACATATCCTTTATTTAAATGTATTTTATTTTTTCAAAAGATCAGAGGATTAGGCACAAGTTTTGTAACTTAGTAATGCCTTCTCCAAGCAACTAATGTATTCTTTGCCCCATTCATACATTTTTCTTGGATGTTATTGTGATTAATTTGTTGACACACCTTACCGCAACGTATTTCAATAACAAAGATATAGTGTGATAATAAGGCCAAAGAAAATTATAAGTGTGTTTCCGGCTACCTGACTGACAACATTTTTTTTGCGGCCGTTTTGCAGACCCCAACATTTTTTCCGTGATTTTCAAAATTTTTCAAATTTCGGAAACAAATCTGGTCCGTTCCCACGTCTGGGGTTTTATGTTTATCAAAACAATCATGTCGGCTGACCTGCTGGCGGCCAGCAGTTTATGAACTTGAAGCTTGTTGCAATAATGGTTGCTTCACTACAATGTTTGCGTGTTTGTTGCCGTATCTATACATATTTAATAGGAGTAACATGAAAGTCGTGTCTTCACATGCAGTACAGAATCTGCTATTAAACCAATTCAGAGTATCTGAGATTGTTTTGATTTATGTTGCTATCAGACCACCGCACATCCTGTGAGTGGAATGGAAACCATACTTGTATGTTGTATGTCAAATCTATTTACTCCCCTCCAAAAAAAAAAAAAACTTATAAAATGGGTCCTCTTAATCCGAATTTTTCCACACAAAATAACTTCAATATGACTTTCACTATATCAGTTCCGTCAGTCATCAAGATAATTGTTAGGAATGTATATGCTTATTCATGGTCAATCAACTGCTAATAGTAATACAACACCAATCACAGTGACTACAGTCTTATATTTACAATTCTAAAAATTGATTATGTACTCATTTCCACATTGTAATGTCTGGCGAAACATTGCTTTGTCTCTTTGGAAATTATCAAAATTTTTAGGGTCGCTGACAAATTGTTGAAACATCCCTGTAAGAACCAACTTGAACTTCTCAAATTCACTTTAAGGGATGTTTTGCTCTTTTGAATTAACCTTGAATTTTAAGATTTTGTGTCAAGAATTACTGAAGAACATCCCTTACTTCATACTGGGTGAGCAAGTTTCTGTTTTTTTTTCAGATTTAGAAAATATCGAGATATGTGAATGCAAGAATGAAGACGCTAAGACTGAAAATCTTACTCTCTGTCTTCATGTCTTGGTATTGCCTGGGTACACTTCTGTTTGCTAGACTTGGCTACGTACGAACATCTTCGGAATGGTGCTGTGGGATCCTCTAATATATGCCGAACACAGAATGCATATCCATTTAGTCGATGCTGATTACATACTTTAGAACTGAAGGAACATAGTGGTTTCTTGTCAAATGAGGAATAATGGATATTTTTTCCTTCGAACATTATCTCCTGAACGGAGGAAACATAGGTGTTTTAACAGCTGAAAAGTAAGAATACATGTAATACTAAAGTTTATAGTAAGTTTGCATATTTCATGGTCAGGCATTTCAACTGATGATAATTTTAATATTTGAAAAGTTCCCCAAAACATTTACACTAATTTTTGAAATCCTAAGGAATATTAAAACATAAAATCCAGATTAAAATATCAATGGAAAAAAATATGTGGATATGATCATGATGATGTCATTGACACCTGGCAAAGAATTAAATTCTATACTTGCAATCTTAAGGTAAGAAAGAAGTTGCTAGGGTGAGGGCCTTAAAACAAATTTATGATAAAAATTAAAGATAATTTTATCTGGTCACACTTGCAATTAAACTCCCTTCATGATAGGTTAACAGCACTGAGATTTAGCATTACATCTTCATGCGAAACAAGACAAATATCGGCATACAAATCGTCAACGAATTATGTCCATTTCGTTGGGGGATAGAACGAAAACAACTAGAACTGTCCTGAAAGGGACTAACAGTCTGTTTTGAAGCCTACACAAAGTTCAAATCATCATATTTTTCAAATTACTCGGCCAAACAGAAAATCCTGAAAATATGCACATCTCCATAATGTGATCCAACACTCCATAAAGTTTCATGAGAATCATGCAAGTAATGTAGGAGGAGTTGAGGTACAGTGGAATAATTTACTTTTACTACAAAAATGACGCGAGACGTCATGCATTGAAATACAGTGATTAACTTCAACTTTTTCAACCTTGTAGCCAACATGGGCCCTAGAGTTTAATATCCAGTAGCTCAGGGTAAATACAAACTTGTATAAGCCATTATCTCAATTTTCCCCATTCTTTTATATACAGTCAAACCTGTCCATAAAGGGCATGCAAAGGACCAGAAAAGAGTGCCCTTTATGAGCAGGTGCCCTTTTACAGAGGTTAATTATTCATATTAATTTGTTCATGAATGGAATTTTTTCACTGAACCCTTTATAGACAGTGATTTCCTATATAGAGGTGGCCTTTAAAGCAGGTTTGACTGTAGTACCTTGTGAGTTTGTTCTTTTTCTAATCTTTATAGTACAATTTTTTTTCAATCTTCTGTTTATTCCGAATCTCCTTGGGGTTTTTGACCCAACAAGATATTTCCAAATTTCAAAGTAGATATTGTAACCTTAAATTTTGGATCGCTACCGGGCAAAAATACTTTCCGTTCAGATTTGTTTCACTCTAATTTCAAATGTAGAGAAAAATCACTTCATAAATATGTTGACATACTTTTGATGTTCTAGAACAAAATTCATATGAATTGACAAATTTATTTAATCGCACCAATTTTGAAATATACTATGCCCAAACTGATTATATTACTGGTAAGAAACTGCCATTTCGCCCACCTGGTTTGATATCAAAAGACCAGATTCTCTCAACATTTTACATGTGTTGGGAAATGGGAATTCTAGAGCCCTAGGCTACAGTGGTTTACAAACAGTTTGAAAATTCCCGTCTCGCATGGGAGACGGGATAAGTAATCAAAAGCTAAACAGGGGGAACCAGTTGTTAAAAAGGACCAGAATAAGTCTCCTGGTTGGCCGTCCCAACATCATGAGATGGACGCAAAATTGTTACCTGTTTGAGCAAAAAGGCATTTGAAGAAGGGCCATGTAGGGAAATACGTCATAAACACTGTGAACCAGAACTCAATGCAAAATGTCGTTGAATGTGAGGACAAGGGAACTATACTAGGCTACTCACCCAATATCAAAAACAACATTGGGCAGGCTATATTCTTCAGCTAAAGGCATAGTTGTCGGATAAATTGTGGCACTTAGAAACAGCTAATTGAAAGAAAATGTATGTGAATGATTGAGGAAGCCCAAAATCAAAAATATATCACCATCATGGTACGATCGAGGAAGTGTAGCCAGGCTATTTCCCCTTATTAATGTTATAAAATGAATCATAACAGGTTATTAACCATCAAACATTAGGTGTGACTTTGGAAAACTCCTTGAGCCGACCAGTTGTTCAATATTCCACTGCCACTGGTTGACGTTTGTTGCCGGAAGAACACACGTGTTTAATAGTTATTGGATTGGTTTCTGTAACAATGATTTCAGTTTGGTGAAGTGATTTTTTAATTTAAATTGTACGTACATAATCAGCTCTTAACACAAACATCTTCCCCTTATATCGTCATTCATCGATCAAATATTGTTATTTTTCAATAAAAAAAATCTCATTTCTGAGGGGATTTTCTCGTACTTTTGTTTTAACTATAACCTTAAAAGACATTTTCTCATGTCTGAATTAAAGCTTTTTTATTTCTGGAGAAATATTCCTGGTCTCACCTTTTACATCTTTCACTATTTTGGTTATTTATCTTAATATTTTGAATATTTTTAGATTTGCAAAATGTCTTCCATCAAAATGGCTGCCAAGATATGCGTGTAAATTATGAATATTTATGAGGTCAAGGGGCCGCCCGTGGGGTATATTTAGAATCCGTGTGATATGGTTTAGTTGTGGGACATTTATTTGACACCTGTACTGGAACTCATCGACCATAATGTAAACAAAGACAAACAATCATCAACTTTAATTCTGTACCAGGTAGGAGCAATTTAATAAGAGTTAAAAGTGCAAAAAATTGGTTGTTTGTCATCCGCGTTTTCCTCCGCCACAAAAAATAAATTTGGACATATTCAATTTCAGTATCTGATTCAGAGAGAATTTCCCAGGGAATCCCTTCTGTCTTTTCAACTGTTATGTTATTTATCGTTTTCATTGAATTCACATGTCTAAAGTTCAATTAAAAAAGTATTGTTATATAGTGATAGAAGGGAGAAGTAGTTCGCTAGGAAACGAGCGCCTTGAGTTAGCATTTGCAAACCCTGTTATTCGTTGAACATATGATATAAATTACTAAATATAGTAACATGAATCCTCTCACTAGTACCATTGCATTCCCCTAAATTTAACTCATTTATACGTTGTTTTAAATCACAAAATCGAACTTTTCTGATACATTTGTTGATGTACTTTAAGATAGTGTTAGGAAGACAGCGAATTTCCTTATATAAATAAAAGATTTTTTAATGTTATTTTGGTTAATTTTTGGAATTCCTGGTAAACATAGACGATTTTTGTTAAATTGTTTTTGATTGGACAACTTTGGGATTTCTCCTTGAAACATTATTTCAGATTGGACAAATCCTCAACAGTTCTACAGGGGTGCACGTAAGGGAGTGGAAAAGTTTAAGACAAAATTACGTAACAAATTGAGGTCCTTCAGGAGACATCAAAACTTCTTAGCAATCCGGCCCGCAAAATATGAATGTGTGATGTCAGGGGTTTGTAGGAACGAAGGTGGAAACAAAACCCTGACTTGGGAGGATGACAAAATATAAAATCATTTCCTTTTGTAGAAGCCAAGAAAACTTTCACGAACATGTTTCTAGTGTTTTGAGTATTTTTGAATTTTAAACTATCGATCGGCAAACGGGCTGTGGCTCCACAACAGTCATAAAAATAGCTTACACGCTAAAACTCAACATTATGAAGCTTCAGACAAAATATACAATCATTCCCTTTAGTAGAAACCAAGAAAACTATGCCGTGACGGAAGTTTCCTACCCAAGGTTTTCGGACGGACGGACAGACGGACCAAAGAACGGACAGACGGTCCAACGGACGGACGGACGGAGTCCAGCAGTTACTAGATCTGCTTTCGCCGTTGGCGATGCAGATAAAAAATGCACTGAAGTGTTTTCTGACTTGACACACTTTTAAAGTACTCAAAAATTTTTTCTTTCAGTCCAGCTGCATTGATTTTACGAAATTATATTATTATTTAGTTGTGTACATGTATGAGTGATATAGATGTTTTATCGCTTTATATTTGGAAGGTAAATGCACGAGAACTCACTTGTTCACTTTTTCGATGACACAAGTACTAATTATTAAACAGTAAATTTAGTCCCGTAGGATAATGTGTCCCCTAGTAAAATAAGTCCGTGTTTTGAATTTTACTAGAAAATTTAGTCACAGGTTTAATTTTCCTAGGAAAACGATCCCATAATTAGTAATATATGCCCGGAATCAGTTTTCCTATGAAAATTGTTTCTGGGACTTAATTGGAACGTCACAACAGTTGTTTTACTTGATGGGGATTTATTTTCGTATTAAACCCGTTCACAATTATCAAAATTCAATTAACTAGCGAGTATGTAACAGTAGATTTAGCCCCGTAGTAAAATATGTCCCCCGGACTTTGTTTCCTAGTAAAGTAAGTCCGTGATTTGACAATAGATTTTTCAACTCAGTTTTAAAGGCGGGAGTGAAATTTGTTGAGCACAAAGTATTAAGATTTTTGTATAGTGAGTGCTTTTCATAATGAATGTAAAAGATGTTTATAAAAATAACATTATCTGGAACTCAAGGGAATAAAAATAGGAAAAATATATAAGTCAATAATCTATTTAATAATATTATATCCAGATGCACCTATTTTACTAGTAAAATTCTGTTAATTTCTATCTATTCAATTAAAAGTGAACGTTATCTTTATCTGTGATAAATTCCATCTTTCCTATATATACTAATTTTCCACAATATATCACATTTTAGAACTATTTACTTGTTTATTTCTTTCATAATACATCATACTTAAGATGGACTTATTTTCCTAGTTATTTTTTCCAACAAGTTTTCCTAGTAAAACCGATCCTCGGACTAAGATTACTATTTGTTGGAATGTTTTTACTAGGAAACTAGCTTTGACACCGCGGATATATTTTAGTCCACCCAGATTATTTTACTAGGACCAAATTATCACTTACAATTACACCGAGTACAAGTGTTTTCTGCTCACCTTATTGGCGTTTGTCAGTCATTTTGGAGACAGATACAGATAAGGTTAACGAAAAAACACTTGTAATCATTCACCATACAAAATATCGGTACGTTTTATCAACATTCAGAATAACCTGAGATATCAGGAGTTGTGTAATTGGGTAATATTTCTAGAAGTATCAGTGATTTGATCATACATTTCAGAATGAATTTCGTATATTTTTTTTACCAAGAAAGGCAAGTTGCGAGAGATCTCCAACAATTAGTGTTAACTCCACACCTTTCCAGAAATATTCATATTAACAATTCTAAATGGAAAGAATTTCTTGCAAAAGGTCCCAAATTTCTTGAGCCCAGTAGCCTTATCAACTGGAAACACAACATCAAAATACGTATGGATGCAGTTGAGAACTCTGCCAGAAAATTTGCGAAGAGGGGAGAAGGAAGACGTCGAAACAGTTTCGAATTAGATCAGGTCGATAAAGTCATTAATTCTTGTTCGCATTCGACACCATAGAACGTCCATGAGTTCTAAATCTGACAGTGTGTTTAATGATCCCCAAGTTAGAAAAACACCGTCCTACCTCCATGATAATTATGTCATTGTTCCAGCTGACAGATCGTTTTTGTCTGCAAAAGACACTACATTGACTGCCTGATTAAGGAGATGAGTATTCACTTGGCAACCCCACTTACACGCACACTACGATACCAAGGGAATATATTATCACCTAGAAATCTGTACTATCGGAATCAACAGTGATCCTCGCACCCCCTGTAAGTAGTTGGGCCACTTACCTAAAGTCAAAAATAGAAAACCTTATTCCCATCCAAAAATAGTATGCAGGCATTCTAGATAATTCTATAAAGAAATTAAATTAATCAACCTAATGAAAAATAAAAAAACTTTATAGTTTACAAGCTTAAACTGACAATTATTGAAATTTGACCTTTGTGAGCCATGTGAGCCCCCGGTTTAAAATACTTATTGTGCAACTACATATAGTGTAGGCCAATACTATATATAAGCAAAATGCATAAATTGCAAAATGAAAGAGAAGTTTAGGCCACAAGCTTAAATTGACAAGTTCAAATACTGTATAGAAATAAAATGCATAAATAAAAGACGAGTTTACCTCTCAAGCTTAAATCGATAGTTTTTCAAAATTCGACCCCTGTTGACGCCAATTTTAGAGAATTAAAATTAAAAACCTTATTGCACATATGCATATATGGTGTTTGACAATACTGTATAGAAAATGTATAAATTAAAAAACAAAAGACGAGTTTATGTCACAAGCTTCAATTGATAATTTTTCAAAATTGGACCCCTGCTGACCCCAATTTGTGGACTTTCATCACTGTTTTGTCGCTTTGGTATTCTTTTGCAGATAATTAATATGACTACATTACGTAAATGGAAAATAAAATACGTTTCTTTAAGATCTGTTTTAATTTTGGATGCGTTTTTCATAAATATCCAAACGTTTACACACATTTGGGCGACTTTTCTGGAGCTCTAAAAAATTGCACTGGAATTTTCATCCGATCCCCGGCATATTCTTTAGGGGCCAGATAGGCGAAGAATTGATGAAATATTTTTTTCTGACATGATTCATTACTCAAATGCCTCTAAATTTACCGTTCAAAATTTGACAAAATTATCAGAAATTTCTAAGGCTTTTCCTGTTGATGCAGAGGTAACCCTTAGCTGAGTTTGGATTCCTGTTTGTTATACCCCCGCTTTTGAAAAAAGCGGGGTATATAGTATTCGTTGTGTCCGTCCGTTAGTCCATCCGTCCGTCCGTCCGTCCGTTCGTCCGACCTTTGTATCCGCAACTCCTCCTAAACTACTGAATGGAATTTGATGAAACTTTCAGAGAATCTTCTTCCCATGATGGCATTGTGCACCTCCTATTTTAGAATTTGATCGGACCAATTTTTGGGGTTTCCCGTAGAAAAACATGGACTTTGACTTTCAATGTGATAGGGGGTACCATGATGCCATCCGCAACTCCTCCTAAACCACTGTATGGAATTTGATGAAACTTTCAGAGGATCTTTATTACATGATGCCATAGTGTACCTCCTATTTTAGATTTTGATCTGATGAATATTTGGGGTTACCCATACCAAAACATGGACTTTGCCATTCATTGTGATAGGGGGTTCCAGTATGCCATCCGCAACTCCTCCTAAACCACTGAATGGAATTTGATGAAACTTTAAGAGAATCTTTTTTTACATGATGCCATAGTGCACCTCGTGTTTTAGATTTTGATCTGACCAACATTTGGGGTATTCCATACCAAAACATGGACCTTGCCATTCCTTGTGATAGGGGTTACCAGTATGCCATCCGCAACTCCTCCTAAACCACTACTTTCATGAGACTTTCAGAGAATCTTTATCACATGATGCCATAGTGCACCTCCTATTTTAGATTTTGATCTGACCAACTTTTTGGGTTTTCTATAGCAAAACATTGACTTTGCCATTCCTTGTGATAGGGGGATGCGGGGGTATCAATTAGTGAGCTTTGCTCACAGTATTTCTAGTTTTAATTGTTTTGGATTTTAACGGTTGTGCTTATTAATTCATCTTTATATCTTTAACCGGTTTTTTAACACTTTGATCTCGAGCACTGCTGATGAGTTGTCAGTCAACGAAATGGCCATACAGTGCATCAAATTTATTTCGGTATTTTGTGATACGTTTTATTGCTACCACTGGGTCTATGTCACAGCCGGTGGACTGTAAGTCCTCGGGGGCATTATTAGCCCAGTAGCCAGAATTTTTGTTCTGGCATGATTCATTACTCAAATGCCTCTAAATTTTCAGTTCAAAATTTGACAAAATTATCCGAAATTTCTAAGGATCTTCCTGTTGATGCAGAGGTAACCCTTAGCTGAGTTTGGATTCCTGTTTGTTTTGATTGTTTTGGATTTTAACGGTTGTGCTTATTAATTCATCATTTTATCTTTAACCGATTTTTTAACACTTTGATCTCAAGAACTGCTGATGAGTTGTCAGTCAACGAAATGGCCATACAGTGCATCAAATTTATCTCTGCATTTTGTGATACGTTTTATTTGGAATATATGCTCAAGAATAGTCTGTAAAACTATGTTCTTGGATGTAGTCATGGACCTGTAGTTTTAATGTTAATGTATTTATTCTATGTCATTATTTGCAAAGATTTTTGTATATATTGTTATAACGCCTAAGCAAGTAGAAAAAATATGTTCCTTCATTAAACAGTTGCTAGAACTGAGGGCATGGGACTCGATCGATCATGACAATATTTTTTCATACTTGTATTTTTTGTCACAAATCATTTATGATTTTAAGACAGTAAAAGTTTGAATTTGAGTTATTATATATATATTTGAAAATATCTGTGACATTGTTGTATGTTTGAAAATGTCTGATTTTATTATCGTCTGTCAAGGTTTTTTTGTGATTATGTTTCTACCATTTATTCCTTTTTGCATTTATTTGTGAATATACACTCTGACTTTAGTAATATTGAACAGATATATCATGTTAAGGAGGGGTATTTGCGAAAAATACCAGTCGAGAGAATGTTAAAAGTCGCAAGCCGTAAGGCGAGGGAAATTCATTCTCAAGACTGGTATTTTTCGCAAATACCCCTCAAGAACATGCTATATCTGTTTAATTACACCGAATGTTAACGTACAAAACGCATTGATGATCGTGACATTACAAGCGTCCAGTCGGATAGAGTATTTTTTGGCAAATACCACGGCAGAAAGGGTAAAAAGGCATATCCTTTTTGCATATACCCCGGCGCTGTTTAAAAATGAACGATATTCATTTGATAAAAGTAAATTGGTGAAAAATACACTGGCTATCAACCAATCAAAACCCAGGATTCTTACATAAGGTGTAATTAGTATATAAATATAATTTAATTTAATAAATTTTCTTACAAGTTCATGCTGTGATGTTGCTGCAATATCGCAAACAACATGGCGTTAAGCATTAATCATGGAACGAATCAGTTTGGTATCAAATTTCAAATTGTCATTGCTTTTTATTTCGGTAGTTTGTGATACGTTTTATTATACATTATTGAACTCCTCCGACTTGCACTATTTGAGATACATAATGTATATCCTTGAAATTGGTATGTAAATAAGCACTATTAGAATAATCTGTGCTGAAAGTTTCATGATCGATTAGCTATTTTTTTATGAGGCCAGAATTATGGGTGAAAAATGTTATCCAGTAATTTATATTTGTAAAATATTGTAATTGTATTTGATTTGCTTTGCCTTACTAGGGCGTCTTTAATTAACAAATAAACAACATCTATTCTATTCTTCTGAACTATATATATTAGGGATAAAAAGTTGAAACTTGAATCACAACTCACATTATATATGATAACTTTGTCAATGGTGTTGGAATTTTTAAAACTCTGGCGCAGTGACCATGTACATGTTTGTACGTTCCGGTACGAAAATGCTTTGGATTTTTCATGCGTTCCTGGGGGCATTTTCCTTAAGGGGCTAAAAAGCGAAAAACTCATGAGAGTTGTCTGTGCTGAAGGTTTTGGAATTTTGATATTTGCCCTAAAGCTGAAATTATGAGCGAAAAATGTACTTTGAGTTATCCAGTAATTAGCAAAATCTTCTGAACTACTAGGGATAGAAAATTGAAATATCTTCCTTAGAATTAGGGTGGTAACTACTAGGGATAGAAAATTGAAATTTGAACAGTTGAATCACAACTCACATTATACATGTCAACTTGACCAATGCCATCAGAATTATGCAACCGCGCGGGGGGGGGGCATATCTTCCTTAGAATTAGGGGGTTAAAAGAAGAAAATTCGCTCTTCATTCAACTGCACATTCAATATTTGAGATCAGATTATGAAAACTGGTTGATACTCAATTGCCGATGAATTATTCAGAATTTCAATATTTGCGCAGTGGCGCGAGTATATGCAGCTTTATGTTAGATGTGTTCCCCAAGAAACTATCTAGCGGAAAGTTTTATATTTTGCGTGAAAACATTGGTTCTTGTCCCTCAACAG
The DNA here is from genome assembly GCA_028015205.1 of Mytilisepta virgata. Classification (NCBI taxonomy): domain Eukaryota; kingdom Metazoa; phylum Mollusca; class Bivalvia; order Mytilida; family Mytilidae; genus Mytilisepta; species Mytilisepta virgata. The sequence goes on from CM051510.1 coordinate 5,626,635, forward strand.
CTCAATCATCGTAATCATTGCTGTCGAAACAAAGTCTGCAGAAAAGAAAAATAAGACCGGACATAGAAATCTTAACACATACACCAACGAAAGATTTAACTTCCGACCCACCTGCTGTGGCTGCGCTAGTTGTTAAGTTAGTACCAAGACTAGGATGTTCAACTAACGCCAGGCAGAGCTGTTTTTTTCCGGATTTTCCGGAAGTTATGAAAAAACTGGGTTAACAGATATTTATCACCTATCTATAGACGATTTGGATCATGTTTACAATCGATGTCCCCGCCCATTGCAACAATTAGCATAAAAAACATTAACTGAAGATCCTACCCCTAAGGCCTAACCCTAAGTTCCTAACCCAAATCTGGGAGGAGGGGGGGGGGGGGGGCACCTTGTCAAAAAGTTGACAGGTGGGTTCTTCCAGACATTTGAACCCCGATCCCTTTCCAGGAAAGGTTTGACCATGTTACATACCCCATTACAGACAATCTATGTCTAAGATAATACCCCTTTTTAACCAGTAATCCAAATGTAGCACATCATGCACATTGACATCCAGATTTGGCTTCAACTACTTGTCGTACGTTTGTTTTCCCCATGCAAGTTTCTTTTTTTTAAATGTGATTGTGACTGAAATTCTATGTTTTCTTCCAATTATAACCCTGTTTCAAATGTTCTTGACTTATAACCCCATTCCAGATTGTGGCCTTGACCTCATTTTCATGGTTTATTGACTTCAGAAACATTTGTAAAATCTGCGACACATTTTCGTGATTAAGCTAATTTCTCAGCAACTGTAATACCTTTTCCCATGGGTAAATGACTCCTTGACACTTGTCTCTGGACCTTGACCTCAATTTCATGCTTGAATGACTTGTATGACATTTTTGTGACCAAGTCCGTTTGTCAGCGTCTGTAATACCTAGACCAACCATATTTGATCTGTAGATATTTCTTGCTGGGTACATGCCAGTCTGACACTTATCTACAGACCTTGACGTCAATTTCACACTTGCATGACTTGAGTGACTTGTGTAACATTTTCGTGATTAAGTCCTTTCTCTCCAACTGTAATAACTAAACCTACCATATATAATCTATAGATAGTTCTTGGTGGGTGCATGTCACTCTGACAGCTCTGACCAGACCTTTACCTCAATTTCACACTTGAGTGACTTGTGTCACATTTTTGCAATTAAGTCCATTTCTGAAGCAATTGTAATACTTGGACCCAACATATTTAGTTTATAGATAGTTCTTGGTGGTTAAATGCCAGTCTGACACCTGTCCCCAGAACTCGACCTCAAGGTTTTGCTTGACTGACATGCTTCACATTTTTGTGACGAAGTCCATTTCTCAGCAACTGAAGTACTAAGACCCTCCATATTTTGTCTGTAGATATTTCTTGGTGGGTCTTGTACCTTTCATCAGACCTTGACCTCAATTTCATGCTTGAGAGACGTGTCACATTTTCATGATAAACATCATTTCTCTGTAGATGTAATACCAATACACACAATAATAAATGGTTTCTAGATTCTTTTGGCAAGTACATAGTCTGTAACCTTTCACCTTACCTTGATCTCAATTTCATGCTTTAGTGACTCTCGTAACATTTTCACAATTAAGTCCATATTTCTCAGCACATGTAATATGTAAACCCTATATTTTTTGTTCTTTGAATACTTCTTTGTGGGTACATACCAGCCTGAGAACTGTCATCTGACCTTGAACACTATTTTAAGCTTGATTGACTTGCATCTGATTTTTCAAATGTCACATGACCATAACCATTTCTTTTAATGCATTCTTTTTATATTACATCATTGGGTATCAGATTTATTGTGTTTCCGTTTGCATTCTCAGGTTGACAGGTGAGACATTTAGTGTGCCCACTCTGGTTTTATTAAAATGATATCATTTGTCCGTCTTCCTTTTAACAATTGACTTCATTAAAAAATTCATATTGCCAAATAAAACAGAACTTCCACTTTCAATTTCATTTTGCCTTGACACAGAACTTGTCTTTTCTGTATGGAGATAAGAAAAGCATATGGCCAATGAAAGCCGGGATGTCTAATCGAAACCAGAACTTCTGTCATTATTAAGTGATCATGTTTTAGAAATTGAAAGAGGAAGGTACAAAAAAATTAAAAGAAATAATACAATATGCCAAAAATGCAATTTAAATTAATTAAAGATGAGAACCATTTCTTTTTTGTATGTCCAATATATATAATACTTTTAGACAAGAATTCTTTAATAATGTTGTAACCAAATTACCAGATATAAATAACTTATCAACTTCTGCGAAACTGAAAAGAATACTTTCTCAGGCATAATGATCTTATGCAGTTTGCTGCTCCATTTATAAAATAGTCTCTCGAACTTAGGAAAGTGGACTCTACAACTGCATAGATTTTGTACAACTTTGTGTATGCTATATATTAATATGACTTTATTCAACTTTGTTTAATATGTTCATTTTGTTTGCTGTCAACCCCTAGGGGTATAACCATGCATAAAGTTTAATTATTATTTGTATATATTTAAAACAGATAGAGATTACTATTCTATAATGGATTCTTTGAAAGCTAAGTATGTAATTTCAGACAGAGTTTAATGAAGACTTGGTAATACAAAACAAAGATGTTCTGATATGGTGAAGACATATTTTTAAGGTAAGTGCCCCTGTAATCATTTAAATTTCACATCGGGCTATATTTAAAGTTTTGCAATTTTGAGTTGAGGGTTTATACTTTGAGAACAACTGATGAGTGGTAAATGAACAAAATGTGGACATATTGTGCATAAAAATACTGTAGAATATGTACATGTAAGTAGCCAAAGATTATTAGGCTCTGGCTTTAGGTACAGGCTGTTGAATATTATTACTGTCACAAAAATAATTACCATCAGGCTATAAATTTGTTCTCTTCATAGAAATTGCCTCTTGAGTTAAAACATGTAAAGGAATTTTAGTGAAGATTATTTTGGAAGTATAACTGTGTAAATGAAAATGTGCCAATATTTCTTCTATTAAAATATTAGTATGGTGCAAAAAGGGGGAAATAGCAACCATTGACTTTTCATTTCTCTGCTTGGACCCTGCTGTTTGAAGGTTAAAAATACACTTCCCACTGTTTAAAAAAATTATCTGGGGCTCTGCTGAAATCGGTGGTACTCAATCAATGTAAATCGCATGCCTTCATGATGGCTGAAATATTGCTGAAAAAGGAATGAAATATAAACAAGTCATTATACATTTGGAATGAAAATTCTTACAGTGATTCCATGGCTGTCTTTATTGGACCAAACTATCTTTTACTACTGTGTGTCTCACATACTTCGGCAACTGAATTCTACATCAAATACTCCTGACCACACTATCTTTCTTCACTTTTGAAATAACAATTCAGTATGTCATAGTGGTCAACATGGATCAAACTTTTGGAAACATAACTTGCACATATTCTGCAACATCACATTTGTTTGTGGTGACAGCATATATGATGCAAAAATCCGTGATATGCACACAAAAATCGAAAAATCAGCTGTCATTAAATATTTGTGATATTTCAACAGTGGAAAAGACAAAAATTCATTACGACTATTGGAAACAAAAGGTAGTGTAATACTTTTTACTCTCATTTAAAGAAACCTTTGAGACATTGCCGAAAAATCACTTAAAGTTTTAAAAAAAATTTCTAGTTAGCTCACCTGGCCTAAAAAAATTTTCCTCTTTGAAACTACAAAAGCAATTTAATTCTTATATTGCAGGAATGATCCTTACATGGTCTCAAATCCAAGATTTCGGCCGCCACGGGTCATATTGAACATGGGATCCTATGGATAATACATCTTGTCAGAAATCGTTTGACAGATGGAAATAATATTATGCCTGAATGATCAGATAATGGTCCCTAACAAAACATGTTTTTTCGGTGCAGATCCAAAATTCAACATGGATGCCATGGTCAATCATGCACTCTGATTGGCTGAAAATTAATCAATCTTCTTCTCTGAAACTACAAAAGCAATTGAATTGTTATATTGCAGGAATAATCCTTACATGGTCCTCTACCAAATTTATGTTTTTTGTGCTGATCTGAAATCCAAGATGGCCACCACCGGGGGATACATTTAATATGGGATCCTATGGGAAATATATACAAACAGCTTCTTGTCAGAAACCGTTTGACAGATGGAAGTAATATTATGCCTGCATGATCTTCATGGTCCTCTACAAATTTTATATTTTTCATGCCAATATGAAATCTAAGATGTCTGAAACTACAGAGCCAGTTGGAAGCAAACTTGGCTGAAATGGTCCTTAAATGGTCTTCTGTCAGATGACCCAGAAAGTTAACCAAGATGGGCACCACAGCTTAACTTACTTAAACAAAGGACCCTCTGGGAAAATTCATTAAAAAAATCTTCTTGTCTGAAAACACTAAGCAATTTGAACCAAACTTGGCAGAAATGGTCATTAGGTGGTCCTCTTTCAGAATTCTGTCCGATGACCCGCAATTTCAACAAAGATGGCCGTCACAGCTGAACTTAGTTCAACATAGTACTCTATCTGAACTGAGACCAATTGGCAAATTGGCACCAGACTTGCCTGCAATGGTCATTAGATGGTCCCCTTTCATAATTGTATCAGCTGACCTGGCCCGTCAATCAAGATGGCCACCAAAGCTGAACTTAGTTTAACATGGGACCCTATAGCAAAATTTAATTTGCAAATCATCATACCTTAAACTTGGACATTTGGAACCAAACTAATGCAGGCAATGGTACTCTTTCAGAATTGTGTTTGATAACCTTGAATGTCAACTAAGATGGCTACCACACCCTAACTTTTGTTTAACACTGAACCATTGGGATAACTAGCCAAGATAACTGCTACACTTAAATTTTCATGGCATGCTTGTTTATGAAAACAAATTTTGATCACTTTCTTGTGACCATCCCTCTAAAAATGAAACAAATTAATTTTTGCTGGTTGTAAATCCCATCTTAAACCGTTACATTCTTTAACCTAATTGACCGATATGTATACCTGTAATGATGTAGAACAATGTTATTTAATTTATTTGTTTTGATATTAAAGAAGTGTTCTTGAGACAGCGATATTTAAATTTATGCTTAAACAATGTTAAAGGAAACTTTGTTTACAGTTTGACCGTCACAAGGTTCTAGTAAAAAGGTCATGATGTGGTGTCGATAAAGAGATTATATATCCAGATTTATTACCGATATCACCATAGATACTGTGGGCTTAATTAGATACTGAAAAATCATCTCCCGGAAAATTAAAAAAGATTATGGATAAATTCAAGTCACAGTATGTCTGTGAAGGTCAGAAATATTTTCATAAATTTTGTGAGAATTGTCAGTATAATCCTTGGAGCCTATAGTTCATCATTTCCAAAAGTTATTGATATCTGGTATTTACCTGTAGTTGTTTAACCTTTAGACATTTTTATACCACCTCCACATATGCCATCCTGCTTGGTTAAATTTTTAGATTTAAGTCCATTTCTCTCAAAACCAATTTTAGGCCTGAGTGACATGCATATAATTTTCAGACAAATGTTTGATCATAGCTATTCCTTTTAGTGCATTCCTTTTTCCAATGTAGAGTGTCAGTTAATCTTTATTCTGTGTCAATGTGCATACTCAGGCAAGACATTTAGTATGTCCACTCTTGTTACTGTACATTGTTAGACTTGTTCAATTCTTTTTCTTTGTATCATTAATATAGCCGACTACATGATTAGCATTTTGTCGGAAAGCTTCTGATTTTTGGATAATATATAAATATTAAGATAGACAGATACTCTTCAGCTGCAAAACTTTGTCATTGAAAAAATTATCTATGATATTTCTTATTCCTGGCAGGTTATTATTTCCTTAAAATACTGTTTTTCCCACATACTTTTGCAAATGATTTCTGATGAAAAACCCTGAAGATTAATAAAATTCTGTACATTTCAAATAACATTTAACAAATAGTTCATCACACAGAGGGTCATATGGCAGTATATGGACCGGTTGGTCACTCGACAAAAATTATATGGACCGAAGCATCATGAACTATTTGTTATATTATACTTTTCTGGGATTCATTCGAATTTAATCGATCTCCCCAAAACGAGGCGGTCCATATAATGTACAGCCGGTCCATATAATGTTATACATATAGATAACATAGATAAATAGAGTAGTAAAAAAGTAAAAGTATAATATTTTGGTATATCCCAAAAGTCAATACGGATCAAACTTTCGGAAACAAATCTTACACCTATTCAGCAATGTCACATTTGTTTCCGATCACGTCATACTTTATGTAAAATTCAAATATTGCGGACAAAAAATCAGCTATTTTAATGTATTCTGGGCATTTTAGCCGTGGAAAAGACAATAATTGGAAACAAAAGGTAGGGTTGTATTTATTTCTTAAATTTTCAAGAAACATTTGCCGAAAAACGACTTGCAGTTTTAAAAAATGAGATACTGTAGTAGAAAGTTCTTTTTATTGAAATTTTCGATGTTTTATTTTTCAGAGCTGAAGATTACATGTAGTAAATCAAAATGGCAAAATCTATTTTCCAAAAGGATATTGTTATTAAAAAAGAACCAGTGGATGATTATCATGTTGATATAAGTGATATTTCATCATATCAGATAATGCCTCCACAAGAAATAATAAGAAAACCTGTGGATGACATTAATATGGAAACATCATCATACCATATGACAACTCCAAAAAACATAAAAACAGAACCTGTGGACGAATGTCATCATGGCCGTAGTGATAAAACCGATGCATCATGGTGTCAGACAATACCTCCACATAACATAAAAACAGAACGTGTGGATGAATTTGATACTAATATAACGGAAACATCATTATATCAGATGACAACTCCACGAAAAATAAAAACAGAACCAGTGGATGAATATCATAGTGATAAAACCGATACATCAAGGTGTCAGACAATACCTCCACAAAACATAAATACAGGAAAAGACCTATCACGTTACTTGGAAAGTAGCTATCATTACGGAGGAATGGATAACAAGCGATCATCTAAAGACACATATTGCTCAATGGTCGGTTCTCTTGATGGATGTAAACATTCCAAAACACAGTACATTCCATATTTTCCCAGTAGTAAGTCTGAAGAAGATGAAATAAAATCTAAAGTGCGTGAAATTAAGACTGAAAAGGGCGAAAGAAGATCAGACCCAGATGCTATTTTTGATTCTGATCGCTTTTGTTCTAAACACACTGTAATGAAGTCTTCCTATAACACTAGCATTAAAAAAGAAAGAGACGATAATGGACATCAGCTATGCCAGAATTATAGGACAAGACAAAATAATAAACGACAAAGGACGCTTCAGGAGTCTGGCTTCACAGGGTCATCACTAAGAAAGGACAAACATAATTCAAGAAAAACCAAAAAATGTACAGAAGATAAGTTAGATTTAGCTTTATGTGATGAAAGTAATGAGACCGTTAATCAGACTATGTATATAGTAAATAGTGATTATATTTCTATGGTTAACGAAAGCCATTTCGACGAAGACCTTGATGAAAACAACACATCAGACATTAACAGTGAAGAACATCAGATTTCTAAAGAGGAAATTTTTACAGGGCAAAAGAATAAATCATTGTCACGTGATAGTACAAGATCCTCCAGTTTAAAAGGTATATATAGTCATAATACTATCGACAAACGACAGCAGTTGGGCATGTTGGGTGACTCTGCTGAAACACCTCGAATTTATGATTACTTGACACAACCTTGTATCAATAGCATGAATGACAGGCAAATGGTAAGCTTGCTCTCAAATAGTTGGTCGGACCTTAAAGGAAACAAAGAAAACACGGAAAATAAGGATGTTGATACTTCACCACGTGACTTTGGTGTTACAGATTTACACCCAGAACCGACGATAACAGCTGTTTTGTATCAAAACAAAACAATGAAAATTCTCAAACCAAGTCTTCAGAAAAAACATCATTTAGAACATTTAACAAAAGATGGAGAAATGATGAGCACACTTTCTGACTTCAAAAGAAAGGATGTCAAAAATGAATGCAAAACGAACACCACAGAAAAGGGTTGCATTACATCAGATCATATAACTGAAAAAGATAAAAAGAAACAAGAAACTAGTGAAAAGAAAATGATAAGTCTAATTCCAAAACAAGTTAAAGAGAAAAAGAAAGAGAATGTTTTTACATTTGAATCACAAGAACAAAAAGAAACAATTTTATCTGATATCAATGTTGTAACCGAAAAAAATGTCAAACCGGAGAGTAGTTCAGATACACAAATAACAATGCAAAATATTAACAGGGAAAGCCTTTTATCGGAAGGAAATAGCGTTATGGGTAATAATGTCGGCAAGGAATCTCAACATGTAAGCAAGAAAATGGTAAGTTTAATTCACGAATCTCTAATAAAGGAAAGGAGTTTAAATGAGACAGAAGCACACGAGTTGGTTGGACAATGTGACCGTCCATCTGTCTCAATGAGTTATAATCTAAATTCGAAAGACATCAAAAGGCCATATGAAATTTCAGACACTTTAAAGGACGATAAATCAAACACTGAGAAATTTCTACATTTACCGGATATTTCAAAAGAAAAGAAATTTCAGAATCAGAGAATGATTAGTTTAATTCATCAGCCAACATTAAAAGATGGGCATAATGTTTCTCATACTCAAGTCTCTTGTAAGCCTGAAATTTCTGACACACTACATGCGATAAATACTGGAGAATTGAATGATAAAGAAACACAACGACAAAATAATAAAATGCTTAGTTCAGTGTCAAGGTCAAGAAGGAAACCTTTAATGGTTAATAGTGATAAACCAAATTTGAATCTAATGACATCTGAGTCAGGAGTGTCAAAAGTCAAAACAAAAGGTACAACACATAAACTTGTAATGACGCCATTGTTGCTTTTCCAAAATAAAAACAGTGGTATATTGAAAGACGTAAGCAAACCAGGGATGGTTAGTTTACTTTCAACCACAAAAAATGCACAAACAATGACCAGTCTATTCAAAACCAAGAAGATGGTAAGTTTGCTTTCTGGTGAGACTGGCGAGTCACAAAATAAAGGAGGAATTGTACACACAGGTACTCCTGGTCAAGTGAAAAGAGAACGAAACAACTATTCTGATGAAAGCAATAGACATAGAATACAAATAAATGCTCACAATGAGAAACAGAAATCTGATTCAATTCACCAAATAACAGTGCCGGAGAGTGCTTCTTGTAGAGTCAATGAACAGAAACGAGTAAATGTGGAAGGTTCAGTCCACTCGAACACCTACAGTACTAATTCCATTTCGAAAAACTGTTTTATAATGAAACAAGGAGATAGGTACCGTATAACGGACATGAATTCACATAGACTAGCAATCAGAGGTGATAAAAAGTTCAGTGATTGTTTAAAAAACAATACCAGTAATAAGAGTCTATTAAAAGACACTGTTATCTACTGTAGTAATTATAATATGAATTCTCAGATAAGAAGTAATGATTACAACTATCAATCTGTGCTAATGTTTTTTTGCGGGAAGTGCAAATGTACTTTCAACTCAAAATTGATATATAATATGCATGCTTGTGTGTGATTAATTTTAAGGTTGTCATTTTTTTGCACTAGAAGATAAGATCAATTACACGAACGTTTATACTTTATTAGATACCAAAGAGTAGAAAGCAAAAAAGGATGGAATAATTGGACACAATACAAAAAGGAACCTGACAGCACCATCATTGTTGTTGTTCAGTTTGGAAGTCGCTATAAGGTCTTCAAGAGTAAGCCAAAATCTTAATGCGTTATTGAGCTTACCGAATAAGTTTTTCTGTTTTTCATCTACACAACTACTTTTTGTAATTCGGTAATATAATTATGTTTGTGCTGACGTCATATATGTGTCATTTTCCAAAAAGTTCATTTTCCTATCCACCTATGTTAAAAAAATATTCAGACACAATGGCATTTTTTTTGTGCTTAACCAAAAGTTCGCAATTTTTTAAAACCAGCTTATCTGGAATGAGAACGATTTTCTCCTTGCAATCCAAAAAAATTTATTTTGAAGCTCAATATTGAGCAATTTGCGAGTGTCCAGATTGAGAACCATGTTTGCACTTTATTTTTCAATAATTTTTTGTATGTTTTCAAATCGGCAAAAATATTTTTTTGAAAAGCATATAATTGAATATTGATAAGAAAGTAAAGTCTTGAAGATATTTATATATATGCTCATAAAAAAGTTAATTATGCTGGCGTCCATGAAATGCATGTCTGTCCTGTTATACCGGTGCAGAATTTGCAGAGCAATGATTTTTGCCTGCAAATACGAATATCTTCTATAATGACATAAAAAGTACACAAGTTTTCCAAATTACAACCAAAACAATAGAACGTTAGAAGAAACGGAAGCGAAAGTAAGTTAAACTGATAGTGTTACCCCAACTTGGTAACAGGATTGACAAAATATGTATCTGTAAACCTTCGATGTCCGTTCCTGTTAATAAATAGTGTTTTACTAAAATTATATGTAATCAAAGAATTAAGTGTTGCATTGATTCAAAAGTCCAATATAAGCCGAATAAAAGGAAGTGATTCAGTTGGTTGTGCGTTGATTGTAGTAATTTTTATCAACATTTGAAAATGTATTTTTAGATAGTTTTTTCAGGACGCAATATTAAGTGATATTTTTATCTTGTTAATGCAAAGAAATTAAATATTCTGTTATTGTTTTCTGCAGCACCACTAACGTATCTGGGAAACAAACTATATGTTTTTCACATTTTTCCTGTTGATAGTAAAAAATTCTCACAAATGTAACAGAATTTTGCACCATCAGTCGAAAATGTGTCAATATGATTTTTATATTATGTCATTAAGATTGCGTATTTGAGTATTTTTTCAAGAAGTATCATATATTTTGCAAGTTTAATAAATATGATGATTCAACCAAATTGTTTTTTCTCAATCTTGCAATGTTAAAAATGCACATTTTTTTTAAATGACCCATATATGACAGTCAGGCACAAAATTTATAAGTAAATCAAAGACATGTACATGTTAAAAACTGTTTTTCAAGAGCTTTTACAAATTGGTTTGGGTGATTGTCAGTAAAATATTTTCGTCATGGTTTAGACAACTAAACGTGTAGGAGATAATTGCTTTGGGAACTGTATCCTAATAAACAGACAGTATATATGAAGCATCTGTGAAAGGATAATTGGTCATAATTTCTGATTGATCAATTTTCAGAAAATCTGTATCTTGAGAATTTTAAGTTTAATAAATAATAATTTATTGCTATCTTAATTTTGTCACTCCAAGTTTTCATCACGAATTGATTGTCCGATACAAAGTTTCTATTTTGAGTATGATACTAGATCTTCAGTTAGATTTCAAGTCCTTCTGTAATTGACACTTAACTGGTTCTGGAATTGACACTTAACTGGCAGTAAGGAGCAGGACATGCTTACCCCTTTGGAGCAGTTTACTTTAATTATAACTGTAATTGCTCTGCTCCGTAGGGGGGTCATAATTGACAAAGAATATTTGTTGTTGTTGTTTGAGAAATAATTCACGGTGGCTTAAAAATATCTTGATTTTACCACATGTATCCCAAATATTTTGCCACGAGCGAAAGCGAGGTTTTAATTTTAAGTTGAGACCTTGTTCAACCGGCCAGCACATCATAATGAGGAGCGCGACAAAAATATGTCGGTAGGAAACGGTATATAATATGGGTATTGCACGGGCACTGGTAGTGATAACTCAATTTATCATCAAGATGGATCACAACTTAAATTCCACTGTTCTATTCTGATCAAAATGACGAGAAAAGACCGGGGGAGCGGAACACTGGAGATGAGGGGGAAAAGATATACATGTATCCACGTCCAACCCATCTTGACAAGGTGAAACGATTATATCTCCCACGAACATAATATTTGTGGCATGTTTCATTTTATTTTCACTTTTTTTGTTAAACCAGTAATCGGGTTAATGTTTGTTCTGAAGATTGAGTCAAGTTTGTATCTGTTCGGAATTTTGGCTGTTCCACCTTGCAGTCTCAGTCCCTGTCCAGCACTGTGGTATTCTTTAAGACCATCATAAAGATACTATTTGTTATTGTGTTTAATGCTAGCACAAAAATGGCCACCGTTGCCATAAATCTCTGCACCAAGTTCATAAGTGCAAAATGAAAAAACTGAATTATAGGTGCAAATAGAAATATGCAATGTTATAACTCATGCTTGTACATTCATGTTGTACTGTGTATTGCTCTGTTTTAAGTAAAGGAGAAAGGAAAATCAGGGGCGTTTCCAGGATATTTGAAAGGAGAGGTGTATAATAAAACTTTGGCCGAGCGGAGCGAGGCGAAAAATTTTTTGGACTTTTTTTTGCTAAAAAAATAATTGTGAAATGCACTAATGTAATGGTTCCTGACTTGGAGCATGTATATTTTATAGTTAAAGTGCCAGGGTGTGATATTTTTTATGCCGAATTCTCTCCATTAATTGTCTATGGTATATTAAAATGATTGGATGGATCTTAACAGCAGTAGACCAATAACGAGAAATTCCAAATTCTAGGGTATAAGGCATTAATTAACATTTCAATAGTCTTTTAAAGAAATCAGAGTATGTGTTTAATTAATGAATATGATAAATTGCCATATTCAATACAATATAAGCACATTACGATTGTTTTTTTTTTTTTGGAAAAGGGGGCGTGGGGGTGTATATACGCCCATTACGCCCTCACCTGGACCCGCCCCTGAAAATGGAATGCAGATATATATTTCTGAAGTTTAAGTTAAATGTACCAGTATGTTGCATATATATATATATATACCAGTATAATAAGTTTATACTTACATCTTATAAATTCAATGAGATGAAATACATTACGTACCATTTAATCGAAATTAATCATCATCCTCTGGAAGTGAATCTTCTGAATTCAAAACTGCATATATTGCATACGTACAAAAAACAATATAGGTTAAAATGGGAAAAGGTATTAAAGTGAGGTAAATGTTCATGAGACAATATACCTCAAGTGAAATGAAACCCATTTTCAGACATTTCAAAAACATTAATATTTTTATATGGTGTAGTTTATATATTATTAAAAGATTTGGGAAGTTTTTCCCGAAAAAAATATGACAAAAGACGAATTTTGGTAGAATCTGGTGCCATCTCATGCTTTAACACATGCATTTATAAAATGGTTTAAAAGACCTGCTGAGTTATTTATTTTCAATACATTGTAGGTGAGGTTATTTATTTTCAAACTACCACAGAACAAACCATTCATTTTTGTTATTATCAGGGCTGAGTTATTTATTTTCAAAATCCTCCTGCCCCCCCCCCCCCCCCCCCCCAGAATACCCCTTAAGTTCTGTCAATACGAAAGTTTCTAGAACGTGCTATAGTTTCCGATTTAAGGCTTTTTAAACCAAAAAATCCGGCAATCAGTTGAGAAAAAATTTCTAGAAACGCTAAAGCAATAAATCTGGTTATTTATTAAGGTCTTGATTGATTTACGGTAATACTAATACACGTCTGACGGTCTATGAGATTGAAGTTATATGGACTATGTTCAATATCAAAGGGAAGACATTGCTGATCAAGATGCGAAATAGCTTTTCAAACACTTATCAGACACTTTAAATTCATAGACCGACGTTTTAAGAAAAAGACAATTTTCAAATAAACAATTCCTGTACGTGTTTAACCGCCACTGTGGTCTCGTGGTAGCGTGTTCTCCTCGAGTGCGAAAGGTTGCGGGTTCTATCCCTGGTTGGGTAAAACCGAAGACCTTAAAATTGGTATTTTGCTGCTTCGCCGCCAAGTACGTGGCATCTAGGGGTAAAAGCAAAGAACTGGTCGGATGGAGTCGGTATATAAAATTAATGTAATATTTCCGAGTCTGTCTTGTACAAAGCAGTATTCATGTTCTCGTTCTGATAGGCATTTAATAATGGTCACTGGATGTTAAATAATTCATCCATCCACCCTGCCTGCGCGTGTTTTAGTCTGTCCTGTATGAAAATTGTTGTTAAAGCTGCTGTGTTTATATCAAAACACTGTTTTCAGAAAGAAAATGCACTGATTAGAAGTTTTTTCCTGACTTGACACATTTAAAAAGCATCCAAAACTATTATCTTTCCTTCCAGCTGCATTCCTTCCTTGCAATGAAATTTATCTTCAGTTGTATACATGTATGAGTGAATTGAGATGTTTTATAATTTTATATCTGGAATTTAAATGCACAAGAATTCACCAAAAAATATTCGATGACACAAGTAAATATTTCTAACATCAAATCAGATCTTCTCGTCACTCTGCACGAAATATTGAAATTCAGTAGTAGCTCCTCAGTAAAGGACACGTGGAACATATCCAAAAACCACATTATAGTTTAGAATATTTCTCAAAAAATGTATACTTACTTATAAACGTGGGGTACCTTGGATTACAGATCAACTTAAGAGACCACTTAGAAAAAAGACAAAATGCTATAAGACGAAACAAAATTCTTGTGCAGTTTTTGAGATAGAAGGGGTTAAAAAAGGTAAAAAAAGCAATGTGCCTTAATATGTATTTTTTTAAAATTTTTCATCCAATTTTAATGCAGTATAATGTGTCCGAGTGGGATGATATGTCTTCCTGCGGAAAGTTACCTCGTGAGCTAGCACATTAAAAATCCGGCTCAGCGTGTCGGTCTAGTACAAAGCAGGGATCATATTCATTATCATACATATTCTCGTCCTGATATGCACCTGGCTGCCGTTAAACAAAAATTCATCCATCATCCATCCAATTTTAATGGGATTTTTGTTTTCTTTTAATTCACCTTGGTGAATGCTTTCATAAGTATGCAAACAATTTTTATGCCCAGCCACGTACCCTTGTCCGTACGTCCGTAGGTCCCGATTCGGTTAAGTTTTGCGTTTAGCGCCATTTCTCAGAAACCTATAGTAACATATCAATGATATTTCACCGCTACAGTCCTCTTGTATATTACAACGCAGTTCAGCAACACTTTGGTCGCTATAACCTACATTTCATGCTCCAGTGACTTTGGTTAAGTTTTGCGTTTAGGTTAATTTCTAAGAAACCTATAGTAATACATCAATGATATTTCACCACTACAGTCCTCTTGTATAGTACAAGGCAGTTCAGCAACACTTGGGCTGTTTCCGTGTCTTAACTCTTATGGACACATTTTCTAGTTTTCTATATTTTATTATCCCCCCTCGAGGATTATGTTTTGCTGTTCGGCGTACGTACGTACGTTAGTAATTTCCTGGAAAATCTCACTAACCACTGGATGTAGAAAGATTAAACTTGGATCATTGATTGCACTGTGTTTGGGGACTGTGCCATAGGTTTCGGAATTTGAATAGCGCCGCTGGGGGCCGGGCTACTAAGGGAGCATAAGGGTTAATTATTCCTTTGTCACGCAACTCCTCTCGGGTTATTTGGAATATTTAACTGAAAGTTGGCTCAGCAATTGCCCTGTCAATGTAGATTGTGCCAAAGGTTTCGGAATTTGAATAATACCCCGGGGGCCGGGCTACACAGGCAGTCTAAGTATATATTATCTGCATTTTGACAGGTAGATATGATATATTATTTCTTTGTCAAGCAACTCCTCTCAGGTTATTTGGAATGTGGAACTATAAGTTGACTCAATATTTGCCCTGCCAATGTAGAGTGTGCCAAAAGTTTCGGAATTTGAATAGCACCCCTGGGGGCCGAACTACACAGGTAGCCTTAGGATACATTATTTTTTTGTCGCGCAACTCCTCTCACGTTATTTGGAATATTGAACTGAAAGTTGGCTCAGTTATTGCTCTGCCAATGTATAGATTGTGCCAAATGTTTCGGAATTTGAATAGCGCCCCTGGGGGCCGAACTACACAGGTAGCCTTAGGATACATTATTCCTTTGTCATGCAAATCCTCTCCTATTATTTGGAATACGGAACTGAAAGTTGGCTCAGTAATTGTACCATTAATGTAGATTGTGCTAAAGGTTTCGGAATTGTTTTAAGATGCGGTTCCAACTTTGGTAAATTTCCTGAAAGTGTCTAAGACTATTATTTCTAGAATTTTACTTAGCAATTATACAGTTTTTTTTTATCATATAAGCTTTAAGACTTATCAGGATCGTTTGGATTTCAAAAATATGTGATTCCAGTTTTGGTAAATTTCCTGAAAGTCTCAAAGACTAGGTTATTAGGGATTTCTACTTAGCAACCATACATGTATATATTTGGAATCACTATACCAACAGCACTAGTTTGGACTTATGGATTTCAAAAATATGTGATTCCAATTTCGGTAAATTTCCTGAAAGTATCTAAGACTTATATTTTTGGAATTTTACTTAGCAACTATAAATGTTTTAGCTCACCTGGCCAAAGGCCATGTGAGCTTTTGTCATCACTTGGCGTCTGTCGTCCGTCCGTCCATCTGTTACATTTTCACATTTTAATCTCCTCTGAAACCACTGGGGCAAATGGAATTCAATTTGGCAGAAAGCGTCTATGTATCTTCCTTTATGAAGTTTGCTCGTTTCATCCCGATCGGACAACAAAAATGGCCGCCATGGGCAATTGTTGTTTCCGATTGGCTGAATTTTCAAAAATCTTCTCTGAAACTGCTTGGCCAAATGGAACGAAACTTGACAGGATGCATATATAGGGAAGGGGGGGGGGGTCATTTATAAAGTTTCCTCATTTCGTTCCGATCGGATTACAAATATGGCCGCAATGAGCATTTCTTGTTTCTGATTGGCTGATATAAACAAAAATGTTCTCCTCTGAAATCGCTTGGCCAAATGGAACGACACTTGACAGGAAGCATCTATTGGATGTTTTACAAAGTTTCCTCATTTCGTCCTGATCGGGCAACAAACATGACCGCCATGGGAAATTCTAGTTTCTCATTGGTTGATTAAAAGAAAACACCTTTTTCCGGAACTACTGGGCCAAATAGAACGAAACTTGACAGGAAGCATAAATAGGAGGTTCATTACAAAGTTACACATTTTGTTCCGATCGGACTACAAATATGGTCACCATGGGCAGTTCTTGTTTCTGATTGGCTGATATAAGAAAATAATTATTTGTTGAAATCACTTGGCCAAATGGAACGAAACTTGATAGGAAGGATGTATGAGAGGTCCTATATAAAATTTCCTCATTTCGTCCGATCGGGCTACAAATATGACCACAATGGGGCAGTTCTTGTTTTTGAATGGCTGATATAAAAAAAAATCTCTGAAATAGCTTGGCCAAATGGAACGAAACTTGAGAGGCAGCATCTATGGGAGGTTTTTTACAAAGTTCCTCATTTCTTCCCGTTCAGGCAACAAACATGGCCGTCATGGGCAATTCTTGTTTATGATTTTTAAAAAAAAATAGAGTTGGCCAAATAGAGCCAAACTTGACAGAAAGTGTCTATGGCATATAACAAAAATCTACAGAACTGAAGTAATGCTTGAAACCAAATATTGCCTGAAAGTTCCTCATAAGGTGCTGACCAAGTGTTGTTACTTTGGTGCCAATCCCTCATTCAAGATGGCCACCGGTAGAGGACTTAAGTTAACATAAGACCCTATTTGAAATACATGCAAAAATTTAAAAATATGCTGAAATGTAAGTAGAAGGACCTTGATGAAGAAAAATGTAGTTCCTACTTGGCTTATCACATTTCATAATGATAGTGAGAAGTGACTTCTCTCTTTGAGGTACATCAATAAAAACGGGTTTCATGCCAGGTGAACTATACAGACTCAGCCCTCTCAGTCTGTAGTTTTAGATCATATTAGTATAAGAATAATTTTGATCAGTCGAATTTTAAAATGTGTGATTTTAATTTTAGTAAATTTCCTGAAAGACTACTTTATTTATAATTTCTCTTTAGTAACCATATATATTTGAAATCACTAGAGCAACAACACTAGTTTGGATTGTATGGATTTCAAAAACACAAGAGTAGTGCTTCGACTACCTGTTTTTGAGATACAAGGGGTCAAACTTTGCAATTTTGGAGGAAACATAAACTTTTTATTTTTCATCCAGTTTCAATGGAGATTTTTTTTATTCATCTTGATGAATACTTTCAGTGTTATATCAACAATGTTTTAGTATCTTTTACCTTCTTGAGATGGGGTTAAAAAACAGGTGCCCAAAAAAACCATGTTGCGGTCGTATCATGCTGCCCTGGTATTTGAAGAAGAGATGTGTATTAGCAACGTAGACCAAATTTGTTGGAGGTCCGGACCCTAAACATAAAGTTGAAAGAGAACCACCTAAGTCTGGTCAACGGTTACAGAGAAGATATTTGGTAAAAAGTGGAACAAGTATTTTTCACTCAGCGGAGCGTTTTGTGTTTTTTTAAACCTCTTTTAGAAGTTAAAATGTATTGTTTTTCATGTTAATCAAGGTTATATACCATTTAGTTAATTACTGTCTATTACATCTGTGTGTTTTCTATTTATATTTGTATGTTATTTATATTGTTTAACCATTATTGGTAAATATACAATTTGAATAAATTTGAAATATAGGTAGGTGATTAATTTCTCGAGGTGGAAGGCAGATGAAAGTTTTTAGAATAATATTTTCAGCAAAATCATACAATTGTTTTGAAAATTTTGTCAATGCCTTGTGAGTGTAGTAAATAGAAATAATAATTTATTCTAATTGAATTAACTTTGTCAAAGATAAGTACCATATCTTTTATTAAAAATTAAAAGCCAGACTGGTTTTGTTTTTCTAATTCCAGGACAAAATGTTTGATTTTCTTCTATGCTCACTTTATAATTGCTGCTAATAATCCGAGTCTCACATATTCAAATCTATTATGTTGATGGATACCAATGAAAAATAAAGACTAAGTGCATGGCTAGCATCTATTTACATTTGACACAAAAGTAAAAACTGTCAGAGTACAAAACGAGTTTAGTAGAACCATTATTGAGTTATCCCGCTTTGTTCGAAAAATTCTAAATATACAAAGAAAAAATAAAACTGGATAGGGTTTGCTATGCCGAAAGACTATATCCAAAAATACAATGTGAAAAAAAATTACTATTGAAATAAAAAATATATTTTTATACTTATCCTTTGGAGCGGTCTTTGGAGAAAACACCTGTAAGGGGTGCAGACGGTTTTTTCTTTTTGTTTTTGTTAAACATATGTGGAACTGATTTCATGATTTACTTGCAGTGAGCGTGGATATGGTAAATTAATACTTGACACAAAGTCTCCCCTAGCTATACTTGACAAACTTTACGATTAGAGGAGCACCGCTTTTATTTCTGTGCTTCACATTAAAGTCCCAGTGACCTACTTTAAACACAAGACAGGTACATGTTTAAAAAGTTTTTTCTACCTAAAGTATAAATTTGCTGAGTTATATTTTATCCAAAATACTTTAAGACTTTACTACAGCATGGTATTTACCTTATTAATTTACAAAATTCTGTCGTAAGGTAAATATTTATAATATATACCAAAATCAACATTTGTTGTATGTTACTATAAGAATAAGAATGGATTATTTCAAATCAAGAGCCCACGAGGGGCATGAAGTGACAGTACACTTTACAATATACAACATGTATGATTGAAAATATAGAAAACACAGAAAACAATAATAGCTATCATATATTTGGAAGGACAGGATCAGGTCAAACACAAATACTGTTTCAAATAATAAAAATCTCATATATAGTTTATACATTATTATTATTATTATTTCCACAAAGCTCTTTTTGAATAATAAAATTAAGCTCATATATAGTTTATACCTTATTGTTTCCACAAAGCTCTTTTTTCAATACACTTAATAATATAATTACCCAAACTCACTAGGATGGGTAAATGTTCGTTTGTGAACAGCCAGAAAAACTTTTCATCATTGGATAGATTTTTAAAATTAGCACAAGTATTGTTGACTATATAATATATCCCTTTGTTCCTTATATAAAGGGCAATCAGCTATAAAATGAGTCTCATCTTCAACAGAATTTGATGAGCAAGATAAACAATATTGACATAATCTTTTAGATCTGTCTATGTAACGTTTGTTATACCTATTTTTCTCAATTTTAAGTTCATGAGCACTAATTCTCATTTTGCAAATAGCTCTTCTTATATGAAATTCTTTTATTGATAGGTATATGTAAACCTCTGGAATAAAATTAGTCTTCAAATTAAAGTAGTTTTCAAGTTTACTATTTCCTTGTGACAAAACATCTGATTTCTTAGCTACCCAAAAAGCTTTAAAACTTTCAGAAAGTTTACGTTTTACTAACTTTATCAAAGTATTTAATTTTATATTCAAATTTTGTAAATTGAGACTTTGTAAAATATACTTTACTGATGTACCAACAAGTTATATTCTCAGTATCCAAAAGTTTGTAACATACATAAGTATCAGATAACAACCCTTCTGTTAATTCATTAAGCCTGTGTGCATATTTGACCATGGATAATATTACAGAAAAATATAATGGAAATCTTGCAACCTCAGATAATACAGCTAAATTTGAGGCTTTTTTGTTTACACCAAGAATATTCTTCAAATATCTGAAATGAGACTTCTCCAAAAAATCATTTACGTATATTAATTCAAATAAATAATTGCTTTGTTTCTTACAAGCATCAGCGTTTGTCTTAAACATACCCCATATTTATATAGGAGTAAGTCGAGAAATAAATTAATATTAAACCGTACCGGATTATTTGATATCTTATTTCAGATTAAAAGATAAAGATCAAATTGGCAATGGTCGTCCATCTTTTAAACCCTGTGTCAAAATATTTCTTTGTTATTATGTGTATTTTAAATCATGTCACTTTCAGTCATATTGACATTTATTTCTACTGTTACTCCGGATGAATCTTTTACTATTTAATTAAAAGGATTGGTTTAAATAGAGTCGTTCGTTATAATTTTGAATTAAATGTAACATTTGACAGACGGAATCGTTTTAAAAATATTTGCGGTATGTTCAATTTTTAAATGTGACAATTTTAAGATAATTATTATGACTTCTATACGTTGCATGGGATTGGTAAAATACGTTAGCCAGTGTGAGGGTTAGGTTTGGGGTCAATAGTAAGGCCCTGTGACATGTTTAGTGTCACGGTATTTATGTCAGTAACTTCAAGTTAGCTTTTGTCCCACAAATTATACAAATACATTATTAGTTTAAATGGTATCCAATTGCAATAATTTTCAATTTTAGGTTAAATTTAATTTAATTCCATTTCATTTTTTCTTGCTTTTGTTTTTGTTTGATTTTATCTTTTATTATTATTTTATTTTCTTTGATAAGCATGTGTTTATTGATTTTTACTTCGGTCTTTGTTAATTTTTCAATCTTACTGGTCCAAAATTATTGATTACTTTATAGTTTTGAGACAAACATGGGAGGGTTCGATTAGTTGTAACAAATTTGTGTTAAATCATTTTGTGTTTTCTTATTGTTCTTGCCTTTGTTCAAAGCGAATAAGAAGGGGACGTCAGTTATTTTCTGTATAATCATATGCAAGAAAGAGTTTCGAGGATATATGCATCACAACCGTTGTTTTTAAGATGTCAATACCACCTTTACTTTAGTATGTTCACATTATTTGCAGTTTTGACTGTAGTAAAATTAAAACAAACAAAGAAAATGAAAAAATCAATCTCATATCATCACAACAGGTATATACAAACTAAATTGAACACAATAGTTCGAAATTTACTCTGTTATTCTATACCGTAATCACAAAGTTTTCAGTGTGGTTTGACCTTGTCGTCAAACATATTTGAAGACCACAAGCATGTAACTTAAACAAATCAATAACTTACAATTCAAATTGAATAGTAATTTACAAACATGAAAATTACACGCGCATTCGTGATAATATCGGCATGTTAACTACGGAATGGTTCGCATGAACGCTTGTTAGGGCTGTAAATGAAGCATGGCCACTTCACACACGGTTCTCTGACAGACGTCTAACGAACGCTTTAATCATCTTCTGTAATTTGCTCCGAGTGTCAGGTTAACTTACAAGTCTTGTTAAGTGACATGTTAAAACAGAAGGTTTAGTTGAAGATCAAATGAAAAAAGACCTTATTGACTCATATCATATACATATCTGTATAGTTGCAATGTATTGTCTTAGATACGTTTTTATAAATGAATTTATTTTCACCAGAAAATTTGGAATTTAATCTTACTGTTACAAAAATTTTAAACTTTGTAATAGATGGATGGATGAATTATTGTTTAACGTCCTGTGGCAACCGGGTGCATATCAGGACGAGAACATGTTGATATGATAATGAATATGATCCCTGCTTTGTACTAGACCGACACGCCAAGTCGGATTTTTAATGTGCTAGCTCACGAGGTAACTTTCCGCAGGAAGATATATCACCTCACTCGGACACATTATACGGACTCCGAGTCGACCAGTCTTTGCTCTTACTCCTAGATGGCGCGTGCTTGGCGGAGAAGCAGCAAATACCAATTTTAATGTCTTTGGTTTGACCCGGCCGGGGATCGAACCCGCGACCTTCCGCACTCGGGGCGAGCACGCTACCACGAGACCACCGAGGCGGTCAATAAACTTTGTAAAGACGAAGTAATATCTCTCCCGTGCATAGGTCTGTCCTTAGATGGTTTTAGTTTTACCCTGTTTGTCATTTTGATTTGCTCTTGAACGGTTTGGATTATTGTTTTGGTTTTCAAAGTCTTTGGCCTTGAACACAACTGATAAGTCAAAAATGGATGAAATGTGCACATCTTGTGCGTCAAAACTGGTTTAATGGAATATATTATATACTCCAAAAGATCAGAAAATTTGATATGAGAATCAAATCCGATTTCAATATTTGAAAAGAGTTCAAAATTCTGCTATGAGCAATAGAATTATGAATTGATTGATTGATTGGTTGATTTATTCATTGTTGCTTAACGTCCAGTGGCAAATATTGCATGCTTATTCAGGACCAGAACCAGTACAATTTATCAAACAATTCAAACAGGCGTGGGATGGGGCATCAAGGGAAACCAATATTGACTGCCACTGTAAAAGGAGGATGGTTCGGTACGGTCGGATAATTTAGCCTACGTATACTGAAGCGGCCATCAGTCTATTCTTTTTCGGAAACTACAGAATGGGTCTTTACCGTGCAGAGAGAGTGGCATTCTCCAAACACGTTACCAAATTTCTTCCGCGGTCATTCTTTCTGTTTTATGACCTGAATTAAGAATTAAATACCCCATTAAAAATTATTTCAAAATTAAATCAATTTTTATAGAGTTAAAGAGAATAACTAATTCATTAAATTACAAGCAAATGCAGTAACACATCTCTGCAAAACAGCATCATAAAAGAGTGAACGTGAAGGCGAAGAAATTACTTTAAATCTACTAGCAGAATTCAGTGAGGAGTAACGTGTTCATACCACAAGACAATGCCACAGAAACAATGTTATTAAAATTCAATAAGAGTAATTACAAATGATTCCAGAATAAATTTGTGAGCTGAAGTAACCCATAAAATGCATTATTCCCACTTTGCGTCCAATCGTCTATCGTCCGTCTACATTGGTTGATTGGGAAACAACTTTTACCCATCTGCGCTCGGCTGCTACAAACGTGGCCGATGTAAAGGAATTTTCGAATATACGCTTTTTCGATATTTAACGCACTAAGGGTATTGCTCTCCTTTAACATGGGACAGCTATTTTTCGTCCCGATCCAACAGCTAGCATTTTTTATTAAGAAAAATCCTTACTCATGGTGTCGATAGGCCATCGTAAATTTGATCCCAGAAATGTTCACCCCGAACAGAAATCGAATCGGGAACCTTTGGTTTCGTAGTCCGATGCTCTAACAATTACACTTATGGCACGCCGTTGTTATATTTATTCAATTTCGAGATATCTTATTTAGTTAAATAAGATATCTTATAAACTAATTGAGATATCTTAATAATAAAATGAGATATCTTATATATTAAATAAGATATCTGATTTATGATTTATTAAATAAGATATCTTATTAAAATGTTTATAAAGATATCTTATTTAAAATATAAGATATCTCTATTAATTTATAAGATATCTTATTAACTATATAAGATATTTTTTATATAGTTAATAATAGAGATATCTTATTTACTTAAAAAGATATCTTATAAACTAATAGAGATATCTTATAAACTTATAGAGATATCTTAGCGATTCACGTTGGGGTTAAAAATTTTGAAAAATCTTGCATCCATTTTTCTTGATTAAGTTTATTTCACAGTTTATTTAAATAAGCGGTTCCTCAACGATTGATAAAAATAACAAATGTAAGCTGTAAATAGTCTAACGATAAAAGAAATCCTTTCCGTTATCCAGAACTAATGTGTATTTTTGTGCATGTTACACTCGCAATAAATACAAAAAACCGCCGTGTGCAAATAGTATCGCGGGAAAGACGGTATAATTTTTTTTATTTCTGAATGAAAGCTGCATTCGGTTCATTTGAGGAAATGCTCTTCTCAAGAAATTAAAAATGTTTATGGGAATGGGAATCGTTTTTTTTAAAGAACTTTTAAAGTATATTCTGAGATACCGAAAGTACGCATGCATGTTTAAAGATACGATCAATTTACTTAAAAAAATTAAACATCCCTTTCATTTAATAATCCTTATGAATCGAAAGTTTTCCCTTCTTAAAAGTAGCAAAATGGAAGAACGACAACTATGTATGTAGACCAAACTATTCTCGCGCCTTTTTTAGTTTTATTGTTCATTCTTCATGTGAGTGTTAAGAAGGTTCGACGAGGCTCCCTTTTTTTCTGTGTTTTAAGTATATACATATGTTTGACTTTTTTGGTGTTTTATAGCAAAATTTTATATTTTGCATTGTCAAATAATGCGATGATACACAACAGACGTTTAACTAATGAGCTTATACCATTGGGAGTTGCAAACTTACTTTTGAAAGCCAGCAAAAATGATAAATTAATTAGCACTTCATTTGCTAAAGTTTAATTGCTTTCATTTTGTGTGTGGCTAATATCTCTCAACAATAATCGGGTGTTTCCTGGTGGAGATACGAAAAGCAGGGAAAACTGGTCACAACTGACGGCTACCCTGTCATCAGAAATGTTCCGAACTGTCGTTATGGTGATCTGGTTACCTTAATTAAAAATTTGAAGGGTAACAGTTCGTGAATAATGTCCTTAGCAGAAAAAACAAAATTAGTTGTTGTAAAAACGATAATATAATTTTTCAAGATGTTAAAGTAATTGAAGAAACCAATCTTTGTTTTGTTGCACTTGTAAACATGGAGCATTAAATAAACATATCCGTTCCGATGTCGGTTTCGGTATATAGAAATAATTAATTAACTCATTCATTTTCAATGTGCCATGTTATTACTTAGTTAAATTAACACTATTAATTTCGCACAGAATGCAATGATAAACAAATAGAGAGTAATTTGTTGAAAAGAGAGCTGTTATTCAATTATCAAGCAAAAACAACAACATCAGAAATGAATGAAAGTTTGTTTGAATGTAACGCTATATTACAAGGATGACGCAATTTTCATATTATCACTTTAATTAACAGTTTTTTCTTTCGCGTTAAAGATGACAAAGAAACATTGACGTTTTATTTTAACGTGTTTAACAGCATTTCTTTAATTTTTATTAATTTCCTCGATCCTCTTTCTTCTGGAGTTGTACAGCCCGTAACGATTTTCCCTAGTTTATGTGATGCTATCCCGTAATCATGTACGGAGTTGCATCCGCAGATCAGCTATTCCAATCAGAGGCCGTTTATCATGCATGCGTCCATCTCAGATGTCGGGACGGCCAATCAGGAGACTTATTCTGGTCCTTTTTAACGACTGGTTCCCTCTGTTTAGCTTTTCATTACTTATCCCATCTCGCATGCGAGACGGGAACAACAACAAAACAGCTATAAAAGCAATAGAATACATGCCTGCTTATCTCTCTCATGTATAACAATTGATAAAGTTAAATATTCTGATTATTATATTTTACATTTAAGGATGATCGCTGGTCTAATAGGAAATAAATATGATTTGAAATTGGTGTTTTAATTTGAGAGAACATATGAATAGTAAACAAATAAGCAAGAAAAAAATATAGGTTCTTGTGCTCATTTTAGTGCCTTAAAAAATAGCAGGAAATGGGTTTTCTCTGTATTTTTCCTCGTCTTTGCATTGGCAACTTCGGTTTCTCAAAAATGTATGAAAGAATAAAAAGGATTTCATAACATTTAGTCAACTACCATTTTACGGTATATATGATCGAATTATAAAAGAAAAAGTAGGGGTTCATGGGCAAAAAAAATCATGTTTAAGAAATGGATAAAACCCGAGGATTTCGAAAATCTGACAAAAAAACCAAAACATGACCAGCGAGCATCCTTAAGAAATCCAAGAATTTCATCGATGCGATATTTTATACTTCTAGATAATTGAATAAGAGTATAGTTGCAAAATCTGCTCTGAACTAATTTGTACTATGATCTCTTTCATAGCCACTATTATTTCGGAACAAATTTTTCAGTCATAGTTGTTTGTATCTAAAGGGGGTAAAACACATACCTCAAAGAGGAAATACTCTGCATATACCTCAAAGGGGAAATACTCTGCATAATGTAAAATGACAATAACCAATTGTTATGAATTAGAGAGACAAGTGGACATGAGAATGTGCCAACAAAAATGAACCCTAACTGTCCAAAAAACAGTTAGACCGACTTTAAACCACTGGACATTTTATGATCGCCATGCCTAATTTGCTTAAACCGTGGTAATTCTATATCAACATATTCCTACACTGACTATAAGAAGTTATTCTATAAAACATCCAAAACATGTTAAAATAAATAACAAAATGGATAACAGAAAGGGTCAATCATGATAAACCAATCAACCAACACCACCCAATAGTCAGAACCCCGGATAAGAAATTATATAAAAGAGCACACAATACAAACATAAACACAACAGGGTACCGGGGTAAAGAGCAAAGGTGAAAACTCTTTATTTCCTCAATTTGTAAGACCTCAACATTTTTACAAGAGCAGATTTACCGTTTTCTGTGTGATATTTATTTCTATATGTGCATACAAATAATATGCTGCACCACATTGTTTGGAACGTGCAAGTTATGAACCAGAATGTTTTAACAAGTGGACATACACTCTATTTGATGGCTATTGTATTTCAGAAGCCAGTTTTCTTCAGAACTTTTTGGAACAGATGATTTTTGCTTTTAGAAGAGACATCCTAGTGCCGTATATTCTGGTTAATGATAGTTTATAGATTTCACTGAAAATAAACTATCTTGATAACGAAAAAACTAACATCCAGATTTCAGAAAATGTTTTCTTTGTTGTAGATAATTTCTCACCTTCAAATACATATGATTTTATCCCCTTTTCCAATCCCTTCTTTTCTTCCTAAAATAAAAATTTAAAAAAAATAAGAAAAAAAATTAAATAAATAAAATCAAATAAATAAGAAATCAAATAAAATAAAAAATAAAAAATAAGATAAAAAAAAATAAAATAAGATAAATTAAAATTATAGTTCATTCAAAATGAATTAATATAAAATAAAATAAATTAATAGATAAATTAATAAAATAAGAAATAACCATCTTCCCTTTGCACGTGACACTGTGGAATTCTCTTACCCGTAGGATTATATAAATTGTAATTTGTTCATGATGACTTCTTGACTTAACAATGAAATAAACATTTTAATCGCTTGTAAATTCACAAGTATCGTCTTATCAGATAACTTACATACCCCGGAGAACAATTTTATAGACTTGAAGATAGGATACAAGTTCTTTAACGGATCATTAAGTTGCCATCATGAAACATACTAATTCTCACATACGTAAGCGACATTAAATTACAGAAAATGAATTTTAACTAGATATTTTTCTTCTCTTTATTATCACTCTGTGTTTTAATGTTTTTTATTTTGTATATCATCAGTTTTAACTTTATTTATTTCTATTGTCCGGAAACAATGACAGCAATATAAAGAATAAGAAAAAACAAAATGTCGTCGACTCAAAACTATGTGTCCCATATACTTCGTCAACTGATTTCCCGATGAAAAGCTGTAGACCCATAACAATTCTGTGCCTTTCAAATAAAAGTAGGTACATCCTAAAAATCATACATTGTTTCCATGTAAGGAAACGAAACTTGCACATATTCAGCAAAGTCACATTAATTTTGTGTGTTGTAATCCATATTGTATGCAAAAATCAACAAATAGCACACACACAAAAATCCGCTTTCCTGAAATATTTGAGGTTTTAAAGTAACAATAATTAATTACGACTATCGGAAACAAAAGATAAAGGCATATTTTTAACTTTCATTTCAAAGAAGGGTCAAAGAAAATTCGAGATATTGCCGAAAAAAAGATTTTCAGTTTTTAAAAAAGACACACGTTAAAGTGTTCTACTTCATGTTTGAAGTTTGAAGTCTATTAATTAAACTAATCAATCTTCTAAAATATTTTAGTTGAAAATTAGAACAGGAATCACTATTTGGAATTTCATCAATGGCAAACTTGCTTTTTTTGCCCTCAATACTGAATATTGTTTAACAGTGAAAAATAATAATATCCTTTTGTGCGAAAATATTGTTAGTACTTGAAATATGTTGTTTCCATACTTGTATCTATCTAGGTTAGAGGGATGTTTATAATAAGATTTTCAATTCTTTTTCATATGTTCTTGTTTTGCCCGACACTCACTCTTTACACCTGTATCCACTTAGTTAGCATCATGTATATACCTATCCTGATACCGGTACTAACTGAACATGCCATTATCATCTTTAGAGTATATTTAATGACATGCGAGTTCATTAATTTCACTTCAGCTTGAAAGGGCCGGGGTAATAATTTGACTGAAAACTATCAATTAAAAAGCCATCAGCATACTTCCAAATGGACTGTTTTATAGACACCTGAATATATACCGTATAAATTACTTTTTTAAAATTATACATTTAACTTAATTCTAAATTTTATATTGATGATAATTGTTAAAGTGAATGAATGCAGGGTATGCTTCTTTGTGACACTATACGATTGAACAATAAGTAAACTAACATCAAAATCTCGTCTTGAGGTAAAACCAAGCATAAATTATAAATAATGCAATATGTCAGAGCTGCATAATTGTCAATACATGCACTCTGGTATGCATCTTAATAAATAAAAAAAAAACACATAGAGATGATTCAGTGTAAGTACTTGTATATAGCTTATTTTTAAAACTTAATTATAAACGTATTGACATTGGAACATCAGCTCTACTTGAGTGCAAGCATCAACTTCTCTATTATGACGTACAACAATAGCTTTTTAAAATTCTTTGATACAAACTTTGATGCGCAAAATATGCACATTTTGTTGATTTACGACTCATCAAGGTCTATAAAATATTGAAAACCAAAACAATAATCCAAACTTTTGAAGATCAAATTAAAAAAGACCAAAAGAGTAAAGCCAAAACATCTTAGGACAATTAATTGTGACGTCAACATTTTTTTTCTTCGTGATTATGGGAATTTGTATGGATTTTAGCAAAGATGTACGGTACTCGGGTATTTGTTTAATTTAATACAGAGAATTCAGAAGTTAAACATCCATTATCAATTTACAAAAGGACAACACTAAATTTTTTAGGCAGCAGAAACAACTACAAAAAAAAAAAAAAAAACAAACCAAAAATGATTATGACAATTATTACATAAAATTTGACTTAAATATAAATTAATATTGGTGTATGCTCGATTGCCTGCATGCTCATCATGAGAAAGGTTTGGATTGGGCAAGACAATTTTGGCAATATAAAAATAAAACCTATCACAAAATATCGAAATAAATTTGATGCACTGTATGGCCATTTCGTTGACTGACAACTCATCAGCAGTGCTCGAGATCAAAGTTTAAGCATCTATAAGTTGCCCATATTTTCTGATACTTGTCGGTTGATTTTCACCAAGTAACTAGTCACCCAGAGCAATACCAAGCGATGTTGCAAAAGGCCGTATGACATAAATTTCATTTGTCTGTCTTAAAAAAAAAAGACTTTATTAAAATCAAATTATTTTGAAACAATTTTTAGGGATTATATATGGAGTAAAGTAAAACAAAAATTGCGGTAATTCTTGTGCACTTGTTTGCCACACTGTTGGGTTAATAAGTATTTTCTACCGGAGGACAAACCATTAAAAATGTTTTCTAAAATAACATTTCACGCTTACATAACTTTTACTAATTTCTGTCTCCGTAAACGACTACTCTTTGTGGTTATAGATTTGAAATGTCGTAAAAGTTGATTGTGTAATAGGTATCATGAAACAAATGTCGTAATACTGCCGTAAAAAAGTAGCACCTGTTCAAAGGAAAATTAATTCTGGTCTCTATTTTGACATTATGTCGCGAGCTTGCGCACTGCAACACGTGTCAAAAAAATGTTTACAACCAATTTGACGGTCGGATCACAAACGTTTCTTGCTTCTAATTACATTCTTAAAATTGGAGCAATGGCATTTACATTTATTTCAAAAAGAATATAAAATAAATGAGTTGTTTTAAGCATAACAGGAAATACCTAAAAAATAATTATGTAACCCGAGCAAGTCGGCTGTTACTTTTCAATCAAAAATTACACTATTGTCAAAATAAAGAAAGCAGTAATTATTGAAAAAGAACCTTTTTTAAAAACAGCTATGTTCGATATAAAAGTATATACGTAAGTAGACTTTAATACTGAATACGAAGAAAAGAATTCATGCAAAATTACCAATAAAACTGAAAAATTACCAATAAAACTGAAAAATATAACACACTAAAAATGCAGGAATTAGGAAAAAAAAACAATTAGATTTTCCACTTTTAGTTATTGGGTAAAGTGACGGCACTGGTAAAACCAATGATGGATCAATTATGATAATTCTTATTTTTTTTTTACTATCTGAAATCTTAAGATAACGATAATGATATTCTTCTTCCTTTATATATTTATAAAGGGGAGGTTTTGGTACCCATAAAACCGGTTTAAGCCCACCACTATTCAGTGTCTGTACCAAGTCGGACTATCCTAACTCTCAGTTTGTGTTTTGTACTCTTCTATGTTCTTTTTTGTCCGGGTTTTGTCAGTTGGGTTACCTTGATTGATTGGTATATCATTGTTGACCTTTCCTGTCCATTTTGTTGTTTATATCAAGAAAACAAATTTAACTTTCTTTTTGAGTAGTTTCCACCAACGGGTCCTACAACCCAACAAAGATCGCTATGTGAAATTAAACATAACATGTAAATAACCAAATATTTCCGGATGATCCCAGAATTTATCTATAGTAACATTAACGATTTAAAAAAAGAAAGAGAATCATTAAATGTTTACAAATGTTTTCACGTCTTCATGTTTGCAAACATTCACTAAACCTTTTGGTCTTCAGCGTTTTGGATTGTTGTTTTGGTTTTCAACATTTTTGGCCTTGAGCACAACTGACGAGTCTTAAATCGACGAAATGTGTACATCCTGTGCAGCAAAATTGATATCAAAGATTTACAATAACTTTATTTGCATGAAAAAAAAACCCTGTTGGGTAAAGCAATACACATATAAACATATTACAGAATAAAAAACAAACACATATGGAATGCAACATATCTTACACTAACACATATAGAACTATGTTTTTGGCCAATGAGAACCTCATGCTCGCGCTTCTAATGATCGCTATATAAAGTTACAATATATTCGATTTTGAATCTACTTTCAGGCCAACTTGTCGAGAGATCTAACAATGAACCATTCGAGCGTTCTTTTCTCCCACGTACTAATGATGTGAACACCGAAGCTGCGAGTTAGAATCAGACTTGCGGCAAGGCGATTTCGATAACTCTGATGGTAATTGTCATGCAAGGGTTCTCAGTTTTCCTTCTGTCCGCCTGTCGTGCCACGCTTAACTGTCTATTCAGTTCGTCGTTATAATGAACACTAGTCGGTTAGCTCAGAATAATGCGAGTTCAACTTGGATAGTAACTGTCATGCAAGGGTTGACAGTTTTTCTGTCAAAGGTCGTGGTTTTCTAGGGTTCTCTGGCTTCCTCCACCGCGAAAATGGCCTCCACGATGTAGCATAAGCGTCGTTAAATTTCAGTAAATCTAACCAAATCATCTCTGCGTGTCTACCTTTCGAAGGTACACAATATTTTTCGATCTAGTCTGACCTCCTCGGTGGTATCGTGCTCGCCTCGATTTCGATCCCCGGCCGGGTCAAACCAAAGACATTAAAATTGGTATTTGCTGCTTCTCCCCCAAGCAAGCGGAATCTATAGGGATAAGAGCAAAGGACTGGTCTGCGCGGAGTCAATATAATGTGTCCGAGTGGGGTGATATGTCTTCCCTCGGACACTTACCCCGTGAGCTAGCATATTAAAAGTCTAGCTCAGCGTGTCGGTGTAGTACAAATCAGGGATCATTTTCATATCATATCAACATGTTCTCATCCTAATATGCACCTAATGGCTGACACTGGACGTTAAACAAAAATTCATCCACCCATCCATCCATCGATCTTGACTATCCATAATATTTATGGTAGGACATTTGTACTTTACGTAATGGTGTCCAACGGATAAAGGGTATATACAGTATTGATAATGACGCCAATGGAACATTTCAAGAGCACGTACCCTGAACAAGCCACAGTTTCGAAACCATTTTTTACCAAGCAAGTAAGAAACATAAGAATAATTAGTAAATCACAAGTCAGAATCCAAAAACCAATCATATGCCAATTGGCTTTAAAATACAAAGAATTCATAATGAAAACATATATATTATACGAAAATTACTTAGAAACAAGTTAATGAACGATATTAATTATCTTATTTTTACCGCTTTTTTGTTGCAGTGTTAGTGTTACTTGTCAAAACAAATCTACATTTAATTTTCTTTTTTGTGAAAAATCATAACACAGAGGTATAGATGTGCTTGCCAATTATTTATGCTAAGATGGAAAAATAATTATAGCTCTGTCAGAAGATGAGTGTTGAAGTTCCATGTTTTACAACTTTTCTGACAAATTGTTTAAAATGAGCTCAAGCGCGGAACAGAATAAGATACAATCCCGAGATTGTTTTAACAGTTATTTTTTACAGGCTGACATGACATGCGCACATACTTTTTATTGTTAATTTGAAAATTGGCTTAATTTTCTGCACCTTGCGTATCTGTCTGCAAAATTACTAAAACTAACAACTAGAAATTTTATTACTTTGCTCCTTCATAAATCTGCGGAAGTTTTGTGATTTGTAACACTGGTCACCTGTCACGGTCCATCGGCTGTTTGGTTACTTATTTCAGTCCCATTAGGCCTCTATAGTTTTCGATTTATTTGTAGGAATATATGTCTATAATCCCCATTTCTTTCAAATAACAGACGTAACAGGGCTTACTGCACATGATTAACCATAAAGGTCTTCGTTAGATAGTGACACGTGCCCATGATGATATCACACACTTTTGTAGACTATGTTCAAACTATTTAGTGTTATGAACAAAAGCCGTCCTGTCTTGTTTGATCAAGACAAACTCCTCTTATAAATATTTTCAATAACCATCTAATTTCATTATTTTCGTAACTCAATTAACCTCAACCTATTCCCTATTTACGGATACAGGAGTTGTCTCCCATGTGCATGAGTTATCTTTCCTTACAGAAGGTGTTTTGCTGTTATAAAGGGCAAAAATTACTTATAATTTTTTCCTGGACAATTTATTTGTGGAAGGCCTTTCACCAGACATCAGACATCATTAGAAAATATAACCAAAAACATTTTATTAATGTGTGTGGATGATATTGTTAGGAAGGAAAAATATTTTGCAAGAATATGACAATTTGTCCGCTGATATCTACGGAAGAAACCTTCTTCAAAGAGCAGATAACTCTGTAAATGGGAGACAACTCATATGTATCAAAAATGGAGAATCGACAGACGAAAACATCATAAAACACGGAGAGGGATCATAGAGTCATCTATGATAGACGGACGTACGTGTCACAGACCATCAGCAGTGGTGCAATTAAACCGTTTTCTGGTCATGGTATACATTTTCTGCTGTTTTATCGTCCGTTTTTTTTTCGATTTTGCACTTTGTGTACTATTTAAAAGATTCCTCGCCCATTTTCTCCCAAGTATCAATTTGATTGCAATTTGTTTAAATTTATTTCGTATAAATTAAACTTTTTTGGAAGTAATTTATCATCTTTTGGCACGCATTGGTAACTTCAAACTCTCAAATAAATGTTTTTACTTTAAAATCACCAAATGATGTAACCATATACCCGCTTATTATAGTTATTATATGATTAATTAACATCAATTAGGAACCTATCTGACTCTTTCGGTGTGCCCTTTTCTTCCTAAGTGTCATTTTGATCCGAATTATGTCTAAATCTTGAAAAGGTTTTTCTACCCAGGGTTGACACGTATTGTTATAAGCTCTTAATATGTGAACATCGCTGACTGGTTTGATAACAGGTAACCAGATCGTGATTGATGTTGAACATTTTTCTCTGATTTATACAGGATATCATATAGTTGACGATTAGTTAAGAATGTTTAATATTAAATCCGATATTTTTATTACTTCTTAATTTTGATCGTTACTATCAGGTACGTGAATTATTAGTGGTTAGGCCAAAGTAATTATTTTTTATTTGGCTTGAGCCTCAGCTAATAAGTACCAGTAAATTAATAGTTTTTTGGTCGGAAACGTATTTTAGCTGTCTGTGTTGCCATCATTAGTTAATAAATTAAGCCAAAGATTTAGTTTAAAAATGGACCTGAAGATTTAGCAGAAGTTTATTTGTTTTTTTGGCGAACAACTTTCCTGTATGTTTCTTTCTTTCCATTTTTGAGTAGCTATTTGCTCGATGTCATTTCTAAATATTCTAAATCATGACGCTGGCATCTCTTATTTCTGTATGGTTGAATTGTGTGCTTTGATACATAAATATATACTGTTAAAAACCAGAAGATCCCTATATCAACTTAAGTGTTTTTCTGTTTTGAATAAATTAACTCAGGTGGTTGGTTGTACCGTGCAATTTGAAAAGAGCGATTCAAGAGGGAAAATAGAATATTGACAACCTTATTCCCATATATAGGTCGTAAGGACACTTTTTTGTCTTGGTATCGTATACAGTAATAAGTAATTTTCGTATTACTTCCATACTGAACAGAAATTAAGGCTGAAAATAGGCTGCAAATTCAACAAGACTAAAATCAAGTGCAATTTAATTTCGTGTTTAATATGCATTAACATGTATGTCGACCGATTGTTCGATCATTAATTCAAAACCCCTTAAATGTTTTAAAAAGCAACCGCTCTTCCTTAAATATCTGAGAGGCCTTGTGAAGAGTGTTCTCGTATAGATTTGAATACACCTTTTACTTTAAAGTAGCTAACCTTATAAACAAAAGTTATGCCGTCTTTCCGGCGTTACCCGGTGTACAAGAAGAATTTGGTGGAACTGAGATTAATTGGTAAAGTGACTAACCAACTTATTAAAAAGCGAATAGAACAAACCACCAAGATTCCTTAAGTAAACATCTAATTCCTTAAGTATTTTTTCAGAAAAAAAATCGGTATTCAAAATTTTATTTTGTGCCTTAAGAATCTGACATTTTGACAGCTAAGATATCTTTTTTTCAGTGTCAAACTTTCATGATTATGGCATGATTGTAATTTCATAAATGTACTCTTAATAGATCTGTTCATATTTCATATCAAATGATGATATATTAACGATAATCTTATACACTGGCTTTTGTGTATGTGACAACATCTCTGGGGATCACATTTCGTACGTCTCAATAGAAGGGTTAAATATATACCGTGCTAATGAGAGAGTTCCAATTACCTTCCATTTCATTGTTGACTCGTTCCTTACTTAAGCTCCTACGAAAGCTTATTTGCGTCAAAATTTATGGTGAAGAAAAAATCATTATAACTCGTGGACGGGAAATAATAAATCGCAGCCACGAGTTGTGATTTTAATCTTCGCCATAAATTTTAAACCAAATAAGCTTTCGTAAACGCCTTCCCAAACCTTTCCTATAAATTACGAATCAAACTTTATTGTGTGATTTTTTTTATTTATGAAAAGGTTCTTGTTTTTCCGGAGCTTTTCTTCACCTACTCAAGTCTACGGTTCACCTTGCGGGTGTGATATAGACGAAATTGAACAATTTTTTGTTCGTTGCTCTTACCTTTAAAACATGTAGTTGCTGACTTATTTATAACTTATAACAGCTAAAAATTGACGACTTAACGACTTAAGGGAATATGATATGGTAAAGTTACTCTACTGCTCAGTGTTTCACAAAATGTCGTGCGATAAAAAAAGGAGAAATGTTAACTAGATATGTCGTAGATGTTTATCTTCTGAACGCAAAAGAGTTGAATTGTAAAAAAAAAAGGGGGGGGGGGGGGGGGGGTGTAAAAGAAATGTCATTTGTGAAATTTATCTGGCAACTAATGTTGACAAGTAAGGATAATACGTGAGTCGTATTTTCCGAAAATTAAAACGGCCCGTTGTTAATGGAGGTTGTACAAGCTAAAGGTCATTGTGAAAATGTCAGAGTCAGTCCAGTTTCTTGCTGAAGGATTTCAAACGCACTTTGTCCAAAATTATGTTGCTTCGTATGTGCTAAAGTAGCAAAGACTTCCAATCAATGAAAAATTGTAACAGAAGTTTTGTTTCATCTCCGAACCACACAGGAATCTTTCATGATCATAATTAATTTATGTCCTTCATTTTATTCATTCCAATACAAAGTTATCTTATCAACCAAAATGTTTCAAATCAAACGGTATAACATGGAGGGCGTGTCATATCTCTCTGTATCAGTAGCCGCCATTTTGTATTAGTGATCTATTAACATCGATGTAGTTTTGTTTGATTTAAGATGGCTGCCTTATCATTTCGTTAAGAGTTTTCATCATTATGTCTTAAAGCTTTAGTTCCAAAACATGTTTCTTATTTATATACTAAATACAATCGTGAGAAAATGATTGGTAATTAGTGAAAATTTCAAGTTTATGACATTTTATAATCGTATAAAATATCTTACTAATTTGTATCTGAAAAAAATATTTGCACAGGGATGATGGATGATAATATAATAAACGCAATGTTACAGCGGTTATAGAGTTGGTCTGATGGAAGAGTTTCCATATAAAAAGACACCGACTTGACAAGCTATGGCACAAAATGTGGTTAAGAAATCTCGGTTGGGCCGATCCTTGGCTGTATTATTATGTTCATTCCCGTGAAATATTCCGTCGGCGTATATCCTTACAGTTTTATATTCGGTACTATGAATTACATGTACTGTCATTTCTATCCTAGAAAAAAACAAAGAAATACACCATATATGAAACTGGAAAAGTGCGACGAATTTGAAAAAAAAAGAAAAAAATATCTAGCACTTAGAAGTAACGTTAGAAAATTTCAGGAATTCAAAATTAAAGAAATAAATTTTAAAGTAAAGTATAAATATAAACAGCAGGTGTGACTGAAGTCAGATATGCTGTTCATCAGCGTTTTTTCTTTTTTGTCTTTTTTTGTTGCCCTTGTATTTACGGAATTTGCTGTATTCTTATTTTCAGATGACATAAAAAAATATAATTTAGTAAAATTAATGAAATAAAATGTAATAGAATAAAAAAACAAAACAAAAAAACAAAAAGAAAGAATGGAATTTCTGATCGTGAATATTCATATTTATATAAATTAATTAAATGAAAAAATTGAAAATGAAATAAATAAAAACGAACGTAATATTTAATTTTGAAAAGGGTCCTATGTGCAAGGGTAGTTTCATCGACATACATATACTAGTAAACAAAATAAACCACAAAGGCTAATGCATTTTTCATATATTCATAATTTCAAATAGCTGTACTAAGCAGAAAAATAAACCCACAAGTCTGATTTTTATAGTAGATTGTTTTCTCATCAAAAACATGGATTTTGTGCAAAAAGTTTGAAATAAAAAATTCCAATTTTTGAGATTTCAAAAATCACATTTTTCAACCCAAAATTAAATTTGTTATGTGACAAAAGATTTGATCTGTGTGACAAAAGATTTGAGTTTTTTCTACTGATTTTAGCCTCTGGATTTTCATTTTACAAAATGTGAGTTGATTTTCTTTTCGATTTTCCGCAAATTTAATTTACCCCTATTGTGGAAATTTACATT
This sequence comes from Mytilisepta virgata, assembly GCA_028015205.1. Lineage (NCBI taxonomy): Eukaryota > Metazoa > Mollusca > Bivalvia > Mytilida > Mytilidae > Mytilisepta > Mytilisepta virgata. Next base: position 5,665,083 of record CM051510.1, read on the forward strand.
TTCCACCATTTCAACTTTTATCCAAATTTCAAAATGAGATGCATTATAGATCAAGAAATGAAGTAGCAAACCACTGTTGCCCTCATACTTATGTTTTTTAAAAGAATTACCAAGATATTTGGTTCCGAACTCGTGTATCATTACTTTTGTCCACTAGTATATATCAATCAAAGAAAATTTTGACGGACGCGGACCTTATCGTCTCAATTACTTATCAAATAAATTAAATCATATATTAAAAAAATTCAGACTTCACCTATATATATCTTAATATTATAGGGAAAGAAAACTTGAAATTGTCAAAACTGCCAGCCACCATTGAAACTGACACTAATAGAAAACTAGAAGAAAACGAAATAAATTTAGTAAAAATACTTAAGTTTGAAATTTACACTTTACAAATAAATTAATTTAAATATTTACGATAGACAAAGTTAATTTACCTTCCTGTTTTTATAAGCTACTGACCGTTAAACAGGAAATAGCCCGAGGGGAGATAAACATTGTCTCGCGTGTCCGAGATAAAATCTAGTTTAAGAAAATCCACATTAATTCGTTGACAGTTATAGTGGTGTAAAATCATTAAGTTGAACAAAATACAATGTTTTTAACTAATTTAAAATCTTAATTACGTTGTTATTGATCTAATCAACTGGATAAAATTGGGTTTTTGGCTGACACTTTAATGTTTTATTTCCTAGAGGAGAAACTGTGTCAAATTTTTAACACGGAAACTTTGGTAATATTACAGTGTCCCACTTTTACGTTACTTAGAAAGAGCTTTTATTTGGTATTGTTTCAGATATTCTAATAGTTTTGACAATTTCAATTTTTTCCCTTTCATATTATATGAGTGAATTAGGTGCAACGGTCTCAATGTTTTACTTTAAAATGCATTTCATTTATTCATTATCTGCGACAATAAGGTCCCCATCCGTCAAAAGCTATTTTGATTGATATATACATATATATGTCGATGATTTTTTTAACTTATAATCAAACAGTAATGTGTAGTTAGTATCCTGTGACTTATACTTTAAACTTATTTATTTAAAGTGGATTGGGGAACAAGTTGTACCAACTTATACTAATCCCTCTCCACTTGGCTGGTGCGAGAGCGGCCCCTGTAGAGGCGTTTTAGCCTACTCTTTTTTGTCCTTTGTTTCCATAGCATATATTGGCCTAATAGTCTTGTATAGACGAATGTCATGAACAGGATAACATTTGAGTTCATAGTATCAGTGACAGGGTATAATTTTTACACTTTTCAGCCATGAACATGTTCCGGTTTGAAAACTTATAACCAAGTAGCCCCCCCCCCACCCCCGGAATTTATACAGAAATGTACATATGAACATTATTTCACATACCTGCCAAAATGAAACAAAAGTCGTAAAGAAATGACTCGTCAATAGTCCTCAAGACGAAACATCTAATTGTATTTATTTTAGAGAATAATACATGTAGATTCGAAGACTGTATGGAGAATATGGGGAGGGATTAAATTACATACGAGTAAATAATTTGAGGTTGTTTCAATTAAAATTCTAAAATTAAGATGCAAAATTTCACAATGGTAGCTTTGAACACAACATTCTCAAGAGACAAATATCTTTTGGCTTGGTACGATCTATAGATTTTGTTATTTTTATGAGAAGCCAATATTTCAAAACATTTTATGCAGAATAAAAGCCAACATCCTTCCCATTCAAATATAGAGCTTTTGTGATGAGAAATACACTCAGACGTATGGCTACAATGGCTAAAATTGACAAGAGTAAAGACAACAATCCGCTCCTTGTATTTCACCCTATGCATTTTGTTAAAAAAGAGTGGATAAAAAGAAAATCCACACAATTTAATCTATCTGATTAATCAATTAATCTGTTTTACATTTGAAATTAAACTGAAATCCTATACTGTCAATCTTTCATTTAATTTAATTACTAAGTCAAGGTCGACAATTGGGATGAAAGTATATATTTACTACACAACAAATATTTAGAATACGGCGAAAATGTTCAAAACTTTTTACACCTGATTGTACATTTGAGGTTTACCGAACACGGTTAAAAATCAATGAATTTCATTAAGTTGTAACCCTAAAATATGAAAACAATTTAATTAAATGTTATCAGATTACTATAAAACAATGCGTCACACAGTCGGAACCCCTAAAACACAGGAAATGTTCGTATTTATCGGGATACATCGTTGCTACAGGGACAAAAAATGACGACAAACTATCAATTATTATTATAGATTATCATATTGACCACTTTATTTCTACATGATAATGGGAATACACAGACTATGAGTAACTAGTAAAGTCATAAATTAACAATGTGAAAAAAAATTATATCGGACAAAAATTATACGCGCCTTTATTTTATTTTGTATAACAGTTGAGAATAACCTCGAACATTCACTTTTAATCCAAAGACCTTTCGCACGACAGTCCATCGCTCTACCAAAGAACTACTCCACAATAGCGCAAATAACGCAAGCTTTTTATGTTGAGTTTTACGATTAAAGAACTTCTGCATTATTCAAATAAACCCTTTACGGTTGTATCAAGGATTTAAATAGTATTTACGGGAATAATTTCATTGGATATATAGCAGTTTGGCAAACACTTAATTTTGATCATTTCCCATTTCTCTTTACTAATAGTATGTGATTAAAACTTTCAGCTGATTTTTTAAGAGTTAATTCCCTTAGGTTTTCTGTACGCCAGCCTTAAATACGTGATTCATATGGTATTGTACGTTTTATCTTGGTTTTCAAAGATACATTAAAGATTTGTTTTAGAATTTTTTATAATTCTATTACAAGGCTATTTGCAAACATGTTATTTGGTGTAGGTTGTGTTGTTTTACTTTCATTTTCACTATTTAAATCTTTGGGTATCTTTAGTTATAATAGTCCAGGGTTGTATTTACTTCAAAAAGCTAATATTGTAGTGCTTTCAAATTGGCATGCATGAACCCCTCCTTTCCCTTTTTACATGATTAGAATTTGATTTTTTCTGATATTCTAAGATTGTTTAGAACATATTAACAACTGCCTCCTAAAATAAGCTCCCCATGTAGCACTCTGTATTAGGATTTGGCTTTCATCCTTTGGTCGTTGTCAAATTGAAATATTAGCTTGGAAGATACTGAGAATAAAGATTTATCACAAAATGTGATAATTGCTACTATGCCGATGTATTACTCAGAACATTTCCTTTTGAAATAATCTGATAAAACGAAACATTCCAGAGAAGCACTGTCAGAGACACCTATATTCGGATTTGTCTATATACATACTTATTCATTATCAAACTTCTTTATAGGCTTTAACAGTAACAATATGTAACAATACCAATGGACCGTTCTATACAGCTGCATATAACATATATTTTTTCTCCAATTCTCTGCGATTTTAAAACAACATTTATGACATTTTTCTCTATCTTCCCAACTTCCGGTTTTCGAAACGCGGAAATAGCCGATTGAATTTTATATCCTATATAGAACTGGCATTTGAATTTTGGTATTATTCTATTTTTAGCACACTTATAAGATGATGCATAACAACCAATGTCCATGTCACGGTCCATGTATTATTCGGGTGAACTTTGGCTCGAATATATAAGTACCGGTATATTATTTGATGACATAAATATATTTTATGATGCTGATTATAATTATATTTGGTAATAATCTAATATAATTAATTGAGGTACAGTGGTCTTCCCTAAGGTATGGTGTCATGTGTTCCGAATAAAACAAATGTCGCTTCGGCATTATTACCAGTTTGTTTGATCTGTTGATTGCGTTGATATCTCTAACACCGCAGCAACATATGGGAAGCTGAATACTATCAAAACATTTATTAAATAAGATTGAAACATTTGTTTAATATAACAATACCTAGTGTCAACAGTTAATATCTTTGACGCATATTCAGATGTTGGAGGAGACGCCGAAGCAATATAAACCCACAGTCCATTATTATTTTATAAAAAAAAATACATAATCTAAAAGTGTAACTAATATATATACATCTTCAATATGTTGCCTGAATTATTTTTTCTAATTCATAGAACAACAAGGTGTCCGACAGGAGAATTAAGATGTTTACAGTTTGTTGACAACTTATGATTTTTGTTTACACAATTTATCAGATTTACTTGTCATTGTCAAGCTGGTGACTTAGATTGAATATGGCAAAAATTATCCCTTGTTATGTTATATGTCGTACTTCCCCTTCATAATAGTTAAATAAATAAATAAATAAATAAATAAATAAATAAATAAATAAATAAATAAATAAATAAAAAAAAATTAAATAGCTTTAGATCTTCTGAGATGTTGACTGTTAACCCATAACCTTACCTATATACATAGAAGAAATAAGAGACGATGAAATATCTTATTTTAGACTTGCCACAAGTCCCGATGAAATATTTTCTTAAACATTAACAATTTGCTAAAGAAACAATAAATAATGAACTTCATATACTTTCAATGTGTGCATGTACGTCTGATATTAAACAAGTAGAGAAGGTATACTGTACACTTTCATAGCACAAAAACTAGTATCATATAAAAGGGCAAAATATTACACGAAGATTATTGCCAAGTTTACGGAATCAAAAGAGGGGGGGGGGGTCTATAAATAAAATATTTCGAGGACTCGTGATTTTTATATAGGAGACACATATTGTTTGTTCACTTCGTTGTATGTTATAATGTTACGACTTGCAAGGTTTGTTCTAACAAACAAGAGTTCAGGATAGAGAGGAGTAGATCTGGGTACCGTAATAAAACTGGTTTAAGCACATCGTGCACCGTTAAGTCTCCGTATGGACCAATAGGGAAAATGTAGGATATAGGGGGGGGGGGGGGGGCGTCCCATTGGTTTGAATACGGAGTCAGATTGATTACTCCAAGGGACCGTCCTCACTCTCTTGTTGTATTTATGTTTGTACGATGTAGGTGCGTGTTTTAATTTTGACGAAAGTGTATAGTCTTATAATTGGTTGGTGCATGTTTCAATCTTTATTATTCCTATTAAAAAGTCATCAAATTTAAGTGCTTTCAACAACTTTTCAGGGTATATGTAAAATTCATGCCACGTGTCTGTATTCCTTGAGATGCAAATGCCACAAAAATGATATAGTTATTATTCAACAAAGAAATTCAGATGCAAATTTAGAAATACTTTAATAAGATGACATACTTGGGTTATAAAATTGGCATTAAAGGATTTAATAATTTTAGGTCAGTTTATGACTACATATTATGTAACTTAAAAGGAAAATATCATATTGCCGAATTTATTACTTTATATTCAAATAAAAGTTTGAAGATTATGAAAAACTATTCGGGTAATATTGGAAGTAACATCTGCAGAAACACGTATATATGAATTACAGGCGTTGGGTCTTTCTGGAATATATGCTATAAAATTTCACGGAGTTTCAAATAACACTGCTTGGAATTCATACAAAAAAGAACTATAAAATTTATGAACAATATGTTGATTATATTTGGATATGTTTGTAATAAACTCAGATACAAAATGAAATTTTGAACATTGCTCAGTTCGTCAGGGACCGCCTCGGTGGTCTCGTGGTAGCGTGCTCGCCTCGAATCCGGGAGTTCGCGGGTTCGATCCAAACATTAAACTTGACATTTGCTGCTTCTCCGCAAAGCACGCGGCATCTGGGAATTAGAGCAAAGGGCTCAGTATAATGTTTTCAGAGTGGGGTGATATGTCTTCCTGTGGACTGGTACCTCGTGAGCTAACATGTTAAAAATCTGGCTCAGCGTGTCGGTCTAGTATAACGCAGGGTTCATATGTATATCATATCAACATGTTCTCGTCCTTGTATGCATTAAATAATTATCACTGATTTTAAACAATAATTCACCCATCCATCATATCGTCAGGTGCGCTTGTGACCAAAACTATGGAAAGCAGAAAACAATTGCTAAAATGTTGAAATGCGTGGTATACAGCATAGTATAAATTTACTATATCTAATATTAGTATCTTTGGATTGTTATTTTACAAACCATAGTACATCAGGCGGGCATTAACAGAAAGACTCAAGATAACTATGCAGCAGGGAGTTGACACAGTATTTTAAAATTTTATCAAATAAAATTTCAACACACGCATCTACAAATTCTGTAGCTACCACTCGTAGATGCATATTAATTGCCAATAATTTTCTCGATTTAATTTCGTTAGGCACGCCCTTGAATAAAACGTTGAGAGCTCGAAAATTGTTAAACCATTAGGGACAAAATAGCACACCCCAAACAGTCAGTCAGATCACTATGTTCGACTGATTTATTATAACAATAGTTTTTTTCATAAATATATAAGATCTGGTTCCTTGTTTTAGATGGATATCCAAACCTTCGACACTGAGCACCGAGGATGAGACATAAGTAATGGGATAACATGCATGGGCACGAATTATGCACCAAATTGAACACACAATTAACAAGGTGCATAAACCTAATCAATTTAAAATCTGTATTTATATATTTCTATCAGGTTTTCTTGTAATTAATTATATGGTATAAATTTGTAAAGAATTTGAATAGAAATCGCGCATATCATAATAAAGATATGAGAATTGATAAAATAAGTTGTGTCGCAGGGTAAACTGTATTCATTTTTATTTACACAACATTTACAATGAACAATAATTGTTGTTTTGAAAAGGTTTGATTTGTTTATAAATATTCAATCTTTTTCATTTGTCATTTACAATAATATAGATTTTATCGTAATATTTCATGCACAGAAAATTTTACAGCGAAACACTAAAAACTTAAATTTTCAGTTATAAAATTAAAATTTTATAATCTGTATAGCTATTGTAGAGCTGTTTTACTTTTTAAAAATAAGTATAAAAATTGAAATTAGAAAAAACTATATGACAATAGCCTTCTTTGATATCCGATACCGTGAAGTTTTTCCAAAGGGTAATAATAGTTATGGTGTATAAATTAAGCTATATTCTTTAGTAAAAAAAACTTTTTTTAAGCAACAATATCATAATTGATTCTAATGATCATTTTGTTATGTAAAATTTATGATAAGCAGGTGTGAAAGGTCTCATACGTTGACAAACACAAGCAGGGTATAACCAGTACAGATTCTGTAGTTCTGATAAATGGAATAAATTTAATGGATTATGCCCGATAGATTTTTACTTTCATCAACAGTAAATTTCAACACCTTAATTGCCAAACCTTTGCACTTGCAAAAGTTAAAGAGTCCAAATGCAAATATGTCTTCTTTAGGATTCATTTTCTCGATCATTTGGGTGCCTATTTCCTTTCCATTGTTCTGCGATAAACCTGTATTTAAATATTCGTGTTTCCCGGATTATTTGAGAACCAGGGGGCTTATTTTCGAAGCTATCCTAAGAATTGTCCTAAGATATATCTTAGGATAAGCTTAGGATAATCTTAGGACTATCTTATGTCGTATCGAAGCTCTCTTAGGAAAATCTTAGCTAAGATGTCCTAACTATATCCTAAGTTTAGTAAAATACACATTACGCGGCGCTACATTACTAAAATAATAAGACACAAATAAAATCAAATGATTTAAATTAAAATTATTTTATTTAAAATAAAACTATAAATATTACCACATAATGTGTCAAAATGACCATATGCAGAAGTTAAATGCGTGCAATATAGACAGGTTAATAATAATTAAAAGTGAAATAAAATGATTTTAAATAAATAATTTTATTCAAAATTTAACAGTTGATATAAATGTTGCAAAAATTGTCATTTGCAGAAATTAAATCATGCAATATCGTCAGTTATTTTCATTATATGTGTATTTATTTTTCAATTGAATACGAAGGTGAGTAAAATTGAAAGTGTCAAAATAACCAGTTCAAAGTTTAAGAGCGTGCAAATAACTACCCATAAGGATACACATACAGTGTGTATTCCGAATCTATATCACGTTGTAACGCAAATATGAGCAGGAAAAGGAACCCAAATTTTACTGAATTTGAACTCCAAATTCTTCTAGATGAAGTTGAGAAACAAGTGTATACTGTTCAGTAAACTTTCAAACGTTGCCACGGCCAGCTCTAAAAGTAAAGTTTGGGAGGGAATATGTAAAAAAATATATTTGTTTACAAATTAGGATATCATACGTTTATTCTTAACTTAAGATATTCCTAAGATCATCTTAAGTCAACTAAATTGACATCCTAAATTTAGGATAATTTTAAGAAAAATCCTAACTTGAGACATAATCGAAAATAGCAGTTAGGACTAAGATATGTCTTAGGATGGTCCTAAGATATGTCTTAGTCCTAAGATAGCTTCGAAAATAAGGCCCCAGCATCTTATTCATACTCTTATTAACTAATTAGTTGTGTATTTATTTTTATATTATGTTTGTACACTGCCTATCATATATGAAAGTGGTTTAACAGGTATCACATGTAAATTTATAGATTTGTCCTTGGTTTGCTCAATAACGTTGGTACTTAAAATTTATCTATATCCATTAAAACATTAAACAAAGTTTTATACTATTAAAAAATGTATTTCTATAACTAATATTTTGTTCTTAAGTTTTTACAAAATATTAATATAGATATATCAACGTATTTATTTATTTTTTCTCTTTTTTTTCTTATTTACAAAGATATTATTTTGTTTATTTTTCTCAATGATAATATTTACTTTTAGTTATAATAGGAAGTGATTGTTGGTTATGTCTATTAATATTCAATCTATTTCACTTTTTAAAAATGACAGACATTTGATGTTATCTGTAATTCTCATGTAACACACAGATGTAAAATGTCACCAAGGCGTAAATATTTCAATTATAATCTAAATTTATTTCAAAATAATGTTATATTTTGGAAGTGCAGCAAAATTATATAACAATTTAATTACATATTTTCATTTGAGTAAAATTAAAAGAAATTTTACACTCAATATTATTTTATTTATTTTTCAGTACATAAATAAATTAATTAATTAATAATCAAATAAACAGATATAAAAAAGAAGAAAAAATTAAGTAACTATTTTTTTTTCAAGTTCACGCCACAGAACTAAAATAATGTTATTTAACATTAAAATATTACATCTATCCATCTTTTTCAACTGAGAAGAAATATTTTTAATTTGATTCATACAAAATACATTTATGATATATTATCGGAACCGTTAGAACAGATCTTGATCAAAGCGCCGAGGGTCGGCCGAGTTAACTATATTACCGTTAACAGTTAATTAATGATCTTGACGTTTTTCCATGTTAATCACGAGGCATTAAATAACATGGTGCTACCCTAAACACTTCCTCCGAACATGTTAAAGTTAATTTGACAAATTATTCCGACTTGGATGTTGTATTATTACTTCAACACGTCTGGTTTCAAAGATTTTTTTCCGCCATTCTTCAAGGGAATATTTACAACAAACATATACGTGAAAATGATTAATAATTCTTTACTGTCTTACTCAGCATATCTAGCGTAAAATTGCAGCACAAAGGTTTTCACTGAATGTGTTCTTTCATAAAAAATTCGTTTCAGATATATATATTTTAAACAACCATGTAAAATTATTAACTTTTTATTTAACAACTACATTACAATATATTTTTTTAAATATTTGATTATTCGGATGAACATAACTGCCGAAATATGGCATATATTTTTGTAAAATTTGATTACTCAGATTCAGATTTTTTAGATTTTATTAGAACACTTAGGCAGCTAACGCTGCAACAAGAGGCAAGCAATTTCTACAGTTACAACATATGGCGAACAAAGATAGGGTGGTTATTCAATAACGAAATGTGTTTCACCTAACTGCCGAAATATGGCATATATGTTTTGTGTGAAACTTGGTTATTGAAATGAAGAAATGTGTTTTTCCTCAATTTCCGAAAATATCGAAATTTAAGATAATTTTATATTTAGCTTATAATTCAAAATATACATCTATAATAAAAAAATCTTTGTTGTAAGTATATGCCATCACCGACCCTTGCATGGGCGTTTTTTAACGTATCAGTTGATGTTTCATTTGTCCAGTTTAAATTCGGACGTCTAATAAACCTACACTATAATTTTTTATGTAAATGAAATAACACTTGAATAATGCATAAACAAATTGTATGAAATGTTCGGAAGATGACCAATTTCAAAATATGTCGGATGAACAAAAACTGGTCCACTTGCTTCTTAATTCAACGAATTCTAAACATGATAGAATGGTTGGCTTCTATTTAAAACAGTTATTAGAACTGAGGGCAGAAGTCTCATAACTCCTTAATATGTTATAGTAAATAATCTTGTATTCTAGTCTATATGTATTTTCTGTATTCATTTTGTCACAAAATGTTTACTATGTTTCATGACAATAAAGTTAGTATACGAACCAAACAATGTTTTATTTTGCATTCTAAAACACGCAGTATCACGAAATAATAGATTCCCATAAGATTCCCAAGAATTAAGTGTCAACCCTTATAACTTCCCTACTGTAAATCTTTCACACCAACATTTAATCACCGTTATGACAATCAGAGGAACATTAACTTAACACAGTATCACAATCCTAATCATTAAGGTCTGGTATATGTAAACCCTAAGGATACTGTTAATTTTAATTTAAACATTAAGATTCTGGCAATTTACAAACCAACTCATCGTTTTTATCATTTGTGAATTTCACGGGTTTTTAAATTGCCGGATTCTAATCATGCTTCCCTCTGGGAAGTTTCCGTTACTTATCATATTATGAGATACTTGAGAAATACTTTAACGCGTCATAAAGTCGTCAGTTTCAGAATTGAAATAATTGTATTCCAATATGAATTTCTTTATTTTCTCGTAAAACTATACATTCTGTTTGTCTATCTATCTTTCTGACACTATATCATAACTTTGTTTACTGTTTCCAACACTAAATAATCTTAGTTTCACAGAATTATCAATATTTTCCTCATTGTGAAAAATTAGGATTTTACTGGTGTAGTTTACTTACAATGTTGAATTCTTTGCCTTGCAATTATATATAAACCATTTAAATTGAACGCATTACATTTTTATACATTCCGTGAAACATTTCAACTGCAAACTTAAAATGAGAATACAAATTCAAATTCAAACTTTTATTGTCTTAAAATCACAAAATGATTTGTGCAAAAACAAATACAAGAAACACATTTTTGGACCAGTGTTACTGGAAATGTGAATAGCTACACAATTTAACAATAAAAAGGCTTATCAAACTCTGTCATCAAACAAACACGTGGATTTTCTTATCTCCTTTAGAACTGAGGATACGGGATACCTACGTTGTCCTTATTCTAGTTTATTTATTGTCATAAATATGGCTAATAAAAATAAATCTAATAAAAGCAAAACAGTTATTTAACAACAAAAATACTCTACTCCAGCTTCAAATGCCAACCAACAAAACCCTCGGCAAAAGGTTCAATTTTATATGAAATATTGTTTGCTTTTAAAATAATTTGTTCTAATTGTTTGCACTTGTAGGAGGATATAAAAGGTGATTAATTTTCGTTAATTGATTATTATCTGTAAATACATGCACTCTATAGATATATTATTTAACAAAAATTTTAAAAAAATATTCACAAATAAAATGTACTTTTAAAGTTGTATATTTATGATAAATTTGGCAATGTAATCTCTTTATATTAAAAACAAAAAAATCGGTTTATTATTCAATCTGTTATCATAAAATGATTAATGATAATTTCTGTTTTTTGGGTTTTTTTTGTTTCAATGACTTAATCTCCCTGAGTTATGAAATTGTAGCATAAAAGATGAATTTGAAAAGGTTTGAGGTTTAACACCATTTATTGACCTGTCATTAAAAAACAGAACATCGAAATTATATTTTGGGCGATTATCATTATGGCAAATTAGGTTTTCAATACTGAAATTAATGCATTTTCTTTAAGAACAATCGTGGTGTAGTATGATTTATGTAATTTTCCGATATAAAATCAATTTATATTAAATAAACCCATGAAATGTATTGCCCTAATATCATAAGAAAATGCCAATAAGTTGAACAATAATGATCATGATTATTGAAAACTATTTGATTAATATGACATGGGTTTATTTTCACACATTATTGTAAATATCATTAATCATCATGATCTGTATCGTTAAAATGAACAACCGATTGCCCCGCCCATTTCGGTTGAACGAATTTTCTGATTGGATAGAAGGATGTACATTTCGCAGTTTTAAGCTCCTCCCACTTTTGGGATGAAGAAATAAGAAGAACAAGACAGAAAAATCTTTATCTGTTTGTTGACTTTTAACTAACAACTTTGAAATTGTATATAAATATTTCCAATCATGGATAACATGGAAAATGTTCAAATTAAAACGGAAGTTTTAAGCGACGCAGAGGATGAGCAAGTTGATATAATGGAAACAGATGAAAGCTCCAGAGATGTACCAAATGAGAATCAGGAAATAACTTTTACGAACTTTTCAATAGAAGCAATCCTAAGACCGAATTTTGGAATGAAATCAAAACACGTCGAAAGGAAATCGGCATTCACAGAAATTACGCGACAGAAACATCCCATTCAGGCGACAAGTCCAAGTGGTTCAGAAAAATCCTACAAATCCTCCGGATCATCTTCAACAAGTCCAGCAGTATCACCAGGATCAGAATCTAGATCGATGTTGTTTCCTGCTTGGGTTTATTGTACCCGGTATTCTGACAGACCATCATCGGGTATGTATATTACATTTATGTTAAATTTCGCATAAAAATGAAGAAAAAATCAAATATTTAAGTTTTCTGTCATATTTACATTTAACTAGAGCTTTTCAAAATTCCTATGCAATTTTACACCCATGTTTTATTAAATACTTGGTTTTATGCATCTTTTCTGGAACAATTTAAAGATTCGATGGGAAGCAAAAGCATATACTTGTTTTACATAAAAGATTTTTTCCCATAGTTACTGAAATGTAAAATTATTTTTAAAAAATCAGAAGCGTTACAGTATTTCTTTTAAAATAGTTCTGTAGAAAGATTTTTTGCATTAATCAAAAAGAAAATAAAACATGAAACACTTTACTTTCCAAATTTACATTAAAAATGAAGCATGAACTTGCATATAAATAAATAAATAAATAAAAATATGTAGAAGTTAAGCAAACATTTTAAAATGTTTTCGGTCGGCAAAGTACTCAAAAGTATAATTCCATATGAATGTTTTGTTTTCAATCGCCCATAAAATTAAAACGTTCTGCACACACAGCGTGAATAAAACAACAAAAATTGGCATGCATTTCAAATTTGTTTTATGTGATTTAGTACCGCAAAAGCACATTAAGGAACATTTTTTTGGCAGTTTTTTTTAATCATTTTAAAAATTTTAAAATCTTTGGTCAGATTAGGAAAATAAAATATTCTGAAAAATACCATTAAAATCTAGAATAATATGAAAAAAAAAACACATAAAAGATTGAAACACAATCTGTAACAACCAGTGTAACTGTTTAAATCATTTTATGAGGACGAACAAATTTCTGATTAAAACTGACTACTCAAATTTGAAATTCAATTTGGGAATAGTATAATTAAAAGTATTAAATAAAATAAAATGCAAAAACAATTCGCAGTAGATAGACTTATCGCACCATTTAACTCTCGACAAATGTCGACACAAACCACGTGGGGTGTCATATCTGAAAAACGATTAGGTGCCAAGGAACACTCGAAACTTTTCAGAAACAGGAGCACTTGAAGATGAAATTAAATATTGACAAATCACCTAATTAAATAGATATTATTGTTATATTTGAGTGTTTTGCTATACTGAACAATAAATGTTCCAGGAAGTTTCCTCATATGCCATAAACATATGAAGATAATAAAACTATAGTATCTAATTAGAAATATAATTATATTTACATATATTAATATAGATAAGTTTTTGCTCTTTAAATAGAAATCATTTAACAGTTATGATATTTAATTGTGGAATTAAAAAATTAAGTCAGGGATCCTGGATCGTGATATTTTTTATTTTAAAATCCACAAGCCTAGACTTATGTAATATTGCGTTCTTTCGCTTTCCAAGGTGTTAAATTCACAAAAATCAGACTTGAGTTTATATTTTAAATTCTTTTCTTAAATATATACAATTACGATATAGAAATAAATTTCGAACTGCACAAACGATCTATCAGATTATGGTGAATTTTAATAAAACAAGAATACCAAAGAACCGAAGGTATATTGGATCATTATTGTCATTTTATTATGTTATTCATGACACACATAGTCATTTAAAAAATGGCTCGTTGTCGTTATAAGAATAATGATAAAAGTGTCATCTTATATTTTTAAATGTTTTGAATTTTTAGGGTTGAAAAATGTACCTTCCCAAAATGTAAACGTTAAAATTTTATTTTATAAGAAAATGTCTCTGTTTTAATGTCCCGTGCAATTACATAACTCTTGACACGTACATTAATCTGTGATAATGAAAATGTGGTCTGACTAATGACCCAAAGGGAATTATCTTTCACACTATATCATCAATACACAATGGGTTCAGGACCAAAACTGTCAATTTAAACACCATTATAGACCAAACTATTTGCTCCCGTAAAGGACCATTAACTCTTTGTAGAAATAAATAACAGATAATGATTATATGAACAGAGGCTTACAATGACGAGACGAGGTCCCTATGTCACCATTAATACACAACGGGAAATGGCTAAATACGAAAGGCGACAAATGGGCAGAAAGTTCATTTCGATGTACAAAATGAAACTAAACGTGTTATTATAATGGACTGAAAAGCAGTTAATAAAGTAACAATACTATTTTCTCCACAGGGAAGCCAACCTAGAAAATAAAAAATTAAATAAGTTAAAATTAAATAAATGAACAAATAATTAACTAAATAATAATAGTAATATTAATAGAATAAGTCAGAGGAACATATGTGTATAAACTTGATTGGTGTTATGGAGATGGTCTGACAAAAGATACACGATGTAACGAGGACTAACAAAGGAATATATATATATTCTGTTTTCATTCAATCTCATACCACATCCATATCGTGTTATAATGAAAACTAAGTAAAATACAGACAGAATATTTAAAATAAATTCATTAGCTTTGGTGAAATAAAGAACTGTAAAACATGTTTGTTTCAATCTGTGTTTCATTTCTCACAGCTAATATAAATCTAACATTTATTACTCTTTCAGGACCACGCTCTCGAAAAATAAAGAAAAGTAAAAAAGTAGACGAAAAAAGACCAAGAACTGCATTCACTAGTGAACAGCTTGCCCGTTTGAAGAAAGAATTCGAGTCCAATAGATATTTAACAGAAGACAGACGACAGAGCCTTGCACTTGAGCTGAAGTTATCAGACGGACAAATCAAAATCTGGTTCCAAAATAAGCGCGCCAAAATTAAGAAATCTTCTGGCGATAATAACGTTCTGGCAATGCACTTGATGTCACAGGGACTATACAATCATTCAACCATAACGGTAAGGGATGATGAAAAATGACATTCTGTTAACACTGTGTATAGAAAGGGGAAGTAATTGCGTTATCGGGAAGATTCAAATAGTTTTGATATCTAGTCTGTATACATGTGTTAGAGTTACCAGTCGTGAAAGGATGTATTTTGTCTCCAAGAATGACAGGAAACCAGGACGGACCAGTTACAGCACAGTACGATTGTTGGAACTCCGATGGGATTTCGGGAGGTGGAAATAAGGTAGATATTGATTAAAGTTTTGTATTAAATTGATATAGATAAATAAATTACAAAATTTAATAAGTTTGCTCAGTTGTCTAAATGGTTAATTTATATATATTCGTGTTAAAATTCACTCATTTTTCGTAGGATTTTCTGTGCTGAAAGTAAATATTTTCATAAATTTGGATTTATATTAATGTTATTTGTAATATTATTCTGCATACTTCCATCAAAATGAAGAAAAATATAAAACGCACAACCATCAATCAAAGAAGCTTAAAGATGGAGAACATACAAAGCATAATATCAAGCTGTATATGTGGCAATAATTGGTTCCTCTATATATGCAATCTAAAATGTATAAGGAATTTTTTTTTATTTAAAAAACAATTCATGTACGCATAAAGTTATTTTACCTCATTGATCTGTATCAATTTAATACTAAATTTGTCGGAAAGCGGTAAAATTTTGTGGCAATTTTTATTTACACTTTCTCGTAATGAATTTTCACGTTCTATCTTATAATGACAATGTTTTATAATAAAAAAATTGAATTACAAAATTTAATAATTTAATCTTTATTTTTTCAGATGTGATTTCACATAAAAACATAGAAAGACTAATTCCGCCAAGAAGAAGTTTCTACAACTTGTACTCTGCTTGCTGGACTGTTCATATTTGTAAACATGAATGTTAATTTATTGAACGTTAATTAATAACTATCTGTGATATGTATATAAAAATGTTATGAATGTGTATATTTATGGAAAGGATAATAAAATAATATAAACCAATATGTTTGGATTTTTTTGAATGCTTAACTAGATAAATAGAAAGGTTGAATAGAATAAAGAATGGAAACGGGGAATGTGTCAAAGATAACAGCTCAAGGCTACCAATGGTTCTTTAACGCAGCGAGAAAATCCCGCACCCGGAGGCGGGCTTCAGCTGGCCCCTAAACAATACTAGTTCAGCAAAATGGACGGCACACTAAACTCCAAAAACATAAAAATGAACTAAAATCCAAAACACCACACAAGACTTACAAAGGCTAGAGGTTCCTGACTTGGGACAGGCGCATAAATGCGGCGGGGTTCATAAAGCTTATTAAAAGCATCATAATCCTAAAAAAATATATAAAACTTTTTGTCATTTTAACTTTAGTCATTCACTGTCCATTCGACAACTCACCACATCCCTTTATTAGCTCACCAGGACTAGATGCCATGTGAACTTATGTCGTCACTTTGCGTGCATCGTCCTTCGTCAATCGCCCGTAAACTGTTCACATTTGGATCTTCTTCTCTGAAATTATTTAGCAGGTTGTAACCAAACTCGGTAGGAATTATGTATGGAAGGACCTCTACAAACTGTCCACCTTTGGATATGGTTGGATGAACATGGCTACCAGTGGCCATCTTTGATTTTGATTGGCCAATTTTCAAAAATCTTCTCCATTGAAACTAAATTATGAAATGTTTTGAATTTTTCCTGACTGTTGACAGAAACACCTTTTACAAACGATCCAATTTGGTTGATATCCACCCGCTCGTCTGATGGAAACCATATGGGAAATGTCTATTTTTCATTTGCATAGGAAGAAATAGGCAGGTTGTAACGGATGCTGGGAGGAAACTCATATGGAAGGACAGTTGCAAATGATCTACCCTTTTTTTGGTCAAAGGTAAAACACCAAGGTCACTTTAACATTCTGCGTTTTTTGTCAGCCTTGTGGATACAATAGAGGTTATATTTTCCAGTAGGCTAATAGAAGCCAGCTAAGCGATAGAATCTCATATGAGTCTCTAGTATTTCTTCATTACTGTAGCCAAAATAGTCTTATTTAGTAAAAAACTTAGAAAAAGCGGAAAGTACGTATAGGCAAAAGATTGAACATCTTTTTATAAAGGAAATCATTATCCATTTAAAACCATGGTTAGTTTGTTGGGGTAATCAAGCATTTCTTCAGAAAAGAAAATAATGGAAAGCGACAAAGGAAAAGGTTAAGCAAAGTAAAACATCTCAGATTTTTGAGTGTTGGTGTATTGGAACAGTTGGCTATCCAATTTGCTGTTATGTGTATTAAAAACCTGTATTTACTCCATTATCTGGAACACTACAAACGATTAAACGCTTCTTTCAAGATTACCTGGTCACTGCAGAGTGTCTGAAGGGCCTCAGTCTATCATAGATTTTGTTTTTGTCTTTTGTTGTTAGTTTCTTCTAGAGGGCAGCTGACGGAATGCCGTTAATTGATTGCATGGTACGTAAAACTGTTCTATTATTTCTGTTTTATTATGAAGATGGGTATATATATATTTATTCACTAGATTTGTCAAATTTTGGTAAGTTTGGGTAACATGCATTTCACACACACCATTTATTGAGACACGGCTGATAAATACATAACAGAGTGAATGTTAAATCGATTAACAGTATAGCAAACGGTAACAGCTTGTTGGAAAACTAAATTGTTCAATATATCTTCCTTTCAGGAGCATCTGATGTCACTGACTAAGCTTGCATTACAAGTGCTTTTGTATTGTTTAGATAAAGACAGGTTTGAAAAAATTCGAAGTGCCACCCGACAATCATGAATCTAGAGAAAAGACAAAACCGAAATGGGAAAATTCAAGGACAACAAAACAAAAAAAAAAAAAAAACAAAAAAAAAAAAAACAAACAAAAGCAAAATCACAACACAAAAAATCCAAATACATATATACATAACAAACCGCGGGTGAACCTAGGCGGCCCGGATGGGTAATCAGTTTCTGCCTCTTATAAGAATTTTATTGATTCTTTAAATTTACTGGTACAAAAATCTTAAATAGATTTTGTAATACTAAGGAGTATATCTCCCGTGCCTGATTCTGTCCTTGGATGGTTTTGGCTTTACCTTTTTGGTCGTTTTGGCATTTTTGAATTTGCTTCGACTTTTTGGATTGTTGTTTCAGTTTCAATATTTTAGGCCTTGAGAACAACTGATGAGTGGTAAATGGACAAAATGTGAACCTCCTGTGTAGTAATATTGGTATCAAAGAATTTACCATTCTATTCAATGGATTTGTCTATAAGGATTTAGATGTTGATCTTATCAATTCCACAATTATCTTCTATTTCGTTTTTCTTTTGATCATATATCTGCCCGGACATATCAATTATATAGCTTTGAAT
This sequence comes from Mytilisepta virgata, assembly GCA_028015205.1. Lineage (NCBI taxonomy): Eukaryota > Metazoa > Mollusca > Bivalvia > Mytilida > Mytilidae > Mytilisepta > Mytilisepta virgata. The sequence continues at coordinate 5,684,062 of CM051510.1, forward strand.
GCATTTTAAAAGCAACACGTACACATACGCATTGTAAAAACAGAAAATGAGTCGGATACAAATGGACTTGATAATTGCGATAAAAAATTACTACTTAATTTCAAGCTATAAGATTACTCCAAAATTAAAAGAATTCAATTAAAATTGTATTTACTGTTTGTACATTTCGAAACCACAAACAAAATTTAATGGAACTACAGAAATGCTGCTTAAGGAGGCAACCATTTGATTTTTATGGGCGGCTAGGATCAAATGTTTGATCCTGCCAATTTTTTTCGTCGAAATTTTGGTCCTGGAATTTTTTTTGGCCGCTATTGCGGCATTAATTTTTTATTTTCATTTAAACCAAAAAATTTTCTGATTGAAACAGACATGTCCTGCATTTTTTTTTCACTCCCAAAGTGATCCTGTTTTTATTTTGCCAAAACGTCTGGTCCTTCCTTTTTATTTCAAATTTGTTCCTAATCCCTTCCCCCCCATAAAAATCAAATGGTTGCTCCCTAACGGCAAATCTTAATATGTATTTTTTCTTCTTCTCCTACTACTATAGTAAAATGTCCTTGTATGCGACCGACCTTTGATTAACCAATCATAGAACACGTAACATCTTATAAAAACAATAAAGTTCTCGTACCGTAATCTACATGTCGTTAAACAAACAAATCTGCAACAGAAAAAAGTTATCTAGAACAAATAATAGATAATCTTCTCCTTAAAACATGAAAAACAAACGTAAGATTGAGAGATAAATGTTTATCAAAATATGATATCACTTGTACTAAACATTCTTGCAGGCATGTTCATAAAAAAAAACAGCTAGGACCTATTTGTCAGAAATTATATTAGTGAAAAGTTTATAAAGAAAACCTTCAGAAGACAGGAGGACCAACCTTGCACAGATGGGGCCGATTAAAAAAAAATAAATATACAGATAAAAAATAAAGACAAAAGTAATAAATTTTATGATAATATAATATATGATTTTTACGATCATAATGCCTAAATTGTCATGCAATGCATGTAATGCATGTATAATAAAGTTCTATGACGTCAGCAGCCCATGTGCTCCAGTCATGAACATTACACAACGGTTTACGTTTAAAAATTGAACCCGATTATTTTTAACATGTTCTCGAGTCAGGAAAGGGACAATAACGCTGGAAAGAAAATTAGCGTTTAGCAAATATAAGATTCAATATCTTATTACTAGCTGTCTCATAACATACGAATCTAATAAGAAATATATGTATAAAAGATAACAAGATGTTGTGTATGTGCCAGTCCTAAAAGTTTTATGTGGCCAAAAACAAGATATGTGTATATACAAATAGCAGAAAAAGACTATTGACATTAATAAATAAATATGTAATCCAAACAGCACCAATATCAATATGTTACAGTAATACAATGCAAAACATGCAAATTTAATTCATCGTTCCTTAAATTTCTTATTTTGTTCAGATAAAATCTCATAGTTTTCTTTCCCACAGCAATCAATATTGAATAACGCAAACATGAAGTCATGGAAGGAAAGGGGGGAAAGGGGGGGGGGGGGGTATTTCGTTTACGTTAAAGCTAGAGATTTTATTTCACCAAATACAATGTTTGCTGGTAGAACACGAGATGCGCACGGTGGTCAAGAGGGAAGTACGAAAACGATTTTTCAAAATGCCTCATTGTATATAAAATCATTTGAAATTAATAAACTCTTTGATACAAATTTTGATGTGCACATTTAGTCGATTTATGACTCGTCAGTTGTGATCAAGGCTTAAAATGTTGAAAAACAGAACATAGTCGAAGAAGATGAAAAATGCCAAAATAACAAAACAGGTAAAGCCAAAACCATCAAAGGACAGAGCTATGCACGAGTTACTCCTTAGTTTTCACAACATTTAGCATTTTTGTAACAGTGAATTTAAAGTATTAATTTCAGACTGGTATCGAAATACTAGTAACTGTAATGATACTCCCAGAGACGTGGGTCCACCACCACCAATGCTGACTTGGTGGTTTTAATAAATTATATGATACCAATTTTGATGCACAAGAAGTCGATTTATAACTAAAATTAGTTAAGACAAGAGATGAGAAAAAAGAACAGGGAAATATGTGCAATATGTGCCTAATAAATGAAAATACACATGTATTACTGATTTAACATGGCGAATTGATAATTCAGAAATAGTCTCGAGACCTGTAATAAAATGTATCACAAAATACCTAAATAAATTTGATACACTGTATGGCCATTTCGTTGACTGACAACTCATCAGCAGTGCTCGAGACCAAAATGTTGGAAACCCGGTTAAAGATATCTAACAGCAAGCAAACCATGATTTTTAAAACAGATATATCAGAGAATGTTTGGGTAGGTGTTGTTGAAATGTTTAAATACAACATTTTATTGGTCATATACAGAGCAAAAATATCATATTGATTATAGCTGCAATTTTGCGTGTTAAGAATTTCTCTTTAACAAAGTCTGATACGCACGTATAGGTTTTACCATGGAATCCCAAAGATAAAGTACACGAAGTATATTCACTGAACATAGAATCAGAAGCGCATGATTCTAATTTAAGATAAAGAACAACAATACAATCGTCTTTCTTTGCTTGACGGAACTTTTGATCCATGGATGTATTGGTTTTAATACAATTTCTGTCCTTACCCTGATTGGTTTTATGAAACCACAGCATAAAAAGGAAATACTTGTCAGTGTTCCAGCTAGCTTAACATAGAGGGGCGCAGCACCATGTCCCTTTGCCAAAGCACCCCTCTGCCCTCTACAAAAGGTTTAATATAAAATACAACAAATCACTTTTTTAATGCATATAAACAATACTGAATTAATTAAAACTGAATTAAAGAGTGCAGAGAAACTAGTAGAACTCTTAAGGATGCTCGCTAGTCATGTTTTGGTATTTTTGTCAGATTTTCGGAATCCTCGGGTTTTATCCATTTCTTAAACATGAAATTTTTGGCCCATGAACCCCCACTTTTTCTTTTATAATTCATTCATAAATACCTTAAAATGGTATTTGACAAAATTTTATGAAATCCTCTTTATTTTTTCATACATTTTTGAGAGACTGAAGTTGTAATGCAAAGCCAATGAAAAATCCAGAGAAAACCCATTTTCTGCAAATTTTCAAGGCCTTATAGCTCTAAAATGAGCACAAAAACCTATATTTTTTTCTCGCTTATTTGTTTACTATTCATATGTTCTCTCAAACTAAAACACCAATTTCAAATCCTAATTATTTCCTATTAGACCAGCGATCATCCTTAAAAGGGTATTCGATCAGTGAATAATTGATATTTATTAAAAGTTGACTTTATCCTGTTTGCCCTTTTCAGATTTGGAAACGCGTTAAAGTGCCCCTTATCCCCAATAAATGCCTCTCTGACTTGCAGATAAGCTATCCACCATGGAGGAGAGACAATATGAATTTATATGACTTTTAATGAGCCCATAATGTTAATCACTCATTTCCAATACAAAAACATAATACATAATGGGCTGGTATATATATAGCAGCACAAGTGATAAAAGTAAGCACGTGGTATTTAGTCTTTTTGGAATGTTCCAGAAATATATGCTTTTGAATTTTTTAAAATCAATATGATTTTGTGATAAACTCATTTAAGACTGAAAAAGCTGATTTAAGTGAAATGCATAAAATTGCTGATGTCTTATGAGAAACATGAAAAACGAATTTCCCATTTAAAGCAATGATAAAATACACTTTTCATTACACGTTTTATATAACCATTTTGAAACAATCAGAAGGTTTCCGAAAGATATATATATAGTCTATATAGTAGCGCGAAAATTTTCTCAGGCTTCAGAAAGGAATATTTTTTTAACTTCACCCATCAAAGACACAATTTATTTACGAGTCATGAAGGTGTATTAACATGAAATATATCAATTTTGTTACGGGTAATATAATTCACAGCGAAAAAAATGAATTATTGAATAATTGCTGTAAATAATTAATAATAAAACAATTTTCCACAGTAATCAGATCGGTTTGACAATAAAAAAAATCCATTTCGAATACATTTTATTTGGTTTTAAATGATGTTGTCAGAATGACAATGTGATTATATGCTTCGTGCATGAAAAATTTTATCGTAATGTGTTTTCAGTGGTTAAAAGTCATTGTTTACAACCAGGTGCTTTAATCTCAATTTCAAACTTCATGCAAACGTTTAATTGACCATGACAGAAATTCCCGGATGTTCATGATAACCTCGTTCCGGTATCATGAGTAAAACGACGTCAACTAAAAGATATCTTTTGTGGAATACATAAATTATATAGTAATAAAACAGTTTCAATATAGATGTATTGTGCTGGTTTCAAAATTTATTTTGATTATAATTTGATATCAGTCGTTTATGAAATGTAAACACATCAATTAACTTTTGCTCCCATAATAAAATCATGACCAGGCATTTTTACTTTCATCATGCAAAATGTGTACTTTAGCAATCATGGTAAGATACCAGTTAACAGGTATAGAGGAGGTAGTTTCTCTGTTAAGTTTAGAAATCTATTTTGTACAAGAAATAAGATTGTTCTGGGAAAGTCTGTAAATATTTAAAAATTGTAAACGAAAAAGTCAGTCCTCCTTGATAGTCATTGTATTATTTACTGTTCATACACGCACTTCCATTTATTTGTATAAATATGCTTTTCTATAAAGATGACAAATATAGCTAAGGAGCAATAAACAAAACGCAATCCATTAGACTGACAAACCCGGGAAGACAAATGAGCAACCTCAAGTGCAACAAATAATCACTGAAAACTATAAAAAAAAGAACAACACGAATTCCTATAAAAAAAAAGAGTAAGCAGTTGCTGCTCCGTATAACTGTGTAATATAGTTAATGAGAATAAAGTTCATTCAATATTGCCCTCGGTCACCATGACAAGTCGAATGTTGGTGGATTCTCGAACTGGTCGAGAATAATGCTGTTGAACGATTTCTACAGTAAATGGCGAAGAAGGGAAATTTAATGTTCGGACGCGTTATGATCGAACTTACAAGCCAAAGCCTGACAATCATAACAATAGCGTAAAATTTGTTTCCCAAAATTACCTACCAAAAATCCGTATCCTGTGGTTCAGTAGTTCAACTCTCCACCAGTTTAGATGAAGGGATTTGCTTTTATTTTGAGAGACAAATCATATTGATTTGGGTATCACATATCACTCCTCATGATAACGAAACGAGCGTAATTGATCCTAAACCAAGCTATATATTAGGAAAGAATGACTCAGATCAAACCCAGTGTAACATCTGAACAATGGAAACATAACTATCAACAATTTATTTAATTAGGATACAAATAATACGTCAACCATCATCGGCTTCAAGTCGACCATTATATGGCAACAAAATTGTTGAATGTTAACGTTATAAAGGGTGTAGTCCCGAGATTCCACTGGTGTCAAATAGGACGTCAGATAAAACTGTATATATATACTGAACTGAGAAATATGCTGATTTATGTCCGGAACTTTTCAACGTTTTACGACTAATAGTAGGCTGTACATTTTTCACACTTGACTTTTGTAATCATTTTTCTCATACAAATGTTTATAGTATTAAGTCAAGTCTCTTAATGACATGGGCAGCATGGCGTGTGTCCTGCAGGAAGCAGAGACTGCTTACTCCTCCGGAGCACCCGAGTCTACTACCGGTTTTTTGGTTGGGTCCATGTTGTTCATATGTTCTTAGTTTTTAAGTATAGTGTTTGTATTGTTTTGGTCTTGTCTTCGTTGTTCCCCGGAGTTTGTCAGTTGTTACGATTTTCCCCTCCTTCGAATATACCTTTGGTATTTCTGGACTCTACTTATTAAGAAGTAAATTAGTAAGAACTACTTTATATAGATCATGAATTGGGGTCGAATACTTTCAAACTGACCGGCAATCTCAAACTGACCGGTAATCTCAAATGTTTTTTAGATAAATGTTCATTTTAAACATACAAGAAGAGTAATTTGGCATTCGAAAAGACCACCATATTTACCACTTTATATACGAGAGTGCTCTAATGTCCTTCAACCTTAGTCTAGAAGAATCTTTTACAACTTTATATACGAGAGTGCTGTGATGTCTTCAAACCGAGTCGAGAAGAATCTCATTTACCACTTTATACACGAGAGTGCTCTGATGTCCTTCAACCTGAGTCGAGAAGAATCTCATTTACCACTTTATACACGAGAGTGCCCTGATGTCCTTCAATCTGAGTTAAGAATAATGTCATTTACCACTTTATATACGAGAGTGCCTTGATGTCCTACAACATGAGTCGAGAATAATATCATTTACCACTTTATATACGAAAGTGCTCTGATGTCCTTCAATCTGAGTCGAGAAGAATCTCATTTACCACTTTATACACGAGAGTGCTTTAATGTCGTACAAACTGAGTCGAGAAGACTGTAGATCGCGATGAACATATATAATAAATTGACTTTCGGTGAATAAAAAAATCTTGAAATCTGAGATAAAATTTGATCGGTAACGAACACCTCGTATCCTTTAGAATAAAAATCAGTTTGTAAAACCATAGTAAAATTTGGCAAGTTTTGTGAAGACTGGGGAATGTATGAATGATTGTAATTTCTCTAAGGATAATTATCATTCCTTAAACTTGTTAATTATATCTCAATCATCAATACACATGTTCAACAACTTACAAAAACATTTGGACTGTCAAAAACTAACTAAAACACAACACTTCTCCAAAGGCGCTGTCTTCACCTTACCGTTTGTCGATAAAGATCTCAGCTTTTTACGACACGCGCGCCAGTTTTTGGCACATGTTTTTGCAGTAAGTAATGTTCGGAAATCGACATCTTCTCTCATGAAGAAAGATATTATGATGTTTTAATTGGGAAATAAATTAGTTTCTCTCAATTAGACAGAGATTTCGCATATATGTGATACGTGTTAATGAAGACGGCCGTCTAGGTTGGGTAATTAACAAACCCTGTTACGAAAATTTCCCGAGGTTTTGACGTTCCAGCTATGTCTATTTCTGTTCGGTGATATTGACACGTTATGGGATGAGAAATGAACATTATGTAGTTTATTGAACGTGCCTTCTGATTGATGCGCAGTTGACCAATTTTCTTCATCAAGTAATTTTCCAATTAAGATATAGGCATAAGGGTTTGTGGTGAAACGTGTATTAAATATGTCACGTTTTATGAATATTTCACTGATTTATATCTATAATAATAAAAAAAGTTAATTGATTTTGCCAATTATGATAATTATAAAAAGATACGAAAATTCCTCTGCAAAAGTGATTAAGAAACTGTGCGGTTGAAGCAGAAAGCCAGTAACTCATATATTAGTCAGGTTGATTGAAGCGATGACCAAATCACTCTATTGATGATTTGCCATTTTAATATCTAGAAATGACTTCAATAGTTTTTCTTGTTTCGTCAGTTCATTTGAATTTGAGTTACACTTAAGTCTTGTTTAAGTGCTGACGTAAAAAGCTGAGTTCATTTAGAAGTTTTTATTAACCAGGCGCAGATCCCAGAATTTTATTAAAAAAGGTATTGCTAAACTTTATTTGCCAATATTTGATATATTTTGCATTATTTTACGGAAAAAAGGAGGATTTTTTTCCAGATCCAACCGGTTGCACACTTTTGATTCTGTCCATGCTAGCTGTTGATGTTTTATCATGCAGTTTTTATGCATGCGTACCTAGTATTTATTTTACTGAACCAATGTTTTGTACAGCCGTCGTGTGCGGTATCGTGGGTTAAACTTGCTAAAACATATAAAAACTTAGGCCAAATTAAAGTAAATGTGTCTTTCCAGTTGCTACCCAAGTGCATAAAGTTTTTTTTGTACTTATTTGTTTTGTTTTCTGCATTTGATCATAATTGAACAGTCTGAGATTCCTCTGAGGCCAAGCGGCATATTTAAGAATGATCTTTGACGTCACTATTCTAGAATATGCCGTTTGATATCAGAATAGGCCGGCTAAAGTCAGAGGAATCTCCCGCAACCCTATTCATTCTAAAACAGGCCGTTTGACGTCACACGGACTATAACATGATTAGAAATTAATTACCCTATAGATTTGTTTGTTTTGTTTGTTTTTGTCATGGCCGAATCCATCGGTGTTTTAGTAGCGAAGAAAATATACCAATGAAATCAACCGAGAAGAACTTCTGAAAAGCAGACATGTACTTTATCAAATTAAAAATATTGAAAACGTATATATCAAAAAATTAAATTAAAGGACCCCAAATAAGAAAATCAAAGTTTGCAAATTGAAGATTCTTTTGAATTTAACAAAACTATTTTCCGCTCCTAATAAGCGATCGATCATATTTAATTGAAATGACATCTTTGGATAATAAATTATGATTTGGATGAAGAATTTTGTTGAAAATTTAATCATACCTTAAAATAATTAATTATTCCCATATATTAGTATTTAATAATTTATACTTTGAAATATGACACGCCATTTGAGCAAAACTGTTTACAGATCGTTTTTGATGTGAAGAATTGATAGAAAAACACAAATAAAGAATTGGAAAATGCTAATAAAATGAGTATAAAAGTCAACCCGTTTAAATAATTTTGTCACATAATTATCTTTTTAGTGAAGTCTGTATTTAAATGAAATGTATTTTGAAATCAAATGACAGGTCAATTACATAAAAGAGAAATAAATTAAAATATTGTGTAAAGATAGTTTGATGGTAGATTGCGGAATTTTATCAGCGCCCATCCGTATTCAACAGAAAATTAGTGAGAGTATTAAATGGAGTATAACTCGTTGATAATGAAGATAACATATGTGATAGCACTATGTTCGATTTATTATGTCTTTCTGATGGTTTTTGTAAAAAAAATACTTAATATTTAGGAACTTATCATTTAATAGCTAATTTGTTTTTCCTTTTTTAAGTTTATTTCCAACATTCGATTTCTTAGTGACATGTCAACCCCAGTGTTCAGTAATATATTGCATCGTTTTTCTGTTTTCAGTTTTACTTTATGACACCCCAACAAAGTTTCTTCATATTATGAAAGAAATGAACGTAATATCACACAAGTATAGTAAAATAAAATCATGTGTCCATGTTTTATCGACCGCTACAGTATCTTCGTGGTTTGGGATTAAACGCATTTCGGGGAAAAACATCTTTTTTCAAATATGTTGTATCTTTTTGTTGAAAATACTCCTAATTCAATGGATCATCCTTCAATACAGGAAAAACGTTAGACTAAAAAGCTGGTTGTATCAACGAGTTGGTGTATAATATGGCTCCAATGCACATCCACCCTTTTGTATCATAAGTCTTGTCTTGTACAACGCTTAGATACTATAAAAGGATTTTTCTTAAAATTTCAGATATAATATATTTGTACAGTGACTTTTTCCTTTGATGATTTCAGCTATTTTATCCATAAGATAGAGAGAAAAAAATAAACATCACAACAAGATTTGTGCCATGCCCTTGGTAGTTGCACTGTAACATGCACCAAAAGGTTCCCACGAGGTTTGGAAAGTGTATTATTTAAAACTCAGATCTCTCGAAACATCCTTTTTTTACTTGGTTCACCTCTTTGACACAGCTTCCTGACATTGCACATTTCGGCAGAAGAGTACCGAAGCGACAGAACAGTGGGAAAAGTCCACACTTTTGAAGTCCAAGGCAAAGACCAAGTCAGCAGAATGGAACACAGCAAACAAACCCAACAAGGATACGTGTATAAATAAAAAAAATAAAAAACGTATTATAAACTAAACAAAACTGGAACAATACAGCAGAGAAACTAAATCACTAGCAATAAAAAACCGTAAAAACATGTCCTGCTGGGTAAATATGTTTTCACATGAAAACACTTAACAGAGACGTGTTTTTAGTTTTATCCTGCAGCTACGCCTTTAGCTGACCAATATAGCCCCCCCCCCCCCGATATTGTTTTCGATATTTGGTTATTATCCAATATAGTCTCTTACTACACTTCAGTATTTTTTTCCTATAGTAGATCAAGTGTAACATTTCTACTGATTCATCCAAAAGTCCTTGTTTGTTCTATTTCACCGGTCATCAGTTTATACATCGAATTTTAGGGGGTGGGGGCTAGGATCAAATGCTTGACCCTGGCTATTTTTGTTTTGTCGAAATATTGCTCCTGGATTTTTTTTGGCCGCCATTCATTTAAACCCAAATTCATACAAACCTATGGTGTTCCTTTCTTTTTATTTTGGCAAAATCCTTGCCCTGCCTTTTTATTTCAAATTTGATCCTAGCCCCTAACCACCCCGCCCCCTCTTTTAAAAATCAAATGGTTGCTCCCATTACGACTAATCGAAGTCATACAAATGTTCATGAAACGGGACCCAGGTTCTAGCCGCGCAAAGCTTGAAAAAGAAAAAGGAAACAAAATCTATGCTGACAATCTATTGGATTAATGAGGCGAGTCATTATACAGAGTTCCTGGGATAAATATATGTTCAAATGTCTGTTTATTTGTAAAATGTTTTATGAATAAATTTGTTTTCTTGTCTAAAAGCTTATCAAAACACGCCAGAAAACCAGCTGGACGTTCGTATCTAGATATTGCAGAGCAATTTATGGCTTTTAAATGATATATTTATAAATTAGTTTTAATTTGTATGTTCGATTTATTTCTTTTTTTTTAATTTTAAATTTATTCTGATGTTCTTTCAGATATCGGAGTTCTTCTAATTTGAATTGAAAATTTTCTTTTAATCTAGCTTTGATCAAGTGTTCATTATTATACGAAATGTCATGAGTACTTTCCGAATAGATAGCAACTTTTGCCGATTGTATTACAAAAAAGAAAACGTAATTGAAATAAGTCTTTTTTTTAAATGAACAAATTAGTTCATAAGCACAGAGAAATATTCAATTAAGTTATGAATACATGAATATATAAAATTATGATTTAATTAAAAAATTGTCATCTAACAAACGGAAGATTGATAGATTTTGCATCACGTCATCAACTATAAAGCGTTTAGTGTTTAGTAGACGACGAACAAATTGATAAATATGTAAAATCTTCAAAAGTCGATTTTGTCATTAAATTTTCTTTACTTCAAACGATAATGATAAATAAACCTCGACATCAGCTGTGCAAAACGGCAGCATTGTTAACTGGCTTAGCTTTTAATTTGGTCATCAATATTCTACAGAATTATATATTTGACATAGTGCTTAAGGATGCTCGCTGGTCATGTTTTGGTCTTTTTGTCAGATTTTTGTAATCCTCCGGTTTTATCCATTTCTTACACATGAAATGTTTTGTCCATGAACCCCCACTTTTTTTTTATAATTCAATCATATATACCTTAAAATGGTATTTGACAAACTCTTATGAAATCCTTTTTATTTTTTCATACATTTTTGAGAGATTGAAGTTGCAATGCAAAGACAATGAAAAATCCAGAGAAAACCCATATCCTGCAAATTTTCTACCTTATAGCTCTAAAATGAGCACATGAACCTATAATTTTTTCTTGCTTTTTTGTTTACTATTCATATGTTCTCTCAAACTAAAACGCCTATTTCAAATCCTATTTATTTCTTATTAGACCAGCGATCATCCTTAACATACATTATAACAATATAGGAGTATAAGAGCCCAGTCTAGAGGAATTTACTATTAGATCGATGATTCAAGTCCAGTGGTCCAGTGTTTTGCAGACTTAGATCGATATGTACTGTTTCTTCGGTCTGGTCTGGTCTGGTCTAGTCTGGGTTTCATAAATATCTCAAATCTCAGGATTTCCTCAAACTACCTTAACCTCAAATTTTGATCAGATCACTTAAAATCCAAAATTAAAAAAAAAATCCAGACCGTGAAAAACCGACGCACTGGTAATGTAATTTCCCATGAAATCAGGGAGTGACATCAGGTGTTTCGGAAGGGTTAACATTCCTTGCTTTGAACTGCTATTTACACGTGAAGAGAACAGCCATTAATTTTATATAAAGGCAAGGGAGAAAAAAATAAAACAATTTAGGCTCATGACTGGAAAATTTGGAGAAGTAAAATTTCAGGATTTGATATAATCAATTCTCATTACATAATAATGAATTCTTCTTATGTGTTCGCGCAAAGAAAATTCAAGAATTCTGCGAAAAAAAAAAAAATACCAAAAAGCACTTACTCGCTAATCTATCACGCCTTAAAATCAAATGGTTGATCCTATAGTATTGCACGTTTTACCATTTTTAGAATTGATCTGACAAATTTGTTATTCAACGCCATTGGCTAAATAATTATTCTTAATTCAATTTTGGCCATATATTTGATAAGGTCAATAAGTCCGCCATGATGGATTTTTTTATCCCGGAAGTCCGGGTTTACTACAGTTACAAGCGTCTCCACCTTGTTGTAAATCACATAAAATGTCACATATATCTTTTGTTGTTGTTGATCTGGTAGATGTCGTTAATATCGTTGTTGTCTTTGGGGATGTTACCAACGTCGGCGCATGCGTTGTAGATAAAATCGTAAACAATGTTGATGGCACATGCGTTGTCTGTAAAGATTTTGAATTGATCGTTGTTGCATTTGTAGCAATGTTTGTTTGTGATTTTGTTGAAACGGTATCTGAAATCACTTTTAAAGTTTGAGACGTAGATGGTATATTTGTTGAGGTAACTGCTTTCGGACCTGAAACAACAAATATTACATTTGTACACGCAGTTTCTAAATTCGAAAGGCAGTTGTCAAAAGCATTTATATAATTATTATTAAAATTTAAATGTATTCAGGTATAAAAATATGTTTGAAATATCTTAAAAACTAAGGATATTTCTTTCGTACACAAGTATTTCCTTTCGATATTTTTGGAAGTAAAAACTGCCCTGCAACGTGTTGGATTATTTTTTCGACTTTCGACATTTTAGGTCATAGGGATATATTGTAAATCAAAATTGGTATTATATAAATAACACATTTCTAAGAGGGTGACGGAGTATATTGTAACCCCGAGAAAACAATGTCAACCGAGGAGAAGCCGAGGTTGACAATGTTTTCAGAGGGGTAACAATATACTCTGCCAGCCTCTTAGAAATTTGTTATTCATTTGATTATACTGAATGTCTTGAATTTTATGAGCGGGTGACGATATAAAAATTGTCACCCGCTTTTTCTTTTCCAGCAAGAAAAATACCACATTCTTGTAAACCAATGAAAATGCATTAAAAGTAGAGAAACGTACATTAAGTATATAATATAATTACCCCACCAAATATCTAAACCCTGTAAACAATATTTATCCCCAACACGAAATTATAATTTATTCGAGCAATCTGCGGCTTCCACCACCAATAAAAACGTCAGTCGCCATAGCCAAACTGTCACGGAACGAGCATAACACGCACTCATTATTATCCACGGAAATGTGAATCGTAAGTGCAGTTTTGACATACAACATTTCTTACAATGTACTCGATGAAATTATTTTCCTGTTTCTCATCTTTTCAGCAGGTGTTTTTGAGTCAAACTTATACACCCGAAAGGTACTAAAAAATAGTTGGTCTTGAAAAAGGCCAAGATAAAAATAAAATAACTTTTACGTACAATGACAAAAGTTCCAGCCTTCAGGGTGTTGTACCAAAGCACATCCCGTATCGCAAAGCCGTTTCGTAACTGTAGTTGATGTAGGAAGCGGCGCAATTGTCACGTGATTGTGTCCATGTGGTTTGTGCGTATGTGTAATATGAATGTGTGATTTTGCAGTTGTTGATTGTTGATGGTGATGCCCATGATGTGCATGGTAATGGTCATCCCTTGTCAGAATTGTTGCTGAAAATTGGATGAAAGACGTCATGAAACAGGTTTTAAAGATATTTCTAAAGTTAAGATATACATATATTGTATGAGAAAGCAAACGGAGGAAAATTCCAAGATGGCAACATCTTATTTCAGAATGGAAAGACCGAAAATAGATATCTAGGTTTCTGTCACCATAAAACCGGTTTATCCTCACCGTTGCCCAATTTCTGTTCCAACTCAGATTACCATAACCCTCAGTTATTTCTGTGTTGGAGCTTTGTTTCTTTTATGTTATTTTTGTCTGCGTGTATGGAATAGAGAATGGAAACGGGAAATGTGTCAGAGACAACAACCCAACCAAAGAGCAGAAAACAGCTCAATGCTACCAATGGATCTTCAACGCAGCCAGAAAATCCCGCACCCGGAGGCAGGCTTCAACTGGCCCCTAAACAATAATGTATACTAGTTCAACAAAATGGACGGCACACTAAACTCCGTAACATAAAAATGTACCAAAATTAAAAAAAAAAAAAAAAAAAAAACACAAGACTAACAAAAGCTAGAGGTTCCTGACTTGGGACAGGCGTAAAAACATGTTTTGTGAGATCTCAACCCTCCCCCTATACCTCTAGCCAATGTGGAATAAACAAACACACAGCGATACACACAGTAAAACTTAGTTCAAAAGATGTCCGAGTCCGATGTTAAAAAGGGTATAACGGAAGAAACTAAGCAAAATGACAATGATCAATATATATTAACAAAGGACTACTAGCCAGCTCTAGATCTCAATTAAACTGATCGAAAGATTATGTCTATATCATATAGAGAATCAGCGACAATCCCTCCCGTTAGCGGTTTAGTATCATGCCATCATAAATTATACGAGAAGAACATAACCCGTATCATGGTTTTAGAATAAATGTGTTCATTTCCGATGCAAAGACCCTATGAGTGAATCAATATTAATTAAAAAAGAATGCCATCTTTAATGACTTGACAACAGTATCGTAACTATATCCCTTGTGGATAAGGTTTAATTAGCTTTTCAGGTGAATGACGACATTTTTGTGCTTTGTATAGAATATTACCATAAAAGATGGGATGTGAAATACCTGAACATAAGATGTTTGCACGTTGATTTACATTTACGAATGAGGTGAGTTTATTCATTTGTATTTCACCGGTTATCTTTCCGGTTATCCAAATTATTATTTATGTAGTCGTCATCACACAATAAATACAATTTTGGCTTAGATATGTGAATGATCTGATGTATCTAAAAACGCAACGATTTGGCTATAATCTGGAAATCCTTTTTATTGGTTTTTTGTTTGTTTAGTTGGCGTTTAACGCCGTTTTCAGCATACTTGGCTATTTCGCGGCGGCAAGTTTTTATTGGCGGAGGAAGCCGGAGAGAGAACCACCGACCTTCGGTAGGAAAATTGGCAATCATTGTCAATTAAGATCGGAGTCGAACACAGGGGAGATTCGAACTCACAACCCCAGCGTTGACAGGCTAGTAATCATTAGTAGTCATGACGAACTACCTAGACTACTCGGCCACCGAGGCCCCCCTTTCTATTGATGGCTGAAGTCACATTATATCTACAGGTGAGCTGACTCACTAATATGGTTTGATAACTAAGGATCACAGTGCTTGCTTTACAAGTTGCAATTTATTGTCTAGTCATAAGTGTTGACGTTCGTTGTCTTTTCAACTGTTCATTTTTATTCATACTGTTTAATAATTTAAAATCATTGTAATTATTGTAATTAAATTAAAATTGTGATTCATATACCCATTCCTGAGCGCTGTTATTAGCAAACAGAGATAATCTTATTCTTATTCTATTCGGGAAGAACCACCGTTGCAGAAACGAACTCTAGCAATCCTTGTTTCAAGACTCTGACTACTCTTTAAAAACTTCAAACAGATTTGATTGCTTTTTTACTAGTTCGCGAAAATGAAGGATGAATGTTAGAATTTTTATTCTCTTTTGATTTGAGCATACTTTTTGGTGTATATAAATTTTAGAAAGGTAGTTTGACCGTTCAAATTCGAGTCGGTGAACAACAATTTCTTCTCCAATGTTTTTAATGACATATATCCAAAGAATATTCCTATTTCTCCCTATAAAATGTACTTTCATTAAATTTAATTACCCGTTTTCGCTGGGCAATCACAATGCACATTCCCTGTCAGTGGAGCAATGCTGAGCTTGCATCCCTCATTACAGTCGGAAGGAAGGAGAAAGGAACCAGTCACCGTGAAGAATCCAATTATGGCGACAGCATGTCGAAAGATGAACATTTTGGATCTGAAATTATAAGATGACCTTTAATTTTATGTTAGTTTTTACATATGTGATACAAATAGAATTGTTAATGTCAGGTGAAATGGTGTGGATAAAGGATTTTGTTTACTAATAAATATCAACAAAAGAATACCAATGCAACAAAATATTGGGAAAAGTCCAAAAATTCGAAGTTCAAAGAAAAGACAAAGTCAGGAAAATGGAACACAACAGAATACATGTATAGCTAAAAGAATAAAAGACGTATAATAGACTAGAGCAAGATAGCACAGAAACTAAGGCACTAGCAATGTAAACTTCCATAAATATCTTTATTTGATGATGAGACTTTAAGAACTATATCCGATAGAAATAACAACTCCAAAAACGTTATTAAAAACTGACAATTGCCACTCAGAAGCACCGAGCAAATAGTCTGCAGAAAATGTATGCACCGTCTTACATGGGACCTTATTGTTAAATGCTGAAATTATAACATATAAATAATATAAATTTGAATTTGATAGTATAGCATACCCCCACCCCCCCCCCCCCCACTCAATGTTCTTAAATGGAACTAAACTTCCAATAAAATTCCGGATTAATTCAGAATGAATATTACAAAAGTTCCATGTATAATACGAAATACGAAAGAACCATACCAAAACGCGTGATATCTTGAGATAAGCTGTCCGAAATCACGATTTTGTATAACCAATACTATCTCAGCGAACAACCATTTGAATTTTTACGGGAAGGGGAGGGGGATGAGGACAGATTTTGGGTAAATCTAGTCTTTATTGTTTTGCGAAAAAAGCAGGCTCCAAAAAATAAATAAATAAAAGCAGAACAAAATCTAAAGACACAAGGAAAATTGAAAGAGAGGGAGAGAGAGAGAAATACAGTATCCAAGAAAACTTTCTTGGACACCTGAAAGGCACCTATATTTTCATTTAATATATTTATGTTCGTACAATGTAAAGAAACTCTATAATCAGTTAGAATATCGGTAAATGAAAATTCTGGAATGAATATTCATTTAATTGTACAATAGTTCCCAGAAATATCGAAGTAATATGATACAGTGTAGAGACAATAGGAACACACACATTAGAAAAAAACCCAAAACAATGCGACTTCGCTAGAACAGCACAAAACGCACAAGCCATATGAATTTCTACAACAAACTGGCACATCAGAACAGAGACGAAATGAATTTAGACATCATTTTTACATGAACAATAAAAAAAATATTTAAAAAAAACACTCGCTTAACACTCCCTTATTTACATAACATTTGTTGATTCATTTCGTTTGATCGAAAAAATGCGTTCTGATTTTGCAGTTATTTGACTTACCAGTTCGTTATCCCGATATGTAATCCTGTATGATAAAAATAAACAACATATCGAATTTATATGAAATCTCTACAAATAATGATATCTAGGTTTGTCTAGTTTGTTGACAAACACTTCAAATGTTCAATTTTCTTTTCATCTTAATTTAGAAATACTTGATTTTATCACATTTTTGAAGATATATAGTACCTTTATGACGTGAAACCTGTACAACATGTCAGATAAGATGGCGGTGAACTGTCAGAGAACAAATTAAAGTTTTGTCTACGACTTATCTATGGGCATATTGACCCATATTAAATACAAATATTTATCTAACCTCAGATCCATGCCACTGTAATAGAGTACGGAATTGCATGCTTAGATCTACGTATCGAGTCCAAAAACGACGAACTATAAATATAATCTCAGCCTTATACTTGACAATCATGGATTTGGAAAATTTTAAATTGCGCATGTTATACTGTCTGTTGGAAATGTTAGAAGCTTGTTCTCTGAATGATTATCCTAAAATATATCGATATTAGACACTAAAATTTAAAAATCTTTTGAAAAATGACATCATCCCTTGCATAGATGTCGTTTACCATTAAGTTTGTTTCCGACCTTGGTCCCATTTCGCATTCATTCTTACGATTAGTCATAAGAGGTCCTCAAAGCGTTTGTTCTAGCGATGTCCTGAAACCAGTGTCAATCATAATCGTACGAATGTTTGAAACTTAGGACTTTACCTGTAACATGGGTAAACAGTTACCGTTGATCTTTGCAAATCTTTCGAATCGGTGCCAATTGTCAAAGTTTCGCATCTCTCTTAGATTGGAGCCATTCATCGTGTGGTTTTTTCGTGTTTCTAAATTTGGATCGAGTCGATATGGCCACCCTAGCCGTAAAATAATCAGAATAAACTCAATCCACAATGCAGGTAACTTGAGGTATTCACACTATTCACTAGTGTGGGTTAAGTTAATCCTTGTGTAAACATGATGTCGGTTAACTCACATCTCTATCAGTAAGAATTATTTCGGAGTTTTGACATCGGAGTCCGGTCAGTTTTGCAACCTTCTGCGTGAGATTGAAACTGTATATCGATTAAATCTTTTTTCTGAAACTGTACCATTTGTCTTAGTCTGACGTCAAACGACCTAGAATTGAATGGGGACGTGAACCGTCTGACGTCAGAGGAATCGCGGACTATCTTTGTCTCCGAGGTTGATCTCATTCGGCACTCCTCGGCAGATTATACTACTCTAGGGTGGGGAATCTGCCGAGGATTGACGATTAAGGTTGAACTGATTATGTAATGTATGACGCTGTTTTTGTTGTTATTAAAGTCAATAATATTTGCGGATAAATTCAAAAGATATTGTTGTACGTTTTATCTTTTGTCTAAAAGATTTTGTTATCATTATTGATCATACTGCTCCTTTTTAAAAGAATAATTACATAATCTGTCGATAACATATAGATCCTGTACTTTAGCAACTGAACTGACGTTGTAATAATAAATATGCATATTTAATTTTTATTGATCTACATGATATTAACTCGGTATTCGATTTGCCCTCGGAACATAGCCATAATTATGTTAGTCCGAAATTCATACGACGCCACACGGGCTGCATGTTTTGAGAACTGGCTGGGACCAAAGAACATCGGTGCGAAGTCAATATATACTGATTGCCGGCACTTATCCATTTTTCACGACTAAAGGATTCATTTTTATATGTCAATTCTATAACCATTTAAAAATGTTTATTTTGTATTTTGAAATGTCGCCTTGATAAACAATATGTTTTGACTAGGACTCTGTGTGAAAAAAAGACGTGCTTCACAATTCCCTTCATACATTCATACAAACTTTGGTCGCAAAGAACAGAATCTGTCCTGTGAAGAGAGGACTAAAATTTAGCACTGCTAGGTTTTACACGTTTTTGTTTATATCAATTAGATAGGAACATGTGTTGTATTTTCAGAGATGTTTACTAATTGTTCATTACACCCCTTTACTCTTTTTTCGTTTTTTTTTGGTCCGGTGAAATTGCATAACAACCCGCATTTATATAGCAAGATTATATTTCTAAATTCGCACTAAGAAAACCGTTAGTAAAAATAAAAAACAAAATCTTTAAATTGTATTGTTCTCTGAAGAACAATTAATTTCCAGCTGAGTCAGTAATCTTTTCATCGGGCGGAAAATGTTATCATTAAACTTCATAAACTTTTATTTAGCTTTAACTTTTATCGAATCTTTGCTATGATCTTAATTACACATAAATAAAAACACAATACTGAATAAGAGCTGTATTTCCGTTAGTGCGGGATGACACTAACCATTTAAAAAAATTATTTCTGGAAAAATTAAAAAATCCATAAAATATTGAATCGAGATTAAATTAACTTTACAACAAAATAAGTCATTAAAATGCGTTATTTTTATAAAATCAAAATTTGAGTATCATAAAATCATTTTTCTATTAATTTGTAATTGACTACGGTCGTTTATCTTGATAAATTTTGCCAAATGTCAAATATATGAGGGTTACAGTTAATTAAATATTATTGATATGTTTTAATACGATCTTATCTCGACACGCTGTCATCGCAGTATTAAAACCTGGTCACCATTTATGGGACACTTCTTATTGTTCAAAGACTTGAAACCATATCCAAAATAATTATAGATGTAAAAGTACTCACTGAAACGATGACGGGCAGAATCCGTATCGATTTCGTATTATCCTCCTCTTCCCATTAAGATAAATTATTATCTTGCTTTAAAAGGTGAAAATCGTGGAAAGTGATAATTTTTAGATGACAGATGAATTGATAAGGTAGATATATTATCTTCTTGGTTGTACTTCATCGCTTAATTTGTTTATTTCATGGCCGCCCACCATAAATTAACAATTGGTTTTCGTACCTATCTCAGGTGTTGTTTACCCAGAAATAAGTTTTAAATTTTGATTAGTAGCTAGAAAATTTATGTTTCAATAAGAAATATTTTACTTTTTCTTATATAATAAATTTCTTTTCCAATGTTCGTGCTTCTCTAGTATCATGACAAATATTTGTCTTCCGTTTATGATTTATTTAAAAAAAAAATGGAAATGTTTCTATTTCGAAAATAAAGGTAAAAAATAAAGGCAATATTTCTGTTCAAATATATATCATAATCCCTGAGAATAAAAGTGAATTCTTATCGAAATATAAAATTTGACTTAGGACTTCATTTATAATAATATATCAGTGAAAACACCCTTGTTGTTCTTCATCTGGCTGACCAATGTTTATTAAACTTTTCAGATATTTTTTTTTATTCCAGTATAGTCACTGCTTGTGATTCGGGGATGTGGACCTCATACCTGTACTAGGTTATTGACTGAAAAACAGATACCAAGTGCAAAAACACAATTAAATGGTCTATGTAAAAATAGGGAAAGCAGTGAAACAAAATATTTTATTGAAAATTACAACTTTTAATTTTTTTAAATTTAATATCCTAACCCCCCTCCAAAAAAGGAGAACATAATGCTTCAAGGAAATGTAGTTATGTGGCATAAGCTAACCTTAGGTGGGATTGTACGATATTCCTTAATGTTGGACTGGCAGCCAATACCCGGACAGTTGGACAAGCTTAGCTTAACACTAATAAAGAATCTTTCAGTTCTAAATTTGGTATAGAATTTTAAATTCTAAACATCTAATTTGTCAAAATCGATGAAATTTATCCATGCAGTGTTGCAATAATTTAACACAAAATAAAACATGTGTGCAAAGCTATGCGCGAAGTAGATACTCAGTTAACATTTAAGAAAATACAAATTTATTGATTTTATTGATTACAGAAATACTGGAATCTCTGCTGTTCGTTCCAAATTTTGTTCCATTTTCAGCATTAAAAATTATTGACATATAATCAATATATCACAAGATGTCCGTAATAAACTTCTGGGGATATCCGCGTGACACTTGACACTTTGTCCTTGGAGATCTTGGTTTTCTTCCAATGAGAGTAACCAGTAATTTGTAAGAAATTAATGCTTACAAATCGTGTAAGTTATAATCTTTGTTAAATGTACTGTGAAAAATTTAACAACATTACCCCTCCGGACAAAAGTGTTGTGTTCCCTTTCACACTGACCACTATTACGTGTTTGGTTCGCATTTGTCTTCGACATTTACCCATTACATCCGTCCAAATGCTAATTATCCAATCAGATAACATAATTTACTGCGAACCTGACACCAGACTTCAGCAGTTAATGTGGGTACAGAGATAACTCTAATTTTAGTAAGGAATTCCAGATAAGATGACTAATATTTAAAAGCTTTTAAAAACAACAAAATTTAATGTTTATTTTCGTTATGTTATTTTCTTTGTTTTAATCACTCACCCCGAATAAATAAAAATATGGTCTTACTTTGTGAAATTCAGGATGAAAAATTAAGAAAATATATTGTTGCCAAATGTATTAAATCGTTTAAGGATATGTTTCTTTGCATAACAGGTAAAGTAGTCAGAATTAACAGGCTTTCAATAAAAATGATAATTATAAATTATTTACACAAGATACTTATATACACGTGACGTAAATTCATGGAAGATATTCTGTTTTCGTCATCTGAAATTTATTTCAAAACATGTAAGTTTGAGAGGAATTCTTTAATGAATTATTTAATAAATGTTAATCAGATATACCCCTATACTGCAGGTGTATAGAAATTGTTCTGTTATGTCATGTACTGCTTACCATAATTGCGAAAACCTAAGAAAAACTTTAATTAAGAAAGAATAGAACATACCATTCTATCGAATCAACGTGTATCTTATCTCCAGCTTTTTCAGTTTGTCATTCCAAGGTTTTATTTTTGTTTTCAGTTTGTCATAACTGTCATTAATATTTTAAGTTTAAAGAAAACACGACTCTACCAAAAAAGTAAAGTCTTTGCACGTTTAATGTAACCGCAGAATTTTGGTTGAACTATAAGTAAAGTTAAATCTGGGTCCAGTTGTTCAAAAGTTAACCACAATTTCCAGCTTCAAATTTTCCCTTCTTTGGTTATGCCTAAGGACTGAAAATTTTCTGATAGTTTAATCCTATGACTGTGTGTCTATGCAAAATTTTGTACAGAAATATTACTTAACAATCGAAATAATGGAAAGTGAAAAAAGTGATTAACTTTTGAACAACTGGGCCCTGTATGTAAAAAGCACCCATTGGACCAAAGAAATGTGCCTTTTTTGAGCAGGTGATTTTTATATAAAGATTGATTTTACAATTTTTCTTCATAAAGGGACACTTTCACAGTGCCCTTTAGACAGCGATTTGCAATATAGAGGTGCTATTTAAAGCAGGTTTGACTGTACTTTCGAGACATCCGAGTGAAGGAATCCTATCGGTGGCATGGATGAGGTTAATATATATATTTACGAAAGTTTGGCAGTTTCAATAGTCTGCGTTTTAACATTTATGAGCAGAGAACAACAGATGAGTCCTGAAGAAGACAAAAATGTATATATTTTGCATAAAATGTGTATCAGAACTGGTATTATAGAATTTATTATGTGTCAAAGACACTCGTTTGTACATTTTTGATTATTTTAATTATTTATCAACAGCAATTTTTACTTTTCATTTATCGTATGCATTTGCCGAGAAATAGACGTTATTTCAGTTGGATTTTTACAGTTTTGAAGAATATGGGATATTTGAGCAAAGTTTTTTATTGCTTGTTCCTATAAGTAACCTATATTTTATACATATACACGATCTTAAAACTCTACCAAGAACTATTTTTGGCTATAATGAATAATTTAATCCATTCTTTAATTTTGAAAACAATTTAAAGGCCTGGAATTAGGCTAAGTCTGATGACGCAAAACTTTCTTTTAATTACTTATTACTAAATGAATGTGAAATTGATACCAGATATTTTACTATAAAAATTATTTGAAAGTAAACCAACTTGGTATAATGCTAGATTTTCCCAAGTTCTCGACCTTCACCTTGAGCAGTGTTAATGAAACATATATTAAAATTCATATCACAGAACGTGTCGAAATTTAGTTTGTAAAAAGGTTCAGAATTCGAAACAATTGAATTTTTTTAGTTTAAAGTTTTAAATATTTGGTTAAATGAACTCGTTGTCCATTTAATGTTGTAAATTAACTTTGACGGTTACAATTCAATCAAAACACTTGAACTCCACTACTATTTTATTTCTCCATAAACGATCGTAAAATTAAATGACAGCATTGTTCGTATGATCGCCATATTGTTAAGACATTAAAATGGCTGACAGGTTGCCCGGATGTTGAAATTCATACATATCATTTTCTACCCAGGAGGTTAAACAGTCACCCCGCTATTGATACACGAATATAAACTGTCTCTGGCCTCTGACATGATCCATTCATAGGGGTGGGGCCAATCTAACGACTATAAAGTAATTCGGGTTTATAATTTCATTCGATATAATTTAATAAACATCATTATGACACTTGTTGGAGCCGATGTGATTGTTAGAAACTTCATTTAATACCAAAGGGTTGTCTTTTTATGACAATTGTATATTTACAGATGGCGAGAGACAACAATGGATGGGCCTATTATCTTGTTTAAAGAGGAATAGAAATTAAGTACTGAAAATGAATTAGTCGTTTAATATACTGAATATATATGGGACGGGATATAATGTATATTCTGCAATCAATGAAATAAAAATAATTCACAAATTTAAAGCTTTAACCGTCTCTTATTTCGGGAAATGGGGTTGGAATAATAAATATATCACAATATTTTCGTCCATCTACAGACAAATCACGATTTGTCCACATTTTAATTTTTTTACGGTTATTGATGATAGAAATATGATTTATTTATATAAATATATGTGTATATCAAATTCATTGCCAATGGCGGTTCGCCGATTAATTTGGCAGATATCGGCAATATTTATAAGAAAAAATAATAAAATTATAGTCACCATTTATATTTAAAGAATGAACAGTTACTCTGCGTTTATGGTACGCGAGAAGAGACAACGGAAATAATCAAAGGTGACTTCGAATAATCAAGATAAACATTGAATGTAATAATATTTTTCTCCACCAGTACAAAATATTTTTAATGCAAAAGTTATTCTTTCAGGATTCTGAATAAATTTTTGTACGTACCAACCTTTCAATATGTCTTACGGGTGCATTTCATGTTCGCGGATTCGGAGATTAACGACCACTGAAAATCCGCTCAAATGCAGGCCCTACAACGTGTAATGTTCCGTTAACTGCCTACAATGTTTTAGACGAATTCTGGCTAGAGCAGTTAGCATCTTTCAAAAATATAAAATTAGATAACTTTAAATATAAAGAGAAACCCGCCATTTATCATATCCATATTTGTGACTGGAATCTTGGGATTTATTTTAGTAACTGTGTGTGTTTGATTTAAAACAAATTAGGAAAATTAGTAAATGTTGTACCTTTGTGAAGAGTAACGATGTAACGAACTTAACAAACACTTCAGTGACAAAGAAATGAATATTAAAACATTATTGTGACTCGGAAATTACGTTGCTATTTTGTTTTGTTCATGAATTGTCAATTTTCCTATCGTCTCATCTTACTTGATGATACACAAGAGATAGTCAAAATAATTTATTATAAAGATAATATCAAAAATCGTCTCAAATTTACATAAATGATTTTTGTGCAAATAACTTCATTAATATTGTGTATCTATAAGGGACTGGTGGGGAAACCTCAATGTCTATTTGCAATCATTTTGTTCATATTGTCGTTTGGCTAATCCAAATGATGATGATGGTTATCAGGTCGGAATCTAGTTAGGTTTGAATATTAAACAAACACAAAAAGTTTTTAAAATTAACTCTATAAAATATGGCAAAATTTCAAATCCAACGCCCTCTGCATCAAAATACCGGTCTATGCCTTGTGGTATTGATAAAATCAAATTTCTTCAAAGGTAGAAACTGACTGGACATACCATCTGTTCTAATGGTGGATTACAAAAATGAACGCCCCATTTTGAATGATATATTATAGTATGCCAAATAAATCGGATATTTTGATAAGTTTCTGCTTTAAATTTGATCTAATTCCAAAAAAAAAAAAAAAAAAAAATGAGACATTCTGATTAATTTCAACAAGCTGTCACCTTAAATAGTTTTAGAGTTGAATCTGTTAACGAATACGTGCGCGTGACAACACGCGCTGCTTGAAAATGGCACAACCGATAATACAGCAGAGGAATACAAATCATACACTTTCCCGCCAAGACCAGATCAAACAATTTTTTTTCACACGTATCCCAAATCTTTTTAGGGATTTGCATTGCATTTTTTTTTACTTTTTCTTTTTTTCTCTTTCGTCGTTGTGTAATATCGTTTTACTCAATTTTATTAATTTCTTTCTTAATGTATTCACAATAATACAAATATACTTCCATGAAATGATCTTTGAGCTTTTTATTTCACCTGACTGTTTGGTCAATGTTTGGTAGAACGGTACGTGGTTGTCTACATATAGATTCTCCTTCAGGTACGAGTGAATTATGGAATTTCTCCACCCGAGATAGTTAAATTTTCGATTTTCAACACGCGAGCATTTGCGAGCGTGTTAAAATCTAAAATTTAACTATTGAGGGTGGAGAAATTCCATAACTCACGAGTAAATTGAAGGAGAATCTGTTTCTCCTATGATTTTCGACAAAAACCTCAAGAAAATGTCGTTGCTATGTAGTTTGTTTACATATACGTCATTTAAGGGACTTCTCTAGTTTATCGTTCCAATAACTGTAGAATAAAAACGGTGGTAATTCCCACGTAGAAATTTAATCACCGGGAAGTGGTTAAAAATATTATGTATTTTTATACCATCGATTAAACACGTCAAGAATAGGAGAAAGTCTTGTTACCATGTACCTGCATATTAGTTTTATTGACAGCAAACCCGTTCTCCCAAAAATTAAATACAGACACCTGTTTATGATTCCTCAATTATGTTTTCTTCTACCAGATGACTTATTTATTGTGTGACAGGATGACAGTTTAATCATCATAAATATTCATACACAAAAAGTAGTCCGTGTGTTACAAGACCAACTTAGAGCTACCTACTGCGATTTTAAATGTAAAATATATATTGAATTACAATTAACAAAATATTGTTAGAAAGATGATATGTCTCTCGCCACCAATGTCTCAATTAATTCAATAGTTCTCACGTTGTTATGCGTTAAATTGATAGCGTAAAAATTTAAACAAACCACGAGGAGTCTATTAAAATCTAGAATAGTTTAACGATTGTCTGTTTACTGGCTCTGCGTGTTTAAAGGTGTAAAAACGCTTTGATTATCATATGTGGGGAAATATTACGTAAATTGCACTATATGTCGATTTTATAGAAAATATTTTCCTGTGAAAAAGAGGACAAATATACCTAAGGAGCAATCCAATTAACGCAATCCATTAAATAGACAAAACCCGGGACGACAAATGAACAACCACAAGCACAACAAATAAAAACTGAAAACTAAAAAACACTGTACAACGCGAACTCCTATAAAAACCAGGAGTAAACTCAGGTGCCCCAAAAGAGTAAGCAGGCCAACTCCATATACGGCACCCTATAACTTAGGTTAACTGGGGTTCTGATTCGAAATCTTATAACCCGAGTAAAGATTTCAATTTTCTCCTGAATAAGGAGCTTTATGGTTGATTTGATTTTACTGAGGAGTTAAAGGAGTTCAGCCCTGCCATAAATCAGAATAGGAAAAATGATACAAGCAGTAACTCAACGTACCCTTGAATTGAAGTGAACTCGGCCCTTGGGTTAAATCAACAGGATTGAATCACATATAGATTTGAGTTTTACATTTTGTCAGATTTCCAGTTCAGCACATTTAAAGGTCCAAGTTGCATTACTTAGCACTAACATGTAGCAAAAATAATAAGTAAATGGTACTACACACCAACGTAATATCACGACCATGAACGGTGCTGGGTTTGGCGAAATAGGTTTATCCTTGGATGGTTTTGGCTTTACCCCTTTTGGACATTTTGTTATTTTTTAATATGCTCATCAACCTTTTGGATTGTTCTTTTGGTTTTCAAAATTTTAGAGCTCGAGCACAACTGATGAGTCGTAAATCGACGAAAGGTTCACATCTTAAGCAGCAAAATTGGTATCAAAGAACATTATTTAGATTAAAAATCAAACGCGAGCTTCTTGAAGAAATCAGCATCAAACCCTTGCATGCACGTTGCCATGTATCGTTGGTCCAGTAACTACAGTAGAATACTATCATTAATAGAGGGTTAGAGAAAGTGAATTCGAAAACTTACAATCCGGATATTTTTTCGTACAATTAACATTTCAAGACTTCTTACTCAAGGTTATTCACTTTACAGGCTTAAGAATGCTTCTTCCGATTCATTTTTTTTTCATCACCTGAAACTAAGCTTGAGCTACAAGGAATATCAATTGCATGCAATGCACAAAATCGGCCAAATAGGATTCGAAGTTATTCTATAGATTAAATATCATTAAATACCGTATTGATAGTTTATGACATACTTTCGCTAGTATGCATCGTTCTGCACCGTTAAAATGTTATTCAAAGGGTTAAGGTCAATTCTATTTACAATTATGGGAGGGAAAAAGTTTTTTCCCATAAATTCGTCAGTTGACATTTCGGATGATACCGTACTCCGAGCTCCAGTCTTGACTTCTTTAATAATGTTCTATACATAAATTCTATCAGATTTCTTCAATAGCTTGAGGAACATGTTTTGTGAAAATTTCAAATATTATCGAACCATTTATCAATAATGACCATATTTTTTTACCCCATATAAAGCGCAATTCTGTAGAAATTCAAATGAAAGCGAACACCTCTCTCCTAAATCTTACACTAATGTGTTAAATGATGTTCAATTCTGTACCCTTATGAATACCTGAGACATTGGCCTTGGTAAAATACAGGTCGGTTTGGTACACGCTGATAAAAATACGTGCTCCAACGATAATTAATAAGTATATTATATAAAAAGGTTGAAAATATTACAAAGTCACAGAGTCTAATAGCTCATCATCATAATACCTGTATTGGATGAAATTATTTCGGTACGAACAAAATATTGTTTGTTCGTAAAATGACATTAATGTTTAATTTTTATAATAAATCTAGGTGTCCAAAAGAATATTTGATTGAGAGTATTTTTTTCACAAAATATGCAAATGAATCTCTGAAATTGAAAAGCGAAGTTTACTATCTATTTTATAAACAGGTGCCCGATGATTTTATCTTAAATATAATAATAAATATTAGTTTAATTTGACAGGAATTAGCGATATCATCATATTTAATAATGTTTATAGCCAAATAATGTTATGAAAAATTGAAAAAAACATTCATATTAAGTATGCATCTTTTGTCGATAGAATTCCCCACGTATGACTTTATTAGTTCTCCATTAAAAGAGTAATATTTTAATAAATTCATCGCCCTATTAGAATTTGAATTACTTCGATGAAAACAAAAGGTTTGGCATAATGTATTATGGGACTGATCACATTACACATAGAACATACGCATAATTAGACATTGGTCTAATAGAAAATTGAAAAATTTACGACCCCCTTTCAAGCGTTCATAAAAAAAACTTCCACTCAATGATAAGACCATATTTCATTACAGGAATTAACATTGAAAAGAAAGGAAGGATACGGGCTTACTGATACCATGCCATAACACTAGTACAATAAGCGTGTCTTGTCGATAAACGACCGTTTTTTGTAAAAACTTTCGACAGTGTTCAAATCGAATTATGAGTTGCAGCCATGTCTGTTAAATGGGCGACAAAATTGATTTTATATGAATCGTGGTCGAGTCCCTAAGTCCTGAATCATATTCATTTTTCAGGAGTCTGCTTGTAGTCTTATATTTGCAAATTATTTGAATTATTACACTTTTGTCTGAAAGAAGTTCGGGAGAGACGTGATTTTTCAAATACACAACTTTAAATTTCCAAATCGACCATTAATAAAAAAAATCGGCAAAAAGAATACCTACGCGACAAAACACTCAGATACACACGTTCAAATTTCCAAGTTAACCATTAATAAATATCGACAAAAAATACCTATGCGACACAAAACATTCAGATACACACGTTCAAATTTCCAAGTTAACCATTAATAGATGTCGGCAAAAAATACCTACGCGACAAAACACTCAGATACACACGTTCAAATTTCCGAGTTAACCATTAATAAGTATCGACAAAATAAATACCTACGCGACACAAAACATTCAGATACGCATAGATATCGGCAAATAATACCTACGCGACAAAACATTCAGATACACAAGTTCAAATTTCCAAGTTAACCATTAATAGATATCGGCAAAAATTACCTACGCGACACAAAACATTCAGATACACATGTTCAAATTTCCATGTAAGACACATTCATGAGAATGGAACGTTACAAAAAAAAAAAAAATGCCGAAAGGACACATGCATAACTAAAAGCATATAGTAATTGCAATCTAATTAAAAACCGATCTCTCATTGCTCCCGTTTTCTGATATGTCGCGTGGGAAACCCGCTTTGAGGTCACATGTGCGTGACCTCGTAGGTGTGTCCTGTTCGACCAATGAAATTGCGGCTTCGGCGATCTTGGAAGTTGGTTGTGTGGTAAAGAGATGTAACTCATTTTATTAACGAAGAAATCGTCAGTCTCCCAGGACTAAAGGAAAACTTTTTTGATTGGCTTATTGATAGGACGTCAACTCATTTGCATATCATTATAAATTCATAAGTTCCAGTTCACTCACATGTGATCTCAAAGCGGATTTCGTTAGATCTCCCACGCAACATATCAGAAAACAGGAGCGATGAGAGATCGGTTTTTAATTAGATTGATAGTAATTGATGACGAATATCATGCACTTTCTCCTTCACTGTAAAATAAATAAAAATGTCAGAAAATATTATTTTAATAGAATAAATTTAAATGAAAATCAGGATAAACAGTCTATTAAAACCTAAAGCTATTCTGAAAACAAGTAAATTGCTTGGTTCCTTTCTTAAACAGTCCTTTGCACTGAGGTCGGAGGTCACTTAGTTTCATTTTATAACTTTTTCTACTGCATTGTGTCACATGTGATGTTGTTTATTGTTCTTATTTGTAAGACATTGACCCTTAATTAAGGGTAATTGAGCAAACAAAATTTGATTTGAATAAACTAAACAGAATGATTAGAACAAGACAACACTAAAAAAAATCATCAGCAATAACGTGAACCGGGATTGACATCAGGTCCTCCGGAATAGATTTTCACTTCCATCTATCCAAGGTTAATGTAATCTTGCCCATTTTGTATCGTTTCTGACGAAGTTTTGGTGAATTGTTTGCATTTTTTAATTTTTTAAAGGAAAGCGTACTTGATATAAAGCATATATTTTTTGAATATTTTGAAATTTATGAAAAATTATCTATGGATTAGGAAAGACGGAAGACCGGTTTAGAAATTTAAGGAAGAAACGGTTGTTCATGATAATTTCAGTTTCTATTTTTAGGCTTGCAAAATTGTTCTCGGAAAGAGTGCTTGAATACACCCAGAAAAGGGCTTGCCAAAATTCATTTCTAAAAATTTAAATTACGAAACATACGACAAATGCCACAGATGATTCAGCATATCTGTTCTATTTTTATTTATTATTTTTTAAAGCTTAATTGAGGCATCAAACTTTAATTGTCATAAATTTATGGCATACGTTTTTCTGATAGTAACATGAAAAAGATCTTTTTGACGCCGATTGGAGATAGTCATTTATTAAATAGTAATATAATTTGTACTTCTATCAAAATATCTCTTATTTAATGAATAGAAAACAAAGTCGGTTTTTTAGGATTTCATGTAAATATATATACCAAAGACGGGGAAAATGTTATTGACTAAGTGATACATTTTTTACAAAACATATCTTGATTTGTTTCGCTCTAATGATAGTAAAAGTGTTACCACCAAGGTTTCAGAGATTTTTTTTAACAATATTTTATCAGATAAAAAAAAATAAAGTATAGAAATTGATATTGCTTGAAATCATAAGTAAAAAATAAGACCATAATATCCTCTGTTTTAAAAATTCTCTAAATTAAAAAAACACCAGATGTAACATGCTTCATTGAGGCAATACAACATGTAAATACATGCATATTTAAAGTTTTCATTTTGAATAACTAAGATGTCAAATAAGGTTCATCTTTAAGGCGTACTTTAAGACCTAGTTTTAAATACTGCTGAACAAATTGACAGAAAGGCAGGTTTATATATACAAATGTATCCGAAGGCAGAGACATCCATTCCAAAATATTTGTCTGGTACAGATTTGATACATTGTATACACGTGCATATAGTTCAGTGTTGTAGGTCTTATCATCAGTGCTCGATGAATGCTCAAACAAATCGTAAGAGTAATTTCATCTTTTAAAAATGGATGTCGAGATTGTAAAAAATGTAAGATTATAAGGTAAGTTTCATTCCGACATGTCGATTGAACATTAGTCGGAAATTTGGAAAAGACTAATAACATTACGGGTCGTCGTGTGACCTTTAAAATAACAATCCAAAGATACTAACATTAGATATAGTAAATTTATACTATGCTGTATACGACGCATCTCAAGGAGCGACCTCTCATCAGCAGCATCAAAACCGAAACATTTGGAAGACCAAAAACAAAACTTATATCAAACAAGAAGTACTCAACCAAAAACACCGAAATAGGAAGCCAAATTTCAGCTAAGGAGACCTACGATGTGCAACACAAGGAATGAGCCCTTAGTATTTCTATTATTTTTGAATTTTGCTAAATACTGGTAATTTTTACACACCTTAATGGCACCCTGTAAAACAGATGCCAAAGCATTAGTCAACAAAACATCCAGTAATAAGTAGACGATATAAGGGTAATTAACAAAAGGCTTCAGTAAAAATTGAATAAACTCAACTGATTTATCTTCTATATTAAATAAAGAATTTATTAATATAATTATAAGAATTCTAATAATGTTTAGAAGTAATAAAAATTATATTGCATATAATTTGTCCTTGACATCCAAGTTTTTTTTGTTGTTTCCTCTATGTAATGAAATGCAAGTCTCAAGATGTCCTTAATCCGATTTAACAGAGCTCCTGTAGGTCCTGAAAAAAACCAAAACATATATGACGTCAGGCTGTTACTATAGAAACTAATTAATCTGCTATATTCTTGATTAGAAGACAATTCATAAGCAAAAGTCGAGACAATGTTGATGTGTTATTTAAAATGATAAAGACGATTCTATAATCGTCACGTCAGATAAAAACTACGTTGAAATCATCTAAGAAATTGAATCACCGATTATATTTTTGCCACACGCACGTACAACCATCTCAGTGGTCGAATAGTCTCCAGACATTCCGACCTCTTCCATCAAATCAACACCGTGTACAACCAAATCTTAGGTGTGTGTGTGGGGGGGGGGGGGGGGGGGGGAGCGGATCACCAGAATAGAAAAAGATAGTTTTACAGCGAAAAGCGAGTATAACAAAAAGGATAGAGTATTTTTCACCGGGTTCCGTGGTCCATTTATTTACTTTCTCCGATTCTGGTGTCCCCCCATAAGATTTAATAACCCAGTCTGCAAGATGACGTCGAGCCGACGTCGGGAAAAAGTCGGTATGGTTGGGATGTAGTCGGCGTCGGCAATACGACGTTGAACCGACGTTGGTTTGGAGTCGGCAAAACAATAGTTGGGCTGTAGCTCTTTTGCCGACGTCGGGTTATGTTTGGCAAAACGACCAGCGGCTTCAAGACTATCAACCAACGTCGGGTCGGATATGGCAAAACAACGGTTTTTTTTGCCAACGTTGGATTCGCCCGGTAAGACAACATTCGGAAAATCATTGATTACAGACAAAAAAAAAAACTATATGACCACTTGTTAATTTTTGTTGTTTTTTATTTTTTCCCTATAAATTAATATTGATTGTTGCAATTTCTCACTGATATTTGTTTGTTTTCGTTTATTTTTTACTTATATTTATTATATTTATTGGTTTACTTCTCGTTTCTATTTTTATTTTATTTATTTATTTAGTTTTTCTTTTTGTTTATTTTTATCATGATTTCATTTGCTCTAATTCACACAGCATGCACAAGTCTTAATAAAATCACACGGCATTTGAACCAGATGGGTTACATTTATCATATGAAATCGGATACTTCCTCTCGTTTTGCCGCGCGCTCAGCTTGGCGTTTAGAAGGAAACAAGATAAGTCATGTAAGTTTTTACTTTTTATAATTATATTCGAATCTTTCATTTTTTTCAATTTTAGGTTTAACTTACTAAGACTGCCCACAAGTTTTAATAATGATTAGACACGTTAAACACTCGACGGCTTCAAATTATAGAAATTAAACAATTTAAAATCTTATTATACATAAATACCGATCTTTTCATGTGGTTGTCATGGTAACAGTGTGGAATTTTGTAGAGTGAGAAAATGTGCAAACTGAGATTGATATCGTCCGCATCCTTTGGATAAATTATTAAAATAAGTCTGATGGTAGTTTTTTAAGACTATTAAATGGTATATACATGAACTACTGTTAATTCAGAATTTTTTATGTTTGCACAGTTTAACAAACGGAAACCTGTTTCTTTGTTGTGGATAACATTTCAAAATGTGTATAAATTGTGTATTTATAAATCTTCTAAAACAACAAAATATTGTCATTTTATCAATGAAATGAAATGTGATGCCTACATCTGTGTAGTGTAAGCTACAAGGTATTTGACTTTTTAATTGCTCAAATACATCTGGAAACCTCATTATCACTGTTATACATTCAATGATTTGTCATTCCTCCTGGTGGAAGTTCTTGGGGTTTAAGCACTTCATGATAATTAGTAAATTAAATATTTAAAAATAAGTGTATACTCATCGTCAGAATTATACAATCGTAATATTTATTTTAATTGTGTGTCACATTAGTATACATTTGAGATACATCGCTGAGAAAACATTTTGTACTCTATGCACATATAGTTTTTGCTTAGTATAACCTATTTCTCAGATAAAGGATCATTATTAAATGTGAACATTAGGTTCCCTAGCAAATGTAAGGAGTTTGTGGTATAAAGGGTCAAAGGCTGTAGATTTGGGTGTTTTTCATAATGGTTATTTTTTTACTATATTTATTCAGTTTGTTTCGTTTCGTAGTACCAGTATAATATCAACGGATTCGACCCCGCAACTTCTTTCAGTTTTTGTTACATTTTGACATTAAAAATTAAAAATTATGGAGTTATAATCTTGCCAAAAATCATAATCAAATATTGGTACATGTATTTCACCCTCCTTCACTTTCCAACGGAGATTTCAATTACTTATCTTGTAAACATAAAATAGACGGCAATGTATTTGATTTGATTTATGATAAGAAATATATGCATCTTATAAATGTTACTTACATCTTATAATTGGATCAATAAATTATACATTATCTATTTACACACACACGCGTCTGATAAAACCGCTGTGCGTATGGCTTAGAGACAGAAACAAAATATGGCCAGTACAATCAGGGGCGGATCCAGGATTTTCGATTAGGGGGGGCGTGAGGGAAGAAAGATCGCCGAGCGTAGCGAGGCGCGAAAATTTTTGGGTATTTTTGTAAAAAATTCAAAGTTTTATACAAAAAAATCATATTTTTTTCGATTTTAGGGGGGGCGCACGCCCCTCACGCCCCCCTCTAAATCCGCCCCTGACAATGAAAATATGGATTGCAATTACATTAATTATTTCTATTGTTTTTTACTGCGCCTTTATATATATATTGTAAATTCGACGCATATATATATCAGTGGCCGCTCATGTCAATGACGCGCTATTTTATCGCGTTATTTCTCCAATTTAATGCGTTATTTTGTCAAACTAACGAGCCATTTAGTCACACCAACGTATACATATTCCCCGGCTATGAGACCGCTTTTTGATTGAGATTTTTAATAACAAACTTAAAATCATGAACACAGAACTATTTTAGACGGGGCCCTGATTGGAAAAATGCTTACCCCATTTCTTTTGTATTTTTGATAGACAAAGCAAGTAAATTAATACATTTTACGTGCCTTTTGTTTCAGAATATATTTAAAATGTCATATTGGACAGTTAGGAGATCAGCGAAAAAATATTTGGCTACTCACATCAATGAAATAGAAAGTCAGACATCACAGGTTGGCCCTGATAATACCATAACAAATTCTCCTACACAAACAGATTTCCAGGAAAATAGTCTCAATGTTTTAGAAGTTGAAAATATTTGCCAAAATGTTACGCCCTTGACTGATTCTGAAAGTAATTGTGATGACCAGGATTCATATATTTCATTAAGTGATTCTGTGTCGGATTTGAGTGACTTTAGTACTGAACCAGAACCAACACCAACAAGTAAACCATTAGGTTTGCAATTAGCGACATGGGCATCCGAGTTCGGAATTACAACAGATGCACTGTCGGCACTACTTCGAATTTTGCAGAATTTTGTTACTGATTTACCAAAAGACACGAGAACCCTTTTAAAAACCAATACATCGTACAAAATTCAAGATAAGTGTGGGGGTCAATACTATCATTTTGGAATAAAGAAGTGTATTTTGCACATCTTGTCGAATATTGACAATTTATATTTCCATGGAAATTGCATTCAAATTCAAATCAATGTCGATGGTTTGCCTCTTTTCAAGAGTTCTAATCACCAATTCTGGCCTATCCTTGGTCGAATATGTAATAGTGTGACAGTAATACAGCCGTTCGTGATAGGAATATATTCTGGCACATCAAAACCAAAAGATTTAGGCGAATACTTTGAAGATTTTGTTAAAGAATTTAAGGACATACAAACAGAAGGAATCCAATATGACGACAACCATCTAAATATTGAAATTAATTCTATAATCTGTGATGCTCCAGCCAAAGCATTTGTCAAAAATATCAAGCAGTATTCTGGGTATCACGGTTGCGATAAATGTACCCAAGAAGGCGAATGGAGAGGGAAAATGACTTATCCTGAAAAACATTCCCCGTTAAGAACTGATAATTCATTTTTAATGATGACAGACGAGGACCATCACAAAGGTCCATCTCCTTTAACTGATATCGGTCTAAAAATGGTTTCACAGTTTCCGAATGATTACATGCATATGTGTTGTCTTGGAGTTATGAAGCGCATGCTTTTAAACTGGATAAAAGGACCATTAAACCAAAGACTTGGGGGTGCCATTGTTGAAGAAATATCGTCCAAACATTTTGCACTGCGTAACTTCATTCCGTCAGAATTTGCTAGAAAGCCAAGAAAACTTAACGAAATAGATCGGTGGAAAGCAACCGAGTTTCGCCAATTTTTACTGTACACTGGTCCTGTAGTTCTCCGTCATTCTCTTCACGACAATATTTACAAAAACTTTTTGCTGTTTTCGGTTACTATGCATATTTTGCTGAACAATCGTCTTGTTGAAATGTACAGTGGCTATGCTCGTGAACTAATGCTGTCTTTCGTTGATCATTTCGGACAGATTTATGGTGTTAACAGCCTTGTTTATAATGTGCACGGGTTGATTCATTTGGCTGATGACGCTGAACTTTATGGGTCACTTGATAACATTTCCGCATTCCCGTTTGAAAACTTCTTGAAAGACTTAAAAAGATTAGTAAAAAAGCCGTCATTTATGTTATCTCAGGTTATTAGGCGTCTATCCGAAAAGAAAACAGTTAAATCGTCAAAAAACGAAATGAGTTTTAAGAAGGAACACACAAATGGTCCTGTGCCCCATGAGTTCGGCAAATGCAAGCAATATTATAAAGTACGTTTCAACAATCAGAGCATATGTGTAAACAGTAAAGATAGTTGCGTTAGAATTCGTGACAACATTGCAAAAGTATGCAACATTCTTGTTGATTCTGACAATGACATATATCTTATGTTCAAAATATTTAAGAATGTTCATTGTTTCTTCGAAATACCACTCAGTTCAGACCTTTTAGGCATACATTTGGTATCAGATCTAGACGACCGAATGTTAATGGATACAATCTCAGCTGTTCAGGCTAAATGCATTTTAATGCCACTGCCGAATCAAGAACAAACATCGGTAGTATTTCCTCTAACTGACCAAATATGGTAATTTTTGTTGTTAATTTTAAAAGGGCTACATACAAAGTTGTTGAATTTTTGGACGATGGAAATGAAATAGAAGTAGTTCCCAGTTGCTGGGTAAAAGACAGAAATAAATGCTTTTGGCCTACGAAATGGAAACAACAGTCTAAAATCGCAATGGCAATCAAACAGCAAGCACCGCCTGACAAAAATTTTGAGGAATTCGAAGTTAAAGTGTTGTACGAAACTGGTAAGTAGAATTTGTTTAAAAACCACAGTTATTTTCACAATGTACACTGTATACTAAAAACAGGTTTATTCATGGTCAACCTAAGTCAAAAGGTTTTAAAAATATGTGAGTATTTAAAGGCATACATGTGTATATCAGAATCGCTATAGATAAAACATGTCGATCCTTTGTTTTTGTGTGTTTATTCATAGAAAAGGTAATATGAATTCATAACAGAAATGTGACAAAAAGATCTCATTTTTTGTATTTAACATACGTATGTATTTTTTTAAGATCTTGGTAATTGAGTATGAATGTTCACAATCTGTTGAGATCTTGGGGCTTGTATATACAGAACGAGTGACCAATAACTTGTTCAGATCTTGGTGCTTGAATATACAGGATGAGTGACCAATAATTGTTGAGATCTTGATGCTTGTATATACAGGATGAGTGACCAATAATTTGTTGAGATCTTGGTGCTTGTATATACAGGATGAGTGACCAATAACTTGTTGAGATCTTGGTGCCTGTATATACAGGATGAGTGACCAATAATTTGTTGAGATCTTGGTGCTTGTATATACAGGATGAGTGACCAATAATTTGTTGAGATCTTGGTGCTTGTATATATAGGATGAGTGACCAATAACTTGTTGAGATCTTGGTGCTTGTATATACAGGATGAATTTTGTTGAGATCTTATTACGATTTATAGGATTTCTTATGGGCTTCACATACACGATTTTTCTTACTAATCTTTACGAATAATCAGTTCGTAGTAATTAGCAAGTATTCGCATTCACATCGCAAGCATTCATACAGTATTTAACTCACAAGGATTCGAAAACAACTCGTAGACATTCTAATTGATTCGTGAAAGAAATGACATTTTTTTTAACATGTCAAAAAATTTATAGGAATACTTACAAATCTTGTTTTGATCATATTATTCGCAAAGTAATCGCAAAATTGCATATTTTGCGTGTGTTTACATTTGACAATGACATGAGGTGCATTTGCTTATTGTGATAGTTACTTTTACTGATAGTCTTGTCGCATAAATTTGTTGTAGACTCATTTATCAGGGCAAGGGAAAAGTTAAGGGAGGCAGAGAATACTTCTGCATCAGACCTCCAAACAGACAGGGATGTGGAAAACAGTCCACAGAAACGGAAGAAGAGGTAAACAATACGG
This sequence comes from Mytilisepta virgata, assembly GCA_028015205.1. Taxonomy (NCBI): domain Eukaryota; kingdom Metazoa; phylum Mollusca; class Bivalvia; order Mytilida; family Mytilidae; genus Mytilisepta; species Mytilisepta virgata. The sequence continues at coordinate 5,723,204 of CM051510.1, forward strand.
TTTTATTAAATTTTATGCAAGTTTCTTACTTTATAACTCCAATGCGTAGGACATATAATTTTAATTTTATACATCCCTGATTATTTCTAACCATTCGTAAGCCCAACCCATCCCTAGGTGACTTAATGTCTAAAATTAACACCCGCTGAGCCGACTCGTTTTTGAGTCCAACATTTCCAAAATGGCGACCGTTGCCATGGAAACATAAAAAAGACGGGGGAATTTTTGACAATAGGGGACAATAGTAAAGGCCTGCGAAGTGGGAATTCGTTTGGAAGACTTTTTCTAGCAGCATCATGATACAGTTTTCATTTTATATAATTAAAACAAATGTAAGGATATGGAGTAAATGTACATGACACAAAATCTCAGTGAATACATTGAATAAATAGCAATGGAACAACGCTTTTATTTTTGTTCTTCATCTTGAAGGCCTTCAACAATGAGCAAAAACTCATATCTCATGACAAGTTCAAAACAGCCCCTAGCACCGGTTTAAGAAGAAATCCATTGCCAGATGTTGATCAACACTATATCTGTCCTCGGTCTTTTCTTTTAACGGATGCGGGGTTGTCAACAAACATTAAAAACTGGAAAAGTGTTCTGACAAGCACTGTCATCCGTTGCCCGACGAAAGGGCCAATGCCAATACCAACATAAAAAAAGACCACAGGGCACTCATCGAGTGAATTGTAAGAAAACTGAAAGATAAAACAAATAAAAATCAAATGACGTGGGCATTATGTCAACTGATGGACATGATAATAATTTGGTTTGTAGGTTGGATTTAGTTCTTTTAATGCTACATTTGTGTAAATTTCAGACAAAACCAGAGATATGTTAATTCATCCGAAGATGAAAATGAAGACAAAAGAAAAAACAAAAGACCAGTTAAAAGAATACAATCGTCTGAGTCGGAGTCGTCTCCGGAAAAACAGAGAACACCAACAAAAAGGTCACGTTTCATCCCGGAAAAACAGAGAACACCTACAAAAAAAGCACGTCACATCCCGCCACCAATGCCAGATCTTCCACGAACTCCGTGCCAACCATCAACCTCACGCCAAACATCTAGCATCTCTAGGCCGACTTTGTTTGGGGGTGGGTCGTCAGCAGCGTCACCCATCAGTTCTGTATCAGGTAATTAAAGAATATTATTACGTAAACAGAAGTTTTTTACTTCTTATTGGTTAAAAAAAACTTAAAAAGTAATGAGCAGCAATGATAAAAAAAAACAAAATGTATTATAAATACTGCGCTATAAATAAATAAACGCCTTCATATCAACATATATTCTGCTATATATACATCATGTGTCATGTTACAACCCTAGAGTAAACCTACGAGGAGGCATCACCCGTTTATCGAAAGCTATATTTTTTATAGCCTAGGTGGCCGAGTGGTCTAGGGCGCTGGACATGGTGCAGGTGATGTTGTCGTAGATGTCACAACAGCAGAGGTTCGAGTCCCGCAGAGGGAACGACTGAAAATAATTTGCAGTTCTAACAATGTTTAGCTGATTTTCAGACGTATATATATATAAACTCGGCCCGGGGAATGTAATGGTTTCAGGTTGATAAATCACGGTAGCAACTTATACCAAACTCATAATTGTAAACCTATCAGAATGACTCGCTAGCAACATTTCTACTCTAAAATTAGTCCTGAAAATCATGACTGTGTAGTTATTTTTAGTTGGGTGTTTCTCGTTATTCCACACAAACCAGGTCATTAGGGCTATTAATGTGATTTCCGACTTCGTATATTGGATATGATAAAATTGTTTGAACAGTACTTTTATTTAAACTGTTCCATCAACTACACTCTAAAAATGGTGTTTAGATCTTAAACACAATCCTAAACACATATTTTGTGTTGAATTTTTAACACGTTTAGCCCCTAAACATGTTTAAGCAGCAAGAATGTGTTTAGGTTTTAAACACGTTTAGCATTTTAACATGTTTAGGATTAGAAATATGCTATTATGTTATTATGTTTTTATTTTTAATAAATATCTCGGAAATACACTCTTTCTTGTACTATGCAACTGTTCGTAAACATAACAGCGAAGTTTGGGAGTTTTTAATGAAACATTTATTAGAAATATTGTAAACACTGTCAGCTTTACTTAGTACTCCAACAGCAATCTGAAAATAGAAATAAAGTACATTATATTAAAATAAAACACATTTATAAGCATCAATGTTCATTTTTAATATTTTAAACTGATGAGTTTGAGAAAAACAATGTTGAAAACTAGCTAGTACATCGATCAATTACAACACAACAACAGAGTGTTTTGCACGACAGTTTTAACACCATTGCATTAAACAACAATAATTATAGTTTATATTAATAAAATAACTCCAAAACGTCATAAGCTTACCTTTGAAACAAAAATACATGACTGTTGTCTGGTCGTATCTCTGAACATGTGGGTAAATATCTCCATCGTGTTCTCGCACCATTTCTTCTTTCAAATATTAAACAAAGAAAGATCGCAGCGCCCTCTGCAGGGACCATGTGCCTGTTTACATAATTAGGTCTAAACATGTTTAGATGTTTAGAACACAGAATCAATAATATGTTTAGGCGTTTAGGATTGTGTTTAAGTGACGAAAAATGATAGTAATATAGTTAAAGACTGATATTTTTAATGAACTAAACATGTTCAAATCCTAAACATGTTTAGTCTAAATACGTTAAACTTCAAATGTGCTTAGGCTCTGAACACAATCCTCAACGTGTTTAGAGCTAAACATGTTCTACAGGTGTTCAAATCCTAAACACCATTTTTACAGTGTAAATTTTAGAAACATAATATGATAAAACATTTTCATTTTTCAGCAACAGAGAAAAAAATTTTGGAAATGTTGTGCGAGGTAAAGGCAAATATGAAGCACATGGCAAAAGACATCAGTATAATAAAGAAAAAAATTGACACCTCAGCAAACGTAGTGTCTGATGATTTACCAGGAGATATGTTGTTACCTATCAAAGACCAGCAACAAATTGAGGACATGGAAAACAAATTAGAAGATGACAGTTGCAGAGAGCACTTGGTAAGTTACAACAATCTATAAAACTCGATTTCATTCCAATTTTTCTTTGTGTAAAATCTATACTCTTTGCAAAATACACTCCTGAGCTTAGTAACGATATAAACTTTTTTTTTCTTCAGATCAGCTACCTGGGTAGAATTGGAGGTGACAATGTTGGAGACTGTGTAAGAAGGGTTTTAAATGCAGTCATGGTTACGGATGTTGCAGTTACCCTGAATTGGAAGGGGAAAGGAGACAAAAAGTCGTTTGAATCCTTGAGATTGTGTGGTGTTATCAAATGTAAGACATTGATATATTTATAATTTTTCATACCTGTATTAATATGTGTGTAAGTGAGCAACTTGACGGCGCACCTTCCAAAAAAAGAGGCATTAATCAATTAGTGAATAAATAAATACCGAAGGTGCCGTAAATTTAGCATCAGTATATGGCCATTTCAACATTGTATGTCTCATCAGTACAGATAAATTCAAAACATTTGGAAGAGCAAAAGATGTATAAAGGCGGATAGTGACCGATGCAACCGAATGAATAAAGTAATTAAGTGTGTTTTGTTCAATTTGATCTTTAACATTATTTTAGACTAAGAACTGAAACATTGTCTTGTTGTCCCATGCGCCTTTTCAAATATTTTGATTTGATTTGTATGTTCTAGCCCTGCCCTGGATAAAGCTAAAGTACTGCTCACTATACGTTAAACACTAAATAATCAATCATTTATTAATTTCAAAAGCCATTTTTTTTATATTGCAGCTGCTGTTAGAAAAAATCAAATGACCAAAAACGAGACTGATGATAAAATTGAAACGGTCATCAAGAAGTGGTTGAAATACGCGAGTGACAGGAATGGTGGTCGGAAAATTAGAGAGGAGAAGAAAAAAGAAAGAGAAAGGAACCAAGTGGAAGAAGTTGAGCAAACATAATAAAACATAAATAACTTTGATACGTGTATAATCTTTGCTCTAACATTAAAATTATCATTTGTTACTTATGTATTGTTCAAACTCACTTAATCTGAAGCATACCAGCACAAGTCCGTTAAATCCCACGTTACAAATGAACAAACAAAGTTATAAAAGGAAACTAAACAGTCATTCAACAAAAATGGAATATAAAGGTGCCAGGAAAGGGAAAGCATATGACATCAATCACCCAAGTCAAGTATACTCTCAATGTTTATGGGTTTAAATGTCCGACATCTTCGAAAAAAAACGGCATGTTTACGGAGCTACAATATCATCACAGATAAAAGATGACAAATAGGCAAATAATGTTTTAAACCAACGCCAACTTTAGCAATTTTTCAGCCAAATTGTGTAAATATTACAAAACATGGAGTAAATTTATATTGGACCAATAGTCGGCATGTCGACGGAATATTAGAATTGAGACATTGACCCAACTTCAGGCCAATACAGGTAGCATTTTATCATTGAATAAAGGTCGGCATATTGTTGGTTAATTGGAGGTTATTAGTCGAACCAACGTCATGCCGACGAAAGTAGAATGATCTGGGCATTGGACAATGGTCGGCATATTGTCGGCTAGCTGGGATTTAACGTTGGGCTGACGTAGGCCCAACGTAAAGCCAACTTCTTACCGATGCAAGAGAACAATCTGAACACTGGATGATGGTCGGGATATCGTCGCACTATTGAAATTTCAACGTCGGCCCAACGTCGAACCAACCAGCCGCGCCAACGTCTCCCCGATGAGCAAGATGACGTCGGGCCGACGTCGGTTGCCAACGTCAGGCCAACGTCAGAGGCGACCAAAACCCGACGTTGGGCCAACGTCACATTGCAGACTGGGAACAACTTGCGATCATGATATAACAATCAAATTCCGTTATTCAGTATTTTACCATATTAGATTATAATATAATGTTAATAGATATCAGAACATGATAAGAGTGATAGGGGTAATGGAACCGTGAGGTTCCGTTAAGTACCAAAAATTATGTTTGTAAATTTTTTATATTTACTTTAAACTTGGTCAGCGTTGGAAAATTGGATGATCTGTAGTGTAATTTCAGTGCATCCCAAAATAATTCTTTAAAAAATAAATCTAGCAGCGACTTCAATGCTACACATTTTCTGATAAAGACTATAATTATGTATGTACGCCTACAACTTACTCAGTGATTTTGTTATAGGTGATGTGCTTGTAACCGCCAAACGTGCTTATATGTAGGTTAGTCACGTGTTTGCCGTTGATCTATCACTTGAACACAAATTGCTGCCACCAGAAGTTAACTTAAACAGACAACATGCATGTTGATAATGCTGACATTAACCAACGATTTAGGATTTGATTAAATTCTTTTCGCTTTGTTTCCAGAATGATTTCACTAGACGAAAATGTCATTACAAGTATCCAAAGGTTTTTTTACTTCTTGGACAAATTATGTCTCGTCAGCAGCGCTCAATGTCGGTTTGTAGAAAGTCGAACAATAAGTCAGAATGCGTGTAAAATAGGTCATATTCCAAAAATGATCAAAAAGGTAAAACAAAAAAAAATGTAATTTTCTCTACATACTGTGGGATATTTTCATTTTATTTTTGGCATATCTTTATTAAAAAATTCCCTAAAATTCATATTCATAGGCTATTTATTTGGAAAGTATTGTGTGGGTATGACAGTTAATATTTTAAAACTATTTTAACTCCAATGATTTAAACTATGACAGAGAAACTCACATAAATACTCCGGAAGCAATCCCAAATATTTAACAGAATAGGGCAGCCAACCAAGACTAACCCGGGATACAAATGAAAATATAAAAAGCATTGAGATCTTAAAGTTAATTATATATATATTTAGAGAAACCCAGCAGAAAAGGGGGATATTTTGATGAGAGGTAACAAAAAATGTAAAAAAAGATGTAGAAATCTCTTAAGTGAATAAAAAATAACTTTGTGATTTTAATGTCAGTAAAAAAAATCTTACAAAGTTAAGACCCACCACGGATACACAACAAACCATAAACTTACGAAAAATCTTTGAAATCATTCCGTGAAAACTCTGTAACCGGTCCTAGAATATTTTCCGCATATTTTGTGTGCCTAGAACATTAAGAACGATAGCATGATTTAATGTGATAAAATGGCAGGCGCACTAAATATTAATATCAAACTTCAAGTCTTTTTTTCTGGGAACTTTTAAATAAAATACAAACAGATTTCTTATTAACGTCCGTAAAGTGGTTGCTTACAATTATTTCATGGTTTATATCTTTTTATTCAAATTGCGTGGATGAAAACTAAAATCTACTGAAGCTGCTATAATATGTGCAAAACCATATATTTCTACAAATCAATTCAGAGGCGGAATCATCATGAACAACCTGGAGTAAAGGAATAATAAAAAATAACAACGGTTGAATAAATAGCAATTTCACAGCGGTTAACCACAAAATGGTCAACATTACTATGTAAAAGGGCACCGTTCATTCAAAGGTTTAACAATGGATTTAGAGAATTGTGGGATACATACCGGAAGTCACATGACAAGACAGGTCGTTATGCATGCAACATGGCCAAGCCATTAGAAACAATATTAATGTTGAAGACCGCGTTCACATAAAGACTATGCCTTACTTCCTGTGACGTCCATACTAAGTCATGTCACATGACTTCCATGTGAGTTATGCGCCTTTACTGCTGAGTCCGCCAACGAATTGATTTCAAGAAATACAAATAAAAAGTTGTTAGTTAAATACCGTTGATGTGTCATATAATGATGGTGCTGATGAGAAGGAATGGCCGCTGGAGTACTATGACCTTTCTCTATGACAGGTTCGGATGCGTGTCTTGGGGTTCTATTCTTCTGTACAAACCTATCACTCAGCTGTTTTTTCAACATTTCTTTCTCGTGTTTTTCTCTGTCCAGTTCATTTGCCATCTTGGATAGTTTTGTGGATGCCGCATCCATTCTTGTTTCAAATATTTTTGATTTGGTGCCATCTGAAATCTCATTACTGGATTTAAGATCTTTTAATGCAACCTCTGGGTTAGAAAACATCCGAATGCATTGGTCAAGGAGCACCTTCGAGTTTCCTTGATCGGCAGCTTTAATACATTTCAGTAATATATCAGGGGTATTGTCTCTTCTATTTTTCAATGTCGGAGGACCCTTTGATGCCTTACTGGTCATTGGGGTCTTTCGAAGGACACTGACAAGGAGCCTTTCACATCTATCTTTCAACGCTGCCATCTGATATTCATCTGCTAAAGGAAGTAATCGAAGCGCCATTTTGTCTGCAAATAATCACGCTTATGATTATTATGATAACTTTATTGGGAGATAAATACTTTAAAAAAAATTAAAATAAGCCTCTCCGTTACAGTTACAAACTGACACACATGAACATGTGTACAGTTCTTCATTTAATAAAAAAAATATAAGAATACTTACTTTTCTTGAAGGGAAGTGATGTCATAAAACAAATCACGTGACTCTAGTGGTCAGAAAAAAGCCAGACTTGAATATGTATCAATTATGGACGAGGCCAATACGTTATATATGGACCTGTTAGATTATATTGACCTCGGACGAATACGATATGGGCCTGTTCAGATTATTTTGTCCGAGAACGAATGCGCCTGTTCAGATTACATTGACCGAGGACGAAGTTCGAGGTCAATATAATCTAACAGGTCCATATATAACGTATTGACCGAGTTAAAGTCCTTAATTTGTATATTAAATATGTAAATAGTGTATTATGGAAATGAATTTAATGTTCTTTCTGTGTATTGCATTTTGCAATATATATAAAAAAAATAAGACGAACTTGTTTTATTGTTAACAAAAACACAACATATTTTGGATTTTTTTTCTGTTTTGAATAACTAAGATTTCAAACGAAACTCATTTTTTTTTCGATGTCAGTCTACTTTTGCTTATATCCGGATCTAAATTTAGAAGTATAGCGTCAAATAGCGTCCATGTACATAAAAATAGAAACAAAGTGTCCGTACATGCAATATCATTTAAATCACGTGATCGTAATAACCAATGGAAAAAAGAGAATGCTACACCATATGTAATATATTTCTATATATGCCATATATTCGAATTTTATCAACACTCGAATTTTCCCCGTGTCCTTGTTCTGTTCTCACTAGTCAGGCAAAATATAAGTACTCGTAGATTTTGAGTAAAATTTTAACTTTTCATAAACTATTTGTAATCCGCACTTCTGAAAAAACATATTCAACTTTTCATAAAAAAAATACTATGGGAAAATATTACATGGATAAAAATTGGGGATTCTACTTTATAATTTGCAGGAACATATAAAATTTTAACTGAAGAATATAAGAAATAGATTTTTTTCTCGAATATTGATTATGACAATATATTTACCTGTCAAATCCCGACACACTCCTGGATGAAAAAACGCAAACATATCAACAAAATCAGCATAGTTTTTGTCGGAAATTTTAAGCTCCGCTTTAGCTTTCTTTTCTGCCAAAGCAGCACTATGGGCAGAATTCAAAAGTTTTGTGAAGTAGGGTGAAGCATATCCTAACAGAGATCTATGTGTAAATAGTTTTTTCCCCTCTACAACTAGAATTGTATCTGTAAATGTATCCTCCTTTAGAAATGGCAGACTTGATTCATGTCGCGGTTCTGTCGTTGAAGACGAAACTTTTGAGTGTCGACCAGAATCTCTGGATTCCATTACTGGTAATATTCCTGCCATATTGGGCAGATGAAATCTAAATATTTATTCAGATCACCTTGGAACGTAAAACTTATGTATTGTTTAATTTCTCTGGAGGTTCAAATAAGGATATATACATAACCATTCGATTTTTAGCAGTAAAGAAATCTGATTTAAAAAAAATTTTGGCGTAAAGAGGTCAAGTTGAAAAATGGTGAAAATATCAAGAACTGAATTATATGGGGAAAATTATTTGCAGATATAAACAAAAAAGAATTGTGCACAAAAGTTCGTGAAGAAAAGTAATAAATCCAGACTTGGAGATGCCGCGGAGAAGAGTTAAAGTTCTTTGACATTCCCCTCTACTCTAGATTTCAAAATTATACAGCTGCACACCTCAACTGAAATTCATAAAAATCTTTTCGTTTCTTTTAAAACAATAAAAAATAAATCCAACATTTCAATTTATGCACAAACTTCAAAATAAATAAACCCCCTTGGAGCCTTACGCGTTTTCTGGAACATTGCTTGCATGGATGTCAATTGTCGCACGTGGATAGAAATATACAAAAAGTAAAATGTTCTATTTAATACCTTCCCTTTTTAAATAGATTTAATATTCAAAATATCAGTGTAATTGTATCCGTTCTTATCAAATGTTTTTAATTTAAATCTTAATTATTCTAAACCTTTTGTTAATATGTGTACTTAACGTTTGTTTTTAAACAATGTTAAAAGAGTGCGTGTTGGAATAACACAAACATTGAATTAGATTTTTCCAGTTAAGATGGACTTTTAGAGTTAGAAGAAGATAAACCGCCAAAAAAATAAATATATAAATCTTTAAAAATCATAAAAGCGTATTCTGTGATGTGAGGCTAAGTATATATATATATATATATATACACTGGTATATGACCTATGAATTCACAGGGAAGAGAGAATCCGGGGATTTGTTCAGTATTTCTAAGCAAAAATTAAAGATTTTAGTTGAAAATAACTTTTTTTTTAAGATTATTTTTTGTCTTTTTTTTATTGAACCTACCCATCTTTACATTATCTGGATCAAATTACTTCTTCCCTTTGTTTTTGGTTGCCCCAATTTAGACCACTATCTGAATAATCAATTGGATATCACCAAGATGAAAATGAAAGCTGCGTGGGGTGATTACAAATCACATATAAGCTTTGATAATATTATGTGTAGTTCCAAATGTATACGTATATAACACTAGTCCGAGATACCTCTGACAGTTGTCGGTCATTTTTCGGTTTGGTCCAACGATGAAGACCATTAAATGTAACAGGAATATCCGACTAGTATCGACTTGAGGGATTGTACGGGTGTGTGTACCTCTATTCTTCCGTAAATGGCCGTTTCCGGGTTGAGACGACCGAGTTGAGACGAGTTCACGTGCATTCGTCTCTACTTGTTGTGATATCCAATGAGACCTACAGTTCGTCCGACGTCATTGTTCGTCACTACGAATACGAATATGAATACGAATATTTTTATTTTCCAAATCACTAAGATGAACGTCCACTCGGAAAAGACATAACATTTATATCTGTCGTGGAAGATCACCCGGTCTTTTCCAAGAACGTATGTAAGAACCTATTATTCTTTTCCCCACCATCTTTCTTTCTTCTTCCGCCCATATTTCTCCTAACTCCCGCCTCCTTGCTCTCTGATATATCCCATGGGGTATTCTGATTCCGAAATCACGACACAAATTTGGATATAGACAACAGAAATTACAGTAAAATAGTCTTTTTATAATTACTTTTTCATGAATTCAATTTGATAGATGGGAGATCTCCCTATATATTTTTGGTTTTGGAGTCAGAAAAGATTTTTGACGTTAAGGAGCAACCATTTGGGGGTGGGGGGGGGGGGTGGGGATGGGGGGAGGGGGGGGGGGTTGTTCTAGTATCACATTTAAAATAAAAAGGCAGGACCAGGATTTTGGCAAAATAAAAAGGCAGGATCACTTTAGGTGAGAAAAAATATGCAGGACCTGTGACAATCAGGAAAGTTTTTGGTTTAAATGAAAATAAAAACTTAGGCCGCAATAGCGTCCGAAAAAAAATCCAAAATTTAGACGTAAATAATAGGCAGGAACAAACATTTGATCCTAGACCCCCCCCCCCCACCCAAATAAAAATTGAATGGTTGCCCCCTTAACAGTAACAGATGGAATCTTCCACGTGTCTTATTTATCTCCTTTCCTCCGCCCACTCTCTCCACGCCTACCCTGTCTCCCTTCTCCCGGTCTCCTGGTACCCTATATCCATCCCCTCAAAATTAACACTGAGTAAGTTATATAATTTTGTCGTGTGGCTTCTCTTATTGAAGCTGTAATTTACATACTTCCTTCGCAGCATGTGATTATTTACGAAAGTGTAAGTTTCATAAGAAAATTGATTTTATTCAAATTTCAGCATTTGAAATTAAGAACATACACACACCAATTTGGTCGAATTTCTCATTATTACAAAAGTATCACATTTTATCAGAAGCCAAGTCTTTGTTTAATGATTTACGCGGGACTAAGATTTTAATATCAGGATCTGCATTTCCGACAAAACATACATGTTGAGTTCTTTGATAGAAGGACAATAAAATAATTTATCAAAATTTAATTTATTGTCTTCCCAGCTAATTGAAAGAGGCACATTAAGGATACTATTTGAAATTTCCCCTATCGTCTGCATTGGGTATGTTAACTCTATTAGGCCAAATCAAAATATAAGTGAGGTTACGGTTAAATAATGACTACAAATAGGGTAGGTAGGGAATTTTTTTTAAATTGATATAGTGTAGTGGTGAGATAATCTGATTTTAACAGTCCCTTTTGAAAAATAAATAAAAAACTTTAAGATTGATGAAAAGGAAAAAAAAAGGGCAAACGCAACCACACACATTTTTTTACCATAAACTTATCATTGCCCCCCCCCCCCCCCAATCTACACACACACACACAAACATACACACACATATCATTATAATAATCCTGTGTGTACAGTCGGATGTTTATTTATTTTCAATACAGGGAAGAAGCACAAAAATATAGTAAACAGTAGCACCCAGTGTATTTTGAAGCGTCCCAATTTTTTGATTCCAGAGAAAAGTTAAAATCCTAATATTATCTGTGATTCAAAAAAATTTCCGGATAATTTTTATTTAGTCCCCTTAAGTATCCCCACCGCCATCCGTGCAATGTACAAGTGGCACTACTAATTTAATTTGGGTGTTGGGTTTGCAGATTCATGTTGTGATTGTCATGAAACTTGATACACCAATATGTAAAATTTGAAAATGTCCCCAACAGATGAAATTATTAAACAGCCTTATCTGCATATTTCAATATGTTCTATTTAATGGCAATTTTTGACATGAAATATAAGATAGTTTTATTGTGTCTTACCGAATCGTAACTAGACTTCTTTTAGCACGATATCAAATTTAATATAAGATTGAAATCTTCAAAGATATTATTTTAATATTAACTTGTAAAGTGGTTAGAATTTATTGCATGGGAAGTCATCCATCTCCTGCTACAGTGCAAGTGTTTCTAAATATATCCTCGTATTATGCCTTGATCCAGTGTCTTAGTTTAGTTTAAACTTATTTATTTAAATTGGATTATAGTGGAATATAGTAGATTAGGAAACAAGTTATACTTACTTTTTCTAATCCCTCTCCACTTGGCGGTTACGAGAGCGACCCATGTAGCGGCATTTTATCCTAATCCTTTTCGACATCTACAGAGGAGTCTTAAACGTGCTAAGGATGTTGCTCTCCCTTAACACGGGACAGCCAATTTTCGTCCCCATCCGACGAACTAGCATCTTTTACCGAGACAATCCTCGCAAAAAAAAAATGGTGTCGATAAGACGTCGCAAATTTGATCCCTGAAATTTTCATCCCGAAAGGGAATCGAATCAGTGTGTATTTTAATTTATAATAATATCGTGCATTTATAAAACGAAAAATAGGTCACGATAGATTGACAAAGGGGTGGAATTTTGGATTTGGAATTGGATTCAGAAATCCTAGGTTGTTTGTTTGTCTGTCAATTTTTTTTTTAAATCTTTACTTTTGATGAGTGTAATTCTTTGTCAGGTATTGGAATAAAATTAAATGATTGAATTATCATAGTCCAACTGGCCCCGAATGTAATGTTTTATTAAGATTTATATTCTTTATATCTATTTCCTTTGAAATTTCACCCCCACCCAAGTTTCCATTCCCGGAGTAAAATTTCACATCCTGTGAAAAGAAACATTTCACTCATTTTGCACACATGTATGCCTCTATGAAAGGCTAAAAATATGGAAAGTCGGAGAAATACCGCTGTACGAAAGGCTGTCGAAAGAACTCAATGTCTAAATGACCAAATACAGTGTACAAAAGATCATTTAAGATCTAGTCGTATGTCTGATGGAGAAAGATACGTTTCTATGCTCAATTGGTTAGAAAAATCGCTGCTCAGAGAGAATGAAAGTTCATTTATTGAAAATGGGAAACTCTGAAACGTTAGTACATGCAAGTGGCTAGATGCAATACATTCATGAATACAAATTTTTTCTGCACACTCATCATTTGCGCTCGAAGTCTACAAAATGTTGAAAAGCAAAAAATGATCAAGTAATATCGTATGTGTTTTTAAGTTGTTAAGAAAGTGCAGCTGAAAAAATACCCGAAGACTGAAAAAAAAACTTGGATGTATGTGTGGCATTTTGGTTGTCTGCAGGAGACTACAATTTACATTCATAGTACAATTTCATTGACTTGTAACTTTAACACGTTTAAACCATTATTCACCGTATTTGTCACGTTCTATCAAACAAGATGGTGTGAAACACACTGGAAATTAATACTCTGTCACCTGAAACCATGATTACATACAATACTGTTCAAATACTTCACTCTAGGGGAACCAGTCAAGAAGGCGGGTAAAATTGATTCAATTAAAAACCAACAGGTACACCATTCGGAACACTAAATCAGACTCTGCATGGCGGTCATAAACATGACAGATGCGCAGTGACGTCTTATTCAATGTTTGTATAATAAAGAGAAAACCATTGTCGGATGACACACGATGCGACTCCGATTCGACTGCAAATGTAATTTTTCTACATTTTTCACATAGTATTGAAATGTATCATTAGACTTGTCTATCAATGAAAAATACATACTGTTGGAGGTATTGATATACATGCGTGCATATAAGAATTTTCCAATATATTAAAATAGGAAAACCGAAGTGTCAAAAGAGGGGAAGTCCGTGGACAAAACACCACAACCGAGAACACCAAAAAGTATTAATTGCTTTACTATTGCGATTTTAATATAAAATTTAAAGACCTCAGAGGCGGTGGGCATTGATGAAGTCTTGGTTAGGTGTTATATATATGAATGCCAAAAACAGAGGGGTGTTAATTATAAAAAAAAATACACGTGTATGACGTCATTGCCCACCGTCTTTTGTGAAAATTAAATAGACCAACCACCCTTTAAGTCATCTACATAATCTTTATTATGGCGATTTCACTACAAACTTTTTTTACAATAATCAGCCGACTCTATTACTTAGTTTAAAATTAATTATTGATGATCGCTGGTCTTATAGGAAATAAATAGGATTTGAAATAGGTGTTTTAGTTTGAAAGAACATATGAAAAGTAAGCAAATAAGCCAGAAAAAAATAAGGTTCATGTGTTCATTTTAGAGCTATAAGGCCTTGAAAATTTGCAGGTAATGGGTTTTCTCTGGATTTTTCTTTGTCTTTGCATTGACAACTTCAGTCTCTCAAAAATGTATGAAAAAATAAAAAGGATTTCATAAAATTTTGTCAAATACTATTTTAAGGTATATATGATTGAATTATAAAAGAAAAGAAAAAGTGGGGGTTCATGGGCAAAACATTTCATGTTTAAGAAATGGATAAAACCCGAGGATTTCGAAAATCTGACAAAAAGACCAAAACATGACCAGCGTGCATCCTTAAAAAGCATCACAAATCTAGACACTTGTCTGCACATTATGTATAAAATTTTACGTTTGTAAGACAGTTAGCTAAATGACAGTGCCTGGTTACTGATTTCTGAAAATTCAGCTGTCATATCAGCAGTTTTGGTAGGTGTTCATTTCTTTCGTCCGGCCATGTTTTAAGGTGTAGAAAATTGTTCTTTATCGTCTCGAATGGGTTTCTATCTAATGTTTTTAGTTTCTGGAAAAAGCTTAAGCATCAAATTGCTTATCATCTATACAGTATGATTTCTTAATTTTGACAGATTCTGTTATTTTCCACATATGCATCTGTATTTATATAATATGTTCGTTATTGTCTTTGTAACAATGTTTAGATAGTTTTAGAGAATAAAGTATTCGTATGTTTAGGGGTCCAAACAAAGAGCTCATATTGGTCTTGGTCTTTTTCTAGTGATGTTCTTGGAACTCCTATATATTGTTAGGTTTTTGAGATTTAAATTTTACATTAGAGAATTGTTGTATATTTCGTAGTTATTGATGAGGTGTCGGAGATCTGGGTGTCGGAGATGAGGTGTCGGAGATCAGGGTGTCGGAGATGAGGTGTCAGAGATCAGGGTATCGGAGATGAGGTGTCGGAGATGAAGTGTCGGAGATCAGGGTGTCAGAGGTGAGGTGTCGGAGATCAGGGTGTCGGAAATGAGGTGTCGGAGATCAGTGTCGGAGAGATCAGGTGTCGGAGAGAGGTGTCGGAGATCAGGGTGTCGGAGAGAGATCAGGGTGTCGGTGTCGGAGAGAGATCAGGGTGTCGGTTTCGGAGAGAGATCAGGGTGTCGGTGTCGGAGAGAGATCAGGGTGTCTTTTCACAAATATACGTACGACTACGATTGGTCATACATGTGATCTAATTTCAGTTTCTTTGTTCTTATGACGTCATGGAACCAGTCTCGTGTCGTAGAAATAGGGACCTGTTCTGAAGTTGGGGGATGGGATTTCAGTCATATCGAATTTTGACTGTCTTCTGTCCGAAACAAAATTGTCCCAAGTCTGATATTAGGTAAATCTAAGAGTTGACAGGTTATTGCGGGTAGAGTTAACAGGTTATTGCGTGTATTTATATCACCAACTGCTGGTCTTATTTATACTGAGATAACAAACATTTCATTCTTAGGGGAACAGGAAGGAATGTAATAAAAAATCCAAAAATTGTGGTAAAAATATCCAGTATTGGTATTGAATACATTCAAATCTATCATTATATAAGTAATTTTTTTTAAATGTCAGGAAAAGCACACCAAGAAAAATGTGTTTCGTATAGATTGAATTTTGTTTTCGATCGTATCAAGTATCTATGTAAGGTTATAGGAGTACTGAAAGTTTAAAGAGGTGAGAAAAAGCAATAAATGTCTTAATAACAGAGACACTCTTATAAGACAAATTTATCTTAAGAAAATCTACATACAAAACGCTTTAAAAAAACGTTGTAACTTTATCAAACAGTGTAATTTTCATATCTTTCACTTATTTTTTCTTCGCTTCATTCAAATTAATAAAAGATAAACTACAAGGAGTAGACCACAAAATTTTCTATTAAACGTATATAGGAAACATGATCTGACTTGAAAGAAACAGTAAAAATAAAGTAAAAAGTGTCCTATTTAATTAACTTGTAATTTTGTGGTAATAGAGCAATCATGTATCTGTTCCGAGATGTTCCAGAAAGACTTCACAGGAAAACTCGGAATGTCTCACTTAACTGAGAAAAAAGTTAAAATTTATTTGGATATAATAGTTTCAATTTATTCCTTCACTTTATTTTGTTGTCACTATTTAAACAAGTATACACAATTTGTGCAACGAAGCGAATATCTCTTTGTTCGCAATTTAAAAGGATATCAAAAAAGTGATACGTACAATTACCACAAAAATCGATTGTGTGTTAAACGGCCAACAAAAACTGTTGTATCTTTTTAATTTATGTATAGGAACTATGCTAAATGATTTTTTAATGAAGTTAAAATGAGTTGAAAATTGATTAATTATGAACAAATTATTAAAATTAGACTCACTTAATACTTTCCCTTTAAATATAACCGGTTGGTTAATGTGTTTTATACACTGCATCACTTTTGCGCCATAAAATGTTTTCAAACACGGTGACTTCGCACTTTGTAAATAGGTTCAATAAAATCACAACAATGAGGTTGTAATGATTTTTTAACAACGATAAAAGTATATTGGATAAATAATTATTTACCAGTTTATCAAAGTCTTCCCGTTTTTACTGCAATTTTATTGTAACAGAATTATACACCCCTTTTATTAGTCATGAAATTTTCAAATTTTATATGAATAAAATTTACAAAATGATCAAATATGTTATGAAAAATGTATGTAAACTTTGAGGTAGATGCATGGTAAAGTGAACTAAGTCAGGACCGCCATAACGACGATGTATGTTGTGTGCCTCTTTAATTGGCGTAGTACCATGAGTACGGTAAATTTTACCATATAAATACTATCTGAATAGAAAGATATTATGACAATTCACTAATTTTTTACTAATGCTAACTCCATTTTTCTTAATTGCCAGTTTTCATGACGTACTTACAAAAGGGAGATATAACAAAATAGACTCTCTTTAGTAATAGGGACCAAAGGGAGCCAACTTCGGCAATCTCCCTTTGTTTAATGGGAAAAGGGGTAACTGACCGATGTTTCAAATAAGGGAGCATCCATTTGATATTTAGGGCGGATGAAATTTGAAATAAAAAGACAGGGCCCGGATTTTGGCAAAAAAAAAGGCCAGGATCACTTTAGGTGTGGAAAAAATGCAGTTCGTGTGTCAATCGTGAAATACTTTGGTTTAAATAAAAAACAATAGGCCGTTACAGTGTCCAAAAAAAAAAGATCAAGGACAAAAATTTCGGCGAAAAAATTGGCAGGATCAAATATTCCAGTCCCCCCCCCTCCAAATGATTGCTCCCTTATTGCAGAATGATCTGACTTTTTTCTGCAGATTTACACCATGCACGTTCATACTGCTTAACAATATAACACATGCAAAGAAAGTGATAATAGACTGCGAATTACATTGTTTTCGGGAGCCTCCATATACTCTACATGTGTCAATGTACAGCTTATAAAGTAATCTCCTACCCATGTCCACAACAAAAAGTATGAGAAAGTAACAATTAACGAACGAAAACCCAATAATTCCAATAGAATCAATGTAGAATCTAAAAGGCGACAGTTGAAGGCGCATCACAGCGTGGGATCACATGGACATTTTAAACAAAAAATAATACTAAGAAAACAAACAAAAAGTATATATGCATTTAATAAAAATAAATAAACAATGAAAAACATTCAGTCAGTGCCATTAGCACGCTTTCCTGATTTCATCGTGGAATGATTATACAATCCCTCTGCAATTAAGTTCAAAGCCAATGTATTTTTAGTATCTGATGTTTTCTTGATCTTTGCCCTTTTATTCTGAAACCAAATTTTAATTTGCGATTCCGTGAGATTAAGTTCCTGTGCCAGGGAAATTCTCCGTTTTTCTGTTAAGTACCGACATTCACTGAATTCCTTTTTAAGCCTTTGAAGTTGTTCGTTTGTAAATGCTGTGCGCGGTCTTTTCTCTTCCGGTGTATGTCTGTTTCTCAATCGTGATTTCTTGGCCCTTGGGCCTAAAAGAAGAAGAAAATAATATAAGCGATTAATGTAGCGAAAATTTAAGATATCAAGAGCACAAATGACCACGTCCCGGATGTTCCATACAAAGTAATAGCAATGGCCTCGGTAATTATCGGCGGACTTCGGGGACTCAGTATATCTCATTTCATGGATACAAACCACTAAGTGTGTTTTAATTTTCGAAAGATATATATATATATATATATATATATATATATATATATATATATATATATATATATATATATATATATATATATATATATATATATATACTTTCTGCTTTAAGATGTTGGTTAACGTTAATTTTGGCCAAAAGATATACATGTATATACACGGACATGGTCTAATATGGTACTTAATTTTACGGATGGGGTGACCATTTTGGAAAAAAATATAAATAAAAACAGGATCAACTAAATCGAAAATTTAATATTATTCCAAATGTTATGCTTTATACAGGAATATGATAGGTAAGGGAAACAACATATAACTCACCCCCCCCCCCCCCCAACCCCACCACGGCCCCTTTGGTCGAGAAAGAAAAACAACTATTTCTGTCTTTGTATACTATGGCAAATTTGTTACTTCCACCATGACTCTCAATACAAATTTTTACATAATAGTGTGTGCTATTGTTTTTTTTATTCTAAATTGTTAGGTTCGACATCAGAGATTTGTAAGTTTGTTTCTAATTTTTATTACCGCCTTTAATTTCGAGAGAAAATTGACTAATCAACACTTTAGCAAACATGAACGCAATAAATTTCCTTATTAATCACAAATGAACACTTTATCTCAACAAGTCTACAATATATGACTGTGTTTTAATGCTCCCGTAATTGATTTCATGATAAGTTTCTTATCAAATACCGATGATATCGCAGTAGGTCGATTAGTCAAACTAAATCTACCAATTTGTACCTCGTTAGAATCATAAAACTTGTGTAAGATTTACTTCACAAATTAGAATTCGGTAATCCATCAAACTAAATCATGATTATTGACACGGTTCACTGACCCCCACAGAGGAATTTCAAACAGGTTGCAGACCTCTAACAATTCATTAATCCTAATTAACCAAATAAATTGTTTTAAAATTGTTAATTCTTAAGGGGTTTTATAACTGCATTATATCCAATGAAATTACTCACGTAAATTAAGTGGTTCAAATTTCTTAAAATTTCTATATTTTTGTCAACAGGTCAAAGTAAATATTTCATTAAACTTTGATGAAAATTGATGAGCCAAATCTATTGTAATATGCTATTGGCGTGGCCAATGATTTCCTGTATCACAATTCTGATTCTAAAATCATATTTTGATGCAAGTTATTTCCCTTACTTCAGTTTCCGGTGAACGAAACTTTTTCTAGCCTTAGTATGTAGCACAATATTGCTGACCCCATTAAACAAAGACTTTTCTAAATGACCCATATGTAGAAACGCATATGCTCCTATAGCAAAAACACAAAAGAGTATATATGTTGGAATTATAAGGATTGACGCGGGTTATTTACTGTACACCACGTGATTGAGGTTATTTCTTCATAGACTTAAATAAATTTACAGTCAATCCTTAATTGACTGAAAACAAATTACTGTCAAACTTTATAATTTAATTCCGACGGTTGTTTTGACCTTAAACGTCGGGATTTCCTTTAATGACGTCATAGAAGAAAAGACAATTTAGTCTATGATATGATAGAGACGAAAAAACTTTGACCAATCAAATGATGCGTTACATCCAATATTAAATTGTATTTTCATCTTTTGTATACAGAGCGTGCTACAACGTCACAAAGCCATAGCTACAACAGGATAAGCCATTTGACACCAGAAGAATCCTTGACTATGTTGAACAGGGTCTGAGTTTGTGGGTTTATGGGATACTCCTAAGCTGATATTGTCCAGCTTTGTGGTATTTCTTTTTAGGTTTGCGTGTGTGTTTTTACTTGTTTGTGTTTTATTTTGTGTTTTGTTTGGGTTTTTTTGATGGTTGTGCTTATTAATTTATCATTATATCTTTAACCCAATTTCCAACATTTTGATCTCAAGCACTGCTGGTGAGTTGTCAGTCAACGAAATGGCCATACAGTGCATCAAATTTATTGAGGTATTTTGTGATACATTTTATGTTAGTACCACTGGGTCTATGTCACTGCTGGTGGACTGTAAATCCCCGAGGGCATTATCAGCCCAGTAGCTATAATTTTTATCTTGGCATGATTTATTACTGAAATGCCTTTAAATTTTTCTGTTAAAAAAATTACTAGAAATTTTTAAGGCTCTTCCTTTTGATGCAGAGGTAACCCTTAGTTGAGTTTGGATTCCTGTTTGTTTTATTTGTTTGGGTTTTTGATGGTTGTGCTTATTAACTCACCAATAAATCTTTAACTAGATTTCCAGCATTTTGATCTCGAGCAATGCCGATGAGTTGTCAGTCAACGAAATGGCCATACAGTGCATCAAATTTATTGAGGTATATTGTGATACATTTTATTATTGTTGTGTTTTAAATGTGTTGTTTATTCTTTTGTAGTATAAAAGTATTTGATGGTCCTTTCCGTTGTTATATTTTGCTCACGGTGGGTGGAGGGATATATCCAAGCGGTTAAATAAACGGGACATGCTTTTTGAATAAGTATAGAATTTTAGTACTTCCGATATCTATAAATAGAACTAACTTTATTGTCATGAAACATAGTAAACAGTCTGTGACAAAATGAATATCAGAAATATCTTCATAAATAAAGTAATAGATGCGAAACATTTTTAATTTGACGTGTTATATGTCCAAACTTAAAACATTAACATGAATTTGAATGACGTTATACAGCACTCGTTAGAGTTGCCAAAATGGGGCCCATGTCTATATCTATAAACTTTTTGATTCTATATCTATTTTTATGAATATAAATCCTTAAACCCCCTCCCCCCCCCCCCCCCCCCCCGCCCGGCCCTTTCCCCGGATGTAAATTTGCAAAACAAAATGTATTTTTTTATCACAAAGCCGTACATCAGTTTCTTAAATAATTTGCCTTACCAGCGGACGGACGGTCGGAATATCTGGTACAATATACCCATGCAGGCCAAACATTACTTTCGGTTCCATTGCTTTCAGGATTATGGGTAGAAGATGGTGTGTTTGGACTAGAGATTGTCTGATGTTGCTTTGAAATTCTACACTTTGAGTCCTTTGTATGATTTGATCCTGTGCCTGATGAATGGTGGTCGTTTCGGTGAGATGTTGATGGGCACATTAATGTTCTATATCGTCTAAAAATGTCACCAAAATTAAGAAGGTTGCGACATTGGTTACTTGGTGTGTTGATAAAATCAAATGTTGGTATTGTTTCTTGTTTCACAGGAAATGATTCCGGATATATCGGTTCTTGTTTCCGTTGACCAAATTCGGGTCGTAAAATTTCGGATATCGAAAAGTTTGTATT
The DNA here is from genome assembly GCA_028015205.1 of Mytilisepta virgata. Taxonomy (NCBI): domain Eukaryota; kingdom Metazoa; phylum Mollusca; class Bivalvia; order Mytilida; family Mytilidae; genus Mytilisepta; species Mytilisepta virgata. The sequence goes on from CM051510.1 coordinate 5,745,085, forward strand.
TTTTGCCATATGGACGCATTCGTTTGGGTCATCTCGGTAATTCCTACATTTTATCCTATTGTTTTCATTAATTTCAATCTCGCGGTAAAACATCATAGTAATAAATTAGAATCCTTAATTTGCATGTAATTACTGACAATTTCCTCTCATCTGTACACTTCGGGTGTTAGCTAATTATCATCAAGTTTTCATCTTCCTTTTACATTTTGTGGGCGGAGCTTAAACCTCAATAATTGATAGTAGGACCAATAGAACATCCTTGTAATACATCATTCAGAACAAAACGCTAGGGGCGTGACAAATGTCTTGAAGAAATACACAATTTATCGACTAGATATATGAAGGATCGTGTTTTTACTTTTAAATATGTATAAAATATTCGAAATGAAATAAAATAAAATATTTTACTTATTTTGTACATGTAATATTTTGCAATTTTAATCTATATTAATTGAAATTCTTAAAGGAATATTGATATAGCGGCAAGTTTGATTTGAAAAAGTTTTCCTCTCTCTCTCTCTGTTTTTTTTTCTTGTCCTTTTTTATATTGACAATACACAGAAAATGGTATTTAATAATGGTGCTTACACTAAGTTGTTCTTAATGCTAATTGACAAAGACAATAATGTAAAGAAGAAAAATAAATAAATAAATAAATACGAATACATAAAAATCGAATATCAAGAAAAAAATAAAATAAATACATTAATCATCTTAATTAAAGAAAAGAAAATTTGGCACATTTTAGCACGCGGAATTGATAAGCCTTAGAATCTGCACGCGCTGTGACGATGCTATTAGGAAAAGCAAGGAACCGTGACGAGTTAACATAAATATTTGTTTTCGAAAACCTGCTAATTGCCGTAAAAAGTTAACAGAAATCTAAAATATGTATCAATTTTGTTTTACTCAGGCGAAACATTCTTTTTTAAATTATAGATGTGTGCTTCGTTTTATCATTAAATAATAAAACGAAAATTGTATTCGATTTATTTGTCGATCAACTGAAAGTTTTAATACAGCAATGTTTTAGTCTTCGAAAATAAATGAAAATGTGAATTTACTCAGAAATCTTTTATGGATACTTATAATATAAAATATTACAGGTCGAGGGAAAGAGTCACAAAAAATCAAAATCCCACTGGATTATCTGAGCTTTTATTGTTAAAAAAATAAATTTAAAAGATCCATCAGCAACTAATTTTGTGTCCATATCAGAACTAAGGAGGGATCCCATTGAAAAATTGATTAAAATTCATCAAACTATTTAAGAATCTGGTTGGACTTAATACTTTAAATATTTACCCCTTTTTGAAGGAGGCATATCAATTGTTAAAGAATATTGATTTAGAAGGAACTTATTCCTGGTAAACATATGCTAAAAATGTTGCTGAGGAATAAAAATTAAATACTGACATAACTGAAAAAAATCCTTCAAAACTAAATACTCCAGAAACCAAGAAATCAGGAAGTGTACTACCGTTAAATTCAAAGATGGACAAGCTTTGTGTAAATAACAAAGAAATATTTATATAAATATTTAATGCAATGATAAAATATGTGAGCTGGAACCATACCTCTTAATCTGCAATATTGCAATAGAATACTAATAACAAAGTTCAGAACAAATGAACACCCTCTCTTGATAGAAGTAGGCAGATATACAAAGCTACCCAAGGATGAAAGGAAGTGTCCAGTGTGTAAAAAAAACTGGGCAATGAAAATAATTTTTTCTCATATGTAATAGTAATAAAAAATTGAGGATACTTTCTTCCTTCCACTAAAAGATGTTAACGATATATCCCCTGATACTTTGATTATTAAAAACTTCTTAACCCTGTCATGCCTGATTTCAAGGATGTCTGTGTACGGTTTGTTGTACAAGCCATTGTCATGTCTTGTCATGTCTTGTATTTTTTTGTATATTCCTAACACTTAGTGGGTTGATTTGCATTAATAAAGGGAATTCAAAAAGGAAAATTGTTTTTGGAATCTCGAAAGTTGCACATTTTCATGTCCCAGTTTTCCATGAAATCGAGATTTTGGCCTTATCAGTAAGATGTATGTCATTTATCTTGAAAGATTTTAATAGATGCGTTACTCTCTAAACGCTGTTTGTTTGTTTTTAATTTCACTAGAGTATATTACTTAATAGATCAATAACCGAGTGAAAAATTATTAAGCTGTTCCTGAAAAGAAGGTCCTAGATCGAATAAATATTATTGCAGTCCCATTATGAAGTATTTACCGTCATCTTTAACGATGAAGAACAAATCTACTAAAACCCGCGAAAAATATTAAAACATGTTCAAAATATGAGGTACACATATTCAATCAATTTTCAGTCGTTATGCAAAGTCTGAATATTGTTGAAGGAAAAATTTGGTGTTACAAATTAGATACCTTTCAAGCATTTTTGGCGTACGGGGTAACGGACGAACAGAGAAAATGGGGGTGCTTGCAACACACCTAAACACGAAAACCAAACATTCTACAAAGAAATAGGAATTAACAAGAATTTCCATAACACAGAACATGGAATTATTTGACATGAACAGATCGAGATTGATGTAATATCTGTAGTTAGAGGTAATCTATTGACGTGACTTGAAAATTTGACAAATTAGGAAGTGTAAAATATGATTGGAGCGACATTTCTAAGATTTATAGCATGAAAATGTTTGAACTACAGACACTCTTTATAGCTTTGCGCAATTCAAACCAGTAATGTATGAAAAATGAAGGTGATATACAATTAGGCAAATGGGCTAAAAGTTAGAAAAATCATTATTAAAAGTAATATATCCACAGTCATACGACTTTGATATTAAGAGCAGCAATAAAAATGCCCTTTTCATTGGTTGGACTTTTGTCAAGTGAGAGATTACATGAATATGGTATGTTATATCACTTATATAACTATATCTTTTACCATACGTAGGTATCTTTGTTAAACAACCATTAGCAGAGATAGTGATGACCATGTTAGTCAAGGTTATATACCATTGAGTTAATTACTGTCTAATACATGTGTGTGTTTTCTATTTCTATTTGTGTGTTATTTCTATTGCGTAACTCTTATGGGTGTATATGAAAGTTGAATACAGATTTAGTATGATGCGATTGAGGCCTTTCTTCAGTTTGTTTTCTGCGTTCAGTGGTCCAAAACATGATCAATTGGGTCAGCTTGATGAAAGTGTAACAATACATCGAAATCAGTGAATAAAGATATCTAACAATATTTCACTTAGAACTTTCTTAGTAAATACCACCAGAGTTTCAAATAAGGATGTTGAATAAGGTTTTGCATGAATCCATCTGCAGTAATATTGGTGGACCCATGGTTGAATGTCGTGGACGTTAAGTTTTTGAATTTACAATTACAAAATGGAAGATCCTCGATCCGACAACCTATTCTTTTCTTAAGAACTGTAATTGAAACTCCTTATAGCTGGACTTCATTTAAAATTTACAATCTATATGTAAAAGTTACTCTCAAGGCAACCGATGTTGTATTCCCCGCTCAATTGATTTAATTTATAGTCGAAAGACGATCTCATGAAAAATGATATACTTGTACCGTCCCAAACAGACAAAGTACAGTTTGTCTACTAAACGCAATTGTCAAAAATCCTTTCAAAGAGTGTATCTATTACAGTTTTCACTTTAAAATGTTCATTAAGCTTGTTACTGTATAATGGATTGTTGGATAGGGAGAATAAATCAAAATATTTACTGTCTGTCGACAAAATAGAATTATGCCGAACAGAGTCTCCGTGGGTTTTCCAAAGTAATTTACAATGCAAACGATTTATTAAAGACTTTGGCATAATGAGCTTTGGTCATTGGACTGACCATGTCATTTTGTCTCGTCCACTTTTGATAAATGTGTAAAGTTTAATTATCAATATCAATAACTTTGGTCCGTTTCTTTGATTCTGGTCAATACATGGAAGATAACCGGTAATTAGTGATCTGTTACCAGTAGAACTGCCGAATCTAATAAGCCGTCATCATTAACCTCGTGACAGTCATGTGCTCTTAACGTATCTCGTCCACGCCCCTTTGTTTGAGGAAGTGTCATTGAAAACCGATAGTAAATAGTTTGGTGGTTAAATCGGATGTTTGTAAGCTGTAATTGAATTTAGTAAGATTCAATCCTTAACGCTTGATAAATTGATTAACATACTAGTAACAGAATGTCCATTTTTGATCATATGTTCGTGTATGAGAGAGATTGATATGCTCACAATGGTTGTACAAATCTATTCCATAATATGTGCATATAAGAGTTTAATTTCGATTATTAACTAAAACATACTGTCGGTTATTGATCATATGTTCCGCTAAGAGAGTGAATTTAGTCCTAACAATGGTTCCTAGACTTGTTTGCACATATCTGTCCCCCAATGTGTGCATAAGCGTTTGCTTCTTAACAATTTAGATCAATTTAGGATGCAACTGTATTGCAAAATTATATTTGCCAACATAAATCGTGAATTTGATGGTTGCAAATAATGTATACTGCTGACCAGATGTTAGGAGAGCCAACAAGAGGATATTTGCAACCATTAAATATAAAATGGACGCCGGAAGATATGAAAATAAAATACTTCAGTTTTAACTTATCTATTTAGTGTATATATAACAAGACAAGTTATATACCAACTTATGTGAATTCCTCTCTATTTGGTGGGTTCGATATCGGCCCCGGCTATAGCGGATTTTTAAAAGCATGCACTTGTTCGACATCTAAAGGGGAGTCTTTAACGTGCTTAGGGTACTCAACGGGGAACAGTCATTTTTCGTCCACATCCGATACGAACGAGCATCTTTTAGCGATACCATTCTGGCAAATGGTATCGTTCATATTCAAGTGTAAAGATATAAAATGATAATAAAATAAACATATTTTGTGAAATCCTGAAGTGAAAATTTGCAAATGGCGTGAATATTTTACGTCATCCAATGAAAATTAAGTATTGGATATAACACTGAAGGCGTTGGCCCGACAGGGGTATATCCTATTTATATTATGATACTCCGAAAAGTTCAAATGATAGATTTTATTATTTTTGAATAGGGTCTTTAAGGAATTTCATCTTGTGCAAAGATAAACTATGATAAATACAGTTTATTAGTATAACATTTTTTGGAATCATGATATAAATGGTATTATTCCACTATATATATTAATTCATACATGTAGCTATGAACGTATTTCATTGGTTGAGACTCTCCCACGTGATATCGAACAAAACATCGTGTTTCCCTCTCAGATTCGTGTTTCACCATCATATCCCAGTTATTTGAAAAATACTAGGGATAGTGGAATAAATCATTAATGTCCCTTGCATTAGTGAAATATGAAGATTTGTTCATCCCTAATGCGAGGGAAATAAATGTATATTATACCAGGTTGAATGCCCAACTGCCAAATCCGGCCAAGAATGCCAAAAAAAAAAAAAAATGGCCGAAAGAGTAAAGCCAATTACCATCTAAGGACAGAGCCGTGTACAAGGAAGATACTCGTAAATTAAAGTCAGTATCAAAAATACCAGCAATTGAGCAGCTGAGCTGGTGATAGGAATTGTTGCTGAATAAATATACAAAAATCCTCTCGAAATTTCTGAAATGAACACAAAATAAAAATGTACTTTTTTGTTGGTTGGGCGTAAACTTATTACAGTTGTAATTAAAATGAGCAGTGATTTTAAAATGTTCTGAAGGGCATAATTAACAAACCACAAATGATTAATCCTAAGACCTGTGCTTGGTATGGCATTGTTTTGTACCTAAGCTGTATGTTGTAATTATATTGAAATATCTTTTTGTGATTTTTATCAGGGTCTTTTAAAACTGAACCCTTCCCCATGTTCTCCTGTTAATTAGAAGGGTTTTAGTAAACGGTTTTTTATTGTATTATCATTATATAGTTGGTATATAAATATTTCTTTCCGGTATCAATACGGCACGTAAGGATGGAGATATCTATAATGTTTGAAACTATTTACGTAGGTGATATAGGGGTTTCTTTCTGACTTTAACGGGCCATGGTCAAAATTTAAATTATTTTTGTATTGCACATAAAGTGCAGATAGAGATGTAGCTATAACCAAGATATGTTACCTCCTGTCTGTATGAAAAAAAAAAAAACAAAATACAATAACATTTATGTTTTTATCTAACAGAGTTTGGATTTTGTTTGCTTTTTATCAATTTCATTATTTTTTTTAATGAACAACTTTGTTATTATTATTTTTCTTCTTCTTTGCTATTTTGATTATATATGGAAGATTCAGAATCTTTTTTTCCGGCATTGTCGTTTTCAGAAGTAATCAAATAAAAAATTATATTTCCCGAATTTAGGATATTCGCCTGTTCCCTGAATAATTTATCGAAATATATCAAATCTGAAAGAATGATTGTTTATCGAAATTTGTACCTATAATGATATATACATGTATATAGATTAACGTTCTGAATTTTATAAAAATTATTAAAAAATCCAGTTTATCGTTCCATTTATATTAATTCACACATGCACCGATTACTTGAAAAACGATTTGAGTCATTATCACTCATTATTAGAACAATCACGTAGCAGAGACTGCCTTCTTGAGTACAGAAACACAGGGGTACGTGGTAGTGCGTCGCCATCACAGTGGTTATTTTTATAATTTGATCTTCGATGACGATATGGCTACTTAAATTCTTCACGCCTTCTTGGGAATGAATAAATTCAAGACGATGCATATTATTCTAAAAAAAAAAAAAAATCAAAACAGGCATAATTAATAATTTGTCGAATTAACAAACTCTTTTTGTCAAAAAAATTTATTATCATAATCTTTTGCCAATAAACTTTGTCACAGTGACAAAATATACGGTGTTTCGATAATACAGAGCAGTTGTGATTTTAAAATGCACTATATCTTCATTTAATTTAAAATGTTAAGTGAACACAAAAAAAATTTAAAAAAAAAGAATAAAAAAATCGTTAAAAAAATATAACCAAATACAGGTTTTTATTGCGAACGAAATGTCACTTGAACATCAGCATTAATGTTTGAATTTATGTTAAATAATAATGGTTTTCTAGGCAATCATAGACTTGGATTTATAATCAATGAACCATTTAATTATGAAATAAAAAATTGAAACAGGTGAAATTGATTATTGTTCTTATTTTATTGTCAATTTCATATTTTTGGCCTCGAATTATTTTTTGTGAATTAATCCTTAAGTTCATCAAACACTTGATGTTATGGAGTCGTCTTTTAATGCGTGAAAATGATGTCTTAAACAGACAAGGCGCATGTAGACCTGTCGCCATTATGGTGGTACTTTTTATAATTCAATCCTTATTTTGATTTGGGTGCTTGAAAATAACAAGTGTCTTGATGAGAATATTTCATTAGTGGCCTAACATTCATGACATTGGATAGACGCAAATTTCAAAGTGTCAGGATGTTATTAGCAGTGCGTAGAAATTTAAAATTTTATATTTGACATTTTTTAATTTCCTCTTCAACTTTTTGGATAATTGTTTTGGGATTTCTACAGTTTAGGTCTTGTGCATAAGTGCTGAGTTGTAAATCGACGAAATGTGCACATCTTATGCATCAAAATTAGTATGAACGAATTTTCTTTTTACCCCTGAGTCGATGCTGCTGCTGGTGAACTCCCCTAGCTAGAATATCCCCAGCTCAGTTGCTACTATTACACACTAGCTCGAAATTGATACTTAAAATTTACTGTTATACAAGATTGTTTTTGTGAATTTAACTAAGAAGTATATCCTTGGATCATAGCTCTATCCTTGGATGGTTTTGGCTTTAAGCAGCTTTTGGTTAGCTTGGCATTTTTGAATTTTCTTTTCAACGCTATAGATTATTGTTTTGGGTTTTCAAGATTTTAGACCTTAAAAACAACTGATGAGTCGTAAATCGACGAAATGTGCACATGTTGTGCATCAAAATTGTTATCAAAGAATTTTATTATTTAAACCTTAGCCCTTTCTGTCCATTAAATTATTTCAGGTATTTATTAGTCTTCATATTTAAATTTCACTTATGCCTGAGATTCACCTAACATCTCCTCTACCGATTGATAATGGTAAATATTCTCATTATTTTGTTTTTTTAAACAAATCCAGGAATGCGATTCGCTGTTATATCATTTTCTTGTTGTGTCTGTTTAATTATAGTGTATTAATTAAGCTCGGGTACGACTGCAAAATCCGTTCTGAACTAATTTTCAATCTCTTTCATAGTTAATATTAGATCATGGGTTTTGTATCCACCTTCGTTCCTACACCAGGCGGCGATATGTTCGACACGCTAAATAAGAATGAGTGTTGTCAGGGGTTTGTAGGAACGAACGTGGAGGGAGGTTGACGCACATATTAAACAGGATATATGTCATCGAATCTCACTTCCAAAATTTTGATATCACTCTTCAAATTGTAAAAAATTGACAATAACCAATTGTTATGAATTAGAGATAGGTGGGCGTGCTAAAGTCGAAACCGATTTTTTTTCCAGAATTTTAAATCACAGTTCAGAACTTCTACTGGCCAGGCCAATCCTAAAAATGATGTATACCAGCATATATATGTATATATATCTTTATAACATCAAAAACTTTTTTACCAAAGAGTTTGTAAGGGAATAGTTTCCGAAATACATGATGAAAATTTGCCCAGATCCAACCAAAATAATAATCAATCAAGGTAATTAGGAAGTTACAAGCAATCAGTTAAGTAATGATAAATTGATATGTCAAGTTATATTACTTGTAATAGGGTACGTAAGATGGTATCTAACGCACTTATCTCTAAGTCCTATTCATAGCATTTGGTTATGGTTAACATTTTTGGGGCAAAATTCCGAGTAATTTCAAATATGGTTTACGATGAAATAAGTGTGTATTGCCCCATTCAGATATATACAATGTACAAGAAGTGTTGAAAATAATGTTCCGGAGTAAAATTGCCTATGAAAGGGAGTTCAGAGTTAATTTTGCAGCTATAATAATATATAATGAACTAGAATGAAATAAACAATGAGAATATTTAACAATATTAATTGTTATGCAGAAAAGAGATATGCAGGCGTCTAACGTGGATTTTTTGACATCCCTATTGACCTAAACGTCCGTTTGAAAACCGTAAAAAGGAGGCCGTCTATACTGTGTATAAATCCTTTACTTGTTTTGTCAACATTGTGCAAAATGTCTAATTTGGAAAGAATTTAGAGACATGTTTGATCTTTTTTTTATCAAAATTCCTAAGAATAAAAAAAAATCCATGAGGTCGTCAGTTTGCTGTTCATAATCTGAACGTAGTTTCACTTTGGTTTTTCTGCGGGACGTTGGCATAGAATTAGAATTTTGACACTGTCAACTTTAATACACGACCTCTATAACTACAAATATATCTTACGTACTGAGTAGATACGTATTTATCTCGTTTAGGGGTTGGCGGCAAATCAGAGCACCAAGTTACGAATGTTGTTATGGTCAAAGGGAAATAACTCGAAGTTTTTAATGCATACCAGGTCTCCCATCGATAAACATCTTTACTTTTCTTTCCAGGGTAATAAACTTACAAAACTAATTTTCTCTTCTGAAACACTTTGTGATATCTCTATTGTTAAAAAGGGGGGGGGGTATCAATAATCATCCTAATCACTATAAATCACTGTATATACACTTTTGTAATTGTAATCGATTACTCGGCCCTTTATGGGCGCTCTGATTAGCATTAAAATATTTTGTATTTATATTTGGACGACAGTTGTGGTAGATAAGGAGACATTTGGTGACCTAACCATATACAGTTGTTAAACCCCGAAGACGTTTCTCTTAGTTATGCTAATTTCAGAAATATCCCATAGATGTTATTACAAATGGGAATAAACGTTATTGAATGCAAAACACTGCTGGTATGTATAGGAAATTGGCCGAAAACACCAATTATACATTATGTAGTGGAATTACTGTAGATCAAATAGCAAAATATTTTATTTATTTTAAAAAAAACTGCGTAGTCTCTCTGGAGTTACTGTGTTTTTCACAGTTCACACTAATGTTACCAAATACAAATATTTTCCCGAACATTATAAAAAATATTTAGACATTTTCCCACAGGACATGTGATTAACAAGTTGATTATCATGTACATATTAACGTATATATATATGTCAATCCTTTCGTGAGGTTATTATCACCTTAGAGTATTTATCTACCATATTAAGCTTGAGAAATGTCCAATCAGTTGCGGACATCTGAATTGTTCAATACACCAAATACTGATATATGACAATTAACTATTTACTGTATAATATGTAATGTTTATCTCTTTAACTTATTCATGTTGATTGCTTTAAGAAATTTATTATTTCAAAGCCAATATTTTCCCACGATCATCAGCTTGGCTTTTGACCGTATTTTTATAATTCATTCTTTCCTAAAAAAAAATCAGGGTCAGTTTGAACAATTTTGCAGCAATTTTTTTTATAGACTTCTATATCTTATGAAACAGTATGTTTACCAAAGCCAAACATGTTACAGTTTAAATATTCTTTTCTCTCGAAAATTTACTTGAAATCATTGCTCTATTGAAACACAAAGCAACACCAATTTAACTTGGCAGCATGAGTTCTTACGTGGTCTTTTTTTTTGTGGCTTATATGTAACATATGATATCCCACCATAGATGTTATTGAATGAAACAACGAAACAACTTGCCACAGCACGTAGCAGCAATAGTCCTTAGATGTAGCTTGCAGCGCAACTTTACTATGTTTTGGTGAGGTGGTGGTGGGTGGGTGTTTTTTTTTTTTTTGGGGGGGGGGGGGGGGCGTGACACGCTTTTGGGAACTGGGAAAATGTAGGGAATGGGAAAATGAGGAAAAATGCAAATATTTTTAGGAATTTTGTAAAAACGGCAAATTTTGGGGAGATTGGAAAATCAAAATCTAGTGTCAACACAGCACCTATATGGTTTTTTGTTGCCTCTGACTGGCAAGTAATCTCTTCGGATGATCTGGGGTTTGAATACATCATTGCATATTACATTTATCATGGTAGATTAACTTTATCATCTGTACTCTGATGAAATTATTAAAGTCAAAGTTTGCCTTTAATAAGGTACATGTATTATTGGACTCAATATCCATAGGGGGGATGATTTACAAATCAATAAATATGGTGTCACAAAACTCGCCTTACAGGAGAATTTATCAAATTAACCTTTAATATATGACGGATCAGATCCATGTATCAGAATTGTTTAATTACCAAAAACTTTAATGTTACAAATATACTCTTGATATGTAAGGTAAGTAACTTTTGTTCAAATTTCCATTTAGTTTGCTCAAAGTGAAACTGGAAGTAACTAAAACTTTCCCACGATCAAACATGATTTGGTCAAGAGTTAAAATGTATATTAACTAAATATTGACGGAAAGTTTGTAAGATAAGTTTTATATTTTTTGTGCATGCAAGCTTTAAAATCATTTCTCTTTTTACTCTAAGTCTGGCCATATATTTTATTTCCGAAAATTTTGAACCAATTTCAGGATAAAATGATTGTTCTCTTAATGCGTAAGATTTGTCTTAAAAAATTTCTCAAGCCCATAATTGGGGTTGAATATATACATTTTTTAGCTTGCATTTGTACCATAAGCTTAAAAAACCCATTGTTTTATTCAAGGTGATAGTCCAAGTTCAAGTTCAAGTTCAAGTTTTTTATTACCAATTAAGGGCCCCATTTCAGAGGCATATATAATGACAACACAATACAACACATTTATTAGATACATAAATTTAGATAATACTTTTTTAAACAATAATACTGATTAATAACAGTATATATATATGTGTGATTCTCCCCACACGGACGTGTTTAAAAAGAAAGTAAAGAAAATATAAATTATATGTCCACCTCGTCCCTTATCCAGATGAGCAAGCTTTACAGGTTGCTCAGCTGGAGAAGAGACCAAGGGCCGATGCAAAAGGACCTTCTGTTTTCACATATATTACATATAAATTGTCTGTGCACGTCTATAATTCTATAAAATATAAACACCATAGTGGACCTCCTCGTGACTAAAGCACAGTCGAAAGTCAATTGTCTGTTCTGTGCAGAAGTTACCAAGGGTAGATAATAAAGGTTCCAGTGTTTGAGCATTATATAGTATTATACAATTCACTTTAATGAACCTCCTCGTGGCTAAAGCACAGTAGAGAGTAATAATCTCACCTGTGCAGAAGTCACCAAGGGTAGATACTAAAGGTTCTAGTGTTGTTATATAATATAATTTATGTATATTCTATCTTTTTTGAATGACTTAAATAATTATCTGTCAATCTCGCTCTAGACAATTGAAATTATATATATACATATGAAAACAAGCCAGTATGAGGAGATGAAACAAGCTATATGCAAGTGAAGTGACCATCTCTAATGAGGACAACTATGTTTATTTATGAAAGTACAAATGCCATTCAATATCTCAAAGTTCTCATTAGTCATAAGCCAAATTAATTTTTCAGCATTATTTAAATTACTGACTTTTGGACAAAGATGTAATACTATTTTCATTAATTCAGTTCTATCGTCATTATATTTTTGACATTTAAATAAAAAATGATTTTCATCCTCAACATTGAAGACAAATTCTATCATGTCTGGGAGTGCCTGAAACCTTCCCGCTTCTATTCTTAAATGATGTGCTGATATTCTGAACCTTGTGAATCTCCTTCTCTGCTCAAAATTTTTTATAATCATAAGATAATTTTCCATACCAAAATTAACTTTAAATTTTAGATATGTGCACAATTTTCCACTTAATAAATTGTTTTTCTGAATATGCCAATTTCAATATAGTGTTTTTTGGTAATTTTATTACAGAATGTCTTAAAGCCACTTTTGGATTTAACTAATATGTCATTGTTACAATTAAACAATGCTTTTTTCAATACTTCAACAGAGCCATACCATGAAGGTTGTTGATTCTTATGCAAATGTTCTGAAGTCAAAAATGCATCTTGGTGATATTAAATTTAGGGAGTAACCATTTGATTTTTTTTTTGGGGGGGGGGGTCAAATGAAATTTTGTCCTTGATGTTCTTTCCGGTTGCTTTTCCGGCATAAAAATTTATTTTTATTAAAACCCCAAAATGCCCTGATTGAGACAGGCCCTGCATTGTTTTTCACACCTAACCTTATCCTGTCTTTTTATTTTGCCAAAATCCTGGTCCTGCCTTTTTATTTCAAATTTGATCGTTTTTAATTTGTCAAGAAAAATTAAATGCACATATTTTAAATCAACCAAACCACAACAAAATAGAAATTGTATTGCGGTATAAGGGAGATAAATCGGGTTAATTGTACACGAAAAAAAGATGTTGATAAAATTAAAATTTTTGTCATGATCAGATCATGTTCGCTCTGTTATACTAATGAAAGAGTCTGTTCTAATGTTATATTATCTTCTTGAAGAGCAAAAGAAAACAAATAGATATAAATAAAAAAATCAAGTTCTATATGTTATTAACATTTATATATAAATTAAATATTGTTTTCTTTTATTCAAATAAACTCAGTATTATTATGTACTATTTTCTGAAATCTGTAAAAATGTTTTGAAAAGAAGAATAATTGATCTGGTTCAACTTTGCACTAGTCCTGTTTGTAACCAGTAAAATGCCCGGGCATATTTTGTACAGAGATCTACGGAGTCTGAATCAAATACTGCATAATGCCTTAAACTTAATTTTTTTCTCAAGTTCTTTAGAATGTATTGTAGAAAAAAATTGGCATTTTTTTTAGAGCAAATGTATTTATATTATATGTACTTTTAGCTACATTTTATGTACGTACATGTATATAATGGAGAATGGAAACGGGGACAACAAACTGACCAAAGAGCAGAAAACAACCCAAGGATACCAATGGACCTTCAACGTAGCGAGGAGATCCTGCACCCGGAGGCGGGATTCAGCTAGTCCCTAAACAATGATATATACTAGTTCAGCAAAATGGACGGCATACTAAACTCCGAAAAATAAAAATGAACCAACATTAAAAAAACACACAAGACTAACGAAGACCAGAGGTTCCTGACATGGGAAAGGAGCAAAAATGCGGTGGGGTTGAACATGTTTTGTGAGGTCTCAGTGCTCACCCTATACCTCTAGCTAATATGGAATAAACAAACACCCAGCGATACACACAGTAAAACTTAGTTCAAAAGATGTCCGAGTCCGATGTTAAAAAAGGTAGCAGAAGAAACTAAGCAAAATGACAATTATCAATATATATTAACACAGGACAACTAGGAGTTACTGACATGGCAGCTCCAGACTTCAATTAAACTGAACGATGTATAGATAGATAATCAACATAAAAAAATAAAAGACGGCAATAACAGTATTCAAAAAGAATAATAAATAAATTAAAAAATAACAATGATTTTATATTAAAAAAAAAAAAATGAAAAACGCCAACTGATACATACAACTCCATACTCAAATATTGCCGATGCTTTTTTGGAAGAATCGTTTCCTATTCTTTTTCTAGTTACAAAAACAGTTCTTAAGTTTTTTTGCTAATATCCATTATTGCTTTTATACAAACGTGACGTTTTCGTTTGAAAGTACCAGGGGCGTTTCCAGGATATTTGAAAAGGGGGGAGGCGAATAATAAAACTTTCGGCGAAAAATTTTTTGGACATTTTTTTGCTAAAAAACAAAAAAATTGTAGATGAGAATGGCCATTAGGGAAGTGTCACACAAAACAACCATTTCATGTATAGATTTATTTACAGTTTTGGTTGTTTAGAAAAGGTGTCTAAGGTCTTCTGGCGCTTTTGTTTTGACGTTGACATCTTTGACGATTTCACTATATCACGTCAACAACAATTGATACTAATGCCAGAGTCGAGAAACGAAATTTTACGGATCAGCCATCGGATGGGGGAATCAGTGTAAAAAGAAATCAGAGTATGTGTTTAATTAATGAATATGATAAATTGCCATATTCAATACAATATAAGCAGATTACGATAGTTTTGTTTTGTTTTTTTTTAAAGGGGGGGGGGGGGGCGTACGCCCATTACGCCCTCACCTGGACCCGCCCCTGAGTACAGCTATCCGATTTCCAAGTAAGTTTTATTCCTGTTGTTTCGCAAATGTAATTTGAATCGTATTATTACAAAAAAAGAAAGAAAGAAAGTGTAACTGTTCCATTTACCAAAATGATACAAAAATCTAACAACTCAAATATGAAATAAAAACAATTTTTTCACACTGGATAAACCCAGAGGCGAAGCATAAAATCGTTAAAAAAAATCGCCTCGCTCCGCCTCTTTCAAAACTATTACGATCCCCAATTTCCAAAAAAAAACGTGAACCCCCCTAAAATCTGTGAATAATGCTAAAAGAACTGATTATGTATTTATTTCGGCACAAGTTTACTATATTAAGGCACGAATTCAATTCAATGATAAACGTGCGTTTCTTGACCTCTATAAATAAACTGGGAAGTCGGGTTATCTCTCTTTCCGTGTTTTCTTTACATCGTGGGGTAGAAAAAAGTAATTGAGCATGCGATCAGACATATAGGCCTATATATTTTCTTCTGTTTATTAGAATTTCATTGGCACGTATAAGTATATTGCTTTGTTATAGAAAGGTATAAAATCAAAATTTCCACGATTTGATGCAACTGTAAATTGTTTATGTTTTTTTTAAATGTCAAAAATTGTCGAATAAGACTTGAACTAAAGGGTGCATATTGTACCTGTGTCGAAAACTTGCTACGATGTTCAGATTAACAATGACAATAAAACCGTTCGCTTAAACCTGTATTTTTTCCACTGGATTACGTGAGTTTTTATTGACGAATTTATTCTTTAAACAATATGTATTTTCATTGAATACTGTTTTTTAATACTTTTTAAGTTTTGTATGTATTTTAAGCTTTATAATTACAAGTCATTGAATGATCGACTGTCCCAGTTTCATCAATTCATCCAGGTTAGTGTTCTCTAAGTATTTATAACATTAATTTTGATCTTTATCTGTGGTTAAAGTTTTTTTTTGTCCCGGAATGCAACGCGCGAGACATAGAATTGCTGGTGTCCATTATTCTGTTCGTCCGTTCGTCACATTAAATTTGTTAGCGCTCTCAATTCTATGTTTTTAGATGAATTTTCACCAAATTTATATTGAAGGTGTATACTGACGATACCTTGATTAATTTCGAAACGAGCGCTCCCGGATTTTTTTGGGAGTTCGTTTACCAATACTCTAGCAATTTTGTATGATTTTTGTTATATGTTTTTGTAGGGAAATTGAGATTAAGGTGTTACATGTAATTTGCAACAACTTTCTACACGTCTTATACTTTGACTTGTGGTTCGTCCAAACATAGAGCGACTCTGGATCATTATGGAAATGTATTCATTGAAGTCGGTATAGATAAATAGATAAATTCTCATATGCATGATTTACCATTGTGTGGGTTTTGTTTTTTGTTCATTTTTGAAGATTTTGCACACGATGAAAGACGAAAAACAGCAGAAATCTAGTCATTAACTTTATTTAATGTTCTATATTACATATATCTGTCCTTAAATGCTTTGGCCTTAGTCCTTTTGGAAATGTTTCAATTTTTGAATCTGCTCTTCAACCTTTTAGATTTTGTTTTTTTTATATTTTAGGCCTGTGCACAACTGATGAGCCGCGAATCGACGACATGTGCATATCATCGAAATTGGTTCCAACGAATTTTATTCATCTGTTTAACCCCGTATTTGGTTTTAACATTTTACACAAAGAACCATCATTTCGAGGACTCTGTATATAATGCTCAGATGAAGGGTAACCCAAGTGTGAAATAAAGCACATCAGTGTACGAAGTATGACTCTTCGGTTAAGTTGCCTGTTTGAAAGGATTTTTTATCACCCATTTAAAACCGGAAAAGGGATTTCAATGGCCTAGAAAGTGTTTTGGAACTTACCTTTAATGTTGAAATAAAGAACATTTAAAAACATTTTCATAACATGTTTACCTCCTTAGTAATCAGAAGATTACAGTTTAAAAAGGGGAGAAGGAACATATATTTGGAATTTCTTTTTGACTTTGAGAAAACAAATCAACTGATGATTACATCTTGTAGACTTTGGGATGAGGAACCTGATATTGCACAGTGCTCCTCTGAGGCCGGTGCTGTTGAGAACAACCAGTAAATTTCTCAATAAGTAACAAATATATGACTCGAGGGTGCAAAACAAATTTCCTTTAATCTCTTTCAAACTGAGAAGAATCTATAAGATGAAAAAAAGGAATAAAACTGCTTCAATTTTGGGACTAATAAAAGACATTGGTAGTAAATTTATTTATTATATATGAATAAGACAGATAAAAAAATATTTTATATATACAAAATATAATTAGTGAAATGAATATTAAAATGTATATGGTGTGCTTCAAAATATCTTTAAATTTATTTATTATATATGAATAAGACAGATAGACAAATAATTATTATATATACAGAATATAATTAGTGAAATGATTATTGAAATGTACATGGTGTGCTTCAATATATCTTCAGATTATAAATACTTGGAAATAAAATATGCAAAAAATAAATAAATAAAGTATCAACATAAGTTATGATTATAAATATGTGCTTGATAACAGTTTTTTATTTCTCATTTTTATTTGCAAACTATTACAAATAACACATAGGCCTTCTTATGACTTTTTTTTTCAAAATCAATAGAATAGATTAAATCTCCAGAGAAATTTTGTTTGAGTTTTTTTCAAAGTATTCAAGAAATTGTATAAGCAGTAAATTTTCAAAGCTGTGTTTTGACAACTAGAATGACAATCCAATGCATGTTCAAAATTTGACAATTAAAATATATCTTGATGACTTATAACTATAAACATAACATTGTTGAATAAAATGAAATGAAGAAGAAAGACTGTGTTAACCAATAATTAATCATAATTATTATCACTAGCATACCTTATTTAGATTAATCCCAAAAATGTACATTGTACGAAACTTTAATATCTGTATGCATTTTTATTTCTGTGATTACATGTTAAATATTACAGTGTAAAAATGTCTAATACTGAAAATGAGACACACGTCATTCAAGCATGAAATTCAGGTTAAGGTCAGGTAATTGGTACCGTACTTGAATGTACCCAACAAGAACTATCAATAGACCATAAATGGTGGCCTTAGGTATTACTGTTGCTTAGAAGTAGACTTAATCATGAAAATATAACGAACGTCACTCAAGCATGAAATTTAGGTCAAGGTATGCAGACAGATTTCAGATTTACATGTTACCACCAAGAACTATCTGTAGAGCAAATGTGGTGGCTATAGATATTACAGTTACTAAAAAAATGGACTTAATCATGAAATTTTGATACAAATCACTCAATTGTGAGGCTGAGGTCAAGGTTTGGAGACAGGCGTCAGAGTGGCATGCACCCACTAAGAACTATCTTTAGACCAATATGTTATGCCTAGGTATTGCAGTTCCTGAGAAATTAACTTAACCGCAAAAAAGTGACACAAGTCACTCAAGCGGGAAATTGAGATCAAGGTCCTGAGACGGTGTCAGGCTGGCATGTGCCCACTAAGACCATAATTTGATCATAATGTATCTGTTGACCATAGATACATTATCTATTATGTGTGCAAAGGTTTTTAAGAAAGTTTACGCAGCCGCCGACTTAACGTAACACCTATATCTTGCCTTTTGCGACTTTTCGCCGTAGGCGAAACTTTGAGGATGACTAAGTTTCACAACATGCAAAATATGAAATAATTGCTTGAAATGTCATCATATTGCTTCATGCACATCTTCAGTTTATCCATAACTATTCTGCAAAGTTTCACAGATCTGTTTTCAAAGTTGTACGAGGAGTTAATTTCACAAACCTTTTACCCTCTATACATAATGGTTACACAAAAAGGCCAATATTCTTTCAGTGACATTGAACTCCTTCGTCTACATCTTCAATATGTCAATAAACATTGTGCAAAATTTCAGAAATATGGGTTAAAAGCATCAGGGGATTTCATTACACAAAATAGGTACCCCATTTTCAGCGCCGAATTCACGCCCGCTAGCCGGCACGCCTGTCTGCTATTCACCATATTCTTTAAGCTGAATATACACTTTATGCAATCTGGCAAAAAATTTAGAAAAAAAATGCAAAATGAGATTTAAAATTTAAAACAGTAAAAACTAATACGCTCTATACAGAAAGTCTAACATAGAAAAAATTAAAATGCATGAATACAATCATTTTTTTTATGTAACGATAAAAAAATAACATATCTGTTTTTTAAATAACTACATAAAAGGTAATTTGAAACCTTTAACAATAAATGTCCTAACAATCGGTAAATTTGGAAAGACGTTATAATTTTTCATTTCTCTTCTAGGGCTATGTTTAACAAGAATAAACTATGGTCGTATTAAGAGAAATAACCATCACCAGTATCTTATTTGTTTATTGGAAAAGACAGTCCCTATTTCAAACATTCTAGGTATTCATTTTCAGTCAACTTTTATAAATGCAACGCATTTTTTTCAAATTTCCAATTCACTTCCCTTACAATATAAAATAAAATAATAAAAGCGAAGTTTCATTTCTAACTACATTGTGATTATAATACTAAATCATTTCAGATCTTATGTGTCTCTGATTTGGCCTAATTAGGGTGTTAGATATTTCTGACAAAAATATTCCTATATCACACTGTAATACAAGGTATTACATTTGTTCTCACTAGTCTCATATGTGGTGTTATACTCAAATAACAACAATAATGATAATAATAACATAAATATATACAATTATACATGCACATGAAATTCATATAATATTTACAATACAATAATATTTTAGATATACATAATATTGATAATAATATGAATGTTGTATTTCCCACTTTGTAAATTATAAATTTTAATATGTACCTATAACATCTGTTTGAAATTTATAATTTACAAAATGGGAAATATAATAATAACAAAACAATAATAATAGAATATAACTCTCTCTCTCTCTCTCTCTCTCTCTCTCTCTCTCTCTCTCTCTCTCTCTCTCTCTCTCTATATATATATATATATATATATATATATATATATAGAGAGAGAGAGAGAGAGAGAGAGAGAGAGAGAGAGAGAGAGAGAGAGAGAATATATATATAAAGAATAACCATTGCAATATCATTTACACAAAATTGATAATAAAAAAATGAAATATAAATTTATGTATATTTACAGGTATATATATATATATATGAACGTAAAGTAAAATCATTGCAATATCATATACACAAAATTGGTAATGAAAAAACAGAATACAAATTTATATATGTGTACACGTACACAAAATGTTTGACTGCAATAATATTTACAAAAAATAATTATGATGATGATGATGATAAACTAGATAGAACGTGACCTGTTAACCACGATGAAAGGATTTATTCATATGTTTTTTCTATTCTCGTTTCTGAAACAAATTAATAACGTTCATTCTGTTTCGAGAATAAACTTTATGCTACAAATCACGGACTCTTTAAATATATGCTAAACGTGGGCTTGATAAACCGGATGGACTAATTGTAAGTCTGAGATGGCAAAGTTCAACAAAGACATTGTACCCCACAATAAACGACAATTAACTAAAACTTTAAATTTGTGTATCTTTTTTGAGTTTGAAATGTTCAGTGTCGAACTGGCTTATTGAAAGATGGGTTGATCTTTATACTTACTGTTTGTTTGATAAGATACATAAATGAAATATGATTCATGGGAGAAATTCATCAAAACTACACGAGAACAATGAAGATATATTATACTATTATACATACAAGTATTTTATCTAACTATTCATATAAACTAAAAAAATAGAATAAAACATTATCTATATATACAGCATTAATGTTAAAACAAATTGTGACAAATTATCAAAGCCCTAAGAAACCACTAAAATTAAAAATATCTAGTAACATGTAAATGTTTTAATCGGAAATTTGCTATTATTAGGCTGTTGATACTGTGATTTACATACTGCAAATTCGGAAATTATTGCGATGTTTTTAATATTGCAAAAATGCGACAAGGTTGTAATCGCAATGATTTAAACTCGCATTTTGGAATTTTTTACATGAATGAAGCGGGATTTTTCTCATTATCACAAAAAATAAAATCGTATTTTGGTCTAAAATGACAAAATCGCAATAATAAATGCATGCAATAATTTTTGAATTTACAGTAGATATTTGTAGAAAAAAATTGCTGGAGATAGTAATTAATATTAATATCAACGTTTTACATGCTGAAGTAGGAAAGAAAAATCTTTTTTTTTCTACTTGTATGCATTATTAAATGTTTATCTTTGCGTATTAATTCAAGGACGGAATAATACAATTTTATCCGAAAGAGTCCCTCTTAAAATACTAAATAAAACTTCAAAACAAAACCTGGAACTCGAAGGGAAATGTCATAATCAAGGTCAAACAAACTGGCAAGTTGGGAGATACGCAAATACCCAGAACAACTTGAAAGCAACAGGCCCACTCCTACAGGCATATTCAAATGGAAACGGTGAGTTTAACCAGGTTTTACGACCACACCACTCATTTATATGACAGTTGCTATAATTCTGAGTTATCTACGGATATGATCAGCTGTTAAACTAAAAGACTCAAAAGTCACACCTCTAAACAGTGGACAACATATCTCAAGGAATTTCATCAAGACTATCCTTATTAAATTTTGAAACAGAAACTGAAAGTATTAAAAAGGACAAATATACCTAAGGAGCAATCAAACAAAACGTAACCCATTGGACAAACCCGGGAAGACAAATGAACAACCACAAGCACAACAAATAAACACAGAAAAATAAAAAAAACAATGAAGAACACGAACTCCTATAAAAACCAGGAGTGAACCCAGGTTGTCCAGAAGGGTAAGCAGTTCCTGCACCGTCGTGAAGTTCAACAGTCATTTCAACTAATTTCCTCTAATCAGATATCACTCACAAATATCTGAAATATATAACATTTATGGCTACACTTGCATTTGCCATTGTATAAATGTTTTGTATGGCTATTTGTCATTCATTGTATCAATGTTTTTATCAATACCCCACAATAAACGACAAAGAGTTTTTTTTTTCAAAGTCAATATCGGCATGAATATGTTTGCGCCATTGCCTACACCGGTCGTATCGATTTTTACACGAAAACTCGTAAAATAAACCGAAACTGAAAGATCATCAAACACAAATTTATAATTAATTAAAATATCAAAATACTGAAATTGCTTGAATGAAAAATTAATGATCAAATTCTTTAAGAAACATCTGGACTCTGCTCCACTTATGGAAAATGGCCTTTGTTTCAATGTTTCTTAGATCGAGTTTTCCAAGTTCGGAAGTCCTCAAAATCCAAAGTACAAGTGTTTCATTCATCTGGTTTTCACAAGCTTCGTTTGTTACAGTCATCAAATTCAACAGTTGGTTATGAACCTTTCTAATCATTAATTCTACAATTTCCGACTCGGCAGATCTACAAGCTTTAATGGATACTTGTGTTATATTTAGAACATTGTGATTCACCTTTTCTAGAAATACAGATGCAATTTCATCCCATCCATGCTCACAGGCCAGTTCAAAAGCACCGTTCAGATCAAATAATCCATGGTCGATATTTCCAAGTAAAAGAGCAACAATTTCGTCTTCTCCATTTAAACATGAGATATTAAGAGCTTCAGTTGGGTGATAATCCTTAGAATTTGCATTTGCCAAGATCCATTCGACCACATCTTTCCACCCGTTCTTACAAGCACTGATCACTAATAAAGGAATGTCAAATTTCTGATATTCAAAGTTTTCCAACATAAATCTCATAATGCTACCACCAACACGGCTAGGAATTATTTTCTTTGATATTGCTGAAAGGTCGAAATGTTCTCCGTGAAACATATTAAACATTACTTCCACTATTTGTTTATGACCCCCTTCACATGCTACGACTATAGCATTTGTTATGTCGTAGTCTATATCGCTTTTTTTCTGTAACAGAAGTGAAACTATGTTCACCCATCCATGGCGACATGACTCGATTATAATGCTGTTGAGATCAAACACTTCCAAACCAACTACTTCAATAAGCCAAGAAACTACATTTTCCCTACCCAACAAACAAGCATCATTCATACAGGTTTCTATGTCGAAATGTTTATGATCAGTAACATTCCAAATAGTTTTCACTAGTTCTAGCCAACCATATCCACATGACTCGCACATCATTGTATTTAAATCAAGTAAAGATTGGTCTATGTTTTCCAACGACCATTCAACTACTGCACGGTTTCCGGTCTGACAGGCAATATCTATAGACTCTTTTATTTTCAAAGTTTCATGCTTACTGTTTTTCCATATCAACTCCACAATATTGACCCATCCATGTTTACAGGCTTCTAATAAAACTAGATTTACTTCAAACGCCTGACACGAGTTTAACTGAAGCAACCACAAAATTAAAGACTTTTTCGAATTTTCATCTAAAATATTGTCGTTTGTGTTGCTTGATTTGTTATTTATGTCAGTGTTCAAAACTACTTCCATGACTTGTTTTATGTCAATCAGTTCTTTTGATGTTGTCTTAATCAACCATTCTACTAAATCTGTTTTATTGTATCTACAGGCCTCGGATAAATTCATCAGTATATTATCTAAATCTGATCTGTCGTGGCCATCAAGCAGGATTGATGCAATATCGATTGAGTAACGTTTCTCCGTGTTCTTACAAACTACATTTAATGCATTTTGAATATTCAATAAATTATGGCTCACATTTTGGACAATCCAGCTTACAGTGTCTTTGTGTCCATGTCGACATGCGTTACATAATCCCGTGTCCATATCAAATAATGTTTGATTAAGACTTGTCCACATCCACTTTATGATTTCTGTACTTCCATGACTACATGCATTATTCATTGCTTTCTCCATGTCAAATTCTCCATGTTGTATGTTATCCCACAACCATTGACATATGGCAAGATTGTTGTATGATTTTCGTCGACACGCTTTATTCATTGCAGTTCGCATGTTAAATATGTTTCTTTCAAACCTATTCCAAATCCATTGAGTTAATTCAAGATCACCATGATAACATGCTTCATTCAAAACAAGACTCAAATTAAATACAATGGGGTCTTTACTCTGCAGTAGCAAAGATACTAATTTTAAAAGACCACATCGACTGAGTTCTTCTATTACAGTAGCCAAATTGAATAAATTATGATTGACATTGTTCAGAAATATTGTTATAATATTTTCGTCTGCTTGTCGATCGTATGGATGTAAAGCTCTTTGTATTGATATATTGAAGTCAAAAAGAGTATGGTCAAAGTTATCAATCAACCAATTTATTACCTTACTGCAATTAGTACTACAAGCTTTGTTCATAATATCGGACATGTCAAAGTAATGTTTCGGTACTTTTTGTAACATATGTAGAACACAGTTTTCATTTACGTCCCAGTCATTTTCTGTATTGAATACCTCATCTATCGCTAGATTAAAGTGTAGAATATGATAGTCGACGTTATCAATCAACCACTTTATTACCTGACTGCACTGAGTCCTACACGCTTTGTTCATAATATTGGACATGTCAAAGTAATGTTTCGGTACTTTTTGTAACATTTGTAGAACACAGTATTCATTTACGTACCTGTAATGTTCTGTATTGAATACCTCATCTATCGCTAGATTAAAGTGTAGAATATGATAGTCGACGTTATCAATCAACCACTTTATTATCTGACTGCACTGAGTCCTACAAGCTTTGTTCATAATATCGGACATGTCAAAGTAATGTTTCGGTACTTTTTGTAACATATGTAGAACACAGTTTTCATCTACGTACCCATAATTTTCTGTATTGAATACCTCATCTATCGCTAGATTAAAGTCAAAAATATGATAGTCGACGTTATCAATCAACCACTTTATTACCTGACTGCACTGAGTCCTACACGCTTTGTTCATAATATTGGACATGTCAAAGTAATGTTTCGGTACTTTTTGTAACATTTGTAGAACACAGTATTCATTTAAGTACCTGTAATGTTCTGTATTGAATACCTCATCTATCGCTAGATTAAAGTGTAGAATATGATAGTCGACGTTATCAATCAACCACTTTATTATCTGACTGCACTGAGTCCTACAAGCTTTGTTCATAATATCGGACATGTCAAAGTAATTTTTCGGTACGTTTTTTAACATATGTAGAACACAGTTTTCATTTACGTCCAAGTAATTTTCTGTATTGAATACCTCATCTATCGCTAGATTAAAGTGTAGAATATGATAGTCGACGTTACTTATAATCCACTCGAGTATACGTAGACGGTTTAATCTACATGCGTTGTTCATTATTTCCTTTATATTCAATAAACAAATGTTTACGTTCTGCAATATGCATAAAATAATGTCTTGACTGGCGTCATTCATTGCTGTCTTCATATCAAACAATGTATTATCAACATTCTCTAGTAACCACTTCACTACATCTAGTCTATCACACGTACAAGCATTCTCCATTACTGTCTTCATATCAAACAATGTATTATCAACATTCTCTAGTACCCACTTCACTATATCTGGTTTATCACACCTACAAGCAGTATCCATTACTGTCTTCATATCAAACAATGTATTATCAACATTCTCTAGTAACCACTTCACTATATCTGGTCTATCACACCTACAAGCAGTATCCATTACTGTCTTCATATCAAACAATGTATTATCAACATTCTCCTGTAACCACTTCACTATATCTGGTCTATCATACCTACAAGCAGTATCCATTACTGTCTTCATATCAAACAATGTATTATCAACATTCTCTAGTAACCACTTCACTATATCTGGTCTATCACACCTACAAGCAGTATCCATTACTGTCTTCATATCAAACAATGTATTATCAACATTCTCTAGTAACCACTTCACTATATCTGGTCTATCACACCTACAAGCAGTATCCATTACTGTCTTCATATCAAACAATGTATTATCAACATTCTCCTGTAACCACTTCACTATATCTGGTCTATCATACCTACAAGCAGTATCCATTACTGTCTTCATATCAAACAATGTATTATCAACATTCTCTAGTAACCACTTCACTATATCTGGTCTATCACACCTACAAGCAGTATCCATTACTGTCTTCATATCAAACAATGTATTATCAACATTCTCTAGTAACCACTTCACTATATCTGGTCTGTCACACCTACAAGCAGTATCCATTACTGTCTTCATATCAAACAATGTATTATCAACATTCTGTAGTAACCACTTCACTACATCTAGCTCATAACGCCTAAAAACAGTATACATTACTGTCATCATATCAAACAATGTATTATCAACATTCTCTAGTAACCACTTCACTATATCTGGTCTATCACACCTACAAGCAGTATCCATTACTGTCTTCATATCAAACAATGTATTATCAACATTCTCTAGTAAACACTTCACTATATCTAGTCTACCCCAGCTACAAGCAATATTCATTCCTGTCTTCATATCAAACAATGTATTATCAACAGTATCTAGTAACCACTTCACTACATCTAGTCTATCACAAGTACAAGCATTCACCATTACTGTCTTCATATCAAACAATGTATTATCAACATTCTCCAGTAACCACTTCACTATATCTAGTCTATCATATATACAGGCAATATCCATTCCTGTCTTCATATCAAACAATGTATTATCAACATTCCCAAGTAACCACTTCACTATATCTAGTCTATCATACCTACAAGCAGTCTCTATTACTGTCTTCATATCAAACAAGGTATTATCAACATTCTCCAGTAACCACTTCACTACATCTAGTCTATCATATCTACAAGCAATATTCATTCCTGTCTTAATATCAAACAATGTATTATCAACATTCCCAAGTAACCACTTCACTATATCTAGTCTATCATACCTACAAGCAGTCTCTATTACTGTCTTCATATCAAACAAGGTATTATCAACATTCTCCAGTAACCACTTCACTACATCTAGACTATCATATCTACAAGCAGTCTCTATTACTGTCTTCATATCAAACAAGGTATTATCAATATTCTCAAATAACCACTTAACTATATCTAAATTTCCTCCTTCACAAGCTTCATTCATTGCTCCCTTAATACTAAACAATGAGTTATCAACATTATCAAGTAGCCACTTCACGATATCTAGGCTTCCAGAAAAGCAAGCAGTATCCATTAGATTTTTCATATGAAACATTGTGTTATCAACATTCCTAAGTATACACGTTATCACATCTGGTCTATCAAAGCTACAAGCTGTATTCATAAGATATTCCGTAACATTCATTTCAATACGAAAATTCTCAAAACAAAATTCAACAACTTCAAATGGGTTTTCTTTAGCATGTCCTATTAATTGTTTAAAGTCAGTTTCTATGTCCAACTTCTTAGATTTGACATGAAATACCAATGGCTTGATTACAGACAATACTTGATTTTTGATAGCCGATTTGAAGAGTTCATTAACACCACGAAATGATAAGTCTATCTTTCCTAATAGAATTTTAAGCATTTTAGAATCAGTATGAGCTAAATTGTCTAAGAGGCTTTCGTGAATAAACGAAAAAATATCTAGCATTTTATAATCAACTCTGTCCAGCAACAACTCCACCACATCACATTTTGAAGTATTATAAGCATTCTTGAAAATGTTCTTCATATCAAATAACTCGTGGTTTACATTTGAAAGTAGCCAAGAAACAATCCGTTCTTTGTCTAGGTGTTCAGTCATAATGGATGTATAATTAAGTGTAGAAGTGTCGACATGTTGAACAAATAAATCCAAACTTGAAAGGTCGTTTTGCTTGCTTGCTTCTTTTATTATAAGAGATACATCTGAAGGAACAATAATATCACAGAAACATTTCCGAGAATCTTTGCCGGTTTGCATAAATACGTCTAAAATTTTGATTTTTGCCGAAAAACATCTGATCATCCATTTAGCTGAGATTTTATTTCCAGCTTGTAGAGCAAATTTAAATAGCAGAGTGGCGTCATAGTCTAACCGTAAATATTTTATCGTATCCCCGAACAAATCAATTTTCATTTCATTACATTCGTATTTACAAAGATATTCAAAAATGTCTAAAAGTAATACTCGGTACTCATTTGCGTTTTCTAAAGAAAACAATCTTTCAATACCGTCTTTAATATGGGCTAAAATAACTTCAATGCTTTCATTAACATCTGGTAACTTACTTAAACAGAACAGGAAAGCACCAGGGAAATTATGTACCGTTAAATCTGATTTTAACTGAAATGCAAACTCTGATTTGCAATCATTGAACTGCTCAATTAATACTTTCGTAAAATGACTGTCATTTTGTCGGATAAATTCAGATTCACACAGAACCTGTATGAATTCGAGTGATCTTCCTCGGTATTCGTTATCGAATTGTTTAAGAATCTGTTGAATGAAACTTTTATACAATCTTGTCGGGATCAATATATAGACTTCCTCGTCATTACCACAATAACCTTGCAATCGTATTAATTCTCTAATGCAAGTCATATTCAAAAGCGCTATAACACACTCTAGGTCAACATTACTGTATGAGATCAAAACGCTTTCAGAAACTGCCTGGTGGATAAATTTATACTGAGACTTAATCGATTCATAAGACAAATATTGTCCCTCTAATTCCTCGGCACTGCCTTGAATAACACTGTATTTAGTTTGGTTTAGTCTTTCATTGTAGCAAGACATTGATATGTCATTTAGAACGTCCATTTCAATATTGGTAATATCTAAATAACCATTGTGAAGAAGAACATACACTAATGTGATGTATGCTTGTTTGTCAAAAATGTGTCTCCTACCATGTTTCCTCAATTCGTCTATCTCGTTTATTAAATATCTTGTTGGATGTTTGAATATCTGAACGCCTAACCTTGTCCACGTCCGTTTAGTTGCAAACATATAACAGGCCATTGGGAAACCAAGATATGGATCAGTGTTTATTATTTCTGTAACAGTTTTTGTAAGGAGATAGACACGATTATTTCGACACAGTATATTTTCATCTCTAAAGTTTTCAGTCGTTGCGTCTACAGTTACGTGTATGTTATTTTTATGGCAATAATTATCAAAAAGAGATTTTTTTTCTTCATAGGTGTGTTTGAATTTGGGACTGTTGAGTTCTACATGGTAACAATTATCAAAAAGTCTATGTGATAACATCAAATTTTGAAAAACAGGCTGAAGTTTTCGCATTATGAAAATAACTTTTACAGCACCCCAGGTTTTATATGCATTTAGTATATCAAAGATGTGCTTTATAGCACATCGGTTAAATGACTCTGAAGTCAGTATATCATCTAGCAAAAAAACACATTTTATACCTTCAGACAATACATCTGTCACCTTTTCTATATTCGTTACCTTAATAAGATCAAAATCGTCAAATTTATCCCCAAACTGTCTAAGAATTTCAAGACCTATTCTGCTCTTTCCAGTACCGTGATTACCAGTAATGATGAAGACGTCATGAATGGCAGCTTTCTTTACACATTCCTTAACAGCACGTGTCATTACAAACGTAGCCTCTGTAATATGACATTGGATCTCTTGGGCGGTTTGATCTAAATGATAAAAATATTCTATCAGGAGTGTGATAGTGATAGGGATCAGTACTCTCTATTGCATAGTAACCTTGCATCACTGACATACGACTCGTTGCAGTGTACATTAAAAGTTTAAGTGGAAAGCATAATATCGTTGACCAGCAGTTTTAAATAACTACTTTTTGATTAATAAACAACAAAATAGATAATGGTAAAGGTCAAAACCAAAATACAGAACCCGGACACAAACAAACATAAAAGAACACAATAGACATACATAAACACAACAGAGAGTCAGGATAGTATGACTTGGTACAGACACTGAAATGTGATTGGATGAAAACGGTGTTATGGGTACCCATTACCCAAACCTTCCTATCGCCCATCCCGACAATAGGGTGTATTAAAAATACTATAGAAACCAAGGTGACTGCTTGCTAAAACTGCAATTTTAGATACGACGGTGACTAATTTAGATTACAGTGTCAGAGTGAGCTCGTAACTAGAGGCTCTCAAGAGCCTGTATCGCTAACCTGGATGTAATTTTTCACCTTGAGAGGACTTTAAGTGTTGCAGTCAATTTAGCTTGTTTTTCTATAGGGTTCTATGTTAAACTAAGTTCGGCGGTGGCAGCCATCTTTGTTGACAGTCCGGGTGTAGTTGCAGATCTAGACGAGTAAATTTTTGAGTGAATTTCCCATAGGGGCCTATGTTAAAATAAGTTATGTTGTGGAGGCCATCTTGGTTACAAAATCGGACATATTTTTGAAAGAGGACCTCTTAAAGACCATTACTGCCAAGTTTGGTTTCAATTGGCTTAATAGAAGAAGTTTGAAATTCATCACCCCTTTTTTTCTATTTTTAGTAACAGCAGCCATGTGGGTAGGAAGTCGGGGATGTCGGACATAATTTGCAAGGGGGCCATCCAAGGACCATTCAACCAACGTTTGATCCCAATTGGCTCAGTGGTTTCACAGGAAAAGATCTTTAAAGGAAAGGTAACGCCGGATGCCATTTATAAAGGGCAAAAACTCCTATAAAGGGTCAATCCGATTGACAATGATTTTGGTCATGTTGAATTATTTGTAGATCTTAGTTTCTTGAACATTTTTGTGTGTACAGTTTGTCGTTATCTATAATCATATTAAAAATAAAAACCTAAAACTGCAAAATATCCTTAAAATTAACAATTCAGGGGCTATAACCCCAAAAAGGGTTGATCGATTTGCCTGAACACTTCATTGCAGGTATATCATGGCCATATGAGCATTTTTACCCAGTCAGATTCACTCTAAATGCTTTAGTTTTTGAGATATAAGACAAAAACTGCAATTTACCGCTATGTTCTATTTTTAGTCACGCCGGCCATATTGGTTGGTAGGTTCGGACACATTTTTTAAACTAGATACCCTAATGATGCTTGTGGCCAAGTTTGGTTCCATTTGGCCCAGTAGTTTCAGAGGACTTTTGTAAAAAGTTAACGGAAGACGACACACGCCACATGATGACAATAGCTCAATTGACCCTTTGGGTCAGGTGAGCTGAAAACAAGCTAAGGGTATCATAGCTGCAAGTTGGATAGTGTTGCTCTACTAAACGAAAAAGTCTGAAATAACACTCCCACAAAGGGTTTAATGTTATCTTGACATTGATTTCAATAGAAATTGGCTGTAATCGTGAGAGGACAGTATATATATATAGTCTTCAATCAACGGGGAAAGAGCATTTTTTTGTAGCTCTTACTGTAAATACAAAGTATTTCTGAGTTATAAGAGAGACTTATTGCATTTATTCACGATATTACAATGGAAAATTTGACGGGATGACTCGTTCATCATAAGTGTGTTTTCTGTGAGCCGATTATTTAGCTAAAAGATGCTGATATCTATTAGTCAACTTTTTAAAAGGCTAACGAGTTGTCAGTCAACGAAATAGCCATACAGTGCATCAAATTTATTTCGGTATTTTGTGATACATTTTATTAAGACGAGCAAATAAAAACATTTATGTGTTTAAAGTTTTCCAACATCTCCGACCTTCTTGTCCGTCCCAAAAACTTGTAAAAAGCTCCATTAAAGACAGCCATTTCGTTTAAAAAATATAGGGAAAAGGTACTTATCGAGGAACTGAATATTTTACCTAAATAGATATGTAATTATACATGTATACATAGCAATATTATTTTCATATTTACAAGCCCCTTTGGTTTTTTTTAACTGATAGATATATAATATACGGTTGACATACCTGTTTGTCTGGCGTATCTTGTAATTTTGTTCGGAATTTCATCCAGTGTATCAGTAATACGTGTTAGTAGCTTTTCATGTTTACTTTCAAAGATGGCTGAAACTTCTTGAATTGAATCATCCACCAATTTTGGAATCTTGCCAGCGATTTTACCTCTGGTTGACTCTATTTTCCCGCTAATTTGATCTAATCGAGGACAAATGTTGCTGATATCCTACAAACAAAAATATAATTAAATTAATAAGCCTTTAGCAGGTTTCTTTTAAATTATACATTATACATTATTTCCATTTTGCCTGATTTTTCCCAATAGTGTTGTGTGAGCAGATTATTGATTCACAAAATGATTCAAAATTACAGGAAGTAATATGAAAAAAAAAGTTTGAATATCATTTACCTCCATTAAATGTTGTTGTTGCCCGAGAAATTCAAGTAAAGTATTGTGATATTTCTCATATAAGGTTTCATCAATTGCTCCTTCTTTAGCTTCTTTTATTCTCTTCTTAAAGTGACTTTCTATATTACAAATCCTGGCAATTTCCATAATACACTTTTCAAGCATTTTTGATGTCTTCTCAAAGTCCAGATTAGACATTTTCCCTTCCGTTGCATGACCAAAATCTTGATTTCTTGCCTTAACTAACGTTTCTACAGCCTGCTTCAGTGGACAACAATGTTGCAAAATTGAGTCCGCAACCAATGGCTGTAAGGCTGCTGTCGTTATACCGGTTATTGACCTATATGAACAAATACAAATTACACCTCCAGAAATAGGGCGTTTCCTATGATTAGCACAGGGTAATGAAACCGAAGTAAAAATACTGTTCCACTGATTGTGGCTAAGAATGGGTGTACTGGAAGGATAACTATATGCAGGATCACATTCACAGCATGAAGAGTTACCCTGCCACAAATGATAAAGTTTGTGTTTATTTTCGTTCAAGAACCTTCCTAATGTCTGCTTAGGAAAGTCCACACAACTAAACCAAAAGACGTCTGAACAGAAATTTAACAGAAGGCATCTGGCTAGAGTAATGTCAAGAATATTGGTCGATATCCCAGATTTTGCAGCGCTACAACAGTATTCATCGTAGCTTCTGCTCGTTAAATGGCATGGCAATTTGTTGGATTTTTCCAGTAATAAATCCAGTTGAGACTGATATATCACTCTTGACCAATGCGGGTTGTATCCTGGTGCACATTTACAGCACTTTCTTGTGGAGTACAAATGATAAATTTCATGCTGATACTTATTTATAAACTGTTCAAAGGTCAGATGTTTGTTAGAAAGTTCTAAATCAACCAGAGCAACCAATGCATCCTTTGCATCGTCCACTATCAGAATTGCATTTCGTAAAAAATTTTCTCTCTCTTTTTTATCCATTTTCTAAGTCTGTAAAAAACGTAACAGATTTTGAAGTAACATCATGAAATATACAAATTAAACACAAACCCTATGGGCAATTTTTATATAATTTTGCTGTTTCTACAAAAAAAGCAGCAAGTTAATTCACAAAAGTAGAAAAAAAGTATGCCTCCGCACGCACTTGATAATTATGGACAAAGTTGTTTTCTTATATCTGTACACACCTCCATTATGGGCATAACATTCTACCAAATATCAAAGCTGTAGCACCAAAACTGTTGGAGGAGATAGTCGGACAAACCATGCTCCCATTATGCACCTAGTACAAAAAAAATGACTAAGTCCAACCACCTGTCATTTTGAGAATATTTGAAAAAATCTAAATCCTGTGGACATGCACACCTCCATTATATGTATAAATATCCTACATATTAATGATGTAGCTCTCAAACTGTTGGAGGAGATAGTCGGACAAACCATGTTCCCATTATGCAGCTAGTACAAAAAATTGCTTAGTCCAACTAATTGTCATTTTGAGTATACTTTTAAAAAATCAATATGTGTATAAACACCCTACAAAATATCAAAACTGTAGGAGGATTCAGCCAGACAAACCATATTCCTATTATGCAGCTTGTACGAAAAAAATTACTAAGTCCAACCAACTGACATTTTGAAAATATTAGAAAAAAATCCAAATCATGTACACCCCGATATGTGTATATACATCCTATTAAAGCTGTAGCTCCAAACTGTAGGAGGAGATAGCCTGATAAACCACGTATCTGTATCCGGACAGACGAACGACAAATGGAAGGACGAACGGACGGACAGGGATAAATGAATATGCCTGACGACTGTTCGTCGCGGGGGCATAAAAATCTAAACATGAAATCAATGAAAACTAGTCGAAGAGGCCCCGCTGCATATCCTCGCGCTACTTTTGTGTTTTTGAAATCAATACAATCCCAATAGTCCTGTTGCTTTAGTGATTCCCAAATATATATGGTTGCTAAGTAGAAATTACTAATAAAGTAGTCTATCATTTATTAATATTAGAATAACATATTATGAAATTCAACTGATCTAGATTAGTCTTAAAGCTAATATAATAAAAAAAATCTATAGTTCCTACGTAAAATTCCAAAAATAGTAGTCGTAGATACTTTCATGAAATTTACCAAAATTGGAATCACATATTTTTGAAAACCATACAATCCAAACTAGTCCTGTTGCTATAGTCATTCCAAATTATATGATTGCTAAATAGAAATCACAAATAAAGTAGTCTTTCGGGAAATCTACGACAATTGGAATCATATAATTTTGAAATCCAACTGATTCTGATAAGTCTTAATGATAGTCTTAAGCTAATATGATAAACAAAATCTATAATTGCTAAGTAAATTCCAAAAATAATAGTCTTGGACACTTTCGGGAAATTTACTAAAGTTGGAATCGCATATTTGTGACATCTAGATGATCCCAGTATGTGGTACTGCTGATGTTATCCAGAAAATACATGGTTTCTTGACCAAAACATAAACAAATATTGTCTTTGAGACTTCTAGGAAATTGGCCAAAGTTGGTACCGCATCTTAGAACAATTCCAGAAGGTTTAGCACAATCTACATTAGTATTACAGTTACTGAGTCAACTTTCAGTTCCGTATTCAAACTAACCTGAGAAGAGTTGCGTAACAAAGGAATAATGTACCCTTAGGCTCCCTTTGTAGCGCGGCCCAAAGGGGCGCTATTCATATCCCGAAACCTTTGGCACAATCTACATTGACAGTGCAATTACTGAGCAAACTTTCAGTTCCGTATTCCAAATAACCTTAGAGGAGTTGCGTGACAAAGGAATAATAATATTGTAGCCCGGCCCCCAGGGCGCTATTCAGATTCCCAAACCTCTGATACAGTCCCCACACCCAGTCCAATCAATGACCAATGTTTCATACTTCTACATCCAGTGGTTACTGAGATTATTTTAGACATTACTAAAGTGCGTACGTACATATGTGCGCCGAACAGCAAAACAATATCCTCGCACTTCGCTGAAGCGCGGGGATAAATAGATAGTAAACAGGTCAAGGGGAATAAATAAACTAAAGGTTCACAGAAGGCTGAATCGCTCATCTGGAAATCATTTGCATAATAAAATGTTTAACTATGTCCCTCTTGGCTTGCAGTCTTGGACACTGCTGTCAAGTTACAATTGGCTCACTGATTTTGCAAATTGTTCAATGGTTTCAAAGAAGAAGATCTTTCAGTGAATTCTCCTAGAATGTCCTATGTTAAAATATGTTAGGTTTTGAGGGACATCTTGGAAGGCAGATGGGGTTATCGGATACAATTCTGAAAGACCACCAACTAAGGACTATTGTATCCATGAATTTTTATATTATCCTGATTGTCTTTTCCTTGGACTTCGAATTTGTGGACATGCCCCCACTGTTTTGTCACCCCGGTATTCTTTTAACGAAATTCGCAATTGGCTCTGTGGTTTCAGACAAGAAAACCTTTAAGTAAATTACCAATAGGGTCATATATTAAATTATGTAATTATGTTCGGCTCTGGCGGCTCTCTGTCATGGTGGGTTGGGTTGTCGGACAAATTTCTGAAAGATGACCACCCGTAAACCATTGCTGCCAAATTTTGTTCCAAATGGCTTTGTAGTTTCAGACAAGAACATCTTTAAGAAATGTTCCCATGAGCTGTTATGTTCAACTATGTTGGATAGCGGCAGGAACATCGGATAAAAATCTGAAAGAATACCACCTAAGGACCATCTTTCATGTTTTGTTCAAATTGGCCAAGTGGTTTCAGATCTTTAAGTAAATTTCACATAGAGCTCTATGATAAAAATATGTTTGGCTATGGCGGCCATTTTGGATGGTGGGTAGGTTCACTGGATATAATTCTGAAAGAAGACCACTGATTCTACGTTTTGTTCTAACTGAGCAAGTGGTTTCACAAGAGAAAGTTTACAACCACGACAGACGACGTCACTATCAAAGTCATTTTTACTGTTAGATGGAAGGTATAAAAGTGTATTATTAATCTTTTTCCCGTTGGAGATAACTACTCATGAATTCATCTTGGACCGTTCACGAGGGCTGGCGTCATAGACAAAGAAGATCGTGTTGTGACCTCTTGATTTTTGTTTTGTTAGGTACTTGTGACTAAGTACTTTCTTTGTAATTTCACTCCATGTTTTTTTTTCAAAATCAGCATCTCCCTGGATAACTGGAAATAATTTAAATGCCAATCTGACCTTTGTTTCAAACAACTGTGCTCCACTGCCAAAGGATGAATATTTAACTGATGTGTAAGGTTCACTATCTAAATCATTTATACTGTTAGATAGAGGGTATAAAAAGTGTATTATCAATCTTATTCCCATAGTTTGCTCAGGGAATAAGGCTAACAGGTGAGAATTATAAATTAAATATTAGACAAGTTTCAAAATAACCTGCTACCTTTACAGCCAAAGTTTAATTCTTAATTTTTAAACTTGTTCCATCTTGATTTGACATAACAGATTTTAAATCTTTCTAGATCCATGATGCTTTGAAGAAAAAACATTTAATGTCATACAGTCGAACTTCGTTGGCTCAAACTCGGATCGCTCGAACACAGCAGTTGGGTCGAACTCGTGTCATAGTCCCATGATTTTTTATTATTTATCTATGTAAATAAAGCCCCGGTTTGTCGAACTTCGTTCGCTCGAACTCTCGAACTAATATTTTGATCCCTTCAATAACAAGAGTGGACACATAAAAATGTCTCGCCTGTCGTGTATTTCTAATGAATGTAAATGCTACAATGTAGTTAGTGCATGTAATATACTTTCCAATTGCAAATAGTAATTGCTTTAATTAACATGAATTAATTTAGTCATTGTAATAAACCCAAAATATCCATGATCTGGGTTCCATGGGTGGTTCCCGTTCCGTTACGGCTTCGATTATTATTTATAAGCTTCTTCTTCTTTTCTGTAACTTCGTAACTTTTTTAGGAGCACATCACTCTGTGATTTAAGTGAAGCTTATTTACATGGGATAAGTATTTAAAATTCTAACTGGCATAAGAGTCCCTTATCCACTGAGCATGCGCAAAAGATATGTAAGTAAAGTTTTTTACAATTGAAAACGAACATTCATATGTGTGTACAAAATGGTATGTGAGATTAATGGGGTGTGCTGGGGTTAATTAAGTTAAATTGAATTGAATTTAATCCTAATTTTAATTTCATTTAGCTCAAATTAAATATATTTAGCAATCAATAAACATCTGGTACTAAGTCAAAATTATAAACACGAAGAAATTATAGTCAACTGACACTTACTGTACAAAATGTTTATCTATTAACATAAATAAGCTATATTAGTCCAATGTCATTTTTATAAAATTTTATTGCCAATCTCTCTTAAGATTATGTAAATTATAATCTTTGGGGATAATTACATGTATGAAACAGGGACCACCTAGTCAAAATATATATATATATATATATATATATATATGTGTGTGTGTGTGTTAGATAACGGAAACAGATACCCACTGAAACAGATACCCACTGAAATAAATTGCGCAGTAGCGTCTGTCATAATCATAAACTGATCGAAAATGAATCGGAAGGTCTTTTATAGCAGAAGAAGATGTTTCATTATTTCACAGCTTTTGTATTTTAAAACTTTTACTTTAAACGTTAATGACTATCTGTTGATTGGGTCGGTTCAGTTTTCACACCTGTGCTCCGAATCATAAGACCATTAAACTATTTTACAGGTGCGTGATTGTTTTTTACAGGTAAGTTCCAGTCTGGCGTTGTAATTTTAACAGTTTTATTGTCGAGCCTGCGACTTTAGTCGCAGAAAGCTCGACATAGGGATAGTGATCCGGCCGCGGCGGCGGTGGCGTTAACTTACTTCTTAAAAGCTTTATATTTTAGAAGGTGGAAGACCTGGATGCTTTATACTTTGTTTATGTTACAAAGTTTCCGTCTGTCATATGTACATTGTCCTTGACCTCGTTTTCATGGTTCAGTGACTACTTGAAAAAAGTTAAGATTTTTTGTAATGTTAATTTCTCTCTTATTATGAGAAATATGATAACTATATTTGGTATGTGCGTACCTTACAAGGTCCTCATCCCCGTCAGACAGTTTTCAATTGACCTCGTCCTCATTTCAAGGATCAGTGAACAAGGTTAAGTTTTGGTGGTCAAGTCCATATCTCAGATACTATAAGCAATAGGTCTAGTATATTTGGTGTATGGAAGGATTGTAAGGTGTACATGTCCAACTGGCAGGTGTCATCTGACCTTGACCTCATTTTCATGGTTCAGTGTTTATAGTTAAGTTTTTGTGTTTTGGCCTTTTTTTTAATACTGTATGCAATAGGTCTACAATATTTGGTGTATGGAGGGATTGTAAGATGTACATGTCCAACTGGCAGGTGTCATCTGACCTTGACCTCATTTTCAAGGTTCAGTGGTTATAGTTAAGTTTTTGTGTTTTGGCCTGTTTTTCGAATACTGTATGCAATAGGTCTACTATATTTGGTGTATGGAAGGTTTGTAAGGTGTGTATGTCCAACTGGCAGGTGTCATCTGACCTTGACCTC
Source organism: Mytilisepta virgata (assembly GCA_028015205.1). Lineage (NCBI taxonomy): Eukaryota > Metazoa > Mollusca > Bivalvia > Mytilida > Mytilidae > Mytilisepta > Mytilisepta virgata. Next base: position 5,784,112 of record CM051510.1, read on the forward strand.
ATTTTCATGGTTCAGTGTTTATAGTTAAGTTTTTGTGTTTTGGCCTGTGTTTTGAATACTGTATGCAATAGGTCTACTATATTTGGTGTATGGAAGGACTGTAAGGTGTGCATGTCCAACTGGCAGCTGTCATCTGACCTTGACCTCATTTTCATGGTTCAGTGGTTATTGTTAAGTTTTTGTGTTTTGCTCTGTTTTTCGAATACTGATACATTTTGTATTGATATCATATAACATTTCTGACGACCATCCTGACGATCATCGGCTTGGAGGTAAAACGCTAGAAAATTATAGTCTGCATAGATATATACTTTCTTGTATAATTTGTAAATAAATAAGCATCTAACATAAGATGTCTCCGGTTTCTTGGGGTAGTATTACTCTTATTTTCCTGTTCAGGTTCATTTGCAATCACTGGTGGAATTTTCTACGGCAGATCTGCCGCACCTGCGTCAATTACCGCGTGACAGCTCCGGGGTCTTAAAGTAATAGCTCTTTCTCTAAAGTACCCGATGTTTCGCTCACTATGTATTTTCAAATATAAGATAATTCATTACTTTGTTATGAAAAGTCTAAATGTAAAAGGGGAGCCACAATAGATTTAACCTTAAAATCAGAGGCGCCATGGAGCTGAATCGCTTACCTGGATTATAGGTGACCACAACTAACAAAGTGCTTCTAGATATGAACTGTAAGGATTTGTTCAACAGTGTCCAGTACTTATATAAGATGTGTTAAGAATTCTTCCAGTGCCAATGTTGAAAATGTTAAACTAAGTACAGCTGTGGCAGCTAGCGTTGATTCCGATCGGCACGAAAACATAACTTTTGTAGCAGATATTTATCCAATGATCATCATGCAACAAAAATATTTTTCAATTGGCTTAGTATTTTCTGACAAGAAGACCGTTGTACAAATTTCCCCATAGGGTCCAATTTAAAAATTAATCCGGCTGTGGTGACCATCTTAAATTTCAGATCGGCATAAGAAAAACATAACTAATGTAGAGGTTCATCCAATGCTCGTTCATACAGAAAAATATTTGAACTGGATTGGTAGTTTCTGACACGAAGACTTTAATACAAATTTCCCATAGCGTTCAATCTTAAATTAAGTCTGGCTGTGGCGGCCATATTGAATTTCCTTTCGGCTGAAAAAAAAACATAAATTTTGTAGAGGTTCACCCAATGCTTGTTCATATATAAACTGTAAACATATTTCAATAGCTTGGTAGTTTCTGACAAGAAGACCTTTGTACAAATTCGTAAAGTCATGCAATAAATCAATTCAATTGGCTTGGTAGTTTCTGACAAGACGAGCTTTAAAGATAAGTCCCATCAAAACGAATTATTTGCCCCTGGTAGCCATTTTGAATATCAAATCGGCACAAAAACATAAGTTTTGTACAAAACCATCCAATTAACATTCCTGGACAAGTGGTTTCGGAGAAGAAAATGAAAATGTGAAATGTGGACGGACAACAGACATCGGACGCAAAGTGATGGCAAAAGCGCACATGGCCGTTTAGGCCAGGTGAGCTTAACTAGAGGCCCTCGAGAGCCTATATCGCTCACCTGGATTTAACTTGTCTATCTTTAGCAGAACTGAAAATTAAAGTGTAGCAGTTAGCTTGGCTGGTTTTCCCACAGGTTACAATGTTAAATAAATTTAGACTGTCGTGGCCATTTTAGTTGACATTCAAGGTTATCAAACACATTTCTGAACGGAACCATTGATGCCATTAGTTCTAGTGCCAAATGGCCAAGTTTAAGGTATGATGACCTGCAATTAAATTTTCCCATAGGGTCCTATGTTGAACTTTGCTCATCTTTGGTGGCCATGATGATTGCCAGGCCAAGTCAGCAGCTAAAATTCTGAAAGAGGACCTTGTAAGGACCATTGCTGCTAACGTTGGTTCCAATTGGCTCAGTAGTTTCAGACAAAAGATTTTTTAATGAATTTCCCATAGGGTCCAATGTTAAACTATGTTCAGCTGTATTGGTCATCTTGGTTGATTGCCCAGGTTATTTGTCACATTTCTGAAAGAGGACTACCTAAGAACCATTTCTGTCAAGTTTGGTTCTAATTGGCTTAGTGTTTTCAGACAAGAAGATTTTTAATGAATTTTCCCATAGGGTCCGATGTTAAACTAATTTCGGCTGTGGCAGCCATCTTGGTTGACATTCCGGGTTATCGGACACAATTCTGGCAGAGGACCATCTATGGACCATTGCTGCTAAGTCTGGTTCCAATTGGCCCAGTAGATTAAGACAAGACTATTTTTCAATGAATTTCCCCATAGGATCCTATGTTAAACTATGTAGGACTGTGGAAGTCATCTTGGTTGATAGTCCAGGTCATCAGACAAATTCTGAAAGAGGACCATCTAAGGACCATTGTTGTCAGTTGTTTCAGAAATTTTTTAAAGAATTTCCCATTGGGTCCTATGTTAAACTATGTTTGGCTGTGGCGGCCATCCTGGTTGATCAATTTCATCCGGGTCATTGGACACAATTCTAACAGAGGACCATCTAAGGGCCATTTCTGCTAAGTTCGGTTCCAATTGTTTCCGTACTTTCAAACAAGAAGATTTTTACATGGATTTCCCATAGGCCCCTATGTTAAACTAAGTTCGGCTGTTGCGACAATCTTGGTTGATCATCCAGGTCATCGGACACAATTCAGACAGAACACAATCTAAGGACCATTGCTGCCAAGTCTGGTTCCAGTTGGTTAAATAGTTTCAGACATGTTTTAATGAATTTTCCCATAGGGTCCTATGCTTAACTATGTACGCCTGTGGCAGCAATCTTGGATGACAATTCAGGTCATCGAACACAATTCTGAAAGGTGACCATCTAAGAACCACTGCTGTCAAGTCTTGTTCCAGTGTGCCAAGTTGCTTCAGACAAGACGATTTTTAAATGAATTTCCCATAGGGTCCTATGTTAAACTAAGTTCGGCTATGGCGACCAACTGTGTTGATCGTCTGGGTCATCGGACACAATTCTGAAATGGGACCATTAAAACGCTAATGCTACCAATTCTTGTTCCAATTGGCTCAGATTTTTTAGACAAGAAGATTTTTAAATGAATTTCCCATAGGGTACTATGTTTAACTAATTTCGGCTGTGGCGGCCATCTTTGTTGATCGTACATGTCATCGGACATATTTCTGAAAGAGGACCCTCTAAAAATAATGCTGCCAAGTCTTTTTTCCAATTGGCTCAGTTGTTGTTTAGACAAGAAGATTTTTAAATGAATTTCCCTTAGGGTACTATGTTAAACTAAGTCCATCTAAGGACCATTGCTGCCAAGTCTTGTGCCAATGTGCCCAGTTGTTTCAGACAAGAAGATTTTTAAATGAATTTCCCATAGGGTGCTTCATTAATTTAAGATCGGCTCTGTCGGCAAACTTTGTTGATCGTCTGGGTCATCTGACACAATTCTGAAAGACGACCATCTAAGGAATATTGCTGTCAAGACTTGTTCCAATTGGTTCTCTTGTTTCAGACAAGATTATTTTAAAATGAATTTCTCATAGGGTACTATGTTAAAACTAATTTCGGCTGTGGCGGTCCTCTAAGGACTAATGCTGTCAACTCTTTTTTCCAATTGGCGCAGTTGTTGTTTAGACAATAAGATTTTTAAATGAATTTCCCATAGGGTCCTATGTTAACTAAGTTTGGCTGTGGCGGCAATCTTGTTTGATTGTCCGGACACAACTCTGAAAGAGGACCATCTAAGGACCATCGCTGCTAAATTTGGTCATGTAGTTACATAGAAAAGTTTTGAAATTCACTCCCCTCTTTTCCTATTTTAGTCACAGCAGCCATGTCGGATGAAAGTCGGGGATGCCGGATACTACTTTGGAAGGGTGCCACTCAAGTACCATTCGACTACAGTTTGGTCCCAATTTGCACAGCGGTTCCAGAGGAAAAGATCTTTATGGGCGTCATCATGACTGAGTTAAAAAGAGAACAAATAAGCAAACCAAAATTTGCAATCAATTAGACAGGCAAAAATGAATAAATATACTCTACTTAAGTTGTGCAGACAAATGTCTCGAAGAGATCTCACGTGTGGTTACTCATTTCCACCAATAAAATTGTAAATAAAAATAACCAGTCGCCAAAATACGCCACCCCCCCCCCGTATGTCTGTTAGTTGCATGTATGAACTTAATTGGTTTGTAACCAAAGTGACACATCTTCTCAGAATTTTAGTGCAACAAATATATAGCTGCAAGTGGACGCACCCTCCCCCCCCCCATAATAACTGGACCTACTGCTTCCAGGTTATCACGTGAACAAAATCAATGATCCGCCCCCCCCTAAACAAAGTAAACTGAATATAGATTAGACATAAAATCGATATACGGATGAGGCTTTTCGTCGGCTAAAAATGTAGAGTTTCCCCGAGCATTTTTCCCGATTCGGGCTGAGTTCGTATATCGATTTTATGTCAAGTCAATGCACAGTTATTGTCTATTTGTTAATATTACTTCCAATTTCAAGATGAGTTAAAACGTTTGTTACCCTCAAGAGGCCCGGATTATTTGATTTTGATTTTTTTTCAGCCCCTTCAATCAGGTCAAGTAGGTGTGGCCTAAATGTTATACATGTATACTGTCAGTGACCGCGTATATCACTTGTAATAGAATAGAGAATGGAAACGGGAAATTGTGTTAAAGAGGCAACAACCCCACCAAAGAGCAGAAAACAGCTCATGGTTACCAATGGATCTTCAACGCAGCTTCAGCATACTAGTTAGCAAAATGGACGGCACATTAAACTCAAAAACATAGAAAGACTGACAAAGGATCCCGGAGGGGCTACTTCCTATATTTTTAGTGGTACAAGTGTGCCGCAAAACAGGGTCGCTTTTTCATGCCCTACTGGTTAGAACAGGGTCCCTTTTTCACGTCCTGCTTGTTAGAACAGGGTCGCTTTTTCATTCCCTGCTGGTGAGAACAGGGTCTTTTTTTAAACAAAGTATTTGTATAGAACAGGATCTCTTATTCAACCCTTTAAGAGACAGTTTAGAACACGGGTCTAGAACAGCATCTATTTTATACGGTTTAGAACAGGGTATGTTTTTCAATGTTTTCTGGTTAGAACAGGGTATGATTTGGCAAGTTCTGTCGGCACAGTTATACCCGAAAAGGTAGTCAGTACCCCCGCCCCCCGGGCAAAGGCTATAAGTTCCTGACTTATGACAGGAGCAAAAATGCGGCGAAGTTAAACATGTTTTGTGAGATCTCAAACCTCCCCCACACCTCTGGCCAATGTGGAATAAAAAAAAATCACAGCGATACACACAAACCTCAGTTCAAAAGATGTTCGAGTCCGATATTTAAAAAGATAACAGAAGAAACTAATCGAAATGACAATGATCAACATATATTAACAAAGGACTACTATCAGTTACTGACATGCTAGCTCCAGACCTCAATTAAATTGATCAAAAGATTATGTCTTTATCATATAGAAAATCAGCAACAATCCCTCACGTTAGGGGTTTAGTATCATGCCATCATAAATTGTACGAGAAGAACATATACCACCGTGTGCAGGCAGATATTAAGGGGGAAAGAATGTGTGCCACGGTTGAGTGTTTTACCCATAAATCTGCACTCGTCATTGCATTACGAGTCTTTTGGCTGATTGGTTTTGTGTTGCACAACACATTGTATCTCACGGAACTAAGTAATAATTAATCTTTTCAGCCAGCTTGACTTTAGTCTTTGGTAAATGCCCAATTTTCCAAACTCTTCGACAATAAACCGGAATTTAAGTACCAAAATTAGTAATTTCGATTTGTACATCTAGAATTTCAAATGACTTACTACGGTTTTTATCTTTCCTAGCATTTGCATTTTATGCACAAGTGTCTTCTTGCTGAAGAAATATTTTCATAATGTGGGTTGTGTACACGGGGGGAGTGGTATTTCCTTAAGGGAGGGGGGGGGGAATTTGTAATGAAACAATTCCTTCAGAATGAACAATAACACAACTGGCTTTTCATTCTTGATATTTTTATCCTCTTATTCAGTTTTAACTCTTGATAGACTCGTATGTACAAGTTTTATTCAGAACGAGGATTTTTCGAGGATTTTTTTATTCTTATGATACGAGTTATTCCACTTAACAATTGGGTTTGTCGTTAATTCAGCACAGTGGAGTTTCAAATCACGGTCGTATCGTATATTATATTCACTTTCAGGCTGAACGAAGATGCTTCCCAGGCTGTGTGACCAACAAGGAACACACAGATGATATAGCAAACAGCACGAAAAGAATTGTAATGCCACTTAAGGGGAAATACTAAAAAAACGAATCTTTTCACCTGTGAATACTGGTTCAATGTTTTTGGAATACCATGATAACAATCCTTTTAATGATGTTTTCTATATTATCTGTATGTTCTTTGTCAGTCACACAGTTGCATGGAAAACCATCTTCGTTTTGGCCGATGTAGCTATAGTGACGATTTTAATCGTGTCAGTCAGCCTGAAAGTGAAATACATTGGAACTGGACTGATCCGAAAAATGACCTATAATATGGACAATATCCTTCGAATATTGTCATTTTTTTCAGTTTAAACTATTAAAACTTAAAGAAAAAAAGAAGAAAATTAAAAACAAAAATCGCTAATCCGAACATTTTCTTTTTTAAACAATGATCCTGATACCTTTTGTTATATGCAATTAACCATTTAACTTTAAATAAAGAAAAATTTACACTAAGTAAAAATTATGAAATGCAGATATGATATCAGTTTAATTTGTCTCTTATTTGATATTTTTGTTCCTTAATCACGTATAATGAATTGGCGTAAGTTGGTTTAAGCTTTTGTCCTATGACATGTCTTAGAATGTAAGCAAAGCTATCCATAGATTGCTTTTCTAAGGATGATCTTAAGTCTGTACTATCTGTCATTACTGTAACTACTAGTATATAACTATATGTTAAAATTGATTCTAATATTGTAGATAAAATAATATTACAAAAAAGAAACAAAAAATAATAATTAAAAGAATAATGAATTCAAATGATTATTATCATAATGATAAGACTTTTAGTTATTATCAAGCAATAGTTTACTGTGTCAAGTATATGTTTTAAATTATTTGAGTATTTTCCATCTGATAATGATGTTACACTGTGTGAAAATTTGTGTCCTTTCTATTTGCACTATTTTTAGATGATTAGAGCTATGTACATTAACAGACGAATTAGAGAATGCACTTGGTATATATATTAAACTGTTTGCCTTGTTATCAGATGACACCGTAATGTTGGCCGAAACATCACAAGAACTGCAAACTAAGATAGCTAGATATATTTCTAGAATACTGCGAAACATGGAAAATAAATTTAATGTTGATAAAACTAAGATACTCATTTTCACTGCTGGGCGACTTCCAAATAACTTGGCCTTCATATATAATGGTACCCACATCGAAATTGTAAAAGAGTCTTGGGAATTTCAGTGTTGCTGTCAGAGTCCAAACCGAAAGGGAGACCAAGGCAATGTATGAGTTATTGAAAACAGGACAGTTTCATAATCTGTCAAATTTCTTGCCAATTCGGACCTATTCGATAAGATGGTTAAACAAATACTTCTATATGGCGCTTAAGTAAGGGGTTTTAAAAATTTCATATGAATGAAAACGTCACACTAAATTTTTGCAAGATATTGTTTAACTTAGTACCACTGGGTCTATGTCACTGCTTGTGGAATGTAAGTCACCGAGGGCATTGTCAGTCGAGTAGCAAGAATCTTGTCCTGGCATGATTCATTACTTAAAATACCTTTAAATTTTCCGTTAAAACTTTGATAAAAATTTACCAGAAATTACTAAGTAAGGCTCTTCCTTTTGATGCAGACATAACCCTGAGCTGAGTTTGGATTCCAGTTTGTTTTAATGGTTTTTTGGGTTTGATGGTTGTGTTTATTAATTCACCATTATATCTTAAACCGGAGTCCCACCATTTTGATCTCGATCACTGCTGATGAGTTGTCAGTCAACGAAATTGCCATACAGTGCATCAAATATAATCAGTATTTTGTGATACAATTCATTAAAATCAACTACTTCTAGTTGTTTTGTTTATGGTGAACTAGGACGTTTGCATTTGATATAAAACAAAGAATGATACCATATTGGTCAAAATTAATTATAGACAAACAGGAAGCTAAGTTTTATCCATTAAAGACTTATGTTGCATTTGTAAAACACTTAAAACGTCACTTTTACTTGGCTTCTTTTTGTTAAGAAAATTCTAGACGACTCTTATCGAAAATATGGATTGCCCAAAATGTAATAAACAAGAAATATATAAAAACCGGAGGCTCCCAGGACCCTGTAATTGCTCCCTTGAATTGACCAGAATGATGCAATTTGATATGCATTCCCATAGGGTCCAATCTTAATTTATGTAACGCAGTGGCGGCAATCTTGAATTTTTTGTCAGCACCAAAAATAAAAAATGTTGTTAAGAACCATGATCTGATCATTCAGGCTTAATATCATTTCAATTTGTGATACAGTTCATTAGAAGCTCTTTTTTTACCCTTCAGGGTCCTATGCCCACCGGTGGCAGCATCTTGGATTTTGGATCAGTACCAAAACACAAACATACCGTAATCTGAATATTGGATTTCCGATCAGCATCAAAATTACAAATTTGGTACAGGACCATCATACAGTCAATCAGGCATATTAAAAAATCAATATGTCAAAAGGTTGCGAAAACAAAACGGAATCCAAAGAAACGGTTAATAAAACTAAATTTCACAACCAATAAGTGCTAAGGCCACACCGAATTAATGTATCGTTCTTTGGATTTTTGGATGGCTAAATTAAAATATTTTTTTTCTTGAGGACTTCAAATTTACGTGAGGCACACATTTTCGTCCCCCTCCGCAACGCGACGGAGAGACCTAGTAATGGTCTGCGGCCGTCCGTCCGTCAACTCCTCTGAGACCGCTGATCAAATTTCGTTCAAATTTTGTAGGATTGTTAGTCGCCACATGTTCTTGATCCTATCAGGGCCGCAATTTTGATTCGTCAAAAGTTATACGGGAGTTATGGAACTTTAATGTTTTTGTGCATGTGACACTATAGGAACACTTTTGGACACAACTCCTCTGAGACCACTGATCGGATTTTGTTCAAATTTTGTAGGATTGTTTGTCGCCACATGTACTCGATCTATCGCACGGGGACTTTAGATCGACAAATTTTACGGGAGTTATGGGACTTTAATAATGTCTCACCTGAGAGATTTTCTGATACAAAGAAAAATGCATTAAAAGATATTGTTACTTTTTCATTTTTTATGGGGTCTATGTTGTTCATATGTTTTTAGTTTTTAATTGTAGTGCATGTAATGTTTTGGTCTTCGTTGTTCCCGGAGTTTATCAGTTCTTTCGATTTCCCCTCCTTCGAATATCCCTTTGGTATTTGCTGACTTTACTTACTGATGCCAAACACAGAAGTCACTCAAGAAATAGAGGTCAAAGTTCATGGTGTCAGACTTGCATATAGCCACTAAGAACTTCCATCAATAATGTTGATGTAGATAGATAGATACTTAAGCACCAGAATGTATGGCAAGTCACCCATTCATGAAATTCGGGTAAACATGAGGTGACAGATGTTAGACGGTTATCTCTCTAATAAGAACTATTTATAGACCAGATATGTTGGGTTGACGTATTGCAGTTGCTGGAAAATGCACTTAACTACAAAATGCAATACAAATCGCTGATCATGCAATTTAGGTCAAAGTTTGTAAACAAGTGAAGACTGGCATATACTTAACAGAAACTATCCATAGATAAAATATGATAGATATGATAGGTGTATTTATGAAAACTGTTTAAAATGGGTCTAATAGAAACAAAATGATGTATGTTATTAGGAATTACAGTTGCTAAGCACTGACACATGATCAGGAATATGTGTCACAAGTCACTCAACCATTAAATTTAGGTCAAGATCTGGAGAAAGGTGCCTCACATGTACGCATCAATAACTATCAATAGACCAAATATGGTGGCTATAGTTATTACAGTTCCTTAGAACGTAACTTAATCATGAAATGTGAGGAAAATCACTCAAGCATAAAATTGATGTCAAGGTCTGGATACAGTTTTCAGACTGGCATTTTCCCACCACGAGTAATCTCCTCGCCAAGTATGATGGGTCTACCTATAACAGTTGCTAAGAATTGGATTAATCACAAAAACGTGACACAAGACACTCAAACCGGAAACCTGAAGGCAGATTTTCACAACTGTTTATGAATTCAATGAACCATGAAACGAGGTCAGATTTAAAAGACAAGTTTACTACTACGAAGTTATTGTCATAATATATTTATAGAAGTATTGGTATTATGTGTGCACAGTTATTTATGTTTAAGCAACATCTATGTCTCGCCGTTGAGAATTTTCGTCGCTCCCAGAAAAAAAGTACCAGCATAATGTAACTTTCGGGGTTATATTGCGTTGAATATTATGCATTTGAATCCAAAAACCGCACTATTGTACACCTGCAAGTCGTTTACAAATGCTTGTATAACCAGGAAATAACATTTTTTTCTTTTGGTTATTTGTAAATGTTTCCTATTTTAATTGGCAAAAAAATGATTCATTCACATGAACAACATATGTATTAAAGTGTTGGTTATTTCTAGATTTTTTAACATTGAATAATAAGAAAAACTACGAATTTCAGTAACATTGGATGAGTATTGAAAAAAACACAAATTTTAATATTATTATATTAATGGACCCAGTTTGACTGTGGTGGCCATCTTGACTAACTATCAGGGTCATCGGATATTATTCTGAAAGAGAACGATCTAAGGACCATTGCTACTAAGTCTAGTTCTAATTCGCTCAGTGGTTTCAGACAAGATTTTTAAATGAATTTTTCTATAGGGGTCTAAGTTCGGCTGTGGCGGCCATCTTGGTAAAATCGGACATACTTCTGCAAGAGGACCATGTAAGGACCATTTCTGCCAAGTCTGGTTCCAATTGGTCAAGTGATGTCAGACAAGAAGATATTTTAATGCATTTTTCCATAGAACCCTATTTCAAAGTACATTCGGCTGTGGCGGCCATCTTGGTTGACAGTCCGGGTCATTGGACACAATTCTGGAAGACGATCATCTGCCAAGTCTAGTTCTAATTGGCTAAGTGTTTCAGACCAGAAGATTTTTCAATAAATTTTGAGGCTCTTCCTTCAGATGGAGATCCGGTGCCATACGGTGCATAATATTTATTTTGGTATTTTGTGATACATTTCATGTAAAAGTTTGGCTATGGCGACCATCTTGGTTGACAGTCCGGGTCATCGGACATAGTTCTGAAAGAGAACCTCCTAAGGACCATTACTGACAAATCTGGTTCTCCTGGCAATTTAGTTTCATGGAATATTTTAAAAATTCATTCCCCTTTTATATATTTTTAGCAACACCAGCCATGTAGATTGGGAAACGGGAATGCCGGACATAACTTTGGAAGGAGGCCACCAAACGACCATTCCACCAAAGTTTGATACCAATTGGCCTACTGGTTTCAAAGGAGTTGTTTACACTGGACAACGGGCGATGGACACCAAGTGATGGCACATAGAATTTTTGACCAGGTAAGTTAATAAAAGGGGGTCTACGTGCTTACCACGGAGATATTTAAGAAAATCCTAAACTTTTAGGATATTATAAGGCCAATAAAGTATTGTTCTTGAGAGATAACATCTTCTCCTCTCTGTAATTGTACAGTATTCCCTTAGCTGCAAAGCTAAAATATTCTGACGGGAAAGGAAGGGAGATACACGTAAAACTGTGACTTCGTCATTTTTTCTCACAAAGTCACTTGTATGCATGATCCCGACCACTACCACGCAGTCAAGACGAAAGGGTTTTTTCATAGTAAAATAAATACAGCAGAAGTTTAATATGTGAAGAATCTTTAATATTTCTTTAATATATAATTGACAATGTCTTCAAAGTCCTTCTAGATCTACTCTTTTCACACATATTAAAGGTTCAACTACAAATTTTGTTTGTTCAGTAATCACGCTTGTTGTTTTTAACATAGTGGAACATGTAATTGTTCAGATCAAGCTGGACATATTTCTTTTGTGGCTAAAAAAATTCACAGCCAAAATCCCCCTCCCCCTCCCTTCGGGGACAAAATGTACGGTGCCTGATTACAAAAGCAGCATCTTTCAACAATATTGAAATTTATCAGAATTTATGACACATCCATGTACACATTTTTCATAGTGACTGCAAACACTATTAATTCAAACTTAACTTGATACGTTTTACATAACGGTATATTTTAACAAAGATTGGGGGTAATTCGAACTTTTTTGGCCCAAGAACCTGCAATTTATCGTGTCTATAAGACAATAGAAAAAAAAAGAAAAAAAAGATAATGTACTTGATTAAAATCTGCTTTGTAAATAAGTCAAAAGGCTATTATGAATATTGAGGATGGACAATTGAACTTTTGGTCGACCTGTTTAGCAAGATTGCATAATTTCTATGATTGTTCAGTAAATCAGATAACATTGTATTTTCAATTTCTATAGGTCAATCCAATTATGAAAAAATCACATCTCGTACATAATTTGCTTTGGGGTTGTAATTATCATTATCAAAATTACACCATAACACATTCATGGTGCAATAGACGTTATTTAAAAAGATAGCTAATAATAGTAATTGCTGACTAAATGCACGCGCGTTTTAAAAAAGCTCCCCAAACATTATGTAAAAGGTTACTTCAATAGTAAAGTTATTAAGTCCTTATTATTAATATTATGTATAAGAAATATAGCCTTTATAATTGTACAACATAGATAAATTAAGACAAACGTTGAATTTTGGGATGATTTTCTCAGTTTCTGAGTTTTTTCCGTGAGATATACTGTATTATTTAAAACACGTAAGATACCAAAAAGTCGTCTTTAGGTGTGTGTAATTTTAATGCTACAATGGAAGAACTATGGTATTAATAGGATTATTTAAAAATCTCTGCTTATGGACTCAAGTATCATCAACTCACTTACCCTTCTGATCATTTTGACTTTTTTAAAATTTCCTCATCACCTTTTTTATTTTATTTTATTTTATTTTATTTTATTTTTTATATTGGTTTTCAACATTTTAGACCTTGATCACAACTGATGAGTCGTAAACTGACGAAATGTCAACCTCTTGATCTTCATATTGGTATCCTTAGGGGTATTACCAGTTCAGTTTTTTGTATGATTTGGATTATTTTGGTGTTTTCTAGCTTGCTCTTCAGACTTTTTAGAAATTTGTTGGTTTTCACCTAGTTACACTTTGAGCACATCTTATGAATAAAAAAATGTATCATTGAATGTATCAAAAGAGAAATTACTCCTAAACAGGTATCAAAGGTTTCTGTCATATTTCCGTCTAGATTGACAATTCTGATAAAACATTCGGACATGATATAGAAGCTCGGATCAAATTTTAAAACTGTCACAACAAAAGTTTATTTTTTCTAGTTTGCCTTATTTTTTTTAACATGACGGGTTGAGAAAATATATAGAGCTACATGTGATTCAGCTGTTAAAACGTTTATCACGATAATGTAAGGAAAGTACAATAACACAAGCTGTGTTATTACGTGTAAATTGAACATTTGTCCTTTTGTCTAAATATAACAAATTCAAATATTTCTTTGCAGATTGAAAGACTGCAACATGGTTATCGAAACAGATAAATATGATAAAATGTATACAATTGTTATCATATGTAGACCTTTTAGCATAAACAATCCACTGGATCTTTGAAGCATTAGAAATTCAAGGTCGAAAGGAAATATTAACAAAGATCTAAAGTAAAATCTTACATTGTTTAAATTTATTACCGAATTTGTTTTGCTGGTCCTGTTTACAAATTGTATTCCACGGAAGTACAAACATCAAAGTCAGATATTTTAAAATCTACTCTATGGAAGTGTACTGGGCCAGTTGAAACCAAACGTTGATGCAATATTTATGGGTGATCCTATATGAAGTTGTGTTGGTGTTTTATAAGCTTTTGGGTCTATAAGCTACTGTTAATGTAGCTCTTGATAATGGAAAAGCAGCTTTGCTTTCTTTTTAAGATGTTAAATTCCACTTCATGGTCCTTGATATGAGCGATAATGGGAGCCTCGAATACTTTTTTTAATCTCTAAACAGTTCGTAAGTCCACTGATATTAAAAGCTTAAAATAAATTAATTTCGAGTACATTTGCACAGTTAAGCAAGAAATCAATTTGAAAAAGGCATGCTCCAAATTAAGAGGGCACAACATTCTTATAATAGTGTCAATCTCACGCATGGGTCGTTATACATTGTACTAGAAACTCAAATTCATAGTTACATATTTGGGGGATCAAAACGTGATGGATAAAATATGACAGCATTGATCAAGAACTGCATGCAAATCAATTGTTTTTTACTGTTCAAGATGACATGAAAATATTTTCCAAGGTAGTACAAATATCAAGAAAAATGGCCATCCCCTCTTAATCTACTTTCCTGACTTTGGTGAGATTTGAAACAGTTACTTTCTCTTTTCATGCACACTTTTTCTATTTTTATGTTTTTCTGTTTCTGTAGGCAACTCACTGGACATTTGCCATTTGTTTATCATGTCATTCGATACATTGTTATTGTCTATTGTATAATTTTTATATTTCTTAATTGTAACCGAGCTCCTTCATCTGTTCGGAATAAGTTCAATTGTGAGAACTGGTCAATGCCATATAATATATCATATGTTCGTAATTGTTTGATTTAATAAACAGACAGCACTTTTAACAGACTCTTGAAAAAAGAAAAAGGAACTCTTTAACCATTATTAAAAGATACTCACGATTACATGAAACTTTTGTCGTGACTTTCAATTCTTGTATGTCCTAAAACATCTGACGTTATCTGGTTTTATAAAATCAAACTGGTTTAATTATACGTGTTTGCGTTTTTCCCCAAGTTGTTTTGACTACTAGTTGTTTATGTCCCTAAACATGTGATCGGTGGTTTAATTTATTAAACTACCCATAGTCGTGTTTTTTCGGTTAGATTTAGTGGGCAGAACTATTGAAAGAAATATATGATCCTGCTTATAACAAAACGTATCATAAATTCAGAGATAAATTTAATGCACTATATGGCCATTTCGTTACTGATCAGCAGTGCTAGAGATCAAAGTGTTGGAAAACCGGTTAAAGATATAATGATGAATTTATAAGCAAAACCATTAAAATCCAAATTAAATTAAAACAAACAGGAATCTAAACTCAGCTAAGCGTTTCCTCTGCATCAACAGGAAGAGCCTTAGAAGTTTCTGATTATTTTGTCAAATTATGAACAGAAAATATAGAGGGATTTGAGTAATGAATCATGCCAGAAGAAAAAATCTGGCTACTGGGCTGATAATGGTTGTTAAAATACACCTAAACTGATCATATTTATCTAATTTACCTAATAAAAAGAATAAAAAAAATATATTGGAAATAACGAAGAAAATTAATCTAACTGAAATTTTTGTAACAGTATTTCAAATTTATGTATAATGTAATGAATATAATGTGTGTATGTTGTTTTTAACTGGAGTTCAAAATCGATTGATTGATTTGTTTATTTTGTATATTTTAGTAAGATTTCAACGTTAGTCCTAACCGTTCGATGTTGAACAGAAAAATACAAGAATTCGACGAAGGGAATTTATAATATATTTTTTGGTTTATTTGAAGGTCCAAATAACATTGAAATTACATTTATTTGGAACCAAAAATCGGTTATGTGGTAACTCAATAGTTGGAGCCACAATAGTTACAACATTTTAAAATCAAACCTTTGGATCTGCAAAATGCAATCATAAAAGTAAATTACATACTTCAAAATGACAAACACCCAAACTTAGTATCTTTCAAACATTGTAAAGGAGGTATGTAAGTTACTTGAAGTGAAAAAGACACAGACGAAAAGTTTTCACCCAATGTGCAACGGCCAATCAGAAGGCATGATGTCCGTTATCCTACAGAACTTGTCAAAATACATAAACACTGACAAACATGACGACTGGGACAAACACTTGCCCTTTGTTCAATTTGTTTTCAATACAACCCCATGTCTTGACTCGATTATTCCCCCTATTTTCTAACTCATCGACGTAATCCAGTTACGTTTACGGACATTGAATTGGAAATACCCGATGACCTGAACTCGGGAACAACCGAATATATTGGTCCTTTACTAGACCGATTGACAAAACCGAAGGAGATGGCAAAAGATGCATTGGACAAACGGAAATACTTGATGAAAGGTCAATGCACTCAAATTTCAAGTAGGTGAAACTGTATACTAACACCGCCCATTCTTGACGCCAGGTAAAACAGCAAAATTGTTAAGACCTTGAGTAGGACCCTTTTTCATCGCTGAACAATTATCTGATATTCATATGAGGTTACAAAGAGTTTCTGATGGAAAGCTTATTTTGAATAGGGTCCATATAAATCGACTGAAACACGGGACAGTTAGGTATGACGATTTAGATGAAACGCCCCCTGATGGCATAGATGCAATTGAGCCTGCAATTTTGTCAGATTCTGAAGTCCCACAAGAAAGCATTACAAGTTCAGAAATTGAAACTGAAACAATTCCTGTCAATGAAGAAGTTCAAGAAAGTGATCAAAATGACGATAAAATGTATCAAGTTGAAAAGATTTTACGTAAACCTTATTTAAACGCCCAATGGCATTACAGGGTAAAATGGTTAACTTTTGACAGTAAGTTTAATTCTTGGGTGAGTTATGACGATTTGTCAACTGAATGTCAGAAATTAGTTAAAACAACCCATAACAAAAATTCCCGCAGACAAAAGAAGTAGAAAGAAAAAGTAATTTCTTTTCTTTATGAGTGAATTTTTATGTATGATTTTTTTTTATAGTTTTTGTCATGTTTCTTTTATGTTTGATTTGTATTTTTTAAAAGTAATAGATCGGACAAGGACAATCATATTTTGTTGTTAACAATTGATTCTTCCTATTTTGTCTTTTATCATCAATTGCGTACTGTTGTGCATGCTTTTATACATATGTTTTTTTTTCTCTCTGGAGATTTTATTTTTAGTGCAAAATGTATACAACAGACACAGAATGTCAAATTTCGTTTTTGTTTTAACGATGTGATTTTCGTATTATGTATAGTATCAACATGTACTGATGTTATTGGTGCTATCTTTTATGTAGCACATGTTCATTTGTAATTTCAATGTTTACATGTAAAATGATTCCAAAACGCACGGTGTAACTGAAGCACGTGTGTAGAACGTCAATCACGACAGTGCTTGTTTTCGACTCCTCCTGTATAGCAATAGTTAAATTTCATTGGTCTATTTTTCTTTTTAGTTAGAAATAGAAATTCTCATTGTTGGTGAAATTGCCATTTATCAATCTGAGTAGTTTTTTTCAATTCACGGAACTGATCAAACCATGTGTTAATTATTTTTATCTAAAGTTAAAATTAACTGTTTATTTTCCCCAATTATTTTTTTAGTCTTTTTTTTAAACATATTTGTTTTTGTTTTTCATTATGTATTGATTTCTAAGGAAAAGGTTTGACGAAATTTTTATTTAAACCTTAAACATGTTTTATTTTAATATAAATATTTTTTTTACAAAGTAGTGGAAACTTTGTTTTCAATGGCGGGGTGGTGTTACAAAGTAAAATACTGTTAAATATTTCATATTAATTAGTTGAGATAAATTGCTGTAGAACACATAATTGATGCTGACATTTATAGCGGTACTTTACTTATCTTATAAACACTTCGCCAGAGTCCGATTCTGAATGTTTTTATAAAGACAGTTCCCACGATAAGTCTCTTTGGTCATGTCTGGTTTTTATAAACTGTTTAACACATGTAAGAATATATCACATGATGTGAACATGCATGCTTGCAATATTGTAGTGAGTCGGTAGTTGTACTTAGATGAATAAAGATGTAGAAAGAATTCGGTATTGTGAGTTTTTGGGCTAAGCCCATTAGTAGAAGACGGTTTGCCAAACACCCCAATAAAAGGCAACGCAACAATACTATGTATTGATATGGTGCGAGTGCAAACTTGTGATACATACATATGCATCATATAACAATCCAATGTCGAAGCTTTATAATCTGTGACAATATTTAAGCATACATCATATAGATACCATGATGAAATAACAAATAGGGGATCTTCCTATCTCAAACATAACTGCTATATTACTAGCCTGTCTATTAACACAAAATATTTATTTCAAAACTATGATTTTTGATTTTTCCAATGTATCATTTGAATACATTTTTCAAAGAGGTATTCAAGCTGCAGACTCTTTGGAGAACATATCTAATATTTCTCAACTGTATCATAATATGGGTTTATTCTATGATCATACAGAAACAATATTATAAAACTAAAAATAGTTGTGTTTGAAGATGACAAGTAATTTTTTTAAATAAGAGAACCTCGGAAAAATGTTTTTGTGTAATCTGCAAATCAATGCGTTTGTTGTATGTAATTAGTTTCAAAATTTTTTATCAACAAATCGGTTGTATGGTATAGCACACTATCATTTTCAAAAGAAAACAATTATCTGTACTAACATAAAGTTTAAATAGTTAATCATGTGTAAGACTCGTGATATCACGTGGTACTACCAAAGGCTTACTTAGAACAAAATCTGTAAATAGGAACTGGGTTTTTCTACGATGAAATTACAATGAAAAATATTATTTTTAAATATCTAAAAATGGACATGATTAAATACTTATTGTTCGAATTCTCCAGGGAATATTAATACTTTTTTATGTTGTGTGGTGTTGACCAGATATTTCATATGCTTTAAGTACATCGTCTAACACGACTATGTACTGACTTATTTCATTCAATACTGAAAATGGATATGGTCTCACTGACTAGACCCCCCCCCCAAAATAAATAAATAAAATAAAAATAAAAAATTGTCGATATCCTCAGATTATTCTATTCAGAACATATTCAGTTGATATATCATTGTTCACATTATGTCAAACAAAGGATCCGTTGGAACAAATGGAACAGAGGAATAATGTTTTAAATGCAGACTAACTGGGTCGTAAATATTTATATCAATTGTTTCCATTTTTCTTATTTTAGGTCCCGGACAGAGCTGATGAATTGTAAATCGGCGAACTATGTCGTCCGCTGCATCAATATTCAACGCCAAATTAAGACAAAATGAAAGACAAGAGAGCTATTAACTTCAGGTGAGTGGTGGCATTCACTCGTACGTGAGACATTTTTGTCGAATCTTTATGATGTGGAGATTACAAATTAAAAAAAACATGTTAGTTTCTGTGCAGCTGTCATGTTCATTTAGGGGAATTATTTTAAGAATTAATCACCACATAGCGTTTATTTGCTTTGCAGAAATTCACAGATACATTAGACGTTCAAGAAATCTCGTCTTGTACTTATATATTTAAGTTATGTACTGCATTACCAAGACTAACGAAAAATAAAATGTAGAAAAGAAACATACGTTTTCCCATCCTTCCCAAAACCAAACTTTACCAAACTTTCTTACAAGGTTCTAAATTTCATTAAAGGTATTTTTTTTCCTTTTTTCTGCTCAGCCGGAATACTACATACATTTTTGTGCAAGTCTTCTAATATTCGTTTAACAAGTTGAACCTCAGTACTGAAATAGTGTTTGCTTTGGATTAGAAATGATTTTTTGTCGTTTGTTTACTTTAATTTCTTATTTAATCAAAGTCAGACAATTTCATAATAAAACACTAGGATCGACATTCGATCGAATTGATTTTTCAATCCTATTCTCTATTGTAATTTGCAAGTCTCGCTAATATTCAACAGGAAGTTAGATGTTTTCACAGTATGGGCTGCTAATACGAAATGTCCTGTATAATTCTGCAAAAATTGCACTTTTATATGACGACCTGCAGCTATAAGAGCCTAAGCTAGTTTTACACAAACAATCTTTTCTAGGCCATTTTGAAGGATGGTTTTTTAGTTTCTTCAAAAATATCATTTGAAACTTTTTTTTAAAATTTTTAGCTACTATAACTTTAATTATGAAATTGATGTCATGGTCTGGATACAGTTTTCAGACCGGCATTTACCCACCATGAGCTATATCTTGACCAAGTGTAATGGGTCTAGGTATAACAGTTACTATGTAATGGTCTAATCACGAACATGCAACACAAGTCACTCAAGCCGGAAACTTGGAGGCAGATTTTTACAAATGTTTATGAAGTCAATGAACCATAAGCGCGAGGTTAGGTTTAAAAGACAAGTATACTGCTACGACGTTATTGTTATAATTTATTTATAGACCAAACATCTAAAGTGTTGGTATTATATGTGAAAAGTTATTTATTTTGTGTTAAGCAATACCTATATCTAGCCTTTGAGATTATTCGTCGTAGCGAGACTAAAATAAAAAAGTATCAGCATGATTTAACTTTCGAGTTATATTGCGTTGAAAATTATGCATTTTAATCCAAAATCGTAGTGATGTACATCTGCGAATCGTTTACACATGCTGGTATAATCACAACAGGAAATAATCTTTTTTCGTGTGGCTATTTGTAAAAGTTTCCTGTTTGTATTGGCAAATACAATGATTCATTCACATGAGCAACACATGAAATAAAGTGTGGGTTATCCCTATATTTTTTAACATTGAATATTAAGAAAATCTACGAATTTCAGTAACTTTGGATGAGTATTGAAAAAAAACAAATCTTATTATTATTATATTAATGGATATGTGTTCCAAAAGAAACTAGAGCCCGTATCGCAGACCTGGATTTAACTGGTCCACCTTTAGCAGAACTAAAATGTAAGTGCATAAGTCTATTTGGCTGGTTTTCCCTTGGGTTCTACGTTTGGATGTGGTGGCCATTTTGACTAAATATCAGGGTCGTCGGATATTATTCTGAAAGAGAACGATCTAAGACCCATTGCTGTCAAGTCAGGATAAAATTTGTCAAATGTTTTCACACAAGAAGATTTTTAAACGAATTTTCCCATACACTTCAGTGTTCAACTAACGTCGGGTGTGGCAGCCATCTTGGTTCACTGTCCGAGTCATTGGACACAATTCTGAAAGAGGACCATCTAAGGAGCCATTGCTACTAAGTTTAGTTTCAATTGGCTACGTCGTTTTAGATGAAAACATTTTTAAATGAATTTTCCTATAGAGCCCTATGTTAAAATAAGTTCGGCTATGTCGTCTATCTTGGTTGAAAGTCCGGGTCATCGGACACAATTCTGAAAGAGGACCATCTAAGGACCATTGCTCCTAAGTCTAGTTCTAATTCGCTCAGTGGTTTCAGACAAGATTTTTAACTGAATTTTATCATATTGCCCTATGTTAAAATAAGTTCGGCTTTGGCGGCCATATTGGTTGAAAGTCCGTGTCATCGGACAAAATTCGGAAAGAAGACCATCTAAGGACCATTGCTATTAAGTCTAGTTCTAATTCTCTCAATGGTTTCAGACAAGATTTTTAAATGAATTTTTCCATAGGGCTCTATGTTAAACTAAGTTCGGCTGTTGCGGCCATCTTGGTTGAAATTCATCGGACATACTTCTGCAAGAGGACAATGTAAGGACCAAGTCTGGTTCCAATTGGTCAAGTGATTTCACACAAGAAGATATTTAAATGAATTTTGCCATAGGACCCTATTTTAAACTAAATTCGGCTCTGACGGCCATCTTGGTTGAAAGTCCGGGTCATCGGATACAATTCTGAAAGATGACCATCTACCACGTCTAGTTCTAATTGGATTACTGTTTCAGACAAGATGATTTTTCAACGGATTTTAAGGCTCTTCCTTCTGATGCAAAGGTAACCTTTAGCTGAGTTTGGATTCCTGTTTGTTTTAATTGTTTTATTTTTTGATAGTTGTGCTTATTAATTCAATATTATATCTTTAACAGATTTTCCAACATTTTGATCTCGAGCAGTGCTGATGAGTTTTCAGCCAATGAAATGGCCATACAGTGCATAATATTTATTTCGGTATTATTGATACATTTTATGTTAAACCAAGTTTGGCTATGGCGGCCATCTTGGTTAACAGTCCGGGTCATCTGACATAATTGTGGAAGAGGACCATCAAAGGACCATTGGTAACAAGTCTAGTTCTAATGGGCTCAGTGATTTCAGCCGAGAAGATTTTAAAATGAATTTTCCCATAGGGCCCTATGTTGAACAAAGTTGGGCTGTGCTGGCCATCTTGGTGAACAGTCCGAGTCATCGGACATAATTCTGAAAAAGAACCTCCGAATGACCATTACTGCCAACTCTGGTTCCACTTGGCCATGTAGTTTCGTGGATGAAGATTTTTTTTAATTCATTCCCTTTTTCTATTTTTAGTAACACTAGTCATGTCGATTGTAAAACGGGGATGCCGGACATAATTTTGGAATTGGCCTACTGGTTTCAAAGGAGAAGTTTACCCCGGACAACGGACGATGGACGCCAAGTGATGGAAAATTGCTCACATGGCCTTTTTGCCCAGGTGAGCTTAAAACGGGGATCTATGTGCTTACCACGGAGATATTTAAGAAAATCCTAAACTTTTAGGATATTATAAGGCCAATAAAGTGTTGTTCTTGAAAGATACCACCTTCCACTTTTATTGTACAGTATTCCCTTAACTGCAAAGCTATAATATTCTGACTGGAAAGAAGGTGAGATAAACAAACACTTACACGTAAAACTGTGACTTCGTCATTTGTTCTCCCAAAGTCCCCTGTACGCATGCTCCCGAACACTACCACGCAGTATAACGAAAGGGCTTATTCATAGAACAATAAATACAGCAGATTTTTAATACATGAAAGATCTTTAATATTTCTGTAATATATAGTTGACAATGTCTTCAACGTCCTTCTAGATCTACTCTTTACACACATAATACATTAGTAAAATGTTTTTGGAATTTATGCCATTGAGTACATTTTTTTGTTCAATATCCACGCTTGTTGTTTTTAACAGTGGGGAATGTATTTATTCCGATCAAGCTGGAGATATTTTTTTGTTGGAAAACTCACAGCTCCGCCCCCCCCCCCCCCCCCATGGGAATAAAATATTCTGTGCCTGATAATTAAACCAAGCATTTTTCAACAATATTGAAATTTATAAGAATTTAGGACACATCCATGTACAAATTTTTCACGATAACTGCAAATACTAATAATTCAAACTGTATTTGATTTGTTTTTTTGTTTAGCCAATTTGAATTTCGCGGCGGCCAGTTTTTATCGGTGGAGGAGGCCGGAGTACCCGGAGAGAATCACCGACCTTCGGTAGGAAAATTGGCAATCCTTGTCAATTTAGATCGGAGTCGAACACACCCCTCCACAAGTGAGATTCGACCCTGCAACCTCAGTGTTGACAGCCTAGTGATCATTAGTAGTCATGACGAACTACCTAGACCACTGGGCCACCGAAGGCCCAACTTTATTTGATACGCTATACATAACAGTATATTTTGACAAAGATTAGGGGTAATTCTATAGGCCAATATCATTATATAAAAATCGTATCTCGTACATAATTTGTTTGTGGGGTGTAATTATCAATATCAAAATTACACTATAACCAATACATGGTGCAATAGACGTTAATTAAAAGATAGCTAATAATAGTAGTTGATGACTAAATGCACGCAAATTTTAAAAAAGCTCCCGCAAACATTATCTCAAAAAGCATACTTCAATATTAAAGTTATTAAGTCCTTACTATTAATATTATTTATAAGAAATATAGCCTTTATAATTGTACAATATAGATAAAATAAGACAAACGTTGAATTTTGAGATTTTCTCAGTTTCTAATTTTTTTTGTGCGACATATACTGTATTAATCAAAACACATAAGATACCAAAGGTCGTCTTTAGGGGTGTGTAATTTTAATGCTACAATGGAAGAACCATGGTATTAATAGGATGACTGAAAGACCTCTGCTTGTGGACTCCAAGTATCATCAACTCACTTTCTGATATTTCAATCAGACTAAAGTTGATGTTTTAAATTAAGATTTGCAATACATTTTATATCTAATGAATATCTCCATCGTCTTTGGACTCACCCTTTAGATAATTTTGCCTTTTTCAAAATTTGCTCATTTTCACTTATTTTTCATTTATTTTATTTTATTTTGGTTTTTAACATTTAAGTCCTTGATCACAACTGATGAGTCGTACATTAACGAAATTTGCACCTCTTGATCTTCATATATAGTATCAAAGAATGTGTTATTACCGTGTCATTAAGAGTATTCTTGTATGATTTGGATTATTTTGTTTTTTCGAACTTACTCTTCAGACTTTTTAAATGTTGTTGGTTTTCACCTAGTTACACTTTGAGCACATCTTATGAATAAAAAGATGTATAATTGAAAATATCAAAAGAGAAGTGACTCGTAAACAGGTGTCAAAGGTTTCTGTCATATTTCCGTCTAGATTGACAATTCTGATAAAACATTCGGACATGATATAGAAGCTCGGATCAAATTTTAAAATTTTCACAAAAAAGTTTATTTTTTCCAGTTTGCCTTATTTTTTTTAAAATGACGGGTTGAGAAAATATATAGAGCTACATGTGAGTCAGCTGTTAAAACGTTTATCACGATAATGTAAGGAAAGACCATTAATACAAGCTGTATTATTACGTGTAAATTGAACATTTGTCCTTTGTCAAATACAATATATTCCGAAGTTGAATAAAATGAGCAGGTAGACGACACTGTAATTAAAATGTTCACGTTAAGATATTTTTCACAAGCACAAAGAAATTATTTCATGATAGCGTCATATTAAATGTGTTTATGTTCTGTAAGCTAAAATTAACATTTCAAATTTTATCCAAAATTACACACTGGTATATAGCAGATTCGGCAATAATATAGATTGTAAAAATATAGTAATACAACCACATAATATGAGTATGAATCTTTTACGACCAATCTCATAAATATATCTAAAGTTTTAACTTTGGAGAAATCATAATTTCAACACACAAAAAAAAAACATTTTATGCAGGTAAAAATAATATCAGTGGGTCAAATAAGGGAAAATGGTATTATCAAATAATATTAATATTTATATCTAAATTGTGGATTACAAAAACAATAGTGTAATTTATAGATATTTTTCTGTAAATAATACAACAACATAAATGTCATTAAAATCAGACAAAAAATAATTCAGGACAAAATTTTTAGAAAGTATGGTATTATATGTAATATATAGGCGCCTTTCCAATTTGGAAATCATTTAAGACCACTGAGTATATGAGTGTATATTTTTTATGTCCTAATTGCCTTGCAAACTTACGCCATGTGATAGGCAGAGTATAGCTGTGAAACACACAATCTGGCCTCGATGGAAATTGTGCTGGCTTTTCTTTATTTGATTTATACGATACCAGTGATTTTTGCCTAATTTTTGATTGAATAAATTCAATATCTGAATACTATGTATTAATATGGTGTGAGCGCAAACTTGTGATACATATATATGCATCATATAACAATCAAATGTCGAAGCTTTTATAATCTGTGACAATATTTAAGCATACATCATATAGATACCATAATGAAATAACAAATAGGGGATCTTCCTATCTCAAACATTACTGCTATATTACTAGCCTTTCTATTAACACAAAATATATATTTCAAAACTATGATTTTGGATTTTTCCAATATATTATTTGAATATTTTTCGAAGAGGTGTTCAAGCTGCAGACTTTGTGAAGAACATACCCCATATTTATCAACTATATCATAATATAAATATGGGTTTATTGTATGATCATAATGAAACAATATTGTAAAACTAAAAATAGCTGTGTTTGAAGTTGACAAGTAATTTTGCAAATAAGAGCACCTCGGAAAAATGTTTTTCGTTTAATCTGTAAATCAAGGGTTTGTTATATGTAATTAGTTTTGCAATTTTTTATCAGCAAATCGGAACACAAAATCATTTTTAAAAGAAAACAATTATCTGTACTAACATAAAGTTTAAATAGTTAATCATGTGTATTATGTGGTAAGAGTCGTGATATCACGTGTACTACCAAAGGATTACTTAGAACAAAATCTGTAAATAGGAACTGTGTTTTTCCACTATGAAATTACAATGAAAAATATTATTTTTAGATATCTAAACATGGACATGATTAACTACTTATTGTTCAAATTCCCAAGGGACTATTTATACCGTTTTTTGGTTTGTGGTGTTGACCAGATATTTCATATGCTTTAAGTACAGCGTCTAACACGACAATTACTGACTTATTGCATTCAATAATGAAAATGGATATGGTCTCACCGCCGTGAGCCATATCCTTTAAATCTAGAATATGAGCTGGACCTTACATTAGACCCCCCTCCCCCAAACTAAATAAATAAAATAAAAAGAAACAATTGTCGATATCCTCAGATTATTCTATTCAGAACATATTCAGGTGATATTTCATTGTTCACATCATCTATTAATCACCACATAGCCTTTATTTACTTTGCAGATACATTAGACTTTCAAGAAATCTCGTCTTTGCCTTAAATATCCAAGTTAAGTACTGCATTACGAAGGCTAACAAAAAAAATGTAAAAAAGAAATATACGTTTTCCCACCCTTCTCAAACACCAAACTTTACCAAAGTTTCCAACAGGGTTCTAAATTTCATTTTAAGGGTATTTTTTTCCTTTTTTATGCCCAACCGGAATAATACATACATTTGCAAGTCTTCTGATATTCGTTTGACAAGTTGAAGCTCAGTACTGAAATAATGTTTGCTTTGGATTAGAAAAGATTTTTTTTTTCTTTTGTTTACTTTTATTTCGTAGACTATATTAATCAAAGTAAACAAATTTCATAATAAACCACTAGGATCGATATTGGATCGAATTGATTTTTCAATCCTATTCTCTATTGTAATTTGCAAGTCTCGTTAATATTCAACAGGAAGTTGAAAGTTATGTAGGAATTTTCACAGTATGGGCTCCTAAAACGAAATTTCCTGTATAATTCTGAAAAAATGCACTTTTATATGACGACCTGCAGCTATTAAAGCCTAAGCTAGTTTTACAGTTAAAAAGAAATCAATCTAATCTTGCTATGCACCGTCCAGCTTCATTTTGCAGATCTAGCAAGCGGTAACCTTGTTGATAATGATAATTATTTGGATTTTATAATATTTTTTATACACCAGAGTGTCAGGATATGAGAGCCTCAGTTACTTTTACAGTTAATTGTTTAATACATTATTTTTGCCGTTCCTGTTATAATTTTTTTTGTTCACTAATATTATCCTCAAGAAATGTCTTCATACAAAATGTATAAATATAAGAGGTGCAGAGTTTGTTTAGATTAAATTACTTTTATAAATTTTCAACCTCTATACTCATATGTAATAAATAGAACTTTGTTCTCAAAGTCGAAATTTTCATATTCGATTTTTATTTTTTTTTTATATATATATATATCCAGGAACTTTGTCTTTAACTGAAAACGTTGAATTTACGATTTTATTAAAACAAATCTACTTAGAAATCTCAAAATCTCAACAATTTTAACTCCAAATATCGATATTTTGAATCTCAAATATATATGTATATTCATGTATACATACATGTGTACGTACAATTGACATTCAATAGTATTAATAAAAAAAACGGCGTATTTTCTGCTTTATTAATCTTATTTACAGCGTGTTTTTTTTATCTGTAATTCTTTGTAATTGGTCATTTTTCAATGATAATTTTACTAACAGAATTAAAGCGAAAGCAAAAGGCTTACCGTTGGAAACATTTGTTTTAAGACCAAATTCGAGCAGTTTCATTGAAAAACATGCACCCTGTGTACCTAGATAATGGCGATCATGCAGACAGTCAGTTTTATTTATGTAAATATTTAAACCCTCTGCAAAAGAGGAAAAAAATAATAATATCGACAAAAAAATGACCCCAAACAAATAACACATACTTTTTGACTCCCAAAATGTGTCCGAAACTTAAAAAAGGGTTTCAATTTTGAGACCCTCTAAAAATAATAAAAAAATGAAAAATAGCAAATTCAAAACACAGACCTCAATAGTGGAAAGCTCTGGTTAAACCAGTTTCCTGGATCTCCAACCCTACACCTTTTTAACTATGGTCAAGGAAAACTAAAATCAAATATCAAAACACACCATAAAAGTCAATCCGGCATGTTTTCAACTCGCATGGTGACACAAAACAGAAACAAAACAATAAACCATGTAAGTGCTTGTATTTAGCCGAAAAAACCCTCAGGTAACCTAACGGAAAGACTAAATCTTCAAACCTACTCAATCCTCGGAAGCATCAGTCTACTACACCCACACAAGCTGGTAATTTAGTCTAGAAACATCACAAGTTAAGTTATTTATGACCCCTTATACACACACACGCAGACACACCAAAACAAAAAAA
Organism: Mytilisepta virgata; assembly: GCA_028015205.1. Classification (NCBI taxonomy): domain Eukaryota; kingdom Metazoa; phylum Mollusca; class Bivalvia; order Mytilida; family Mytilidae; genus Mytilisepta; species Mytilisepta virgata. The sequence goes on from CM051510.1 coordinate 5,812,681, forward strand.
GGGAATAATTCAGACCCGAACATATAATGTTTTACACCTGAAAAATCCATTTTTCTACCTTTTGCAATATTGATTAGATAAATATAGATGATGCAGATGAACAAATAATTATATTTCATGCACTGCTTGTTAGTAATTTCACCAAAAGAGTATGATTCCAAACATTTGTCAATTTTCCTAGAAATGACGCAGGTTTACCTAGGGTTAACGATTTCAATATTTCTAGAATTATATTAAGTGCAGTAAATCAGATAACATTGTATTTTCAATTTCGACAGGCCAATATTATTATAGAAAAAAAAATTATTTTGGGGTTGTAATTATCATTATCAAAATTATACCATAACATATTTATGTGGAAAGTAAAGACGTTATTTAAAAAGATAGCTAATAATAGTAGTTGATGACTAATTGCAGGCAAGTTTTAAAACAGCTCCCCAAACATTATGTCAAAAAGTATACTTTAATGGTAAAACTTGCACAAGTCATAAAGACCTTATTATTAATCGTATCTATAAGACATGTAGGATTTTGTAATTGTATAACATGGATAAAACAAGACAAAAGATAAAAAAATCTTTCATTTTTTAAAGATTTTCTCAGTTTCTAAATTTTTTGTTTGTGTGACATATACTGTATTAATTAAAACATGTAAGATAATTTTTGTACATTAGATACCAAAGATCGTATTTATGAGTGTATAATTTTGAATGATTTCAACGTTTCCTATAAACGTGGTAAACATATTACCATCTATATTCAAATTTCATGATTTTTGTCATTTCCAATTCTGCATGTCAGAGCAAACATTTCCAACAATCTAAATAAAACATTAATAACTTATGCTAAAATGGCAGAATGATCGTATTAATAGGATCGTGAAAAACATTCGCTTGTGGATCCCAAATATCATCAGCTCACTTTTTGGTATTTTTATATCATACTAAAATTGACGCTTTAAATTTAGAATTACAATAATTTTTCACCATCGTTTTTCTTACCATTTTTGCAATTGAAATTTGCTCATCACCTTATTAATTTATTTTTTATTTCTTTAATTTTTATTTTTCATTTTGGTTTTCAACACTATATACCTTGATCACAACTGATGAGTCGTAAATTGACGAAATATGCACCTTTTGATCTTCATATTGGTATCAAGGAATGTGTTATTACCATGTTATTAAGGGTATTCTTGTATGATTTTTTCTTGCTCTTCAGACTTTTTTATTTTTTGTTGGTTTTCACCTTTTTAGATTTTGAGCACATCTTGTGAATAAAAAATGTATCAGTGAATTTATTAAAAGAGAAATGACTCCCCAACAGGAGCGACAGTTTCTGTGATATTTCCTTCTAGATTGACAATTCTGATAAAACATTCAGATATGATCTAGACGCTCAAATCAAATTTAAAACATTTTACAATAAAAGTTTTTTTCAAGTTTTCCCTTATATTTTTTATCATGACAGGTTTGGGAAATGTTTACAGATTAATTCAGATTGTAAAAAGTTTGTCATGAAAATACAAGCAAAGAACCATGACACTGGTGTATTATATCGTGTAAATGGAAAATTTGTCCTTTGTCTAAATTTGACAAATCTATATATTCCTTTGTAGATTGGAAAGACTGCAACATAGTCCCCGAAACAGCCACATCATATAAAATTTATACAAATCTGTAAATGTTTTACAGCTTTTCGAATAAACTACCCAATGGATCTTTGAATCATTAGAAATTCAAGGTTGAAAGGAAATATTAATTAAAATCTAAAGTTAAATCTTACATTGTTTAAATTTAATACTGAAATTTTTTTCTGGTCCTATTTAATATTATATTCAAGGTAGTACAAAAATCAAAGTCAGATATTTTAAAAATCTACTCTATGGAAGTGTAAAGGGCCAATTGAAACCAAACGTTGATGGAGTAGTTATGGGTGGTCTCATATGAAATTGTGTTGGGGGTTTATAATCTTTTGGATCTTGATAATGGAAAAGCAGCATATTTTTTTTTTGAATGATAAATTCCGCTTTATGATCTTTGAATTTATGATACTGGGAGCCTATGTAACTTTCTTTATTTCTCTAAACATTCTGTATGTACAATTGGACCGGTAAAATTTCATATGAGAAAGAACGGAGATGTATTATATCCCGAGATACAACATCCCAATGCCGAATTGAACAGACCAAAAACCCTTTTTTTTTAGACAACTCACTGGCGCTTTTTCGTTTGTTTATCACGTGATTCCATACATTATTATTTTTTATTATGTAAGTATTATATTCATTAATAACACCCCTCTTCCCATCTGTTCGGAATAAATTCTAATAGTCAGAACAGTTCAATGCCATATTATATATATATATATATATCGTATATACGTTATAACTGATCGACTTATTAAAACAGGCAACACTTTTTACAACCCTTTGAAAAAATAATAAGGAACTTTTTAATCATTATTAAATGATACTCACGATTACATGTGACTTTTTTCTTAACTGTCAGTTCTTGTATTTCCTAAAGCATCTGACGTTTTCTGGTTTTATAAAACCACGCCGGTTTATTTATACACATTCGAGATTTTTCCTCAAGTTGTTTTGACTACCAGTTGTTGCATGTTATTTAAAAAAACCATATCAGTGGTCTGATTTATTAAACTTCCCATAGTCATTTGTCACAATTTGAACAATTCAAACAAAAGAAAATTACTAGTACCTTGTATGAAAGACCTGTGAACAATCTGTGAATATTAGATTCCTCTGATCTACAAAAATGCTTGGTGTGGCTAAGGCTTCTGTCTCTGTAGAAACAAATCTTTTCCTTATTTTTGCATTATTATCTGATGGTTAAATAATCAATGATGACCCAGAACACAGGTACAAAAATAGAAAAAAATACTCTCAAACAAAACACTTTTTAGCTCACCTGACCCAAAGGGTCAAGTGAGCTATTCTCATCACTTGGCGTCCGTCGTCCGTCGTCGTCCGTTAACTTTTACAAAAATCTTCTCCTCTGAAACTACTGGGCCAAATGGAACCAAACGTGGCCACAAGCATCATTATGGTATCTAGTTTAAAAAATTTGTCCGACGATCCCGCCTGCCAACTAACATGGCCGACATGGCTAAAAATAGAACATAGGGGTAAACTGCAGTTTTTGTCTTGTATCTCAAAAACTAAAGCATTTACAGCAAAAACGATTTAAGGTGTTTCTTGGAGTGTTATATGATATTGGAAGCGATATACTAGATAATCGGAGTAAGAGTAAAACGGCAAAATGGACACGAGTGTTTTTCTCTAACGGGACTCAAGATGTCGAATTCCGAATGGGTTATATTGCTAAATATATGATGGTTACTATAAGGGGAGATAGTGAGTATAGTCATGATTAGCGATGAGCAGCAAAGAGCACGAGAACAACAGCAACGAGCAAGAGAAGAGCAGCGATGACGAACAGCAAAAAGTAGAGCAGCAGCGAAAACAGCGACAAGTAGCACCAAAAACCCGAAATAAGCACTTGAGTATAGTCATGAGTAGCAATGAACAGCGACGAGCAGTGGAGAGCGGCATGGAGCAAGAGAAGAGAAATGAAGTGCATCATAGAGCAATGAAATGGACTGCCGTTGCTAAGGCGCTTGCTAAGGACACCCTTCCATTGACCTAATGGTGACATAATCGCTTGTAGGTAAAGGGACATAACTCAATCCTATCTTTGGTCCTCCCTTGAACGAAAGGAAAACATTACCCGCATTGAAAAGCGCGGGATAATTGAGATAATCCAATCACCTCTCTGTACTTCGAATACACTCGAACTTCGACATAACAGTGAGAGTATCAGTCCCTTGAGACTCGATGCGAGACCCTTACCCTATACAGATGAAAGACCCAGAGCCGACCGAGAAGCGCGGGAAAAGGGTATGCGCGCAAACCACTTCGGGGTATTTCCGGTTCCGGTCCGGTAACACATGCGCAGACGACACATTCGGGTCCCGGCACGTGACTTACGCCACTTCCATAAACAAATGGGGAAAACCCACTACTTCCAGTTGCGCATGCGCGCAAACCACTTCTGGGTACTTCCGGTTCGGTCACACATGCGCAGACGACACATCCGGGTCCCGGCGCGTGACTTACATCACTTCCGTAAACAAATGGAGAAAACTCACTACTTAGGGCTGCGCATGCGCGCAAACTACTTCCGGGTATTTCCGGTTTTGGTCACGTGACTTTTAGTTCCGGTGACGTCATATCTCGCACCTCCACCACAAAAACTAACTGAAAACCTCCTATATACTACTCTCCTTTTACTTCATTGAATGTTATTGAGGCAGATATCAAGTTTGAAGAGGTACCTTGATATTTTTATCACTCTGTCCCAACCGATTAATAAATACAGCGGTGATAAACCAACTTCTATAAAAAAAAAATCACACGGAAAGGGGGGAGCGAAATAGCTTCATAGCTATTTTGACGGGGGTTTCGAATGTCCCTTTGATCTTTGGTCAGAAAAAAAAATAAAATTCTAAGGGCAATAGTGAGAAATAAACTTCGGTAGAAAAAAAATCACAAGAAAGGAGGGGCGAAATAGCCATGTGGTTACTTTGAGGTGGATTTTAATCGTGCCATGAAACTTTAATACAAAAAAAGTACTTTTTTGCGGTATTAACTACTAACACGACATCAATTATAAGATCATTTTCTTAACAGTTAATTTAGTGATTGAAAACTGGAACGTTTTGAACATGTGGAGCTGCGTTAAGTAACATTATATATAAAACGTTTTTGGTAAACTCCACGGGGGCATTACCGTGACACATGATATGTCAATCTCTCTCTCTCTCTCTTCAAACCGGCAAATACACATGTTTGTAATATTATTTAATTTCAAAATTAGTTACCGCCTCGGTGGTCTCGTGGTAGCGTGCTCGCCCCGAGTGCGGAAGGTTGCGGGTTCGATCCCCGGCCGAGTCAAACCAAAGACATTAAAATTGGTATTTGCTGCTTCTCCGCCAAGCACGCGGCATCTAGGAGTAAGAGCATAGACTGGTCGGCTCGGAGTCAGTATAATGTGTCCGAGTGAGGTGATATGTCTTCCTGCGGACAGTTACCTCGTGAGCTAGCACATTAAAAATCCGACTTAGCGTGTCGGTCTAGTACAAAGCAGGGATCATATGTGTCGGGGAATTACACTCTAATGTAAGACAGAACAAAACACAGCTGTACAGCTTTACGTTTACTTGCTACTCAGATACTGACGTCGACCTTGGTTACAATAGGAAAACGCGACGTCGTGTATCCCGCGCTTCTCGACATCCTGGGGGCCGCGAAATGAAATTCAAAATTTTAACTTTACAATATTGTGAAAATTAAAGAAAAAATTACTGTCTCTCAGATAAATAAAATACGAAACTTTAGCAGTCTCTAAATCATAAAACTTTAACACAGTCTATAAAATCAAATTCTTCATCACAGTCTCTATGAATCACGAACGAATTGCTCCATATATCTCACAGTTTACGTTTCGAACGCAGTTTCTATGTAAATTAATCATTTCGATAATTGGTCATCATCAATATCACTTTAAACAGTTCATAATCACTAACACTTTGAACAGTCCATTATCACTATTAACAGTCCATAAAGTTCTAATAAACAGTCCATATTTCACAAGTATCATGAATTGGTATGATGCTAGTTAATCGCTAATGTGTCCATAAATTTATTTTCTCTTTAGCTCTCTGGGCCGCTTCACGATGTGGTAATTTCCGTCCTGTTGTCGCAGTTTCATCTTCGAGTTGAGATTCCTCTTCTGTAGTTCCCTCTTCCGTGCAAATCTCTAGTGGATAGAGCTTGACGACCGGGCGAGATGTAGTTCCTGTTTTAGTTCGTATAATAGCTGAACGAACAAGTCCATCTTTTCCTTTAATAAGTTCCTCAACAATTCCGGTTTTCCATAATATTCTGTGTCTATCATCATGAATTTGTACCACGTCTCCGATCTTAATTTTCGTCGAATTATCTCCAGTTTTCGTGTGAAATTCTCTAAGTGATGTTACATACTCCTTTTTCCATCTATTCCAAAATTGGTTTAACAGTAAAGATTGTCTCTCTGAACGTTTCGTTAAGTTTTCCTTACGAATTCCTGAAACTTCAGTCAATTCAATTTCACTAGTTTGTGGATACGGCAATGTATTTATCCTACGGCCGTATAAAAGGTGAGCAGGGGTAAGTGGCTCAAGGTCCTCCGGGTCTGAAGAAATGTATGTTAACGGTCTATCGTTTAGAATGGATTCGATCTCGGTGACAACGGTCTGTAGTGTCTCTAAATCAACAAGTGATTTTCCTAATATTTTCTTCAAACAAGTTTTCGTCATACCTATTAACCGCTCCCACCAACCCCCAAACCAGGGGGCGCGTTTAGTGATGAACTGCCATTCAATCCCTTGGGTGGAAAAAGTCTCTCGTAAAGTTTCAGATTCACACAACTGTCTAATCTCCTCGGAAGCAGAAATAAAAGTACATGCGTTATCGGACATGATAATTCTGGGTATTGATTTTCTGCTGCAAAATCGTCTGAACGCCTGTAAAAATGTCTCTACGGATAAGTTTGTCACAACTTCTAAGTGTACCGCTCTGGTGGTGGCGCAGGTGAATAAACATATGTAAGCCTTTCGCAAAACATTGTTCTTGTCTTTAACGTGTAATGCGCCTGAAAAATCTATCCCTGTTGCACTAAATGGTGGCGCCTCTTGTAGTCTAATCTTTGGTAACGGAGGTGGATCCGGCGCTGTATACGGTAATCCCATGACTTTGCGGCAGATAACGCACTTCTTCAATATTTTACGTACTAATTGTCTGATCGACGGAATCCAAAATGTTTGTCTGAGTTGTGAAATTGTCGAGTTTACTCCTGAATGAATTACTCTCTCGTGTGCATCCATCACAATTAGCTTCGATAAATGGTGATTTGTAGGTAGAATATATGGATATTTAGCGGTTTCTGACAAGGGTGCATTATGTATACGTCCTCCACATCTAAGAATGTCTTTGTCGTCTAAAAACAAGCGTAATTGTCTGATTCTAGGTAAACTTTTCCTAATCGTAGCTTTAGATTTAAGTGCTTGATATTCCTCCGTAAATGTATTCTCTTGACAGTTCCGAATCCATATCTCGACAGATTTCTGTAATTCTGCGGGTTTCAAATTTCCAATTCTCTTCAAATTCCTTTCAACTTTACAATTGTCTATGAATCGTTGAACATACGCTGTAATACGTAGCAATTTTCGGTAAGTCGAATACTTTTCAATATCTATTATATTCTGTATTCCTGTCTGACAAATCGAATCGTCCTTTCTCGTGTTAGTTCCATCCTCTGTGAATAGTAATGTTGTAGATTTGTCGATTTGGGGCGTATCTGGGTATTGTGAATGGTCTGTTAACCAGTATGGTCCTTTCTTCCATAACGTACTCGCTTTGTAATGTTCAATTGTAATTCCTCGAGTCAACAGATCCGCTGGGTTGTAGTTTGTTGGACAATATTTCCATTCGCAAAATTGTGTCAGATCTCGTATTTCTTTCACTCGGTTTGCAATAAAACGCTTTAGTGTTTTTGTTGATTTCAACCAATGCAAAACAATCTGACTATCGGACCATAAAGTAATGGTGTTACAGTTCAACGTAGATTGAAGGTGATTAACTAAGCGTGCTCCAATAACAGCTGCAATCAGCTCTAATTGTGGTAGTGTAAATTCTTTTAAAGGCGCTATTCTTGTCTTGGCCATAACCAGTGCGCTGTCACGTCCGTTTACTAAATACGCAACTGCTCCATACGCTTTGGTACTAGCATCCACAAATACGTGTAGATTGTAATCCTGTGACATCGTATCCTCGGCAAAGTAGTATCTCGGAAATACTGTCTGTGTTGCAATTTCTATATCCGTTTTTAAATCAATCCACAATTTACTAAGTTCCTCTTCCAATGGTATGTCCCAGTCGAGCCCCCTTCGCCATAACTCTTGTAGTAACATTTTGGCTCTTACGGTAATCGGACTTAAGAATCCAAGCGGATCATATATCGCAGATGAGTTTTTCAGAATTTCACGTTTCGTAACAAGATGACTTGATATTTCCCTCTGTTGATATGAAAGTTCGTCTGTTTCGCTATTTCATTTCATTCCCAATACTTTTGTGTACTCCTCCGTATCCAGTACATTTTCAGCTTCTGCTAGTATTCGAACTCGCTGACTGTTTGAAGTCCAAGACCTCAGGTTAAATCCTGCCTTGTTCATCAAGTTCCTGGCTTCTTTGAAATACGTCACTGCTTCTTCTTCAGTTTGTAAGCTAGTCAGTATATTGTCCACATATAAATCTCGCTCTAGTAATTTTGCCGTTTTACTGTCATTTTGTTGCAGGTGCTTGAGCAAAGTAGCACTCAAAATAAAGGGCGAGCAAGTCGCGCCAAACAGTACTGCCTTGAATCTGTATGTAACTAATGGACTATCTGCGCCTGATGGATCACTAAGCCACAGAAATCGTGTAACATCCCTGTCCTCCTCGCTTAATCCTACGTGTAAAAACGCTTTCTCGATGTCTGTAGTAATAGCATAACGATGCAGTCTGAATCTCACTAAAATTTTTGACAGATCATTTAAAGCTGGCGGTGTGTTTATTAGGCAGTCATTAAGACTAGAGTGGTCTGGCGACATACGACAACTGCAATCGTATACGATACGTACAGGTGTAGTACTTGATTCCTTTTTCACAACGGGATGATGCGGAATATAATGTACTTTGGTGCTTGTCTGCTCTGATTCATCAACCTTTTCGATAAATCCTCGTCGTTCCTGTTCCTGTAGAATATCTCCGTATTTCTGTAATAAGTCTGGATCCTTTCGTAGTCTTCTAATTACGCTTTCTGTTCTCCTTTTTGTAACACTGTAATTTGACGGTAATTCCTTGTAATCTGGTTTCCATGGTAACTTTGCAATATATTTGTTATCTTGAAACTCAATTGATGATTCCTGATAGTTTTTCAAGTATTCGTTCTCGTTGTCGTGCTTTTCCGGGGCATCAATTCCCAGTGATTCCAGTTTCCAGAAGTTTTCTAGGTTAAATTCCTCTGCCTTATGGGATACTAATATGTTGAAAATACTCGAAGTCGTATTCGAACGCACCTTGCCTGGCTGTAAGGGTCCTGAAAGTAAGTAGCCTAACTTTGACTTTACTGCAGTAGGTCCATTTCCTCGTATCACTTTATCTTCAACAAATTCCCAGTAGTAGTCAGCACCAATCAGGAGGGAAATCTCGAACATGTCGTCTTGAGTAACTGGGTGTGCTAACTTTAATCCCTTCAAATAGTCACTGTTCCTGTTCACATAACGTATTTGATTCTGTAACGGTACGTCTATGGTAGGTATAATAAGAACCTCTATTGGAATTTTTCGTCTATTTTCGGTTTCAACGTATACAGTTGCTCTACGTAGCTCTCTTGCGCTCGTGCTTTCTTTTCCAAATGCAGAAAGTTGTATGGTTTCGTGGCATTCTGTCTTCAAGTTTAACTTCATGGCTAGGTCATTACTTACAAAAGATCGCTGTGCGCCTTCATCAAACAATATATTCGTCTCAGTACATGTATCGTCTGACCATACGGGGGTAACGGCGGTTTTTAACAGTACACCTGAGCGCATCTGTTTCTGTGTTGAGTGTAGAACTGTGGCATCATCTTTTTCAATGTCGTTGTCACTCACCATAATCACGGCTGCTGGTTGTTCAGGTGGGCTCTGCTTCTCAGTTTGATTACTGCTAGTTTTCTGTTTCTCTGTGGTACTCTCACTGTGTGATGCGGTAGTTCTAGTGGCATTGTTTGACGCGTGTCCATTACATAAACTAGAGTGGTGCCTTTTGTTACAGTGGCGACAAGTGTTTTTAGATTTGCATTCATTAGCATGATGATTTCCTAAGCAGTTAAAACATAAGTTACTGCGCTTAACAATTGACATGCGGGTTTTTGCGTCTGTTACTTTGGTGCACTTTGTAGGTGCGTGCACTTCTCTACAAAAAACGCATGGTTTTACAGCTATATTCCTTGATGGTTTTCTGTTTGTGTTGTTTGTGGGATACTTGCGTTGTGATTTTGCTCCTGTATGAAAAGTTGAAGTAGTAGGAAACTCACCATTTAAGGAATTTAGGTCTGTGATCTGTCCGGCTTCCATGATCTGTATCTCGTTCAGTATGCTTTTCCGTAGCTGTCTTAAATTCCAGCTGGAAGGGCCATGTTCTCTGGCTAGATGTTGTCTAATTTCGGGCGGTAACTTCTTCATTATAATCGGAATCAGTAATGTACCGTATGTACTCTCGGGCTGTCCAAGCGATTCCAATCCTCTAACATACGCTTCACATTTATCGTAAAATGGCCTAAGACTTGACAGACTGTTCTTCGGCGGTGGGATCTCTAAAAGTGCCTGTAGGTATGCTTCTGTAATTTTGTGACTTTGCCCATATCGTTCGTTAAGTACATTAACGGCCTCTAAGTAATTTGCATGCGTGAGTGCGAATCCTGCTATAGTGCTCAGGGCTTCATTTTCGAGTAGCGATTTCAAATAATTAAACTTCTCAATGTTTGTCAGTGATGGGTTAAGATGTACAGCCGACTCGTAAGAGTCCCAAAAAGTTTGCCAGTGTAGAATATTTCCGTTGAATGTTGGCAGTGTTAATTTGGGTAAGCGGTGATTACTTGCGGTGACTTGCGGAGTAGCATGATGTGACTCTGAGGCAATGTAAGATGTTTGCGGCGGAGCGGAATAGGATGTCCCTTGAAATCTGGTCTCTTTTTCAACACTAGCGGGGATGAAAGGAGGACTTTCTACATTGAGCACCTGATAAGAAGACTGAGTTGTGGTTGAACGTGCGGGGTCTTGGGTACTTTGCAAGAAATTACGAAAATGTTTAAGCTTAGTATCAAAATTATTTGAATACTCATCTGTTTCCACTATTTCGTTCTCAGCATCTTGTGTGTCTGTTTCCTCCAGTATCTGTTCATTAAGTTTCTCCAAGAATATCTTCTTCTTTGTAAGATTATCGAATGCGGTCATCAAATCCTCCCGATCGTAGTTTTCATTCTGCTTTGCCTCTTCAAACTTGCGAAAAAGTCTAGTTACGGCACTTCTGTTTCCAGTTCGAACTGATTTTAACTTCTCCATTGGTCACGGCACCATAAATGTCGGGGAATTACACTCTAATGTAAGACAGAACAAAACACAGCTGTACAGCTTTACGTTTACTTGCTACTCAGATACTAAGGCGACGCCGCCGCACTGACGTCGACCTTGGTTACAATAGGAAAACGCGACGTCGTGTATCCCGCGCTTCTCGACAATATGCATTATCATATCAACATGTTCTCGTCCTGATATGCATCAGTTGCCACTGGACGTTAAACAATAATTCATCCATCCATCAAAATTAGTTGGGTCGTTTAGATAAATATAAGTGTCTCACATACCTCGGCAAATGATTTCTTGGTGAAAAACTCTGGACTTCATTACTATTATGTACTTTTAAAATAACAATTCGGTATGTCTTAAATGTCAATTTGATCAAACTTTCAAAAACAGAACTTGCAAATATTTTGCAACGTCTCATTTGTTTGTTGTGACGTCATATATGATGGAAAAATCAGAAATATGCACAGAAATATACAAAATATCAGCTCACGTTAAATATTTGTGACATTTCAGCTATGGAAATGGCAATAATTCATAACGACTATTGGAATCAAACATTTTTCAAATTTACATTTCACTTCTATCTCAAATAGTTTTGGAGATAAATGACGAAAAATGTGAAATTTTGATAATTTGACGAAAAAAGGGCAGTAACTCCTAAATGGGTTTTGGGATTTCCTTCAAAATTTCAGGTAGGTAACTCTTGTCATGCTGATCAATTTTACCTTAGTCAGATTTTTGATATCTGTAACGGTTTTTAAGTTATAAGCCAAAAACAACACATGCACCCCTATATTCTATTTTTAGCTACGACAGCCATGTGTTATGTCAGATCAAAATAAATTGAGGATCGTTTGTAGAGGACATGTCATAGATCATTCCTATTCAGTTTCAAACCAATCGGCCCAGCGGTTTCAGAGAAGAAGATTTTTGAAAATCAGCCAATTAGAAACAAGAATTGCCTCTGTTGGCCATGTTTCTTGACCAATCAGAACTAAATGAGGAAACTTTGTTGAGGACCTACCATACACCCTCATGCAAAGTTGGAATTGGCCAAATAGTTTCTGAGGAGAAGATGTTTGAATGAAAAGCTAACGACTGACGGGCGACGGACGCCGGACGACAGACGACGGACGGACGACGGACGCCAAGTGATGGCAAAAGCTCACCCTGGCAATAGCCAGATGAGCTAAAAACCACTTTCAGTTTGAAAAAAAGACAAACAGTAGTTTGGTATTTATTAGTCATATTGATGGGTTATTGTTTCTTTTTAAATTGTGTTGTCCTTTAATTTTTTACAGGAAATGCGTACTTTAACATGTTTAAGTATTAAACTACTTTTTGAAATGTAATATTTGTTCTTTTGTTAGATAAAATTAAGTCTTTTAAAGTTGTTAATTAGCATCTTTTAGATATGAACCAAACACACGCTGACATTCGCATTAATACTTTGTTGGAAGAGGTCAAGGCTCAAGATGTGAAAGAAAATAATTGAAGGATTTTGTCACCGATTAAAGGCGCCGTTCAATAAAAACAATTGAATATTTACGGGGCTAACAAGAGGAGATAATACGAGGCATTCCGAGATTTTTTACGTTTTGGGCTCGGAATTGAGTACTATGTGGAATTCGGAAATGTGCACCAATTCGGAAAATTTCAAAGAACATAGCCAAACCAATAAGAGAAACACAGACCTATATATAGTTGTCCGTTCTATTTATTATAATGACTTGCATTACGTTCTTCAGAACGCCAATTTTTTAAAAGGAACGTCGTTTGGAATAAATTAACAGTTCCCAACGGAGATCGAAAATAAAATAGAACTATATCCTGTGATGAAGGGCGCAAAACATGGCGGTGCAAATGTAAAACTTGTACCTGATAGACTCTTTATAAGTAACAAAGAGTACTGTACTGAAAACACTTATCAAAAAGACAAACCGAATCCTACTATATCAGTGTTGTGTCACCTACTCCTCACGACCCCCGTCAATCGCCAGTAAAGCGATCTCGTGTGGGATCATTGCAAGATCATTACGGCTAGGAGCACCATGGTGGACAAAAGAATTGTTATAACTGTACTATAATTGACAAGAAAAAGTGTTCACTTCTATGTAGTTTAAATAAACATGTTATAAAGATGAAACCAAACATTGTAAATACATTAAGTATACTTTCACTTAATTGTTTTTGGTCTAAAAAGTAAGCTAAATTTAACTACCCTGAGTTTTTAGAACTTGCAGATAATAAGGTATTTTTTGCTGTGTTGAAACGAAAACAGAAGATGTGGATAATGTTAAATTACCGGGATTTTAGTAGATTTATTAAAAAGAGAAATTTTTTACACTTAGAAAATCAGATAGTATTATGTTAGCCTTCAAAAAAGTGTACAAAAGGTGTATATAGGTGAAATCAGAAAATGAATTGTACTGTGGTTTAAGATTTAAAAAAAAAAAACTTTACAAATTTAGATGAAAATAGTGTACCTGAACAATCTGGATCTGGATCCTCTAGTATAGACGCATTTAGCGAAATTCAACATGACTGTTTACAAATTCAGATTGATTGATTTTTGCTTAACGTCCAGTGGCAAATAGTCCATGCTTCTCCAGGACGAGAACCAGTTCAATTTATCAAACAATTCAAATATAGGGGTTGAACGGGATACAAAGGGGAACCAATTTTGACTGCCTCTGTAAAAGGAGGATGTTTGGGTAGGGTCGGATAATTTAGCTTTCTGTAGCCGCCATCGGCCTACTCCTTTTCGAAAACTAAAGGGGAGTGTGGCATTCTCCAAACACGTTACCCACTATGGTCCGCGGTCAGGCTTTCCGTATTTGACATGAAAACCCCCCCAATGAGAGGGTCTCCCCTATCTACAATTTCAGAAAGACTACAGTTATGTTTTATTGACCGGAAATTTTAACAGTAGAACGGTCGAAGAGCCTGATTATATTACTATTGTAGATGATTTCGATAATTCTATTCCAATTCAAAGGTATAATAAAGATAAATTTACAAATCCTTATGGTAAAAAATTGTTAGATATTTGTAAGAATAACGATTTTTTTTATTATAAATGGGAACTTTTGTCAATTTACTTGTAAAAACAGCAGTGTTGTTAATTATTTTCTAGCTACAGTTGATCTACTTTCACATATGCTACTAATATGAGTGTTTTAGAATTTCGTATTAAGTCATTTTCGGATATCCATATTCTCATATTTTTTATTCTCGATTTTGTAACTAAGATGCATGGAAATATTAATAATGACACCTGTCGTGACAAGATGTCAGTATTAAAACCAGGCAAATGCAAAGTATATGACCCCCTTTCCGATTCCCCCTAAATATTATATGTTCTTCACAATTATTTTAACCAGGAAATAACGAGCCTTGTTTACTAGCCAGCCCCAGTCACTATATCGTGTTATATATATTGGATAGTGACTGAGGCTGGATAGAAAACGAGGTTTTTCCGGTTCATAATTCAGATAATTGTGAAGAACACATAAAATTTAGGGGGGGTGGTCGGAAAAGGGGGTATCCTATACACGTGTATCTGTAGTTATATGGTATGTGGGGAATTGGGATGATATCCTTTAGACATTGACATAAAACACGACTTATTTCTTACATGGTAAACAATATAAAACCTATACACTATAAATTGTTGTATATTGGAAACTATAATGATGAAGGTATTTGTTCTTGGATAAATAAGATAAAAATGAGTGTGGCTGGCTTATATATGGATTTATCAAGACTGTATATCCGGTGAAAATGGTAAAAATTGATTGTGAAAAACAATTTGATGGATTAATGTAAGCAGAACTGGATCACGTCAATTGATAATTCATCAAAATGGGTGACCAATGAATTATTTACGAGGGAACTCAAATTTGAAAGCTATCTTGATTCTTTGGATGAAGCCAGTGGTATTTATTTTGTAAATTTAGAACATCTAACTAGAGATTACCCATCGAAACTGGCAGACAAAGAGGCGTGGAACACCAGCTCGGATATTGTAATTTATGTCCGGATCTTGAATTACTGTACAGGTGAATTTCCTTATCTTTTTAAATGCTCCAGTTTTGAAAATGTGAGAAATATATTTATTAGCAGTGTATTTAGAAATAGCCATAATGTATAAGAACTTATTATCATCTCAAACTAGATCTACCATATTCAAATTATGTAAATTAATTAGAATTGTACACAAAAGGGTATGTCCTCCTAACTACGTTCGGCTGTGGAGGCCATCTAGGTTGACAGTCCGGATAATCGGACACATTTCTGAAAGAGGGCCATCTAAGGACCATTGCTACCAGTGGTTTCAGACAAGAAGATAAACTAGATCTTGATTTAACTTGTCAACCTTCAGCAGGAATGAAAATTTAAGTGTAGCACTTATTTTAGCTGGTCTTCCCATACATTGTAGGTATAAGGATATGGTGGCCATCTTAGTTGACATTCAAGGTTAACAAACACAATTCTGAAAACAGGACCATTGTTCCCATTAGTCGGGTTCCAAATGGCCCAGTTTAAGGTATGATGATCTGCAAATTAAATTTTCCCATAGGGTCCTATGTTAAACTAAGTTTAGATTTGGTTGCATTCTTAATTGAGTGTCTAAGTCATCGGACACAATTCTGAAAGAGGACCATCTAAGGACCATTGCCGCCAAGTCTTGTTCCAGTTGGCTCATTTGTATCAAGGGTGCGGGGGGGGGGGGGGGGCTCGGTGGCCGAGTGGATCAAAGGATCAAATTTGTCAAATGGTTTCAAATGAATTTTCCCACACGCTTCTGTGTTCAACTGTGTTCGGGTGTGGCAGCCATCTTGGTTCACTGTCAAGTCATTGCACACAATTCTGAAAGAGGACCACCTACGGACCATTGCTACCAAGTGTGGTTATGATTGGCTCAATGGTGTCAGACAAGAAAATTTTTGAATGAATTTTCTCAAGCGGTCATATGTTAAACTAAGTTTGGCCGAGGCGGCCATCTCTGTTGAGAGTTAGGTTCATCGGACAGAATTCTGCAACAGGGCAACCTTAGAACTATTTCTGCCATGTTTAGTTCCAATTGGCTTAGTGGTTAGAGAAAAGAAGATTTTTTAAATGAGTTTTTCCATTGGGTCCTATGTAAAACTAAGTTCTGCTGTGGCAGCCATCTTGGATGACAGTAAGGGTCATCGGACACACTTCTGAAGGAGGACCATATAAGGACCATTGTTGCCAATTCTTGTTCAAACTGGCCAGTTGATTTCAGACATGAATATTTTTAAATGAAATTGAAGTAGGGCCATTTTCGCCTGTATTTATTTCACTTCTAGGGCCACTTTCAAAAAGTTGCCTAAAGCCTTTCAAAATGTCTGTGGGCGTTGTCTGGTATGTGGTCTCTAAGATTTGCTTATAATAACTAACAAATAAGTTACCAAACATTTTTTCTACATACTTGACTATCGCTTTTGGGGACATTTTTAACAAAAATTTGCCAAATGAACGTCTTTTAGAGTTTTTCAACGCGAAGGATTCTCAGAACCAAGACCAATTTTTTGCTGTTAGTCACTTTATGTATGACCTTTCATACGATAGTAGAATGGTTTTGGTTCGGAATTTCTTTCTTGGCGATATTCCAAAAAGTGGTATAAATCACCTTTATACAAGACTTTTTCGTGTAGAAAATTTGAACTTATTGATGATTAAGCATAAGATTTCTGTTTGTTAACATAAAAATACATTGCATACAATCTTTTGCAATCAAAAGTAGGTAAATATTTAAGTTTTAATAAACAATGGTTATGAGTGAAAAAAATACAGGGGAAAGTGGCCCAGCTACCATGTTAAACTTTTAGTTCAGCCGTGCCACCAACTTGGCTGACATTCCAGGTCATTGGACACAATTCTGAAAGATTTTAACCATCCCAGGACCATTGCTGCCAAGTCTGTTCCAAATTGACTTTGTAGTTTCAAAGATTTCTCAATGACTTTTTCCATAGGGTCCTATGTTAAACTAAGTTTGGCTGTGGCGGCCATCTTGGTTGACATTCCAGGTCAATGGACACATTTCTGAAAGAGGCCCATCCAAGGACCATGTCTGCTAAGTCTTGTTCAAGTTGGTTAAGTGGTTTCAGACAAGAAGATTTTTCAATGAATTTTCTCATAGGGCCCTATGTTAAATTAAGTTCGGCTGTGACATCCATATCTGTTGACAGTCTAAGTCATCAGACAGAATTCTGACTGGGATAGACTGACAATTTTTGTCAAGTCTGGCTGCAATTGGCTCAGTCAATAGTTCCATACAATATGTTTTTCAATGAATTTTCCCATAGCTGTGGCGGCCGTCTAGGTGACAGTCCATGTCAAACGACACAATTCTGAAAGACAACCATCTAAGGACCATTTTTACCAAGTTTGGTTCCATCTGGCCATATACTTCCACAGAAGATTTTAAAAATTCATCCCGCCTTTTTTCTATTTTTAGAAGCAGCAGCCATGTTTGTTGAAAGTGGGGGATGCCGGATAAATTTTGAAAGAGGGTCCTCCAAAGACCATTCCACAAAAGTTTGGTAACATTTGTTCAAGTCGTTTCAGATGAGAAGATCTTTAAAGGAAAGTTTACGACAGATGACAGATGCAAAGTGATGGCAATAGGTAACATGGAACTTTGATAAAAATCTAGGAATATATTCCTGGAAATCAGTTTTGCGAAAGAGGAGCAGATTTCACTGATTAACAATTCATGACATAATAATTTACAAGTGATGGACAAAATGCTTGAACTGTTTGTTTTTTTAATCGGGGCCATTTCATTAAAAAGTTTTTTTATGAGAGGATTTTTTATATTTTTGTACCTGTGTTCTGGGTCATCATTGATTATTTAACCATCAGATAATAAGGAAACGATTTTGGTTGTTTGTTTTGACAGAGACAGAAGCCTAAGCCACACCAAGCCTTTTTGTAGATCTGACGAATCTAATATCCACAGAATGTTCACTGGTCTTTCATACAAAGTACTAGTAATTATATTTGGTTTGAATTGTTCAAATTTTTACAAATCAGAAACAAATACCAGTGTTGATTATTGCTACAATGCAACAAATTGAGTCCAAAATGACAAAAACTGTCTAAGGCAAGGAATATTGACATGCATACACAACAAAACCTATTATTCTCTATAAATGAATTTAAACCAAAACTAGTCTATTAACTTTATTAAAAAATAATTTTCATTTGCAACTATAAAATACAGGTTTTCCCTGTATGATTCCATACAAATTCACAAATTTTCATAAACTTATTATGAAGTCATTTCATAACCAATTTTCAAGTAATTGCCACCATTAGAAAGAAGGTAGTTTCAAGTTACTTTTTGTAAAATATTGCGATTCTAGACTTCAGAGTTGTTATCATTTAGTTGCAAAATTTTATGCACTGGATGAGTACATGTATATACATTTGTAGGGAAAATATGAAATCACAATTTTCACTGTAACAAAATAAATTGTCAATCATAAACCAGGAGTTGAAAATATATACACACATAAACAATGGAATTTAAAACATTTATCTTTCTGACAGATAAGGTTTCATAAACATTTTGTTGGGAAATGACTTCACAATAATTATTTTAAAATTTGTTAATTTGTATAGAAACCTACAGAAAAAATTGATCCTGATGAATAATTAATTTATGTGAACTATCTGTATAATAAGTAAACCTAAAAAATTCAAATCGTTTTGAATATTTTGTGGGAATAATATTTAAATACAATTATTACATTGAGTGTGGTGAAATACTGGGATTTCCGAATGAAACCAAATCTGATAATTCACCCAGTGAAATCGAAAGTCATATTTCACTCTAAGAAGTGACGTAACAATAGCCGTTGCCAACAATGTTGCTATACAAACGTCGTTGCGTAGTCGCATAAAAACATAATCCCTTGTATTTTCTTGTTAAATTTTATGAATACAGGGAAATTTCAATGTAATAAACAGATTAACTAATCTCGAAATTCAAATACCAAAGATCTACAACTCTCGACCGAAAAACACTAATAATTCACTCGTGCGCTACGAGCACTCGTGAATTAATGTGTTGTTCGGTAACTCCTTGTAGATTTTTAGGTATTCACATTTCAACATTAGTTATACTATAAACATTGTATTTTGCCATGCTATAACGGCCCAGGAAAATATTGATACAATAGCAGTATATATGTATATTGTAAACTAATCCAGCATTAACTGGTAAACAGATGGCAATACCATAAAATGGTTGTCTTTTACTATTCAAACTATGGTATAAATACGGTTAATCATCAGTGAACTATGTTACTACATGTATTAGAAAGTATTACACTGAACAAAAGTTGAATTCATGATAATTGTAAACTGAGATAATTAGCATATTCAAGCCATCTTTCTCTTTCAATATTTTCCAAATGATTCAAATAACAACTTTTTTAACATTGTTTTATTTTCACATTCTGTCTCTTACTGTGAAAATAAAACTCAGAAAAAAATACCTCTTGATGAACAGTAGTACAAAGCATTATCCTTTTATGGTAATGACAAGGGTCAAATAAGTTGACTTTTGCAGGTATTCATTCTATATACACATGTAATAAGGTTCAAAATTCTTCCATAAATTAGGTTTTTGTTTTTTATGGCTTGACATGCATATCCCAGAATTGTCCAAAATCAAGTATCTGCAGCTAGCTTTCTCTGTATTGTGCTTTGAACAATTTCCAGACTGTCTTTATCGAGTTCTCTCAATAGTATTAATACTGCTTGGAGCACATGGGCATTCTAGAAAAGAACAAAAAGTTATTATTTTAGGATAAATGGGAAAATCTTTATATAAGGGGACCTTCCTTTGATCATGTCCAACACTGTGTATAAAATTTATGAAAATCTGTGAAGCCAATCTTAAGTTATTTTACAACATAGTGGTAATTGTCAAAATATGGATTTTTTCATATAAAAACTACGTTAACATTTGTGAGGATGTCTAAATAAAAGATGCCAGTCTATTGGATGGAGACAAAAAATGGCTATCCCGTGTTGAGGGAGAGCAATATCTTTAGTCTCATATAGACTCAACTGTAGATTTCGAAAAAGAGTAGGCTAAAATGCAAAGTGGAGAGGAATTAGTATAAGTTGGTATAACTTGTTCCACCATCTCTATTTATAAATAAGTTTAAAGATTTCAGTCATTTTTTTTCGTCTTGCACCTAAAATACTCACTCGAGATTTTTCCTTTGAACTTGGTACTGGTTTAGGTGAGGTAATCTTTTCTATTGGCAAGGGTTTCAGTCCAAGTTCTTCTCGGATTTTACTGAAATATAGTAGCGGTATACCACATTACATAATTAGCAATCTTATAAATAAAGTACATGTAACAGGACAAGTAATACAATGCTATTAATTTATTCAACATGTACAATGTATCTTCGAAGATTTTCAAAAAATGTTTTCTGTGCTAAAACTATAAATGCATTAAAATGCATAGAATTGTATAATATTAAGAATCAATTTAATAATATTTGGAAACACTCCTTAATTGCATGCAAATCTGTTTGTTTATTTTTTATTTGTTTATTTGGGGTTTTACTCCGTTTTCAGCACATTTGGCTATTTCACGGCGGCCAGTTTTTATTGGTTGAGGAAGCCGGAGTACCTGGACAGAACCACCGACTTTCGGTAGGAAAATTGGCAATCCTTGTCAATTTAGATCAGAGTCGAACACACCCGACACAAGAGAGATTTGAACTCACAACCTAAGTGTTGACAGGCTAGTGATCATTAGTAGTCATGACGATTACCTAGACCACTCGGCCACAAAGGCCCCCAAACATGAATGGAGAGGGGAGACAAAAAAATATGAGAACCACTTAAATCATAGGATCTTTCTTTCTTAAAATCATTCTTTATACACATGTACCCAAACTTAATTCCACTAGATTCCAAGGATAACAAAATTTTGTGTATATACGTACTAATACAATTAATATTTTTAAACTTACTTTGTTTCCTCCCAAGACAAGGTCACTGGATCTAATATAGAATCTCCTGACGATTTCTCCTTAACCTTCTCCTTCGGTTTTTCTTCAGTCCTATTAATAGCACCATTGGAAATAGGAATTTTATTTTTATCACTATCACTTTCACTTTGTGTTTTTTCTTTTATTTGTTCATCTTCATTATTAACTTCCTGAATATCCTCATCCTTGTCCTCTTGAACTTTATTGTCAGAATCTGGGTCAGACAAGTCTACACCATATTCTTCTGCTTGGGTGAATTCATCTTCAGTAACAGCTATGCAAATAAATAAATTTGGGAAAAAAATATAAAATTGATTGGATATTTATGAATATAAAATGCACAAGCACAAAATCTTACCTTGACTTAACTGTTTCCTGTAGTCATAGTTGTGCAATTATGTCAGAACTCACTCCATATATAAATCAAAATTGAAAATTGTTCTTAATCCTGATAAAGAAATTTTGCCCAGTGTTTGTAACTTTATAAAGTGGTCATTAGAAGCGCGAGCATGAGGTTCTCATTGGCCAAAAACATAGTTCTATATTTGTTAGTGTAAGATATGTTGCATTCCATTTTATGTGTGTTTGTTGTTTATTCTGTAATATGTGTATATGTGTATTGCTTAACCCTACAGGGCTTTTTCATGCAAATAAAGTTATATTATTTAGTTTGTTTATTTGGGGTTTTATGCCGTTTTCAGCACATTTGGCTATTTTGCGGCAGCCAGTTTTTATTGGTGGAGGAAGCCTGAGTACCCGGAGAGAACCACCAACCTTCGGTACGAAAATTGGCAATCCTTGTCAATTAAGATCAGAGTCGAACACACCCCGCAACAGGTGAGATTCGAACTCACAACCTCAGCGTTGACAGGCTAGTGATCAATTTTAGTCATAACGAACTACCTAGATCACTCGGCCACCAAGGCCCCCCAAATAAAGTTATATAAATATCTGGCAATTCTGTCTCATTTTCACTGTTTATATACAACTAAATTATTTTTTCCTCAAAGAACCTTATATTCTTTCACTGCTATGACAATTTTTCTCTTAAAGAAAAATTCTTAGTTCAAAATAATGTCAACCAATTATAACTAACAATTGCATGATATAGATGATGTATTTGTATCATCCGATTTCATATTGCCTGGTCTAAAATGTCAATCTATTAAATTTAACGATAATATTTTTTTTAAGGTAACTTTTAAATCATGAATGGTTACAGAAGTGAGTCATACATATATAAAGTTTTCATGGGAGACAATCAACTTGAAATATGAAAAACATATTGTTTGCAATATTACCTAGTTTTATATCGGGAGTTCCGAGCCCCTACCAACTCTACAATAAGCGGTTTGACATCAGAGGGATCTCAGACTTAACCAAAATACTAATTTTATATGTTTATTATTGAAATTTACAATTATATCCCAAAGGGGTTGATGGCATACAATTATACAATTATACAAAGACGTATACAAAACAGACAATCATTAATTAAGTAGAAATTATACATGAATAACAAGACAGTCTTACACTGACAAATCAAATTAAAAGCAGATATACATGTATGCTTCATGAATTAAGGGTAACTTTTCATTTAAAATGTAAGTTAATATCATTTTATAATCATCTTCATTTATTTTTTAAAAAAAAGCAAAAATGGGAGATAACTCAAAATAAAATAAAAAATTGTGTAACCCTAGGTAAATGTTACTAAAAAAAGATAATGGTTTCGGTTTTTCTTTCAAATTTGAATCTTTTTTTTTTCTTGTTTTTCTTTGAAAATCAACTGCAATGGTACATTTTTATTCCTAAATTAAAATTCAAATCTTTCTTCAAGTAATTAATAATCATGGATTTGTAAAAAAACATCTTTGTAATAGAATAGAGAATGGAAACAGGGAATGTGTCAAAGAGACAACAACCCAACCAAAGAGCAGAAAACAGCTCAAGGCTACCAATTGGTCTCCAACACAGTGAAAAAATCCAACACCCAGAGGTGGGCTTCAGCTGGCCCCGAAACAATAGTGTATATTAGTTCAGCAAAATGGACGGCACGCTCAACTCTGGAACATAAAAATGAACCAAAATTAAAAAAACACACAAGATTAACAAAGGCTGGACGTTCCTGACTTGGGACAGGCACAAAAATGTGATGGGGTTAAACATGTTTTGTGAGATTTCAACCCTCCCCCTATACCTCTAGCCAAAGTGGAATAAACAAACACACAGCGACACACACAGTAAAACTCAGTTCAAAAGATGTCCGAGTCCGATGTTAGAAAAGGTAACAGAAGAAACTAAGGAAAATGACAATGATCAATATATATTAACAAGGGACTTCTGGCAGTTACTGATATCCCAGCTCCAGACAATTAAACTCATCGAAAGATTATGTCTATATCATATAGAAAATCAGCCACAATCCCTCCCTTTAGGGGTTTAGTATCATGCCATCATAAATTATGCCAGAAGAACAAAACCCATATCATGCCAACAACTGGTTTTAGAATAATGTGTTTATTTCCAATGCAATTATTTTTCTTTTTCAGATTTTTTTTTTCAGTTTTATTTATTTCTTCACTCAAAAACAAACATGTATTACCAAGAAATTAAATAAAACACAAATTAAGAAAAAAAAAATAAAAAACAAATAAATAAACTTATTAATATAAAAATATTCATATTCACAAAAGAAATAACTACAGTTATCTCCCCTAAAAATGAAAATTTCTTACCAATATTGTCCAGTTTCTGGAGATTAGGAAGTGTTTTTAATATAGTTTGTCTATAATTTTCTGTCTGATCACATGGATTATCTGCCAACCAAAGGTTTCGTAGATAAGGCAATGTCTTCAGATGACAAATTTCTGACAAATCTGTTATATTATTCTTCCTAATAAACAGCTCCTTCAAATTTTCACAATGCGAAAAGTCTTCCAAGGTTGAAATATTATTCACACTACAAAGAGCAGACAATTGTATTAAATATTTATTTTACATGGATATCTATTTCTTGTTCATCAGTCATATTGTCACAAACCAGATCCATTACAAACAGACTAATACAGACCCTGAATTGTTAGAATTATTCACATCTGATATATGCCTTACAAGCTTTGTCTTTAAAACAGAAACAAAACAAAAAAGAAAAAAGAAAACAAAAGAAAAACAACATTCTATTTTTAAATTTCATCTACTCATAAATATAAATTAATTTCTAACATTTTGCGATTAGTACAATACATGTATATATTTGTTTTTTTTATGGGTCTGGTACCGTACTGTAACTGAATCAGAAATAGTTTCTTTAACAGTACATACAAATATAATGCTTACACGTGTTCATATAATCTTTAGATTATAATAATTCAGGTATATATAGATTCTACAAAGATGACCAGTTTAATATGAAATTTAACAACTCGAGATACTTAAATTGTCATCTTTTAACTGTGAGGCTTATCGAGAGTGGATAAATTTCATAATCACATAATTACATTTTTTGGTGAAAATTTCACAAGCATTTAACCAACATGTGCCTGTCAAGAGATATATCAATGAGCACAGAATTATATAAATATGGTCATGTGTTACTGATTGATGTGTACTATAATTTTTTTCTACTTTCAAAATGACAATAACAATTTTAGTACAATAAAATGTTGGAACACTTACAGGGGTATATAATGTATTGTCCTTACCTCAGACTGCAAACTTCTAAATTTGGAAGCTTCCTGACAACACTGACATCTCTTATACCAGATCCCCTGTACAAATATATAATACTGCTACAGTTTACAGATAAAAAAGTTTTGAAAGATAAATATGTCAGGGTTTTTGACAGTAATTCATTTTGGTTAATCGAAAACCAAAGTTTTATTTTGAGTAACACAATTGATGTCAAATGTGATGGAACAATGTTCAATTTAAAGCAAGTTACTAGAAAACCCTATTCCCCCAATTTTGGTACAGGGGAGTTGTCTCCTATTTATGAAGTCATCTGCTCTTTGGAGAAGGTGTCACTTATATGAAACAATGAACAAATTGTCATTTTTCTTCATAATAGTATCCTATAAAAGCTTCAATGATATGTTTCTGGTTATACATTTGTATCTTCCCACAGTTTTCCAATTTCTGATGAAGGCATATATTCCCTAATTCAATATTTTCAGAAAAAAATAAAAGTGTTTTTTTAGCCCTTTTTGATCAAGTGTTACAAGGCACCATCCGTCAGGGAAGATAACTCATGCATATGGGAGACAACTCCAGTGTCCACAAGTAGAGAATATACATGTTTATGTGAAAGGAATCTTCTACCTGATCCTCTGTTCAAATATAAAAAAAAATACAAGAATTTTTGAAAGATAAATATGAAGTCGGAATCATAAAGAGCAATTACATGTATAGAAGATTTGTTTGAAAAAGGAAGGAATCATACAGGCAATGAAGATTTCATAGGTCACTTATAAAAAAATATTGAGGTACATATATACAATACAAAAGATTTAAGCGTGTACTTCCCATGTTTATAAAATCTGGAAAGAATGTCTCAAAGAAGGGACAAGTCCCGCCCACTAGTTTATTGTATGAATACGATTGGATGATACGTCACAGTGGCCAGTTGAAATTGTATACAAAGTTCATGGTCAATATTACACGTTTACAAATTCCCACGTGCATGTGCTTTACCTACTAAATAACATGATGAAGAACTGCATAGACTATTTCAAATAAAAGGCATTCTACCCGTTGTATATATTTCTGGAATTCTGAATGAAAATATACTATTTTTTCATTTCAGCACTGTTTTATTTGATCTCCAACTTTTCAATTATTGTTTTGGTTTTGAACACAATTGACGAGTAGTAAACTGACGAAAAATGCACATCTCGTACATAAAAATTGGTATCAAAGAATTTATTTGGTTTTGAGACAGGACTTGGGTTATAACACATTGAATGTCGATCAAGTCATACCATTAACAATTACAAATTCTCATATATAACAACTTACATGTTTATTGTAGTAAAAATAAAAATAAAAACACAGTTCTTCATAACACCTTTTATTTACATTGTATGGGGCCTTACAATAAGTTACGACAAGGATAAATTTTTAGTTTAAAATTGACCACAAGTTTTGAATAATGAAATTTGATGTAATGCATGCTGCTTTGAAATTGTTTTCACAAAGATATCTGATGAAATATTGATGAAATATGTTTATTCATTATAATATATTTTAAGGATAAAGTTTGAATTTTGAGTGAAATGTAAAGAATTTCTTCAATATTAGCAATGAAATAATTCACTTTTGACGAAATATGAAATTCTAATCAACCTTCATAGAAATACAAGCGAAATCGCTGGTATTTTTAAAAGTTTTCTGTCAATTACGTATTTTGATCCTTGAATGTTCCTCTATGTACCAATTCATTGAAATGGAATATTTCAAATCTTTATTACAAAGGAATGTCATTGAACGATGTAAGTGAAGATTCAGTTTACACATATACATAATTATCCATGAAAATATTACGATAACTGCTCAGAACAACAGTCGTAACAGCACAACTGAGTGTGGAAATTTATATGTGTTATGTGATTATTGATATTGACCAAGAACTTAAATACAATTTAAACTGGCCACCGTGACGTATCATCCAATCGTATTGATACAATGTATTAGTGGGCGGGACTTGACCTATCTTTGATACAAGCTTACCGGATTGTATAAACATCGGAAGTCCATGCTTAAATCAGTCGTATTGTTTCACTTCAAAATCTGTTCAACTTGGTTTAAAACAATAGCAGTTACAATTTTTTACTTAAACCTAGTTTTAGAATAAGACATGATAAGAATAAGATAACTTTATTTCATCAATCAATGGCCCACTTGATACAGACAGTATAGCACAATACAACAGTTCTATTTGAGTGGTAAATACACCCATATATGTACAAACATTTAACAGAGATGATTTTCCCAGCCAATAAAAAAAAAAATGAAATGATATACCCGAAGCCATATTGGTTTGTATAATAGAAACCATTATGGACAAATCAGAATTGCAACTAGAGGCTCAGTGGGCTGAGCCTGTATCGCTCACCTGACAAAATGCTTCTACAAACTTCCATTACTTCTTTGGTTGAATTTGCTTCAAAAGTTTCAGAGCAGATGATCAAAATGTATTTTTCTCATAGGGTCCAAAGTTAAAAGTATTTCCGCCCTGGCTGCCATGTTTTTCTCAGATTTCTGCAATCTTAGTAAAGGTCCTTCCATACATCATTCCTGTAAAGTTTGCTAGGCACCTGTGATGGATCACGGGGGCTCAACCCACAGAGCTGTCTAGCGCGTCCCCAGGTGGTGGATAGGAGAGACCCTCTCGTTGGGGGGTTGTCAGGTCATAATACGGAAAGCCTGACCGCGGACCATAGTGGGTAACGTGTTTGGAGAATGCCACACTCCCTGCATGCTAAAGACCCCTTCTGTAGTTTTCGAAAAAGAGTAGGCTGATGGCCGCTACAGAAGGCTAAATTATCCGACCCTACCCAACCATCCTCCTTTTACAGTGGCAGTGAAAATTGGTTCCCCTTTGTGTCCCATCCCACCCCTTATTGAATTATTTGATAAATTGAACTGGTTCTCGTCCTGAAGAAGCATGAAATATTTGCCACTGGATGTTAAGCAACAATCAATCAATCAATCAACCTGTAAAGTTTGGTTAAATTTGCTTAAGTAGTTTCAGAGAAGATGAAATTAACATGCTTTCCCATAGGGTCTAATGTTAAACTATGTCCTGCGCTGGCAGCCATGTTTTACTGTGGATCGGACGAATTTCGGCAAAATTAGTAAAGGACCTTCCATACATCATTCCTGTAAAGTTTGGTTAAATTTGCTCAAGAAGTTTCAGAGGAGATGAAATTAACATGTTTTCCCATAGGGTCCAATGTTAAACTATGTCCTGCGCTGGCAGCCATGTTTTACTGCTAATCGGACAAATTTCGGCAAAATTAGTAAAGGACCTTCCATACATCATTCCTGTAAAGTTTGGTTAAATTTGCTCAAGTAGTTTCAGAGGAGATGAACTTTAACATGTTTTCCCATAGGGTCCAATGTTAAACTATGTCCTGCTCTGGCAGCCATGTTTTTTGGCGGATCGGAAAGATTTTGGCAGTCTTAGTAAAAGACCTTCCATATATCATTCCTGTAAAGTTTGGTTAAATTTGCTCAAGTATTTTCAGAAAAGATGAACTTTAACATGTTTTCCCATACGGTCCAATGTTAAAGTATGTCCTGCTCTGGCAGCCATGTTTTTTGGCGGATCGGAACAATTTCGGCAATCTTAGTAACGAACCTTCCATACATCATTCCTGTAAAGTTTTGTTAAATTTGCTCCATTGGTTTTAGAGGAGATGATCAATATGTGTAAGTTTAGGTACGATGGATGGACGACGGACGCCAAGTGATGGCAAAAGCTCACATGGCCTTTGGCCAGGTGAGCTAAAAAGCAGAAATCCGCTAGAAAACAACATAAAATCATCCCTGATTTAATATCACATATGTTGTTGGCGTGGCCAATGAAGCTGGCGCAGAAATAGAAATACTACACTGTGTGTGTATATACATTGTATATGAATGTAAATGTACATGTTTTTCATGTTTTTATAGATCACCCCAGATTTAAAATTATATATAAAGTATGAATTTCTAAAAATACAGTAGTAGTGCCTTGTGGTTTGTTTTATTGCTTTGAAGAAAGCACAAGTATGTAAACATGGCATCGGAAAAAGACAATGTTAATTAATTAACTAAGTAATGTCAAGAAATACCAAAGGGATATTCAAAGCCAAAGGAAAAAAAAACAAAAACAAACTCCAGAGAACAATGAAGACAAGACCAAAACAAAACAAACACTACACATAAAAACTAAACACATATGAACAACATGAACCCCACCAAAAACTCAGGTAGACTAAGGTGCTCCTGAAGAGTATAAAGCAGTCTCTGCAGAACACCCGCCATGCTGCTCATTTAAAATCCTGTATGAGGAAGGGACAACATCAATGGCCCATTTTTTCATACCTGTCAACCAAGTCATGATGACTGCAACTTAGGAGCAACATACATTTGAACCCCTGTTTGAGCAACTTTTCTGTCAGGAGCCGGGTTCTGTCCAGGAAGTCAATGTATATGTCATAAGCTCTGGAATAACGTATGAGTTGTGAATTATACACTCCATATGCCGTTGCTTCTGGAATGTTGTGGCTCAAAAATGGAAAGTTGACCATTGGAAAGTCAAAGTCCTCCTGTTTTTCGTTAAGTTTTGTATTCAGCCTTCCTCTGGTGTCAATTTCAAGGTGAAGGTCAAGAGAAGATGCCGAATTGGCAGCGTCTGTGGTACCCTTAAAGTTTTTCGAGCAACAAAAAATGCATGAAATCTAGGGGATTATTATGCCCCATTTACTGAATTCCACTGACGTAACTACATGTGTATAGGGGATTATTATGGCCATACTCATATGCACAATAAATTTCAATGATTTGATAAATGACAGTAGCAGGGATGTAATATCCTAACTTTATTCATAAATCCAGAATTTATGTCAGCTACAATGTAGGCTTATGGGTCGTTGATCGTATAGTGGTATATTACTGCTTACTGGTTACTTTCGTTGTGTATGAAAAGACTGGTGTGGTTCCAATACTTTATTATGCAGATCAATTAACAGTAACAGACAGTGGCTAAGATGTGAACTGAACTGAAGTAAAAACCCAACTGAGCGGACTACAATGTCGCTCGTATTTATAATCTAGCCCCAAAAACCAGTTAGAACAAGATAAAATACTGCGTAGAATAATAAAATAATACGTAGAAAATATTAATTGAATATAGAAAATTAGTCCTTCAAACGTCAATCACAGCATCCCAAAATGGTACTATTACTAATAGGCACCTGACGTGTGAAACATACTCAGTCCAAATACAGTTCCAATACATCTCTATCGAAATATCATGTTAGTACATATCTATTTCCTAAATGTCAATTTTAACAAGTTTTACAATTTGTTCCATGTTTGGTACATAGATGTTTTCTAAAGGTCAATTTTAACAAGTTTTACAATTTAATCATTGGAACTGTACTAAACTGGTATTAGCTTGTCTAAATACAACTTATTATACAATCATATTTTAATTTTAAAATTATTACCTTCCCAAATTAATTGAAATATATTTTATATACTTTGGTCACCCAGGCCATCCCGTTACAATCGTCCCTTTTCGAAAGAAATAAATTACCCAATTCTTTCTTTATCAACATAAGGGTGACCAGGATTACTAATCGTTATTATTATATACATATTCAAAATACATGCAACATGCACAATTATTATATTGTCTTTTCACAGTTCATTGCACAATTGTCCATCAGAAATAAAAATGTCCAAGCAAAATGTTCATATTATTTACACATCTCGGTGACTAGGAAGGAATATCAGTCGTAATCTTGATAACCAGGATAGTATTTTTCAGTTCATGATTGTTTGTTTGTGGCTGCCCGCTGCCCCTGTCATAGGTTGTCCTCCTTATGGAAGAGCTTACCCGTCATTGGAACAGATCGGCGCTAGCCCTATGACTGCCCGCTGCCCCTGTCATAGGTTGTCCTCCTTATGGAAGAGCTTACCCGTCATTGGAACAGACTGGCGCTAGTCATAGTCGTAAATGTTTTCTTTAAACAGTTCTTCCTTCTCCTGACCAGGATTTACACAGTTCTTTCTTCCTACGGCCAGGATTTAGACTGTCCATATAATATCCATGTGACTAGCATAAGGATTGATGATCAGGATATAATACGTAAATGTCCTTTCAATAATGTTCATTACTAGTGACCGAGATACTTAAAAGTTTTTGTAACATCATTATTGTCTTTTCACTGAGTAGTTTTTAGTTCTTCTCGTAAACTGGGATAAATAGATTGTTGTTTTTCTTGTGGTTTCCTTATTGGATAGTTTGTTACTCTCTTCACTGAATGACCAGAATTTGATCCTTTCGATGGTGAGACTGTCTGCACTTCAGTCTCCGTGTAATCATCACGTTCGGCAATGTCTGCCGTCACCATCGGATTATCTTCTGGAACGGGGATCGGCGATGTTATGGAAGTATCATCTTGACCATATTTCTTGTCGCCAGGATTCATGGGATCGTTACCTTGACCATACTCCTTGTAGCTGCTTGGGTCGGATATCGGCCATTGTTTTTCGTCAGGCGATTGGCGTGTCCAGGATGATTGGGTAGAGGTTACCATGTCGTTCAGGTTATTCAATATCGTCATATTCTCCATTGGTACCAGTCCATACTTTTCTTGTAAGTACCGTCGAGAAAGATTGACATTAGGCCTATACGTCGTTGTACCATTACCATCTTGTAATCGTGACCAGTACTTTGTACCATTACCATATCTTGTTGTACCATTACCATCTTGTAATCATGACCAGTACTTTGTACCATTACCATATCTTGTCGTTGTACCAGAGTGACCAGGGCTACTGCTGAAGGTGACCGAAGATTCTTCACCATCTTGTAGTCGTGGTGCACTGGGTTGTGGCCTTGACAACTGTTGACTCACCTCCTCATTTCCCTTTTTGACTGACCTTAACCTTAACCTTAACCTTATGTAATTTAGAAGCCTGCGCCTAAATTTCACAAAGATGATAATTATTAAAATAATTGTTACTGTTCCTATTATACATATCCAATATCGAGGACTTGCAGGCATGGGTTCTTCGTTTAAATTCATGTTGTCCATTTCTTCTTTTAGTTTATTTGTAGGGATCTCTTTTATTTCTTTAAGTTTCGGGGAAATTTTAGAATCATTGAAATTTGGTACGGTTGTGTCAAATGTCTTCCAAAGGGTCATTATGCCAAATGAGTATCTTCTCAAGAATTTTATGAATACGACCGTCATATTGAATTTACTTTCTTTATGATAATAGGGTAATAATGTCATATATGCATTATAAGCAGAACAAGTTGAGTTAAGTCTAATGATATCTAAGGGAAATTTAGTGGTCTGTAATTCAGATGTCGACTTTGATTTACAGGAGATACTAAGAGTCAAAGGTTTCCCGGCAATGACCAACCAATGTCCGTCGGTCAAGTATTGTGCCCGAGGTCTTGTAGGATAAGTGAAAATTATTATTTTACAATGTTTCTTAATTCCAGTTGCCCTGTCCATAAATAGTTGCATCAGACACGTGGTAGATGTCATTATTGGGTAGACAGGACTTTTAAAGGTGCAAAAGCTTTAAACTAAACTGCTTTAAATGGACACTAAGAGCATCTTTAATTGCACAGGGGAAATAACGGAAGCTGAAAGGTGTCCCAAAGACAACAAGTGTATGTTTGAACATGATCACCAAGCTGGTTTAAAGCATTGCTTGAATCGCAGCAAGGAGATTTTTCGTTAATTTCTTATGGTCAATGGGAGGATGTTCCGTTTCCTCCTTGGAAGCCTTATTTTTCACCGGGCTTATTACCTCATCTTTATCCGTGCCTACGTTGACACTTATCTCTGCGCGCACGTCTTTACAAACCTCGGTTGATGAGCCAACCCTTACTTGATCGGTTACTTGATCAATTACCTTAAGTTCCTCAACATCTTGTTGATAGTTTTCTTGTTTAGCTCTTAACCTCTTCTGAAGTTCCGCTAAGGGAATATCATCTTCATCTGAAGAGTCCTCTCTTTCCATTCGACGATGTCGAATAACTTTGTTGAGAGCTGTTTTCGCTTCCTGGTCCGAAGAATCATCTGATTCTTCCGGTGGTACTACATACGTACTTTTTCTTAGGAGTCGACTTGTTTCGTCTTTTGGTATCTCCCATCCTTCTACATTTGCTGGCCTGATGTGTCGGGCATGAGTTTTACCTACCTTTCCGTTCATTTGATTACGGATGACGAAATTAAGAGGTCCTGTTCTTTCTATAATTCGATAGAAAGGAGACCACCTATTGTCGAGCTTGTTGGTTCGTCTGTGATTCTTAAGATACACAGCATCTCCTACCTGATAGTCCTCAATTTTGCATTTCCGATCTGCATATGTTTTCTGCTTTCTTTTTGCTTCTTTCAGATGTCTATGGACTGCTACAAACGACTTATGTTGTTCTTGGAGAGCTACTTGATGTTGGTCTTCTCCCATATATCGTCGTCTTGGTTTAAGTATGTTATCCAATGGTAATACAACATCACGGTTGTATTTATAACAGATAAAATGGTGAAAATTTGGTGGATTCGTTTACGTGAAATCGTATTGCTGCCAATGTTTGATTTAAATACAGATCCCATGTTTGTACATCTTCTTGAATTTTCTTTGCTATGACGTCATGCAGCGTCCTGTGAAAGCGCTCCACTTTTCCATTTCCTTGTGGGCTATAGTATGATGTTGTTACGTGGTGAATGTTCATGGCTTCTAGCGTTTCTCTTACCTTTTTGTTTACATTTTCTGTCCCATTGTCCATGACTATCTCCAAGGCGCATCCAAATCTTGGAAATATTTCTTCAACTAATAAATGAGCTACATTATCTGCTGATTTGTCAGGTACAGCAAAGGCTTCAGGCCACCCTGAGTACCAGTCTACGAAGGATATAATGTACTTATTTCCTGATAGTGTTGTTGGATACGGTCCTGAGAGATCGATTCCAATCTTTGCGAAGGGGTAAGGTGGTGTTTTCATTTCCTGTACAGGTGGTTTGGCATTGGCTGCACTTCTCATCTGACATGTCACACATTTTTCAATATGAGTGTTGATTTTCTTGTACATCCCTGGGAAGAAGTACTTGCGTCTTATAGAGTCATACGTCTTATCTGCTGCCATGTGTCCAAGATCATCATGAAACTGCTTAAGAACTAGTTGTTCAAGTTCCTGTGGTATGCAAAGCCTCAATGTCAGATCTTCCGAATCTGGGTGTGAAAGGTAATACAACAGTCCATCTTCTTTTGAGTCAAAGTAATGAGTCTGTTCAGTCTTGTTTGCTGTACCTTTCTTAAGTCGTTGTCGTATTTTTGCTATTTCTTCATCCCTTTCCTGTTCCTTTCTAATATCAAACTTACCTTTTAAATTTATGTCCGGTTTTACCGGGTCATCTGGAGGGTCTATTTCGCAATTCGTCATACCTTGAAGCTTCGCTCTATTCGAGTTGACGTAACTTATTTGCAATGTCCTATCATCCAAGTCTGGTTCTTCTGTCTCACTCTGTTCTTCCGTATCTTTGGAGCCATCGTCTGGAATCCTTGATAATAAGTCTGCACAATGATTTTCCTTACCTTTAATGTACTCTATCTTGCAGTTGTAACCCGCTATGCTGACCGGAGAGCCCATTGTTGAATTCGTTTGTTCTTCATAGGAGAATCCAACAGATATTTAAGTGGTTTATGGTCGCTTCTTATGACAAACTGTGCATTGTGAAGATAATGATCCAATTTCTGCAATGCATAATAGATAGCGAATCCTTCCTTCTCTATAGTTGACCATTTTGTCTGGGATTGACTTAGCTTGTGCGACAGGAAGTAGATTGGTTTTTCTTCACCTTCATCTGTTTCTTGAGTCAAACATGCACCCACACAGCTGTTGCTTGCATCTGTATATAGGACATATGGTTTGTTGGTATCAGGATAAGCTAACAAAGGAACTACTGTCAGGCTTTCTTTCAGGTAATCAAAGGCTTTTTGGCATCTAGAAGTCCACTTGAACCTTGCATACTTCTTGGTGAGATCTATGAGTGGTTCTGCTATCTTTGAGAAGTTTGGTATGAATCGTCTGTAATAGGAACACATTCCTATAAAGCCCCTTATTTCTCTTACCGTCTTGGGTTCGGGTAACTTCCTCATGACTTCAACTTTCTTCAGATCTGGTTTGATTCCATCCTTGCTAATAACGAACCCTAGGTAACCTGTCTCCTCTTGGAAGAAGGCACATTTCTTCAACTTGAGTTTGAGTCCATGTTGTCTTAGTCTGTTAAAGACGGTCTGTATGTGCTTAAGATGTTCTTCTTGATTCTTCGAGAAAATAAGTATGTCGTCAAGATATGCCATTGCAAAGTCTTCGCATCCCTGTAAGACAATGTTCATCAGTTCCTGGAATACTGCTGGTGCTCCACTTAACCCGAAAGGCATAACATTAAATTGAAACAAACCTTTGTGACATGTGAAGGCGGTCTTTTCTTTGCTGTCATTTTCAAGAAGGACTTGCCAATATCCACTTTCTAAGTCTAAGGTCGTGAAGTAAGATGATCCTCCAAGTAAGGCTAAGATGTCATCTATTAAAGGCAGAGGAAAAGATGTTGGAGAAACTAATTTGTTCAAGGATCTAAAGTCTACGCAAATCCTATCTGTCTGATCCTTCCTCTTAACAACCACTAAAGGAAAGCTCCAAGGTGACTGTGACCTTTCTATGATCTTTGCATCTAACATTTCTTGGACTGCTTTGTCTATAATTTTTCTTTTATTCAGTGGCGTTCGGTAAGGTCTGTTCTTGATGGGCTTGTGGTCTCCTGTATCTAGCCTCATCTTCACTGTACTTGTGTGACCTAAGTCCGAGTCTTTCTTAGCGAATAAGTTCTTGTTTTTACTTACTATCTTAACTACATCCTTCTTATGTTTCTTGGGAACTTCAATGTCCTTAAAGTCCTCTCCCGTCTTTTCCTTACCTTCCTCATTGTCTTGAGTGATGGATGATATTTCTTGAAATTCCAGTCCATGTCCCTTTCCGACTACACAACCTCGCTTCAGTTTGTAGTACTTGTTTGTTTGATTAACTATCATCACAGGTACCCTCGAAGTATTTTGTAACTTACCTATTGAACCTTGTAGGATAAGTCCTGGTTCGTCGAGTAAACATCCTGAGTCCAGACTTGAGATTACAAGTCTTGAGTCAGGTATGCGGAAGCCCTTATTCAACTTAACATGACAAACAGTTGCTGTCTGGGGTTTAAGTCTTACCTCTTTATCTGTCCTTAAGATTGACGAAATATGAATGTCTTCCTCTAATTTAACATAAGTCTTACCTATCCTTATCATTCCTAAGTCGAAATATATTCTTACGCCGTATTCTTTCAACCAATCTCGGCCTAGAATGAAATTTCGATTTAGTCCATCAGTAACGAAAAATTTTTGTGTTAACGGAAGTCCATTCATAGTAAATGAAATAGTCGTTTGCCCTATAATTGATAATGACTCACCACTCGTGGTCTGTAAAAGCGACATGACGCGCATAATTTTTGGTTTTTCTGGTAACTTATCAAACATTTTCTTACTAATTAAAGAGGCGTCCGCGCCTGTGTCTATCAAAGTACGATAGCGCGCTTTTCCTATCTTCATTATACAAGACCCTGGGTTCCCTGCCAAAGATAAATTTAGTACTTGTGATTTCCAAAATTCTTTCATTTTACCCTGAAAACTTTTTCTCCTCCCTTCACCGGCTTCCTTGTGAAGAGAGGGTTTTAGTTTTCCTGAAATCCCCTAAATGGTTTATCAGCCCAAGTAGCAGGTCTGAAAATTTTGACTCTGTTCTTTTCCGGAACATTACGGTTTGGGCAGTTTCTTTTTAAGTGACCTATCATATGACAAATCCAACATTCAGCCCCCCTAATCCAGTCAGGCTCCTCAACCCTATTTCGAGTTTGATAATTTCCTCTTCGTTTTTGGGGTGTTTCCTGTCTTTGACCCTGCTGACCCCTTTTTGGCAAATACCCTTTATTTTTTCTTTTGGGCACCTTTTTTGTTCGACCTCCTCCTCCTCATCACTTACTACCATGGGTTCCTCCCTAGAATCCCCAGCTGCAAAGACATTATAAGATCGGAAAGGACATTCTTTTGACCTATGACCCCGCCTGCCACACCTAAAACAAGTTTTCCCCCTTAAATGTCCTATTTCCATTGGCTCTATCTGACGGTTGTCAGGAAAATTTCCTACTGTTGGCCAAGGAACAGGTGTTAAGAAACTGTTATTGTTGCCCCCCGTCCATGACGGTGGTTGGAAAGGAGTTTCCCTTACCCTGACAATTTTATTAGTTGGTTCTAGTTCAGTAAATGTATCTGTTCTATCCCTAAAACGCTTTCTTAGATTTTGCTCTTTCATAGCACATTGAACGGCCTTATCAAAAGTTTTTGGTTCCTCCCTCATAATTTTCATACGGAGGTAATCGAAATACAGTCCATCACAGAAGGCATCAACCAACTGTTGCTGGATTAACCCTACTACATTTGAATCAGTTTGTACTGATTCAGGATAAGCATCCTCAGCTATCCTCAACAGCCTTTCAGCGTACATTTGTACACTTTCCTCTGGCTTCTGCTTTGTTTTTCTAAGCATAGCCAAGGCCTGTTGTGGATCTGTGATCTCAGCAAACCGTTTTTGTAACAGTATCTTAAGATCTTGCCATTTAGGTGGCTCCCCTGCTGACTGACATTCTGTTATATATCGTTTAACAAAATCGGCTATTAACCCAGTACAGGTTACATGAACTACCTGAGGTATATCTGTGTCCCCTAACCTTGCCATTTGTGCATATCTTTCTATATTTCTAACCCATTGTTTAAACTGGGTAGGGTCCCCCTCAAATGTCTGGACTATACTGAAAAGAGGTACTGATACTGCAGTTTGGAGTGCTTTTAATTGATCCAAGGCTGTTTTAGTCCAAAAGTTTGGATTATTTTCATCCAATTTGTCCTTAAGTGACCCAAAAGGGTTGAAACTAGAGTCCGGTTGTCCCCCTCCTATAAATGGAGTAAATTTGGCGGGTTCAGTTACTTGTACTTCAATACTACTTGGGTGTGCTTTTTGACTTTCATCTTGTCCTAAATTACAGAATTTTTCTGTTAATTCTTCAACGACATCTGCCATATTACTTAAAGACATTTGAGAAATTATTTACTTTTAATTTAATAATTAAGAATTATTAAAAACTGCAATTAAACCTAGCTTTACTTAATAAAGCGTTTTACGATTAATTTAGGCAAACCATATTTTAAATTTTAACAAGGTCAGTCTACTAAGGTACTTTTTAGAGATAAATACTTAGTTGTCTTACCTTAAAACTTTTCAACTCTGGTACGTTGTCCAGTTAGGTCCTGGTCTTGCGGCACCAATAAAGCTGTTGTAGGCTTATGGGTCGTTGATCGTATAGTGGTATATTACTGCTTACTGGTTACTTTCGTTGTGTATGAAAAGACTGGTGTGGTTCCAATACTTTATTATGCAGATCAATTAACAGTAACAGACAGTGGCTAAGATGTGAACTGAACTGAAGTAAAAACCCAACTGAGCGGACTACAATGTCGCTCGTATTTATAATCTAGCCCCAAAAACCAGTTAGAACAAGATAAAATACTGCGTAGAATAATAAAATAATACGTAGAAAATATTAAACGAATATAGAAAATTAGTCCTTCAAACGTCAATCACAGCATCCCAAAATGGTACTATTACTAATAGGCACATGACGTGTGAAACATACTCAGTCCAAATACAGTTCCAATACATCTCTATCGAAATATCATGTTAGTACATATCTATTTCCTAAATGTCAATTTTAACAAGTTTTACAATTTGTTCCATGTATGGTACATAGATGTTTTCTAAAGGTCAATTTTAACAAGTTTTACAATTTAATCATTGGAACTGTACTAAACTGGTATTAGCCTGTCTAAATACAACTTATTATACAATCATATTTTAATTTTAAAATTATTACCTTCCCAAATTAATTGAAATATATTTTATATACTTTGGTCACCCAGGCCATCCCGTTACAACATCAAATGCCAGGAAAATGGTTGATTAAAACTAGATCCCATCCTTGTGCCCACTGAAATGATCCGTAAGACTATGGTCTGTTTATTACAAGGGTGTTTGTTCATTTTATAAGGTACAAAAGTAGATGTGTTTGTTTATAAAGATGCAATACATGCTACTTTTCTGATTCTTAAATCAAGGGAGATAACAAAGAACACATTGTACAAAGTAATGTATGGACCACAATAACGGGACATAAATTTGGGATTGATAATTAAAGTTAGGATTATTTTCACCCCAACACACACTATAAATGCATATTATTATCGACAATGAAGAGTTTTGTTGTAAATAAACAGTTTTACTACTATAAAAACCAGAAATGTACCTAAAAACTTTTTTTTTGACACTTTCATATCCCATACGATTGTGAAAATACGCTACCCCAACACACATTTCTTCTTCTTTTTCTTTGTATCCTTTTAAAAAGAGCACCTCCCGAAGGAGTAAATTTAAGCTTAAAATATTATATTCTATTTTAAGTAAAAGATATATGTACAGCGCACTTATTATGTTTTTATTGTTTGATAATCGAAAAAAGGGCTTACATATAAGAATATATACAAAAAAGGTAAAAATTATATTAACAGTATCTTATTCTAAGACACATTATCTATGTTAAAAGATAAAATATCTGTTTATTATTTACTATAAAATTTTATGATTAATTAAAATTTATAAAATATTAATGGATATGGTCATAATTTATTAACAGATTAAGTAATGATATGGTTATGACTCATGACCCACGTAATTTATTCACAAAAAATCCTTCACATACTCTTATGTGTTGGAACTTGCCAATATTTACAAGTAGACCAGAACTTAATTTAACTAATATATTTAAGTCTCTATCACATATTTGTGTTTTTAACCCGCCTTCCAAATGTTAAAGGAATTTAAACAAAATGTAATATCAAAGTGGTTGTATCATTTTTCATAAATATAAAATTTTCTTTGAATTCTTTTTTTTTATTCGCGGATTCGATCCGCGGTCGGGTCAAACCAAAGACATTAAAATTGGTATTTGCTGCTTCTTTGCCAAGCACGCGGCATCTAGGAGTAAGAGCAAAGACGGGTCGGCTCGGAGTCAGTATAATGTGTCCAAGTGGGTGATTGTCTTCCTGTGTATAGTAACCTTGTGAGCTAGCACATTAAAAATCCGACTCAGTGTGTCAGTCTAGTACAAAGCAGGAATCATATTCATTATCATATACATTGTAAACATGTTCTCATCCTGATATGCACCTGTTGCCACTGGACGTTAAACAATAATTCATCCATCCATCCAACTATTGTGTTAGTTAAATTTAGATGTGGTGTGATTCACATTTTTCTGTCATTTTTTACTGTTTTAGAACCAAAATGGCCATTTAGTACTTCAAATTACCCTAAAAAATGTTTTTTATTAATAATTGCTTCAATGTTTCTTAAAACAATAACTATATATATAGTTTTGGTTAATTTGATATCTTACGTAATTGTTATCAAAAATTCCCTGAAGTCCTCATTTTAGTGTAATTTTTTCTGTTTTTAGACCACAAACTAGCCAATACTACGTCAAGTTACTAAAAAAATTATTTTTATATAATTTATCATTAAATTTTACAATAGAATGACTACTGTGTAAGTTTATTTTAGATTTGTTGTTATCGCTATTGAAAATTCTGAAAAATCTACATTTTTGTGTTATTTTTTCAATTTTTCCCCAAAATCAGAAAATTGAAGAAAAATGTTTAAAAAAATTACAGAACATGAAGTAAAGAAAGGAAATACAGAAGAATTTCACAAAATTTAAGGTTTATAAGGTTTGCCCCTTACTCCATTAGTGATCATTTGTCTATTTTTAAAATTGGACTCTTAGTAAATTTTTCTATTTTCATTTCTGATTTAAGGTCACTATAATAAAGATATAATTTTGGTTTATCATCAATCAATAATAGCTAATTTATTTATTACTATTTCACTATAAATGTTAATTTATTTTCTGAACCTTCTAATGATATCTACGTGTATGAGAGATATAATACAATGCATGTATTTGTTTTTACTCATCTACCTAATTAACACCTTGTTCTAACTTTATTAATTTCATTTGATGTACAGAAAAGCACCTCTAAACCATTCAATCAAAATAAAAATTTAAAAACCCTATTAAAATTTAAGTTTTAATTTGTAATATACATGTACACAGCTCTTATGTAAAGTTATTTTACACCACTGAACATTTTATTTTAAGTAAATAATATTTTAATTAACATATTTTACTTAAATTTTGCATGCATTTACTTTTTAAATGATAAGGGGTTGTTTTATGCATTAAAAATGTATATATTTCTCAACTATATACCTTATGGGTAGTGTTACATGATTAATGGAGGAACATACATTTGTACAAGAAACTGAACTAAACTGAACCGAACATAAGGGCATATAGAATATAACAAAAAACGAACTCGAAGGATTACATCTTAAAATATTTTTTTATTATAAAAAGATGTGAAAAGCATTGAGACAATTAGAAAGTAACACAACATAAACTATGATGTGTTTTGATGTGCCTTTGGAGTGTGTTGGGGTTTTCATGGTCATAAGCATATGCAATACATGTATAATAAATAAATGACCTTGTAGGTTTCTTAAAAGCATTTCTCAACTTTTTCCATCATAAACAAAAACACAGACAACTAGAAATAACAAAATATAGTGTTTGTTGGGGTGTATTTGGGTGAAAAGTTGTGCCCATTTACTGTAAGTGTCCATTTCTTAAATATAATAGGCCACTTCATGGACTTTATTGGCTATTGCAGCATTATTAAATAGAGGGCAGATTTTTCGGATGGAGGGGGAAATAGTAAGAAAGTACGGGAAAACCTATGCGTGTTTCCAAGCAAAAGGGGGGGGGGGGGTGGTTGGACCTTTATCGTGACTCCAGGATTGGGTCTTTTTAAGCTCAGGATTTTTGGATTTATCCTTTGGGGATCTGGGAATACCCATTTTGAATTTTTGAACGTCGGGATTGAACTATTTTCAAATTCGGGATTTCATGATTTTAAGCCCGGGATTTTGGGATCAGAGCCCCTACAACCCCCCCCCCCCCTCAAGCAACTATTCTTTTGAATTATGTTTTTCCTATGTTTTTCAAAGCATTTTCACATCCATTATGAAAATCTGCCCCTATTAAATATGGCTGCAATAACTATGAAAGGGCCTATTATATCGGGCGAAGCCCGACTAAGTGTAGAATATGGGTCTCAAATCCAGATATCAAGTAGACTGTAGTTTCAAACCGGAAGTAGCATTTGTAAATCTATCCCAGAAACCCTCAAAAATACAGCGCAACTTCCGGTTAAAATATTTTCGCACTTGCACAAACTTAAAAAGAAATTATGTTTTGGCGATAGCCAAAACATAATTACTATACGATATAATTTTCCACCGACTTTTTTTCGAGTTTTTGTGCGCATTTGGAATTTTATTCGAAAATTTCTTCCATGACCTACAAATATGACACCATAACAACGGCTTCCAACATGGCCGTGTTTACATGACGACGGACTAAAAAATATTGCTACATACATTGAAATATGGGCTTCGCCCGATTTTAGGCTAAAGCCTACTCCATATTATGATTTATTTTTGTCTTTTGTTCATGTGTTCAATAGATTAATGTAACAATGATTAAAGTTGATCTTGGCTTTGAAAACGGGGGGCTAAATTGAATTTGTCTGACTATAATTATATATGATTTTGAAAGTCAGGGTTGTCCTGATACCCTATAGCTTAGTAACTGACTTCTCACAGTTGGGACCAGTAAACATGATACTGATTTACTGATTTGGGGCGAGTTTGTTTGAAGTGGTG
The DNA here is from genome assembly GCA_028015205.1 of Mytilisepta virgata. NCBI lineage: Eukaryota > Metazoa > Mollusca > Bivalvia > Mytilida > Mytilidae > Mytilisepta > Mytilisepta virgata. The sequence continues at coordinate 5,855,677 of CM051510.1, forward strand.
CGAGTTGTCTGGAATCAGAGACATATAATGCATTGATATATACGTCTCTGCTGAAATTAAGTTAACTGTGTCAAAAGACAAAGAAGAAAACATGGCCATTTACCAAAAGTTCAACTTTTTTACACTTTCAAAATCGGTTGCCCGAGTCCTGGCAAGAACCAAAGCTTCACTTAGTTTGTCTTTTGCATATTCACATTCCATCATATGTGATTCAATTCAAAGAAAAGACTCAAGTGTTTATCTTCACAACTGAACAGGAAATTTTTCAAATTATTTATTATCCAAAACCAAATACGTACCATAAGTGGATAAGTACAAATTCCGACTTGTTGATTCAATACTTTCTACTTATTTTCCCTCAAAATAAATCCTGCGTTACCCCACCTAAAAACAAAATCCAATCAACTACGGTTCATAGATTTCTACTAAATAAAGACACAGTAAAATGTGTGAACAACTGGTGAAAATAGATCATTTTCGTTTTTGGACATCTGTGATCACGTGAATTCATTCTAAAAATATATAAACAAATAAAAGAACTTCCGGGAGTGATCTGGACAACTGAGACCCATCACTGTTAATTGGATTATGTTGTTTTAAGCGCGATGTCTAGCGCTAATAGCAGCATATGTGCAAACACCGGAGTAGATGAGGGGATTGGTTATGAGAGTTTTCATGCTATCAGAAATGACAGGTCTAATACAAATTTATTAGTTGATGTTCATCAAGAAAATGAGAGTCACAGTGTTGGCATGGTCATGGACGTCACTATTGACAAATCAGAAATGAAACCTGTTACTAAAAGTATACATGATGATGAAGACATCCTAAATTTGCCAAATAATAATATAACTGAAAATGGTCATCACAGTTTATCAGACAGAGAATTAGCACAGGAAAGACATTCTGTCTCTCGGCCTCGATACGACAGATCAGACAGTGATAGTCCCCTGATCGACCAATGGCACTGCCACAACAAACGTGACAATGGTACAGATAAAACGGCAAGAAACCAATTAATAGCAGTCTGTACACTCAGTGTGTTGTTCATGATTGGCGAAACTGTTGGTTTGTACATTTGTATGATATGATATACATGTATATGTCAGATACACATGTACAATGTACCTGTATTTTATGCAAATTAGAATCAAAACAAAAACAGAAATAATATTCAGAACATATGACAAACAAAATTAAAACTGTTAACACAAAGCTGAAATCACACTCATAGTGTTAAAATGTTGTATCATTGAAAAGAAATAGTATTGCGTCCAATATCAGTATGTACATTGTAATTTGAATTTTAATTTGTTTATTTTATTTCATGAAATACACCACCAGTATATATATATAAAGTACAAGCCTATAGGGCGAATCCAATGACAAACCTGATAAAGTTAGTTAGTATCAGAAAAAAATCACCATTATTCCTTTCATCAATGATATTTAACAAATTGCTCAGGTCTAAAATTTTAAGAGAAATAAAGAGGAGGTCTTTTCAGCAGACATAACGTGGAAGTAAGTAATGCAGTTTCATGAAAGATGTTATGATCATTTCATTCATTAAATTGACGCATGAACAAAGAAAAACGACATCAATGAATAATAACGTAACATCATGCTTGACACTGACCAAATCATTTTATTATCAGTGTCAGTCCATGATACTAACATTAATCTTGTTATTACAGAGATTTAGCTAGCGCTCGTCACTTTCGCCATTGACGAATGATTCTTGAAATTGGCGAATGTTTTCCGTATGCAATTCGTCACTTGAAATTTCAAAATCGCCAAAAAATATTTCGCTAAGACGCGCTAAAATTGGACTGGACGTGTCATCCTTCAATCTCATGCGTCCCTGGGACGCATTTAAATCTAACCAGCTGCGTTCGAAGACGATAATTTTCATAAAAGATTTCGAACCGCCATTTTTTGTTTTCTTGGAGATCAAAAGGAACGGGGAAAGAAACAACAAAAAATTAAGATAGAAAACGGCGGCAATCGGAATTCTCGTGATATTTCATTGGCCACAGCGTTTTTTACCGACCGGTAACAATATGAACCTCATTCATGATTTAAAAATGAATTTAGCGGACTTTGACTTACATTACAATTGGAAATTTTGTCAATATTGATTAATAAGGTGTAAAAACAAGGTCAATGGGAGGATTTTAAGAGTATGTTTGAGAAAAAATAATAGTAAAGAATATAGATAAATAAATATTAAAAAATAAAATGGCAATATTAAATAAGTTGTCAAAAAGATTTTTGCTCATATCTGTAACAGAAATTTTCTTCCAAGTTTGGAGCACCACTGCATACATGTGTATGTTCATTTTTTCTTTTTCTTTTTTGGATCCTAATCTGATCTTAAAACTTTCAACTTTAGGAGGGCTTTTCAGTTGTGGTGTATGTCTAAGGATAGGAAGATCATGCATTATTGAGGTGATATCTATCAAATAGTAGCTACATGTACATTTCATTTATTTATTCTGTAATATTTGCTATTGTATGAATTACAATGTTTTGTTAAAGACTTTATTGATAATAAAACATTTTTATTATGATTAACATGTTATAAATGTACCAGTGCTGAAAAATAAATGATAAAAATATGTATTAATATTCAATGTTATATTTTTTCTCAATCATCTGTACAAAAAAGAACTGGAATAAGTTACATCGATAGAACATGAAGAATTTGTCCCCATTTTGCTTGTCCGCAAAAGTGACTAATGGTCTCAAAATCCTAGCTAAAACCCTGTTATTAGCCTGTTTGGATCGGAGAAAATTGACACAAATTAAAAGATAAATAAAATTCAATGTTTGTGTTGAAAGTAATGACATTTTACTTGTTTTAGATTTGACAAAGAGACTAGGCATAAATTTGAGAAATGTAAACCGCTTGAAATAATCTACCAATCATTTTGCCTACAAAACATTTGATCCATCAATACTTGAACATTTGTGATCTTTTCACTCCAGAGGTTTAATGTTATTTTCTTGATATTTATCCCCTTGTCTGTTTCTTCTTATACTGAATAATATCAGACTACTTAAAGCCTTAAATTTTTTCAGTCACCTAGAAATAAATAGTGCATAATTTTATGTTTACTTGATTATGTTGATTAAACGAAATTATTATTTGTATTTAGCAAACATCAATATTTATCTTTATTTTAGTATATCTTACATGTATTTAGTAAATGAAAAAAAACAATCTTCCATTTTTTTTATATAATTTCTTTTCAGGAGGTGTCTTGTCCAACAGTTTAGCTCTATTTACAGATGTTCTCCATTTAGCCAGTGATCTAATCAGTTTCCTTATAAGTCTTCTAGCAATATATCTATCAAAGAAACCTGCCACAAAAACCATGTCTTTTGGTTTTTACAGAGCGGGTAAGAAACTGTGTACACAGACATTACTTTATACTTTTAATAGCAAATCTTGTCTTAATGGCAGTTCCCAAATCCAAACTTTGAAATGCCTAAAACTGAAATGTATAGCAGATTCAGATAAAAATCATGTTCAAACCAGTACAGAGATGTGCCAAATATTCTGTCTGCATATAACTATATTTAAGTTAAAGTATTAGTAATGGCCTGCAGCAAATGCCCAAAAACTGACAAGTAGTTGCTTGATAGCAAAAGTTTTTATGCATCATTCCTCTGTATGACAGTGTATGTAAAACTAAATCTTAGCATGCTGTCAGATCAATAAAAATAAAAGTATTTACGCTCTACCCAAAAAACCACTTTTCTAAAAAATAAATGTGAAATGAATAAATTTAATTGAAAGAAAAGGGAAGTAACTAAAGTTATATACATGTAGTATTTTTTTTATAAATTAAATATAAAGAATTCATGTACTTGATAGAAGAAAAAGGATTTTTTCTTGACCTTATACTAGTATTTTAAACAACTTGTTAGGAATAATAAGTTTTTTTCAGAGAGTATTGAAAAAGAAAAATTATACCCGAGAAACATGAACAAGGGGCAATAACCCAATATAAAAATACAATGTAGGCAGGATAAGGAAGAGGCCCGGATACCTTTTAACTACAGTTCAGGTATAACGGATTGCTCAATTCCTGCGTTTTTTGACAATTCCGCACCAACTTTCCTTTTCACGTTGCCTGGTTATTGACCACATGGACGTGGGCATCGGTTGTCAGGTGAAAGTTCGTTTTGACTGTGGAAATACACGGTGGATGCATGGTCAGCAGATTGATATACATGTACATATTTTAGTCATAATTCCACCTTATATAATAATGCTGGATTTTGATTGGTCAAGAACAATTTGCTTCCAGTGGTATTTACCCGACCATATTCTAGTATCTATAAGTATTTAAAAAAAATACCATGGTAGATCTGAAAAATGCCTGTTTAAAAATGGAATGTTCATCTGGGTTTTATCTTGAACTAATTTTGTCAAAATGGCTGAAGCAGCAGAATGATGTTCTCAATGAAATTTGGTTGAATTTATATAGAAATATATCATGATGACAGGTGGTATTTGCCCCAAAATACTGGTTTCGAGACCGCTTAAAATTTCACTTGCCTGAAGGCCCGTGAAATTTTCAATGGTCTCTCAACCATTAGTTTTGATCAAATACCACATGGCATCATGATAGATTTCTATATAATTATTTTGCATGCCTGAAAATTTTCTTTATTTTCCACATTTCTGAATTTTGACCATTTTGTCCTGTTATGTTCCTGTATAAAATATTGAATTCAACCTGATTTCTGGATTTGACCCCTTCTATCCTTTCAACCATGATTTTATAGTCTTGACCAAACAATTTTGAAGCCAAATAACTAGTAGGAAATTGAGTATAAAATTTGACTATTGGACTAAAATGAACCTTGTTTTTGTGTTAGGAGGTCATATGGTGAATAACCAACCAACTGTGAATAAATCAAACAGTTACGACTCGTTTGTGTTTTGTTTATTTCAGGTCCATTTTTTAGGGTGTTTAAGTCTAATTTTTGCTTGATTTGTCACTTTGCCTCCCTTTTTAGCTCATTTGGCCTAAAAGGCCATGTGAGCTTTTGCCATCACTTGGCATCCGTCGTCGTCCGTCGTTAAGTTTTTCAAAAATCTTCTCCTCTGAAATGGCTGGGCAGATAGGAATGATATATGACATGTCCTCCACAAACGACCCTCATTTTATATTAATCCGATGAAAAACATGGCCACTGTTGTTAAAAATAGAACATAGGGGTAAATTGCTGTGTTTTGCTAATAACTCAAAAACCGTTACAGATATCGAAAATCTGAAGGGGTCAATTGATCAGCATGACAAGATCTACCTACCTGAAATTTTGAAGGAAATTCCAAAACCCATTTAGGAGTTATTACCCTTTTTTCGTAAAATTTTCAAAATTTTAACATTTTTCGTCATTTATCTCCAAAAGTATTTGAGATAGAATTGAAATGTAAATTTGAAAAATGTTTGTCATGTTGAGATCTACCTACCCTGAAATTTTAAAGGAAATCCCAAAACCCATTTAGGAGTTGTTGCCCTTTTTTGTCAAATTTTCAAAATTTTTTCATTCAAAAATATTCTCCTCTGAAATTGCTGGGCTGATTGGTTTGAAACTTAATAGGAATGACCTGCGACATGTTCTCTATAAACCTTACTCAATTTATTTTCATCTGACATAAAACATGGCTGTCGTAGCTAAAAATAGAATATAGGGGTGCATGTGTTGTTTTTGGCTTATAAATAACTTAAAAACCGTTACAGATATCAAAAATCTGACTAAGGGTAAAATTGATCAGCATGACAAGATCTACCTAACCTGAAATTTTAAAGGAAATCCCAAAACCCATTTAGGAGTTATTGCCCCTATTTTGTAAAATTTTCAAAATTTTAACATTTTTGCAATTATCTCCAAAACTATTTGAGATAGAAGTGAAATGTAAATTTGAAAAATGTTTGCATGTTGAGATCTACATACCCTGAAATTTTAAAGGAAATCCCAAAACCCATTTAGGAGTTATTGCCCCTTTTTTGTCAAATTTTCAAAATGTTAACATTTTTGCATTTATCTCCAAAACTATTTGAGATAGAAGTGAAATGTAAATTGAAAATGTTTGCCATGTTGAGATCTACCTACCCTGAAATTTTGAAGGGAATCCCAAATTCTATTTAGGAGTTATTGGTTTGTGTAATTTGAGGTCGGGTTCTGTTACATTTATTTAAGGTTCACCCTTATTCCTGGTCAATTTTATTAACTTCCTGCCAGGACTACCACCATCAGGGAACATATTTTAACATTAAACCTTATGAAAAATAAATCCTCAACAAATTTTCCCTTAACAATTGAACCAATTGCAACAAACTTGGTCAAATAGTTGATTAATTGTCCAATGAAAACCAGACTCCAGGTGAGCGATACAGGTTCTGGTGAGCCTCTTGTCATAATTTGTTGTACTTTAAAGTTTCGATTGTTTATTTTAGAAGTTCTTGGTGCCTTATTTAGTGTGTTCATTATCTGGTTGGTGACTGGCATCCTGTGCTACATGGCTGTAGAGCGAATCCAAAGAAACCATTATAAAGATGTCAATCCTAACGAGATGTTAGTAACAGCTAGTGTTGGGGTAGCCTTTAATATAGTGTAAGTGTTCTGTAAGTTACACAAATTATTACAAGGATTCAAATCATAACATCTGCCATGGTGGTCTGTTGGTAGAGTGCTTGTCTCCAAAAGGGAAGAGACCGCCTCGGTGGTCTCGTGGTAGCGTGCTCGCCCTGAGTGCGGAAGGTCGCGGGTTCGATCCCCAACCAGTTCAAACCAAAGACATTAAAATTGGTATTTGCTGCTTCTCCGCCAAGCACATGGCATCTAGGAGTAAGAACAAAGACTGGTCGGCTCGGAGTCAGTATAATGTGTCCGAGTGAAGTGATATGTCTTCCTGCGGACAGTTACCTCGTGAGCTAGCACATTAAAAATCCGACTTAGCGTGTTGGTCTAGTACAAAGCAGGGATCATATTCATTATCATATCAACATGTTCTCGTCCTGATATGTACCTGGTTGCCTCTGGACGTTAAACAATAATTCATCCATCCATCCAAAAGGGAAGATTGCAGGTTTGATCCACAGCCAGGTCAAACCATACACATGAACATTATTATTTGTTGTTTCTTCACCAATCATGTGACATCTGTGAGTAAGAGCAAAGACTGGTCGGCTTGAGGTCAATATAATGTATCTGTGTGGGGTGATTTGCCTCTCTGCAGACTGTTATCTCATGAGTTAGCACATTAGAGATCCTGCTCAGCGTTTTGGTCTAGTTTAAAGCAAGGTTCATACATGTATTCATATCACATCAACATGTTCTCGTCCTGACATGCATGTAATAATTACTAGTGGAAATTAAACATTTATCCATCTGTCCATCCAATCCTTACAAGATATTATTAACAGCTAGTCTAATGGTGGCCTTTGAAATTATTATAAGTATTACCATTATTGCCGACCGCCTCGGTGGTCTGGTGGTAGTGTGCTCGCCTTGAAATAGGAAGGTCACGGGTTCGATCCCTGGCCAGGTCAAACCAAAGACATTGAAATTGGTATTTGCTGCTTCTCCACCAAGCACGGGGCATCTATGAGTAAGAGCCAAGATCTACTGGTCGGCTCGGAGTCAGTATAATGTGTCTGAGTGGGGTGATATGTATTCCTGCGGACAGTTACCTCGTGAGCTAGCACATTAAAAATCTGGCTCAGCGTATCGGTCTAGTACAAAGCAGGATCATATTCATTATCATATCAACATGTTCTGGTAGTGATATTCACCTTGCTGCCACTGGACGTTAAACAACAATTCATCCATCATCCATTATTGCCGGACTACAAACGGAAAATTAGGGTACAAATGTATGTATGCCAGAAAAACAATTATAGAAATGTCAATCTTATTATGATGTTAGTAACAAGTCTTGTTGGGAAAGCCTTTAAGATAGTGCAAGTATTCTCGATCAAAGCGAGAAACCATTAAAAAGATACCAATACTAATTTGATGTTACTAATTACAAATGTATCTATGGGCCATACATTAAAAAGAAACTAAATATCAATGGTCAACAAATTTCATTGATGATGAATTGTTAAATATTGGAACATTGCTTTATAGAAATTTTATTATTAGATATTTTCACCTTTTTTTACTTTTCAAAGTATGGGAATAGTTCTGCATTCAGAAAAGTGTTGTGGAGGTCACAGAAAGTCGTTTGGTCACCATGGACACAGTCACCATAGAAACAGTCGACATAGTCACCAGACGAGAGTTGATTTATCATATTCTCCACTGATTGATGAGAGATCTGAACAGGAAGTAGAATTAGAATCTCCTGTAGAGGACAGTAAACCAAAGCATGTTCATCATAAAAACATTAATGTCCGTGCTGCCTTTATACATGTGATTGGTGACATTATTCAAAGTTTTGGAGTACTAATCGCTTCATTTATAATTAAATTTATGGTAAGTACTGGTATGGTGTAAATATATTTATCCTGCAATCAAGCCATTTCCGGTCTAATATCAGGGGTAGAATAAACATTAGTCGTATAAGGTCAATGGCATAATAAAGTCTACTGGTACTTGTTTACACGAAGAATGCGGGGAGCATGGTGAATTTACCAGATGATTTGGCGTTTCCTGCATTTTTACGGCAGTTTGATTTCAACATCATATGTATTTTTTTAAGGCATTTTAAGCATCTAAAGGGGATTGCAGGATAAAGACAATACAAAGTCATTGTCGGAAACTATAAAATTTATTTGGGCTTGCTGCGAAACATGGGGAAAAGGCTTGCTAAAGCTCGCCTTTTCTCATGTTTCTAAAGATCGCCCAAATAAATTTTATATTCTCCTACAATGACTATGTATTGTGTATATATTTGACTTGATTGGTTGAGATTTATTACTTGAAAATGATAGGCCTTTGTATACAGACCTGATTAGATCCTTTTTGACATTTCAAAATATTTTGGAGAAAGTTTATTGATAATTATCAAGTATATCATTCGTTGCTGTTGTGTATCAATATTTTTGTCAACCCTCCTTTCCGTATACATGGTATACAAGAAGGTACATGTATTTGCATAGATGAGGGAAATAGTTTTCCAAACAGTGGAGGAAAACACTTGATCATTCTGAATGATAGTTGTCCTTATACAGGAATGATGAAAGAGAAGATAAATCTGGTTGGAATCATCAAAAATGTCATACTATGTCTTTATTGACATGAACATGTATATGTAGCAGATTTGAAATACATGAATTTAGGGTTGTTTATGCAGGGTTTTTGGTAACTCATCTAGAGGAGTCTTGGGCTGATCAGTTTTGGCTTTCACTAACCAAAATTCTGGAATAATTTTCAATTCTGGGACTCAACAGTATTTTGAAGAAAAGTGATATTACAAGTTTACTCTAAAATTAAGAATTTTTTTGTTGTTGAAAAGTGATATTTGTGTCATCATTTTCCAGCATAGAGTTACAAAAAGGAAAAATCCTAGACCCCTGGTCCTGTCAAACCAATGATTGGAAGTGAAATTGATTTATACTTCTTCTTAGCCAATCACCTGACAGTGTGAGCACATTCTATATGAATTAATTCCTCCTTAATTGACCTCGGCCAATATAGAAACACAAAAAATTCTGCCAGTGTGGATGTGAAGTTTGTTCTGGATGAGCAGACATTTTTTATTGAAATGATAGTTTTTGACATTATAAGTTGATTAACACCATACAATACATGTAATTGTAAGATAAAGGCATATAATGGAAAAGGTGTATATGATTGATAGAGAAGTGAAATGTCTTGACACAATTAGTTATACCTTGGAAGAAGGTAATTTTGAAATGTTCTAAGGGAGATAACTCAGACATTTTTTACTTAAAAACAAAATCATACCAATCATGTATATTTTATTGTTTATTTTATTATAGGATAGTTTAAATTTTTATGCCCTGCCTACGATCTTAGAGGGGCATTATCTTTTTCAGTCTGTCCATCTGTCCGTACCAAATCGGGTTAAAGTTTTTGGTGAAGGTGGTTTAGAGTGAAGTTATAGTCACATCAACTTGAAACAGTACACATGTTCCTTATAATGTCTTTTTGTTTAGACCCCATTTTCATGGTTCACTGAACATAGAAATATGATAATGAGAAAACAGTTCATTCTCAGGTTAAAGTTTTTGGAGAAGATAGTTTATAATTAGGGTGAAGTTTCAGTCACATCAACTTGAAACTTTGTCCCATGTTCCTTATAATGTGGTCTTTCTAATTTGCATGCAAATGAGGGTTTTGACCCCATTTTCATGGTTCACTGAACATAGAAACATGATAGTGTGGAAACAGTACATTCTCAGGTTAAAGTTTTTGGAGAAAGTAGTTTAGGATAAAGTTGTAGTCACATCAACTTAATACATATGTTCATTATTATGTGATCTGTCTCAATTGCATGTCAAATTGGGATCAAACCCAGATTTTATGGTTCATTGAACATAGAGAATGATAGTGCAGCGGTGCATCATGTCCAGTGGAAACATACTGTTGTTATTTTATGAAAGTTAAGTTTATGAAATCATACTTTTGTTTATTTTATTACAGGATGATGATAGATACAAGTTAGCTGATCCTATATGTACGTTTGTATTTTCTATTTTGGTTATATTTACAACGGTCACAGTTTTACGAGATACACTGCGTGTTATGATGGAAGGTATGCATTAAGTACTTGTGTTTACGTTATACAAAATTTGTAGATTTCTGTCCATATTTGCACTTCCAAAAATTGTCATTTTCATACATTAAAATTTCTGGAATTTTTTGTGTCTTTGTTTTGAAACCAAAATGACTCAATATCTTAATCATAGATTGTTTCTAATTCTTGCTGTATTTAATTGTAATATCCAGACAAATGAATGATAAAATTCCAAAACAGACATTGGGGACGATAATATACATTTTTAAGTTTAATGGGTTGGTATAATGGTCACGTAGCGGCTACAGTGCAAATTCTTAAAGTTTTTAACAGAGACTTGAGAAAAAAATTCTAAAAATTGCGTTAGAAAATGCCTTATCTATAGTATTTTGAACCAGGAAACTGATATGGCCCTTCAAAGACCTTGCCTCAGGCTTGAGCCATATCAGTCTCTCTGGCCCATGCCAGGACCCTTGGACAGTCAATATGTCATGATATTGCCCTGAACATTAGTAACTGTTTTATATTTTTTTATTATTACACAATGTATTTCTAAATGATAAAACATTTCTAACATTTTATAATTTTCAACCAAAGAATATGGTATGATTTCAGCCATTATTTGGCCCCATCTAACAAGAAAAATTAAAATTAAGATTTCAGATTTGAATTAGTATCACATTTGTTGTATAATAATCAAAGTTTCACAATCTATCAATCATTTTACAAAATTACTTCCGATGATGCAGCGGCGACGTCATGAACGTCTGCTAAATCAAGGATTTGAAGAAAATTGAGTGTTTTCACAGTAGACTTTGGTCAAAACAACTATGAGCAACAGCCTTGCAAAGAAGATTTTTTAATATAATGTTTGTCTTACTTAAAGACGCATTTCAGTGAAATATATTTTTGGGCAAGGCTGTTGCTCACATCGAAATTTAATTTAAAGGTCTAAAATTGAGTGAAATTGGGTGGTTTTCAGTGATTTCTTCACAATTAGCCATCTTTGACAGCACATTGCTGCTATTACAGACATTTCTTGTTGAATACAAAACATGTACTTAAAATTCAAAATTTTTTAAGAGTACTTAATGATAGCTGAGGGAAAGTTGTCTATTACTTTTCGATTTTGGAATTCAAGGGACCAAATATTAGGAAACATGTAGAATTGGAAAAATTTTTGTATTTAATTATTTAATCATCAAACCTCAACATTTGATATTACTATTTTCATTCTGGTGTTGACCGTAATGAAAAATTGACAAATTCATTTCTATATGAGTTTAATAAAAGGCTATACATTTATTTTCTAGGAGTTCCAAGAGATGTTTGTTATAAATCTGTGAAGATTGATTTACAAAATATTGATGGTGTAAAATCTGCTCATAGTCTGCTGATCTGGTCATTAACCATCGATAAAAATGTCATGTCTGTACATCTGACTGTAGGTAGGTTAACTGTTAATGTGTGCTGATCTGGTCATTAACCGTTCATAAAAATGTCATGTCTGTACATCTGACTGTAGGTAGGTTAAATGTTAATGTGTGCTGATCTGGTCATTAACCATTCATAAAAATGTCATGTCTGTACATCTGACTGTAGGTAGGTTAAATGTTAATGTGTGCTGATCTGGTCATTAACCGTTCATTAAAATGTCATGTCTGTACATCTGACTGTAGGTAGGTTAAATTTAATGTGTGCTGATCTGGTTATTAACCATTCATAAAAATGTCATGTCTGTACATCTGACTGTAGGTGTGTTAACTGTTAATGTGTGCTGATCTGGTCATTAACCGTTCATTAAAATGTAATTTCTGTACATCTGACTGTAGGTAGGTTAAATGTTAATGTGTGCTGATCTGGTCATTAACCATTCATAAAAAAGTAATGTCTGTACATCTGACTGTAGGTAGGTAAAATGTTAATGTGTGCTGATCTGGTCATTAACCGTTCATTAAAATGTAATGTCTGTACATCTGACTGTAGGTAGGTTAAATGTTAATGTGTGCTGATCTGGTCATTAACCGTTCATTAAAATGTAATGTCTGTACATCTGACTGTAGGTAGGTTAAATTTAATGTGTGCTGATCTGGTTATTAACCATTCATAAAAATGTCATGTCTGTACATCTGACTGTAGGTGTGTTAACTGTTAATGTGTGCTGATCTGGTCATTAACCGTTCATTAAAATGTAATTTCTGTACATCTGACTGTAGGTAGGTTAAATGTTAATGTGTGCTGATCTGGTCATTAACCATTCATAAAAAAGTAATGTCTGTACATCTGACTGTAGGTAGGTAAAATGTTAATGTGTGCTGATCTGGTCATTAACCGTTCATTAAAATGTAATGTCTGTACATCTGACTGTAGGTAGGTTAAATTTAATGTGTGCTGATCTGGTTATTAACCATTCATAAAAATGTCATGTCTGTACATCTGACTGTAGGTAGGTTAAATTTAATGTGTGCTGATCCGGTCATTAACCGTTCATAAAAATGTCATGTCTGTACATCTGACTGTAGGTAGGTTAACTGTTAATGTGTGCTGATCTGGTCATTAACCGTTCATTAAAATGTCATGTCTGTACATCTGAATGTAGGTAGGTTAACTGTTAATGTGTGCTGATCTGGTCATTAACCGTTCATAAAAATGTAATGTCTGTACATCTGACTGAAGGTAGGTTGACTGTTAATGTGTGCTGATCTGGTCATTAACCATTGATAAGAGGCAGCAATAGTCCTTAGATGATATTCTATCAGTATTTCAACATAGAAATCAATGGATAAAATCACTTTAAGATCTTATTGTTCTGAGTCAATTGAGACCAAACTTCTGTATCAAATTGAATGATCTGGTATCAACCATAGTCGAACAATTTAAATTGCCTGAAGCCAATTAGATCCAAGTGAGCCATACAAGCTCCTGGGAGCGTGTAGTTATTGTTTATGTAAATATGAATAGTCATTTTTTCTTCTTATATATTCACCTTGAATTTTCATCTCATTGTACCATTATCCTTTGTTTTATATATTATAAAAATATGTTTCAAAACATTTTGTAATTTTGTATATTGTAGGTCCAAATGAAAACCATCAGGAGATTTTAGAAAGAGCCAATGAAATGCTGAAACAGAAACATGACTTTCATCAGACTACAATTCAAGTTGAAAAACATGTTCATAACCTGAAATGTACACATTGTACAATCCCTGTGTAGTTCATGAAAGAAACATACCAAATTTGAAACGGTGCTTTATATTTTGAATTGTTATTTTTGGATACCTTTCATAGCGGTGGTGACACAAAAGGATCACAATATGTTCACTTGTATATTTTTTGTGGTCTCCATAATTAAATAAATTGATTTTTTTTTTGTCATTTTCTCTGTAATGTCATTTAGTGTAATATGGGAGACAACTCCAGCAATTTTAGGTAAATGGAGGTAATTCTGTATTATTATGCTGTGATAGACAGCTTGTGAAGTAATAATATACACACATTTGTGTTAAATTGTTTTTTGTCCCATGTTGTCAAGTATTTTAATTGAAGTTAGTCCAAATAGTTAGACCTTATGAATATATTTAAAAAATCAAATTAGTTACTGTTAGTCATGAATCTTTTATCTGCAATTTTGCAAATTATTTCAACTTCACACTGTTTTAAATTTGCGATTTTTAGTCAGTTGACAATGATGAAAGTATTTAAAAAATTTTTCTCGGCAGTTTAATTTTTCAGTTTTATCCTTAACAAGAAATTAGCATAAAAAGATTTCCTGATCATAGCTGTTGTTTGTTTCTGCAATAAATAGAAAATGATACAAGGCAAAATCCATATCACCACAAGATTTCAATATCAGTGGTGAAGAATTTTTTTCTGGTCACATGACCAATATCATTTTGAAGGGTATGATAAAGGGGTGATGTTATCGATATCATCATGGTAGAAAATACATCTGACAATGTTCTTTTATTATCGTACATGTATATGCAATTTTCCCTTTTTAGTACTAAGCATATGATAAATATTTTTACATGCAGATTCAATATACTGCCTAGTGTTTTGACATGTATTACACAGGTATAAAGATGAAAACCTGCATGTATCCCAATAGAAAAATAACAGATGCCTACTCTTTGTTAAAATTAGCTGAGGTATCCAATGATATTTTGGGAAAATGTTGAAATTGTCTTGTTCAGGTATTGAGGTTGTTAAGTTTTACATAAAGAGTATATTGTTTTTTTTGTATTACTAGTAATTTAGAAATATACAGTATAATAAAACCACCGTGTGAAATTTTGTTGTTGGAAAAAAATTGTAATATTTTTTTAATACAAGTAATATACAAGTAAGATAAATTAATTGTTAATAAATATACCAAATACATGTATAATAATCCAGAATTTTAATAGATTTTTTTTTTATAATAAAATAGCACATTATACCACAGAAGGACAAATGAAATGTCATAAATGAAATAAAACCCTTTTTTTTTCTTTTTTTTTTAATTTCATAAATATACAAAATACATGTATATGTGCATGAATACTGTATTTTCTGGACTATAAGTCTATGTGGACAATAAGTCTATGTGGACTATAAGTCTATGTGGACTATAAGTCTATGTGGACTATAGGTTTATGTGGACTATAGGTCTAATTGATACTTTCTCCATAGACTTATAATGGTAAAATAGTCATTTTAAAGTAAAAAATGTCTCGACCTATAGGCAGGACAATACGGTATGTACAATCAAACCTGATTTAGAGGGCACCAATCTGTCTATAAAGGGCATTGTGACAATGTCGCTGTTATGAACAAAAAGTGTAAAATTAGCCTCTATATAAATGGCACTTGCTCATAAATGGCTCATCTGTTTGGTCTCATGGGAGCCCTTTATACACAGTTTGACTGAACATGTACATAAGTGTAGAATATTAATTTGTTGATAGTGTATTTTTTTACATACTTTTACATTTTTTCTCCAGCCGATTCAGTTTGCACAGTTTCTGTAATGCCAAAATTTACAATGACTGTTGTGATAAATATATTTGCCAAAAACTAATTGCCTTTAATTGTTACCCTTGGTGTGCCTATTTTACCCTGCTTTATTATTACACAGTGCCGTATAACATAAGTTTCTCCCAACTTTTTTTATAGAAATTAAATTTAGGTAGTACAATACAATTGTCATTTTGAGTTGAATTTTAGCCACAAAATATGAAATTGTACATGTATGTAATGCACAATCTTCCCTTTATTTTGGTTTTTAGACCGAAATATGTATATATGAAAAGAATCGCAAATTTGTGCCGGTCCGGGAAACTTAACGATTTCTTCAGAAATATCTTTTTTTCCTTGGATACCCATAGCAATGGAAATTATATAATTTTTTTCAAAATATTGTGCAAAATCCATTGTAGTGACCCAATTCTAGGACAAGTTATCACCTTAACGTAGAATTTCAATGGATATGACATATGGCATAAATTAAACATAGCATTGGGCCATTTAAAAAAATAAATAAAATAAAGCAGGTTTTTTGGCTCATTTTTTTCGTAAATTACATTTCAAAACTTAGTGCATAATTTACACACTTAAAAAAACACAAGATGCTGATCTACAAGGCCAGATGGAGATGCATACACATTGAACCATTAAAATGAGCTTAAATCAATTTTCAAACATCCTCTCTTTCAACATAAATCAGCTTCGTGGTCAGAAATCATAATTATTAGCAAATTTTACCCATCAGTTTTAAACATATGAAAAATTGACCGTCGTATTTTCCGAAACTGAACGAGAAATAAAATGCTAATTGTATAGTGGAACCTTATGTAACATGGCATAATTTATAGATATATTTTGGCTGCTTAAATGTGCTGGAAGTTCTAATTAATATGCTGTTGGCGTGGCCAATGATGCGAGCACAGCAATATTAGCCCTTTCTAGAAACTCATTTCCAGTATCACAATTCTGACTCTAAAATTATAATTTGAAGCAAGTTATTTCCCTTACTTTACTTACTTCCGGCGAACGAAACTTTTTCTAGCCTTAGTATGTAGCACAATATGGCTGCCCCCATTAAACAAAGACTTTTCTAAATGACCCTTATGTAGAAAATGCATATGCTCCTATAGCGCTCGCTGCGTTCGCTATTCATTTAGATAGATGAAATGATATAAGATCTGTCCTAGATCAACTTGGCTTTGACAAAGTGGCTTTGGCTGTACGTGGAATGTCAGAAAAAAAATCTGGTTCTTTGTATGGTGAAGTTTAATAGGTGTTTATGCAGTCAGACAGGGCTACAGCTCCATACAGTACAGAAAAAAAATTAGGTTAGCTGTCAGTTATAATAATATCTTTATTGCATATGTAGTTAGAAGATAGCTCATTTCTCTTTCTTCCATCTACATGTTCTTCACTAGTTATATCATTCAGGAATTATTGGAATCACTCTTTTGGGGAATAAAAATTAAAGGATGTTGTATAAAACTAGGGAAGAAAAAAAATAGAAAGCTCGGAAACTAAACAACTGGACTCAGTTTCCCCCGATTGTGCATATATTCCTATAAAATTTAATTTACATACCTATATATGAGTATTTTTGTTTTTCTAACCAAATTCCTCGTATGGTTGTTTTATATTTATATAAAGAATGCTTTTTCACAAAACTGAGATACTGATAAAACTTTGAAATTGATTTCATTTGATAAGAAGCATTCTTTGAACCATAACTGTTGTATTCTGTTTAAATTTTATTTTTTGTCTTTGTGTGCAGCTTGTTAAATTATGTGTTAATGAGTTGTATTTGGTTGTTCATCACATACTTGCATGTTTTGTTTGTCCATCAACCAAAGATTCAAAGAGTGCACATATGCCATATGCATTTGTCCAAAACCAGAATCCTATGTTTTCATTGGTTGCCTGTTGATTCATGTGAGGCACTGATATCATATGCATCTTTTCAAAGCTTGAATCTGCATTTTCATCGGTTGCTTATTGCTTATTTGGTGTTAAATATAACAGCTCACATTAGCCTTATCTTGACAGATGAATTTATTAATCTCTTTGTAAGCCTACTTGTATTAATATATGATAAAAGTATAGTAGTATTCGGTTTTCTTACAGAATGTTTTCCATGTAATAAACTCCTGTTGATAAATGTAAATTTTGTGATAAGATAATCTTGTGAAAATTTTGAAATATTTTTATGTTATTGTGTCAAATTAAATAAAATTTTAAGTAAGATATATTTTTATATACCTGTATATGTTAATTGTTGTAAGTAATGTGTCATTTAAAGCTATTTATAGTTTGGCAATGAAATTATGCAGATAATAATATAATATATATATAAACTGATTCACGTACATCAGCATTCTACAACTGATTACTTGATGAAAAACTTTTTGGTTGAACTAAATTTCGGTACATTTCAAAGAACAACCAGGAACATCAGCAAGATAAAAATTTTTGGTAAAACAAAACTTACAAATATCTGATAATGTTACATTCTTTTGTTATATTTTATTTTAATGACATCAGATTCTACTTAAAAATTGAATTTGCAGAAAAGAATGGAAAATCTGATCTCGCTGAAAATATGAGGCAAGTAAAGAGCAAGGAAATGAAGGTACAGTTATACATTAAAAACATTTTTGAGATGTTCCCCAAAAACCTAGAGACTGTTAATGTGAGACACACTAGTAATGTTTAAAATGTCCAAAAATTTCTAATAGAAATAAATTTTTGGTTTTCAGGAAATTGAAATGCAATGTTAAGTATTTTGTATTATAATTTAGTGTTTTTTATTATTTATTTTTTTCATGATGTTTCAAAAAAAATGTTTCGAAAGTTTAAGAATAGAGGAGCTAATTTCATAACAATTCTCTGATTTTCTTCAAAATTTGGAATTTTTATTAAAAGTTTTCCACTGCTGATCTGCTGATCAAAGAAAACCAAACACTTGATTTCAAGTATCAATAAAAAAAACTGTATGGGAAGACTATGTAACTATTAAAATGGTAAACTGATATGTTACTCCATTTACTTATAGATATGTAAATTTTTTTTTTGAATCCTTCCATTTTAGATATAGTGTAGTTCTGGGATGAAATATTGAAGTTAGATCTAGTTATGTACATATTTTCATAAATCTCAAATAAAATTGTTTTCCTAAGAATCAGATCATCAAGTTGAGTGATATATTTGTGAAATCAGAATATATGTTTGATATTTTCCATTGTTAGTACATTTGTTATACATTTGTTTTTGTAAATCTATGTATGTTGTGGTGGCCCCTTCTGAAGTTTAATATATTATGCTAACGAGGTTATGGAGTAATACTCCTTAAATAAAGATGTTTTTTTTTTGTTGGTCATTGTTTGTTTGTTTAGTTGTGGTTTTACGCCGTTTTAAGCACATTTGGCTATTTCGCGGTGGCCAGTTTTTATTGGTGGAGGAAGACGGAGTACCCAGAGAGAACAACCAATCTTCGGTAGGAAAATTGGCAATCCTTGTCAAATTAAATCGGAGTCGAACACACCCCGTTACAGGTGAAGTTCGAACTCGCAACCTCAGTGATAGATTGATCGAGGGACTGTCAGGTGAGTTATACTGGCTCAATTCTCTTGAGCCTCTTGTTTTCTTTCACAGTTATAAACACATTGTATATCCAGCAGGCTATAGACCAATCGGATATACACCCGAATTCCTATTGTGTGTCTTTTTTAAAACTATTTTTCATGAATATCTGAAATATTTCATTAAAGTGAAATTAAATAGTATTAAGTGTACCTTTTGTTTACAATAATCATAATTAATGAAAGAACCTTTTTGAGCACATATACTCACATACCCCATGCCCCCACATTGTCACTGGGCAAACAAAATCTAACCAGATTCCTAAGTTCAAAGACTCATAACTCCTACAAAAGTAAACTGATAAAAAAGTCTTGTGGATATCCACATCTACATAGTATGTCCTCATTATCTACAAAGTTTCATGGAATTCTGTTGTGTGGTTTCAGAGAAGTTGTGCTGACAAACTGTTGCAGTGGTATATTATGGTTAAAATTCTAACTTAAAAGGGGCATAACTCCTAGAAAAAAATGAATCAAAATCTGTTGATAAGCACATCTACACAGTATTTCTTTATTAACCACAAAGTTTCATGAAATTCACTTATGTGTTTTCAAAGGAGTTGGGCTCACAAACTATTTAACTAGTATATTTTGGGCATAATCTAAGTTCAAAGGGGCATAAATCTTAGAAAAAAATTGAATTATGTAACACGATACCGAAAGACGTAACGTCACGTGTTATCCCCCCTAACGTTACGACGCTTGTGAACTTGAAACATAACCCTCGTCTTATTCTCTCCATTTGAGGTCAAAGGTCATCATCTTGTATTTTCCATAAAAGTCAATAATATCCTCGGAAAAGCTAATTTTCAATTGATTCAATTAAAATTCAAATCAAGGAAGGAATTATGTTCACTAAAGTAGATGCTTTACATCAATAATGTACTCTTAGTTTTTTATCACAGAAACGTGAAATGCGCGTAAAAATGACGTTTTTCTTCTTGAAATAAAGATTTTGACAATTTTTGAGAGCATTGTATTCTAAACTGAAGTGATTTTGACCAAAGGTCATTCATTTTACTTACACTTTTCACTTTAAAGTACCATCTCTATTTTATTGTTCACTATTTAACAGAAGTTGCTTCGCACGGAAAGGGTGGTGAACAATAGTCTCAAAGATGGAATAAACATTTAGGTTTGAAAGTTTTTATGTAAAGTGGCCTCTCATACTTCTCGATCGTGGGAGTTGTAAAGTAAATAATATCCATATAATACATGTATATATACACATCCATATAGCTTCAATGTATCTTCGAAAAATCCCATAAGATACATGTACGCGCTTTAATTTTTCAGATTCCGCATAAAGATGCATAATATTTGAAAGGAAACATAAATGTTTTCCGGCTCTTTTTCGCACAATTATATGCGATCATAATCTAAAAGTTAACTGCACCTTGTATTGATTTTTAGTTCAATTTTGAGGTTTTCCAGATTTTCGCACCATAACCTGTCATATTGAAATCACTATCACTTTTCTGCGGCTAATATGATTATCATTTTGTCAAACTTTTTGAAATTTTAAAAATTGATATAATAATTCTCCGAAACTAAACTATAATCATATCATACCAAAGAATATTTATATCATCATGGAGCCATTTTGATTTATCATAAAGTGTTGATACCCATTTCCGACCATATGTGTAGTAGTAATTACATAATATATCTTGTGACGGTTATATGCGAAACATTTGCCAGGTCTGAGTGACATATTACCCGACGCGAAGCTTTGTAATGATAGTTAAATTGGTTAATGGAAAACATACGTATTTTTCAATACAAATGAAAAAAAAGAGAACAAAACTATTCTTTTTGTACGCCGTTAGAATTCTTTCAAAGCCATTTTATCAACAATCCAACGCTTTTTTTGTAAATTAATCGGAAACCGTTAATTTTACTTCGGAAAAGAAAATTAAAAACGAATAATTTTACAGAAATTAAAAAGTTCGATAAATTGAAATGATAACTTTTTATTTATTTGGGGAATTTATATCAATTTATGTCATTAAAAATTATTATTAGGTGATAAAATAATCATATAGGTAATAGGTTAATGCAACATTACTCGAAATGACGAAAAACTAAAATGATCATAGAAAGGCGCGATTTGACGACGGGTTAATCTTTAATTTAATGTATATATATTCCTTCACCTGGAAGCGAAATTTCGAGTGTAGTCATGGTAGTCGGTGGGTACATTAAACTCGAAAACAAAACTACGGAACTTTTCTGGTCTTGGCCACTCTACTATTACGCTCAGTGTCGATTTTGATACACCGACTATGTCGTCAGTGATGCTCGGGATCAAACAACTAAGAATTTAAAAATTTATACTAATTGACGATCATATACAACAAGAAAAACCAAAGGATGGCCAAAATAATTCATCCTAGAAGTTATCTGCAATTACAGAATAAAAAAGTGGCATACAAATATATGAACGCAGCAGACTAACAGTATTGGTATGTTGACAGGACGTATAACTGGTTTCTCCGACACCCTTCCTCTGTCACAGTCAAGGCTACATTCCCGGTCGTAAATCGTATTCACAGAGCGTCCTTGCCGCGAATATTGTCAAAAAATCTTACAATGCACACGATGCTCGCGCTGATGTTGAAATGCTACAGAACCTCATTAGATAAGCCGATGTGAGCAAAGAATTAAAACCTTCTGCAATATAGTTTGACGCAACTTTGTTTAGGACCAATTAAGACATTTTTCCGACAATAAAATACTTCTACTTCATAGAATGGAATTATTCGTGAAAATGTTATGTCCAAAGCTCTATGCAAAAAGGCAGCTAGTAGCGGACTAAGTTTTAGTCATATAAAACCCTCATTTGACAGAAATAGAACTGATGGTGTTCACAGCATTTTCAAAGAAGTCGGTTTAAATAGAAAACCTCGCGAACATCATCAACCGTGTGTGCGCTTACTTAATAAAACAAAGGTCGCAATAAGATAGTCAAACTGAGAACAGAATATAATTGTCTTCTAACTTTATTTGTAATAATTACTTATTTATTAAATTATTTATCACTACTACATGTATAATATAAATAACTACCATGGTGAGTGTGTGTCTGTTCGTTTTCTCGAAATTGACGACGATAATTAACGTTATTGACTGTTCTACATGATAACGTCGTATTGACGTTCCCAGTCAGTTTTGCGCTATTTTCCATGTGAAAGGTAACGTTTCAGGCAATATATGTTGAAAAAATGGATCGGTGACCTATGCTTTTTTTAAATATATATTTGGTTGGATTGCGTTTGTATTTCTCTGTATTGTGTTAGTTTTTGGCACAGGTGATTCCAACAGTTTGAACCATGTTGACATTAGTACCAAATTGTTATTTGAAATGAACAGAATTGTTATAATCTCTCGAGTTTCTCAGTTGTGGAAATATCCCTTATGTATTCATTGGTCTTTAAAAATTCTCCCAAGACAACAAGTAGTCTTTCGCATCAATGTAAGAATTATCTATATAGAAATATACAATTTATCTGTACGTATACGAAGTACCTATTATATAGTTCTCTGATATCAAACGCCCTGGACAGGTTAGGGAGCAACCATTTGATTGTTAAGCGGGGGGAGGGGGTAGGATCAAATGTTTGATTACGCCTATTTTTTTCGTTGAAATTTTGGCCTGGATTTTTTTTAAGCCGCAATTTCGGCCTAAATTCTAAATTTTTATTTTCATTTAAACAAAACATTTCCTGATTGACACAGGTCCTGCATTCTTTTTCTCAACTAAAGTGATCCGGTCTTGTTATTTTGCCAAAATCCCAGTCCTGCTTTTTTATTTAAAATTTGATCCTACACCCATAAAAATCAAATGGGTGCTCCCTTAGTAAATCTGCTCTATGAGTAATTATACATTTGTTGTTTTGTTAATCAGTTAAGACTCTATGATATCAAACAGTCATGACAGTTGGAGCATTTCATATAGATTCAATCCCGGAATATAATTCCTTCCAGGAACTATCGATCATACAAATCACGATTGATGTATTTATTACCAGTCTGTAGAAACGTATGTGTGAGGTTGGTAATTAATTATTGTTGGTTGAATACGTTAATCAGTCATAAAGCAAGATCATGTGACCCGGAAAACACCAAACCTAGCTGTATAAATAATCTTTATTTGAAAATTTCACCAATACGGGTTAATGTTCACACATAGAGAAGATCGTGTGTTGATTGGGTTCAGAAGACATAAAGAAATATTCCGGGACTCGGAAAACACCAAACCTAAATCTATAAAATATCTTTATTTGACAATGTCACCGATACCGGTTAATGAAGTTCAGACATAAAGAAAGAACTTCTGATAAACAGAGTGACTATAGATGTCTAATTCTGGTCTGCTAATTTTGGAGATGGGATTTTGTCTTCCTGTCATTTTTAATGTATACTCCATATTCTTTATCATATGATACAACACACTTATACGGAAATTAACAACATGTTTAAGAAAGAAACAGGAGTTGACACTATCTTTCTTTTAACTAACAAGTTGACGTTAAACGAATTTTAAAATGAGGCGATGAAATGGTCATTTTTTTCAATGTTTTTTTTGTTGTTGCTTGATCCAGGAAAATTACGTAAGTAAGACAGTGTAAAATATAATATTGATAATCAGTAAATAACTTCTCTTTTTGGACAACTATCACCAAACATGACAACTATCACCAAACAGGACAACTATCACCAAACATGACAACTATCACCAAACATGACAACTATCACCAAACAGGACAACTATCACCAAACATGACAACTATCACCAAACAGGACAACTATCACCAAACATGACAACTATCACCAAACATGACAACTATCACCAAACAGGACAACTATCACCAAACATGACAACTATCACCAAACAGGACAACTATCACCAAACATGACAACTATCACCAAACATGACAACTATCACCAAACAGGACAACTATCACCAAACATGACAACTATCACCAAACATGACAACTATCACCAAACAGGACAACTATCACCAAACATGACAACTATCACCAAACATGACAACTATCACCAAACAGGACAACTATCGCCAAACAGGACAACTTTCACCAAACAGGACAACTATTACCAAACAGGACAACTATCACCAAACAGGACAACTATCACCAAACATAATTTGTTCAGTATTGCCTTCTATATATTAATTGATTGATATTATAAGAATAAATCATTACTTGTGTTTTGTAGAGTTAACCAACGTACTCAGATTATTTATTTTATGATTAAAGAAATTTCATTGATTATCAATATAGGAATTCTTTTGCTATAAAAATATATTAATAATGATTTCCCGAATGCCTTTTTGCACTTTTCTTTTTCTTTATTTATTAATATCTTTATTTCATTTTTTTGATTCTTACTCACTGGCAATGTGACGTATGCCATTAACGGAGCAGAACATGTTCTTCCGGAACACCTAATGGGCATCCACTCCCAGTTATGTTTACACTATTATATTCCATTCTGCCGACTGTGTTTGCCTTTGGATTTCGATTCTGCAGACTTTCTCCACTGTTTTGTAGCTTAGATATTATTTTGCCAATGATATAGGGTTATTGCATGAATATTGGGAAATATTTTCACGAGTAGAATGTAATATTGCCCGAGCTTGTGAGTGTAGTAGGATATTGTCCGAGGGACAATATTTCCCAATTTCGTTTGAACGTCATAATATTATACAGTTATTTAACAGTATTGAGGGATATGGCTATTTTATTCGTCCGAGACACTGACTATTTTCCCGGCGCGTAGCGGAGGGAAATAGTCAATGTGTCGAGGGGACAAATAAAATGGCTATATCCCGAAATGACCGTTAAATAATTGTTTTATTATACCGAAACGGAGGGAAATAGTCAATGTGTCGAGGGGACAAATAAAATGGCTATATCCCGAAATGACCGTTAAATAATTGTTTTATTATTCCGAAACGGAGGGAAAAAGTCAATCTGTCGAGGGGACAAATAAAATGGCTATATCCCGAAATGACCATTAAATAATTGTTTTATTATACCGAAACACTTTACTGGTCAATAGTTTCGAGTACTATTTACCGGTGGTTAGTTTTTGGAAACTAATTACAAGTAAAAAAACAAAGGAAAATTAATGTCTTGATTTTATATAGATAAAATATACTGAGGTATGATAATAACTTTTGTTTGCAATTTGAATGGAAAAGGCTTAGAAGGCAATTTTGTGAGAATACAGAGCAAACGTTGATATGTACATATTGTAAATATCTTGGTTTTTATGCTCACTTCAGATTATAAGAGCGTTCTGTTTTTAAATATTAACTGTATTAAAGTGAACTATATCCTGCTCAGAATTTTTCTTTCACTCGTCTGGCTAACGAAAGAGGCAGATGCTTAAAAAAAGGACTAAACTCTTCCGCTAAAATGTCCACATAATATTTTTAATTCCGCTAAATTGTCCATTAAATCTTCCCCTAAAATGTCCATCAAATTTCCGCTGAAAGGTCCATCTAAACTGTCCTGCGCCGAGGAGTTTTAGGGAGGGCGAGGGTTTAACATCGCCACCTCACAACCAAGGCTTTACACAGAAGGTTTAATATTTTAGATATTTTATCCATGTTATGCTGGCCTTGTAATCTTTTAGTAATCTTTTAGTGTCTTTAGACAGATAATCGATAAACATTTTAGAAGAGCAGTTTGATGAATATGCTCCTCTGTACAAACTTAGGTTCTGTTTTTTACATAAAAATATCAAATTCTTGTTCTCCAAAAGCCATTGTG
Source organism: Mytilisepta virgata (assembly GCA_028015205.1). NCBI lineage: Eukaryota > Metazoa > Mollusca > Bivalvia > Mytilida > Mytilidae > Mytilisepta > Mytilisepta virgata. Next base: position 5,881,844 of record CM051510.1, read on the forward strand.
AAATAAAGTTTTTTTTTCCACATTGTATAACAATAGTTATAACGTTTTTTGTGTAAAGGATACCATGTTCCTAATAATGTGTCTCTCCAATTAGACGTTCTACAGACAATAGATTTAGAAACTCTAGCTATAGCAAGTTTATGTAGTTTGCCTTCTCTTCTTGTAATTATACTACGATATTAGAATCAATATTGTGATACAACGTGGTTATGAATTTAATTTATAAACACGTTTATCTATATTTCAGAAGAAGAACCAGATCAATGTCTCTTTTGTACAATTTTCCTTATGACTATACTCCTTCAAAATATCGTGATTTCTGCGTCTATCACCTCAAAGTGTTTCTATAGTCGAGAAATCTTCTTTGCGTTTGTATAGAGTCAAATTTGATCGATGCTGAAAAAAATCAATCCGACTTAGATGATCAATTAAGCTTGATTATTGGAATTTTGCTACTGTAGTAATATTGATCAGTTTTAGAGTTTAACGTCGGATAGTTTACTTGGTTCCAAAATAACTTCCAATAAACATGGATTTTTGTAGATCTTAGCAGTATGGTCAGTTAATTACGAGACAATTTCTAAAAGATAAAAGTGATGATGCATGCATATATAGAAGAGATGAAACGATTTGTCTGCGAAATTATTTACAGTGACAGTCTTTGGTTGAATTGTTCGGAAATGTTCTGTTCTATTTAGTATGGGACTGATAATCAATTCACAAAGTATTCCCTATTAATGTTGTTTAAATTGAAAGTTTACGAGGATTCATATTTACCAAAAAACAGGAAATTTTCTATAGCTTTGTCATCAACTGATTGCTGTAACAAATATACTTATTCCATGTGGAATTCTTTCAATTTGCACATTATATAATTGGACCTAATGGAATTAGTAAAATTTGAATGATTGGAAAAGGATTGAATTTGCTGTATATAGTGGATTTATTCAACTTGCAGCCGCATTTCGAACATATTGCACGGTTACATATTTCTTAGTTCTGTTGGTAACTGAAAAATTTCAAAAGTATATTTTACTAAAGAGCTCAATTGAATTGAATATTATTTAAAAAGATGGCATTGGAATTTGATTCGGATGAAAGTGATGCAGAAGAAAGATCACCATCAAGAGAGAGTAGAAAGTACAAAGTCCATTCTGTTGATTCAGGGTATAATAAGCAAAAACCAAAGCGAGACTTAATCGACAATCTTTTTACGTACATCAATCGAGACTTGTTAATATGCAAACTGTTCTATTTCTTCTTCTTTGCCGCCTTTGGATCGCTATTTCCATTGCTTGCAATTTATTTCAAGCAATTGGCGATGAATCCAACACAAAGCGGTATCCTGATAGGATTTAGACCATTTATTGAATTTTGTAGCGCGCCATTTTGGGGCAGTCTAGCTGACCGGTACAGAAGGGGTAAACAATTATTACTATTTTCGTTGTTATGTTGGATCATATTTACACTAGCCATAGCATTCGTGAAGCCACCACACGATCATTGCTTAACCGGAAATGAAACTCACAAAATACCTCCTGGATACGTCATACGAAATAAGCGTGATTTCGAAGCTTTACCAGCATACCAAATTATACCTAGTTCTACAAACATCTATCCTGTAAACCAACCTAAACCCACGTTGAGTTCAGGTATCAATGAACTGGGACACAAAGTTCTTCAGCCATTAGATAACGAAGCAAATGTTGGGAAAAGTACAATCCATCCGCATATTCACACCGTCGCTTATCACGTCCACAAAACATTGCTAAAACATCTCAAAAATGTGTCCAGTACAAAAATTCACCCGGATGTTCACAAGGTTCTACATAAATTACATAAAGGTATACTTAAACATTACAACAATTCTGGAAACAATACAGCGCCATCTACAAGTACGTTTCATCCTATAATTCATCACATTCATCACGGAATTGCCCACGTTCTCAAAAACCTAACTGCCAAAAGTACTGAGATACCTGATAATGAGGATGCCAAAACTGCTCAGACACCTGACCATGGGGATGCGATCAAACCCTTATATAGTTCTATATATTATGACAAAAAGGATGTGCAGGATACGTTTTTCACTCTTCTGTTGCTGGTTGTTATCGGGGAATTTTTTAGTGCCCCGGCCATAACATTCGTTGACTCTATTACTCTGGAGTATTTAGGAGAAGATGTTGATAACTATGGACGCCAACGTATGTTTGGTTCACTCGGATGGGGGTTAGCAATGTTTTTTGTCGGTCTTGCATTAGACCATTCTTCAACATTTCCTGACCATCCATGTGGAATACAGCATATTGCAGAGAAAAATTACACCATTTGTTTTGCCGTTTTCTCTGTCCTAATGAGCTGTGCCCTAATCACAGCAACCCAACTCCAGTTTAGACACCATCTTGGAGGAAAAGACATTCAACTGATAGAAATTGCAGTTCGAGTCAAAGACAAAGTGATGGAAAAAATTACGGGTGAGAAACGTACCGATTCCGGAAGACTTTATGATGATGCGGACAGCGATATAAATTACTTAGAATCAAAAGCAGCTGTCCAGAAACAAGCATCAGAGCAGGACGGAGGAGACTGTCAAATATCTCTTGACAAAAGACCAGACATGGTTACCGATGTATCAAAACCACCTCTGGAGGACTCTGTAGATGAACCATTCTTGGGCAAGTGGATAGCTGTATTGAAGATGCTTGCAACATTTAAGTACATTTCCGTTCTGTTTGTCTCATGGTTTATGGGTTTCGGTATAGGACTCATATTTACATTCCTCTTCTGGCATCTACAGGACATTGGAGGTAGTCCAACATTGTTTGGTGTAGCATCAGTATTGAACCACATGTCGGAATTGCTAGCTTTCTTCTTCAGCAGGAAGTTGATAACAACAGTGGGTAAGTGTCAAAATGTCTTTTTAAGATTTGAACAGTAGGTGAGTGAACCGTTGAGACAAGTACAACTAAGTATCATCTTGTATCCTTGTCAATACAGAATGTTAACTAACACATTAGAATTTAAACCTAATGCCTACGGTATTCCATAACGGCCATTTTGATGCACAAGATATGCAAATTTCGTTAATTAATGACTCATCAGTTTTTCTCAAGGCCTAAAATGTTGAAAACCGCATCAATATTTCAAAAGAGCAAATTTAATTGCAAAAATGATCAATACATCTGTGGACATACATGAGAGAGATACTGCTGAGTTTTCATAAAATGTAACATTTTTATAAACGTTGAGAACGAGAAACATTATTAGCTATATCCCTTTAACAAATTACCAAGGGCAAGTAATCCATTTAGATTTTAGGACAAAAGGGAGATAATGGTAGTAAACTTTGGAAACTTGGTAAATATAACTGACTTATATTTCTCTTCGATAACTGTGGCCCATTATTGGTTGTCTTGTCCACATAAAATATATCAATAGATTGAAACTACAGTGTATGTTGAAAGAAAAATAAGTAAATCTACTGAAATTAATAATATGATTATTATCTAACTGCGGGTTGTGAGAGAACTTGATAAATAAGTAGTCTCATACGATGAGGACTATAAGAATATACAAGCAAAGAAAGCTAAAAGATGGGAAAAGGTTCCTTAAAATTAGCAAACTTTAAATCTGTTATGAAATTAATAGTTTTTAGAATAAAAAGCTATAAACACCATTTATTGCTGGGTTGGTGAGTGTCATTGGAACCTTTATCGGTCTCTAGTACAAACAAGATCCACAAAAAGCAATATTGTTAGAAATTCCAAAGCTCAAAATGCTGAGATGTCATCAATACTAATTTAAGGTATCCGGACCATAAATGACCAAGTGATTATTTAAAAGTTCCCGGATGTTCCATACAACGCAATTGAAATGACTTTGGTAATTTTCGGCAAACTTCGAAAATGCCAATATAACTAACTCATTTTTACAGACTCTGCATATAAGCAACAAAGTGTGTTTCAACTTGAGAAAAATATATATACAAAATTCCAGCTTTAAACTGTTTGGTTCAGCCATTCTCGGTCAAAAAGAGATACAATTTTCGATCATTATCTATTATGGTCCGGATACCTTAAACCAATTCTAACCATAAGAAGCTAATGAAACCCATTTACTCTGTAGGCTGTCTACAGAATATTTCAAATATACTGGAAATGTAACATTAACAAGATTATGTCGTAACATTCGCACTGGTATAAAGCTATATGGGTTCTGAATACACGTCTATCTCATTTTAAATTAAAACACATACTATGGGAAAAATCTAGCTCCGTGCAGTCTATTATTTTTTCTGTCTGAAAAAAATTATCTCTCACGCACAAAATGACACTTTATCTATCATTTTACAGTTTCAGAATAAGAGAATTATAACGTGGGAGTTATCTGTGACATTGAATCAATGTCGTTCACTTTCCTTTTACAATCAATACACTGTAAAGAATTACAGGATCAATAGGAGCTGTAACGATGTTTGCCAACATTAAAATTTATGACTGGATGATTTCGTAGAGAGAACATATATCATTTGAGACATAATGGTTCTAACTTTGAAAAGCATAACTTTGCTAAGACCGATCTGATTTGAAGAAAATGTCAATCTCATAAAATTGTGCATTTAATTTACAAATGCAAAGATACAATTTTAAAAGATTGATACAATAATTCTATTTCTCTCCTACGAATATCCCTTTGGTATTTCTTGACTTTACTTCAAAAAGTGCTTTATCATATATTCTGCGTTGATATAGATAGTTTTGCCCATACGATGCAAGCACAGGGGCCCGACTTCTGGATATTTTTCTTTTTTATTTTATTTTTTATTGTTGTCTTATTTCATGAGTACTTTTAATAAATATTCACTGTAACAACGAATATTCTGCGTTTATTATCAATGTGCTATACACTATCCACGTCCTTATACTAAAAAATCCTAGTTAAATCTAAAAAATCCTAGTTTAATATCAATGTGCTATACACTATCCACGACCTTATACTAAAAAATCCTAGGCTAGGATTTTTTAGTATAAGGACGTGGATAGTGTATAGCACATTGATAATAAACGCATAATTTGTGTTGTTATAGTAAATATTTATTAAAAAAGTACTCATGAAATAAGACAACAAAAAAAAAAAAGAAAAAAGAAATAAATATCCAGAAATCGGACCCCTGTGGATGCAAGCTCTCGGGGTGATATTGGTGTCTTGGGGTTGACATGGGAGATCATGTAAAAAAAGCATATGGTATTCTATATAAATAGAAAATTATAAGAAATTCGAGGAATTGTATAGGTAATTTGTAAATAGACTGCATCTAGAAAAGACGTTAATGTCAGCTAAAGAGAGAAACCACTGTGGCCATGGTGGCTATAAATTGTCTTTCAAAATCTTTGCGTATGATTCAATGAAAACATTTAACGATTTACGAAGATTGTTTTATTAACAATGATTAATGTTCATGTCTAAACCAATTTGTTTCAAATTACCTTTTTCACTAAAATTTGCAACTTGATATTTAGTGAATTCCTTATTTATTTTTCAATGGGATATACAAATTCAGCGCTTTTTTTTTCGTACGGTTTTATGCGTCTTTGCTTCAATTGTATTATTGAAAATGGATTCATTTAAATTAATAGGAAGTTAGAAGAAATCCGAGGAATGGTATGGATGGATGAATTATTGTTTAACGTCCAGTGGCAACCAGGTGCATATCAGGACGAGAACATGTTCATATGATAATGAATATGATCCCTGCTTTGTACTAGACCGACACGCTAAGTCGGATTTTTAATGTGCTAGCTCACGAGATAACTGTCCGCACTCACTCGGACACATTATACTGACTCCGAGCCGACCAGTCTTTGCTCTTACTCCTAGAAGCCGCGTGCTTGGCGGAGAAGCAGCAAATACCAATTTTAATGCCTTTGCTTTGACCCGGGGATCGAACCCGCGACCTTCCGCACTCGGGGCGAGTACGCTACCACGAGACCACCGAGGCGATCCGAGAAATGGTATAGGATAAAACAGTTTCCGTCATTGTCTGTTGGAATAAAAATAGGACAACTGCGATTGATGCACTTTGCATTTTTAACAAAATGATAGCCGATAATAATTGTAGCATCAGAAATTTGCAAGGAACAAAGCAATAAATAATATATATGACGGTTGCCAAGTTGTAATTACCATGCTTCATCCTCCCAAGTCAGGGAGGATGAATATAACCTAAAACGACAACACTGGGGTATACATATTCATATCCATAAAAGCTGTTTTTAACTTCACAACTGTTAAATATCTGTACCATGTCAGACCTAATTATTTGTATGATTGACTGGGAAACCAAGGTCTTGCACTATACACTAATCCATCTACATCTGTTGGATTTGACATTAGCCCCAGTAGCGGTGCTTTAAATAGGAAGACTTTTCATCATGTTTTTGTCGACATCTACATAACATTGTAATTGATTGTAAATTGTAGTAATAGCGCATCACGATTTTCCGTGTATAAAGCGGCCAAACATTTAAATTTTCAATTTTCATTTTTAAAATTTTGATTTGAAATTTGATAAAAGAAAGTTGAAATTAAGACGTTCAAATTTCATTTTTTCTTTCATGATTATACATATCTTTTAAGCTCACCTGGCCCAAAGGACCATGTGAGCTATTGTCCTTACTTGACATCCGTCGTTCGTCGTCGTAAATTTTCCTTTAAAGAGCTTCTCCTCTGAAACCACTGGGATAATTAGAACAAAACTTGGCAGCAATAGTCCTTAGGTGGTCTTCTTTCAGAATTATATCCGATGATCCACCCCATCATCCAAGATGGCTACCAGAGCCGAACATATTTTAACATAGGACCATATGTATAATCTCTAAACTTTAGCAGTTGTAATTCATTTATACACATGTTGGTCGATTAGCTGGTAGTTAGTCATCTTCTAAAAATTTACATAGCACAAAATAAAATTGAAAAATGAAAAATGGAAAAGCAAGTTGCAAATTTCATTTTTCAATTTTCAAATTAAAATTGAAAAAATGAAAAATGAAAAATGAAAAATCAAGTGGTAAATTTCATTTTTTAATTTTCAGATAAAAATTGAAAAATGTTTGGCCGCTTTATACACGCACCCACGAGGCAACCTATTTTTATGTAATTTTCGATCAACCAGCCACATTCGTTAGATTAACCTGATTAACCTGAAATGAGATATGGGTTGCAAAATTGTAAATATGTGTCGATTTGGTCTGCTGGGAATATTAAATCCAAGGCAAGCGATTGATCTACACATTTTGTAAAGGAGAAATACATGTCAGAATTGATAAATTACATTTTGAACAAACTGATACAAGTTTCTCGTTGAATAAAATACCAAGTTTAAAATGCTTACGTAATAATAGGATGTGGCCTATGCAGACATAGAAGATGCTTAGATAAAACATATAAATGAACGCACGCTGATCTCTTCTACTAATGAACACTTACAGAATGCTTCCGGGGGCAGGGGGGGGGGGGGGGTGGTTGTAACTCCCTTTAAAAACCTATACGGGGATGCGTGTGTGGAAAATTTGAGTGTGTTTTTCATGCTTTTTGGTATTAATTCGGGGTATGTTTTAAAAAATTAATATTTATTCGGGTTGTATTTACACACCCTGTTTTTTTGTATTTGATATTTGATAATTTATATAAACATCAGTATTAGTTCTGGTGTGCTTTTTCGGGTAGGTATTTTCGTCAAATTATTTTTTCCGGAATATTATTGACAAGTATTCTAGTATTTAACAAGAAAAATAAATGGAAATGGTGAGCTGTCAAAAGGGACGTAAAACGACTAAAATGTATGAAATACACAAGTCGAACAAAACCAAATATAAAATCGTAAAAAACAACAACAAACTATTCTAGTATTTGCTCGGGTACCTTTTCTTAGGCCATTTCGCAAACCCCCGTCAAAAATCCACAGAGTAACCCCCTCCCCCCCCCCCACGGGGGGGGGATGCTTACAATTAGATAAAAATATGTAGAGGTGCCAATTTTAAAGTACATTTGCCAAATATCCATCTATGTACCTAGAAATAAAGAGAAGGTTAAAAAAACAACTGCAAGAGAAAAATAAAAATAAATAAAACAAGAAAACACAAAAAAAAAGAAAACACAGATCGGCTGTCACTTTAGATTCAATACTAGTTTTCATTGAGTAATAGAATAGAGAATGGAAACGGGGAATGTGTCAAAAGGAACCCAACCAAAGAGCCGAAAACATCTCACCAATGGGTCTTCAACGCAGCGAGAAAATCCCGCACCCGGGGCGGGCTTCAACTGGCCCCTAAACAATAGTGTATACTAGTTCAAGAAAATGGACGGCACACTAAACTCCGAAACATTAAAATGAACCAAAATTTAAAAAAAAACACACACACAAGACTAACAAAGGCTAGAGGTTCCTGACTTGGGACAGGCTCAATTAAAAATGCGGCGCAGTTAAACATGTTTTTTGAGATCTCAACCCTTTCCCTATACCTCTAGCCGATGTGGAATAAATAAACACATAGCGATACACACAGTAAAACGTCCGTGTCCGATGTTAAAAAAGATAACAGAAGAAACTAAGCAAAATGACAATGATCAATATATATTAACAAAGGACTACTAGCAGTTACTGACATGCCAGCTCCAGACCTCAATTAAACTGGTCGAAAGATTATGTCTATATCATTAGAGAATCAGCCACAATCCCTCCCGTAAGCATGTTTCATAAAACAAAAGTTCCAAAGTATTTAAATTAGAAGGTGGAGGTACGTCTATGAAATAAAACATCATAATTTCCATGTTATTCTAGGGATTTGCTCGTCCAATCTCCATTAAAATATACATGGAAATTTTCACATGTTCTCAAAACCCTGAAATAATATTATAATCTGCATATTGTTCCAGGATTTGCGACTCTCATATAGGTTGTGATTTATTGCAGAAAAAGATCACTTATGTTACAACTAGTACTATTTTTACTTTGATGAATATACTTTTATATATATGTAACGGTATATTTATCAAATTAAAAATAGTATATACTATGGGGATATTCAATGTTTCGGTGATTATAGTAGTTACAAGTTTTGGTCACGTGTTTTTGTGCACTTACCGGTCGTTAACAAATACAAAATGCGGATTGTAGGGTAATAGACTTTAATCTTGGTTTATATTCCCATTTCTTATTAATATCTCTTATGAAGCGTGGGATGAATATTCTAACTAATTATGTCTTCAATCAACATGTAGTTCCTACAACTGTCTGGATCGAAATTTCTTTCAGTACATAATCTTCAAATTAAGAATAAACTTGTTATTTATTTTAGGGTTTCATTTTTCATTAGAACAAGATTAATATGGTCTGAGTAGTAGGGCTTCAAAGACATTTTTCTAATTAAAACGAAAAAAGAAAGTATTATATTAATCTTAGGATTGGTGGATGTCAAAGTCAAAATTCAAAATTTTAGTAATATTTAAACGTAAATAAATTAGATGCCATAAGCTGTTTTTTGCTATAGATAACGTGTATTTACTATTGGTTGGTCATTGATTTTCATACTTTTTCATTATGACAATTCTATTATATTTGTCTGTTATTGGATAATGCAAATAAGAATTATTTATTCAGTCAGACAAAGTTAATAATTAAACATGAAAAGCAGGGTAGAATTTAACGATTTTTTTTACAGAAACAGTTACTTCTTAACCCTTTATGTAAACTCGTACATAAGTATCTTTGTCTAAAAATATACCAATCTTAGTCTCTTGTTGATATTGCAATACACTTTAAGGATGATCGCTGGTCTAATAGGAAATAAATAGGATTTGAAACAGGTGTTTTAGTTTGAGAGAACATATGAATAGTAAACAAATAAGCAAGAAAAAAAATATAGTTACATATGCTCATTTTAGTGCTAGTAGGCCTTGAAAAATTGCAGGAAATGGGTTTTCTCTGGATTTTTCATTGTCTTTGCATTGGCAACTTCACTCCTTCAAAAATGTATGAAAAAACAAAAAAGGGTTTCAAAATTTTTTGTCAAATACCATTTTAAGGTATGTATTATTGAATTATAAAAGAAAAAGTGGGGGTTCATGGGCAAAAAATTTCATGTTTAAGAAATGGATAAAACCCGAGGATTCCGAAAATCTGACAAAAAGACCAAAACATGACCAGCGAGCATCCTTAAAGAATACCATCGAAATAAGATTTGAGAGGAAAGCCATCAGCTCCAGTTCCAGAAACAAGTAAATTACAAATTGGTATCGGAGAGCTATTATTTTTAATAATTTTGTAATAGTGTTAAGGTCGCTGAGGTATCACAAGCTCTGTTGTACTGGAAATGATATTGATACTAAAATTTTACTCCTGTAAAATTAGGAAGTTTGATAGTCAATAAATCCAAATTCCTTTTGCAAAGCTGAGTCCTTATGTGTAAATGATAAATAACTAGAACACACATATACAAGTGACCTTCAGATGAACAGCAACAAAAGAGTATAGGGATTACAATCAAATTTATCCACGATGTGGGTCGATGCCACTGCTAGTGGACTCGAAGTCCCCAATTGTATCTCCAGCTCAGTTCCTAGTATTTCGATACTAGCCCGAAATTGATACTTAAAATTTGATGTAATAAAATTGTAAATTGTTTTAAAACTAAGGAGTATCTCTCTCTCATGCATAGCTCTGTCCTTAGATGGTTTTTGGTTTACCCTTTTCATCATTTTGGTCTTTTTGAATTTTCTTGTCAATTTTTTTGGATTGTTGTTTTGGTTTTCAACATTTTAGGCCTTGAGCACAACTGATGAGTCGTAAATCGACGAAATGTGCACATCTTGTGCATCAAAATTGGTATCAAAGAATTATTCGTTTTTTTAATGTTGGACAAATTGAACAAGGATTTTCGCTCATTACAGTTGGGCAACTGTATTAATGGTATACGTTCTTTACTGTTAAATAGCCGAAATATATGAGATTTTGTGACAATAAGTGTTAATGTGTATATGTCTTTTTTTTTTAAATTTTAGGCCATGTTAAAGTACTGTATGCTGGTCTCCTGGGAAATGTTGCTCGATTCATCTATATATCTCTGCTTAGTAACCCATGGTGGGTGCTTCCTTTTGAACTGGTACAAGGTAAAAAGAATTTAGTCAATTGTTTAAATGTGTTTACAGGGTGTTTACAAGGTGTCAGATAAACGACAAAACGCGGATAACTGGAAAGGTCAACCATGATGCCCCAAGAAATAAACGCAGACATTCAGACATTCATGGTAGCCTTGAGCTGTTTTCTTCTCTGTGGTCGGGTTGTTGTCTCTATGACACAGTCACCGTTTCCATTCTCTATTCTAAAAATAGCAAAAAAGCACAGAACACAAACATAGAAACAGAATTAGGTATAAGTTCTGTTATATTTTAAAAGATAAGTTAGCAACAAAAGAAACAAGAATAAGATATGTCATTGCACATGTTTCCGAGAAGAAATGTTTTCGAAGATAACACAGACGTCTTGATTTTGTAGACGTTTAGTATTGGACACGTTTCGTCTCTCAAATCCAATGAAAAATTATCAGAATTTCATTATTCTTTCAAAAGTTAATGAAAAGTTGAAATTAATGAATCAAAATTGATAAAAAGTAGAGAAGTTCGAAAATCTGTCAAACAACACTAAAAATCTTCTTTGTTAAACAAAAAGATTACGTTGTGTGTTTAGATAACAGGAGATCGAATGGGAAACGGTCGACAGCATCATGAAGCCGAAGGTGTAGTAGTGTAGATGTTTGTAGATGTCTTAAAAAATAACAATCCAAAGATACTTATATTAGATATAGTTAATTTATACTATGCTGTATACGACGCATTTCAAGGAGTTACCTCTCATCAGCAGCATAAAAACGAAACATTTGGAAGACCAAAAACCAAACATATATTAAACAAGAAGTACTCAACCAAAAATACCGAAATAGGAAGCCAAATTTCAGCTAAGGAGATCTACCATGTGCAATACAAGGAATGAACCCTTAGTATTTCTATTATTTTTGAATTTTGCTAAATACTGGTAATTTCTGTAACAAATCAATGAATAATCATGTCAGACAAGTCTGACGACTGGGTTGGCGAATACCCTCGGGGACCTAGGGTCCACCAGCAGAGGCATCATCCCAGGAGTTTCAAAATAACAATCCAAAGATACTTATATTAGATATAGTTAATTTATACTATGCTGTATACGACGCATTTCAAGGAGTTACCTCTCATCAGCAGCATAAAAACGAAACATTTGGAAGACCAAAAACCAAACATATATTAAACAAGAAGTACTCAACCAAAAATACCGAAATAGGAAGCCAAATTTCAGCTAAGGAGATCTACCATGTGCAATACAAGGAATGAACCCTTAGTATTTCTATTATTTTTGAATTTTGCTAAATACTGGTAATTTCTGTAACAAATCAATGAAAGATGACAATGACAAAAATTTAAGTTACAAGAAATCCTAAAGAAGCACAGTAAATCATTTAAAGAAAAGGATCCAGTCTGAGGACAAGTTTACATAGTTTATGGATGGATCAATTATTGTTTAACGTCCAGTTGCAACCAGGTGTATATCCGGACGAGAACATGTTGATATGATAATGAATATGGTCCCTGCTTTGTACTAGACTGACACACTGAGTCGGTTTTTAATGTGCTAGCTCACGAGGTAACTGTCCGCAGGAAGACTTAACACCCCCTTCGGACACAATATACTGACTCCGAGCCAACCAGTCGATCTTTGTTCTTACTCCTAGATGCCGCGTGCTTGACGGAGAAGCACCAAATACCATTTTTAATGTCTTTGGTTTAACCCGGCCGGTGATAGAACCAGCGACCTTCCGAACTCGGGGCGAGCAAGCTACCACGAGACCACCGAGGCGGTCCATATAGAATATGAGTGGATTAAATCGAATGTATTCCCTTTCCTAAAATTTCGGTAACTGTAGTTAACAATTATCACTTAAATGTTTTATCCTGGTGATAATTTGTTACTAAGCTTTTACTGACAATTAATTGAAAGACAAATTAATTAAACTATTTATAAGTACTACAGTTACTGTATTTTTACGGTCGTCATCACGAATTGATTTATTCCAATATCTAAGATGATGTTTGACCTGTTCCCACTGTCGTAACATTTCATGTGCCTCCACCGATTTGTGACTTTCACCGGATTGACTATTTTGAACTTAACAACAGGTGCCGTATACGGAGCAGGAACTGCGTAATTTTCCGGAGCACCTTGTTTCACTTCTGGTTTTTATAGGAGTTCGTGTTGTTCATTATATTTTAGTTTTCAGTGTTTATTTGTTGTGCTTGTGAATTACTTTTTTATATAGATTTGCTCCTTAGGTATATTTGTCCTCTCTACTTGTAAGCTAATTACAATGAATTCGTTTAGGACTAACACATGCAGCTGTGTGGGCAGCCTGTTGTTCTTACATTACCAAAGCAATACCGAATGAATTACGTTCCTCTGCTCAGGGGATATTACAAGGCTTGCACCATGGTTTAGGAAGAGGGTGCGGTGCTGTCTTTGGTGGTATTATGGTTTATAGCTATGGTACGTACAAAACAATATTGCTATCTTAAAATAAATGTCAATAAACGTTTAAGGCCAAATTTATTTGTTTGAATTTCCTTTCAACTATAAGTTTTATCAAATTATAAAGGCCGTGACATTTAATCAAAAGGAGAAATTGGTTTCCAAATGACATTACGTGTATTGGATTTTAAATGTCAAAAGCTGTCTTATTCGTTTGCTCCTCAAAGATTGACCTTAAAATGTCTTTTTTGTGCGTTCTCTCAAGTTCATTACATTAATTTTAATTTATGTTGCTAGGAAACCTCATTAATCATATTATTATATATAATACTTCACAATCTCCAATATAATTTATCTCCTTCTTATAACATTTCAGTCTTATGAATTTTCAACCTAAATTCTACTCCAGGACTTTTCCAGTGCTGTGCATGATTTCCTTCCAAAATTTCAAAATGGCCTCAAAACCGTTTGCTTTTTATCTTATTTTCAGGAAGTGTTGTTACCTTCCGAGCTTACGGTATAACATGTCTAATCATTTTGATACTGTATGTTGCAATGAACCGTTTCTTTGGAAACAGATCAAGTTTTTCTCATGGTGGTAGTACCAGTATGAAACACCAGCTTCTTGACGAAGAGTCTCCGACATTGCACCTAGCTCCGCACGGTGTTCCTTCCGGTTTGGCACGTGACCTGTCTAGCAGTAGACTGAAAGATGAAGGTAACCGGCTCTATCTTCCCTCATGTATAGCATTGTCCTTGATGTTTTTGGCTTTGCCCTTTTGGTCATTTTAGAATTTTTTAATCGTTCTTTAGTTTTACAACATTTTAGACCTTGAGCACAACTGATGAGTCGTCTTGTGCAGCAAATTTCATATCAAATAATTTATTAATACAGAACAGAAGATGAACACACTTCACGATTTATTTACGTTATAGGAACGGGGATGACTTGTGATCATTACAAGTTTGTTGCCTAAAAGTCTGGTAAAGATAAATAACGTATAGCTTTTAAAGTACAGTTCTATTTATGTTAAGGATGTTCGCTGGTCATGTTTTTGAATTTTTGTCAGATGTTCAGAATCATCTGGTTTTATCCATTTGAATGCCATACATTTTTTTCCCGCTAACACCCATTTTTCTTTTCATAAATCTTTTGCATGCAGAATGATAAGCCATTTTTAAAAATCTTATAAAATCCTTATAATTAATTAATGGTTTTTGAGAAGTAAAACTTGTCAATGATAAAGCTATGTAAAGAGAGCATATTTTTCCCGCCAAATTTTCAATGGCTTATATCTCATTGTATCTGGAAAACAAGCTCACGGACCTATAATTTTTGTTTTCGCTTTTGTAGTTCCTTTATTAATCCACTATCAATATTTACCAGTGTTATGAAAAGCTTGTTATTTTGAAACTGAGCAGCGAACATTCTTAAATCTGTTATTTTTTTCAGAGTAAACAAATGAACCTTTAAGTGAGTTAATGACCTAAAATGTACAAGAAATGAGAGTTCTTACTTATAATACGAAATACAAAAGTAAAAACATCTGCTTATAACTATAATTACTGTATATATGCTGAAGTGTAGTGCTTAGAAATTATATTAACTCAAAACGAAGTGATCAGCATTTTTTTTCTTTCACAGCAACGCCATATTCATACGGATCAACATACTCAGGTAGATATGTTATTTTTGAATTGTAACACAAACTGCTTTCTCATCTTTCAAGTTTCTTTCCATAAATCTATTATTAGTTGGAATTTGTACATTGAAAAATGCGTCCGATAACTTTTTTTTTAGGATAGTTCTTGTTTTATTTATCAGTCTATTTAAAAGCATGTGTTAAGGCAAGCAAACAGTTATGTTCATCACAGAAATTTTCAATACAAAAATGTATCATAAATGTAATTTTTCAAACATGCGAAATATTTATATATATATATTTTTCATTTTCAGAGGATGACGGTATAAACACTGATGTAAGTTGCATATATCACTGTAGCATAGGACGAAAAGAGATCATACTGGCCTGATATTAAACTCCTTGGCATGGGAACTGTACTGGGCCCGTACACAGGTGGGGGGGGGGAGTGGTTGCGAACTCATCCCCTGTGCAAACCATTAAAGTCGATTTAATTTTTAAACATGGACTATTACGGTTGAAAATTGTAATAACTTCACTTGTCGTCATAACTTATTCGTTAAAGTTCTAATAAAAAAATCAACGCTCTTAATTTATAATATACACGGAAATGTCAATCCCGCATTCGTTTTATAATTAGCTTATCTTACATATTTTAGCTTATTAGCTTATTTTATAATACAATTCACCCCCCCCCCCTTCCAAAAAAGTCTGGGTCCGGGCCTGTGTACCTTCCTATACTTGTTATATTAACAAATACATTTTTTTTTTCTCATCACTTGGCGTCCGTCGTCGTCGTTAACAATTTTTCAAACATCTTCTCCTCTGAAACTACTGAATGGATTTGGATAAAACTTAGCATGATTGTTTCTCAGGATATCCTGCACAAAGTTTATGCTTCGATTTTTGATCCTTTGAAAAACATGGCCACTGTTACTAAAAATAGAACATAGGGGTCAAACAACAGTTTTTCGCAAATATCTAAAAAAAATCATTAGGTTACGGCAAATTCTGGCGGGTTGAAAGTGTTCAGCATGATGAGAGCTACCTATGTGCTGATTTTCGTGAAAATCTGTCAACTGATGTTAGAGTTATTTCCATTTTTTGACATTTTTTGGCTTTTTTTTATGTTATTATTTCAAAAATCTTCTTCTCTGAAACTACTATTCAAAATCAAATGAAACTTGGTAAGAATGTTCCTTAGGGTATCCTGCAAAAAGTTTATGCTTGGATTTTTGATTGGTCGAAAGACATGTCCGCCCTTACTAAAAATAGAACATAGGGGTCAAAATACTGTTTTTTGCTATTTTTTCCTGAATTATAGAAATAAAATGAAGATGAAAGCTACTTTCAAGGTAAACATGGTATCCCGAGTTGAATGGTGATGATGAAAGTTTGTTTTGGACGGCCATTGTTAAAATGGCTGCCATTTTCCTGCCATTTTTTACACTTGCTCGGATTTCAACAATATTTGGTTTTTAAAGTAAACATGGTATCCTTAGTGAATGGTGATGATGAGATTTTTGGTATGGAGCATCTATGGAAGGTCCTTTAGGAAATTTGCATAAATCTTCCTGGTCCGTGAAACAAAATGGCCGTCATGAGCATTTACATGTTCTGATTGGTTGAAATTTAAAAGTTCTTCTCCTCTGAAACCGTAAAGCCTAATGAACTGATTTTTGGTATGGATGATCTATGGAAGGTCCTTTACAAAGTTTGCATAACTCATCATGGTCCGTGAAACAAAATGGCCGCCATGAGCATTTACATATTCTGACTGGTTGAAATTTAAAACTTCTCCTTACAAACCGTAAAGCCAAATGAACTGATTTTTTGGTATGGAGCATCTATGGAAGGTCCTTTACAAACTATGCATAAATCTTTCTAGTCCGTGAAAAATAATTGCCACCAGAAACCTTTATATATTCTGATCGGTCGAAATTTAAAACTTCTCCTCTGAAACCATTTGGCCAATGAACTTATACTTGGTATGAAGCATTTATAGAAGATCATTTACAAAGTTTCCAGAAATCAATCTAGTCTGTCAAATCAAAAGTTTGTGACTGCCAGGTGAGCGATACAATGTATATAAAATAATATTGAGAGTAGTGCAATACTGTCCCGTTAATGTAAATGTGATACATGTTCGTGAATTATTGTGTAATATTGGTTGATCGGTTGGAGACAGTAGGTTTTCAAATTGCAAAACTATCTCTATTCATGAATATAGATATACCACATGGTCTCAAACCCAAACACTGGCTCTTAAAGCTCACCGGGACGAATAGTATACAAATAAAGAAAAATTATACAACTTTAGACGAATTTCTGGTACCTCATTGCGATTTAAAGCAGACATTTGCAAGTTACAAATTTTCCGAGAGAGATGAAACCCGACTTTTAACAAAATTTGAATTGTTGTATTGGTTTTCAAAATTTTAGGCCTTCAGCACAACTGATGAGTCGTAAATCGAAATTTGACTCCTTGTGCATCAAAATTAGTATCAAAAAATTGTATTTAAACAGAATTTCAGATTTATCAACTGAAAATGTCAACGCCTTTATGTAAAAAACATGTCTAAGCCTACGGAAACAGGACGTTTGCTATATTAGGAGTTAATAAAGGTCATCAATGGTCATGACAACAATTAATTTCAGGATATCAGGAAATTTGAGTGGGAGATAACTCTGCTATTGCATTTCCTTTTCAGCAATACGATACTGGTACAAACAGAATATATATGGACGGTCCACCAGGATTATCTACCCAAATATATCAACAACAACCGTACAATAGGAACGATCATATGTATGGGCCATGAATGTAGATATTAGTTACCGTACTGGACAATTCTAACCCACCAAGTGTAAATTGATGTACCAGCCAACAGGCTCACTAAAATACGAACTTTCCTGTGAATAGTCCTTTACCGGATTTTTTTAATTATTTTATTTTTCTTTTATTTTCTACCATCGCTACAGCCCACATCAACTCTTTCTTTACACAATATCATTTTCATCCGCTTGAAATTTTAAAGTATGTGTAGTTTTATCACTACTCACTGATCTTAAATGGCAGTTTCTATCTGCTTAATTCTTGAATTTCACAAGTCGAATTAAGATCCGTGCAGACCAGCCCACATTTGTTCAGATTCATTGTATGCAATTTACATGTGCTGAACCTTTAATGATCGGTCTTGATCGAGTGCAAGGTGACATGTAATTGTGTGTGCTTGTTATCTGGAGTTTGTTTGAATACTTTGTGACGTGAAAAATTAAGATAATTAGGAATATTCAAGACCAGGTCCATGTTTCACAAACAATTGTCTGACTAAGATTGAGACTGGTTCCATAACAACAGTAGATCAATTTAAGACACTAATGACCGGAAATCAGATTATGCTTCCGACTAATCGCAGTCGTACGAATGTTTGGGACTGAAACCGAGGGAGGTAATGTAAGACAAAGTATGTGTTACTGGTGTAAGAAACGATGTTTTACTAGTTGACCATACCTAGATAATAATTGTTTCATTTCATAAGAATCATTGTTGATGGAAGGAAAAAGTCCTTTGATAGTTTTTGTTTTGCTTAGCTGGGTCGTGAACGTTTTATATTCCCCTTTTTATAAATTATAAATTTAAAAATATACATGCAACTATTGGATAAATTTTGAAATTTCTAATTTACAAAGTGAGAAATATAACGGAAGGTAGGATTTCAGTATAACAGTTATCAGATAGAGAAGACGAAAATTGTAGAGGTTGTATGTATGACATTTTTATTGTCTTTGCAAGCTCCTTTTTTTTGTGTATAAGAAAGGATAATTTGAGACCTCCTTAGAAAAATATTTCTTTATAAATCTGAAATTGTTTTATCTAAGTAAAGCTTTAAACTGAGTAGAAATAATTTATCCCGGAGATTCACGTTTTTGTATTTTTTCTTAAAGGTTGAGTTTTGCTTTTCAAATACTTTAAACAATAGGCCTTTTCAGAAACTATAAAATTATAATTTGAAGCAAGTTATTTCCCACGTCCCAGCAAGGGAAATAACTTGCTTCAGATTTTAATTTTAGAGCCGAATCGTGATACCGGAAATGAGTTTCTGAAAAGGGATATACTACTGCTTTGTTGTATTTATGTGAATAATATTGTCACAACCTATATATAGGACCAAATATTTGACTATTATGATAGTATGTGATGTATGTAATTGATTAGAACTGATAGACTGCAATGTAGTAGATGCAATATAGGTAAAGTTAAAGTGTAAGTTAATAAAAAGTGCAATAAATTTATGTTGTTTTTTTTGGTACTTGTTAATTTGCATCTGTAATGCATTCATTATTTGACGAAAATGTGGCGACCTCTATATGTCGGAAAAAACCGCCTCGGTGGTCTCGTGGTAGAGTGCTCGTTTCGAGTGCGAAAGGTCGCAGTTCGATCCCCGGACGGGTCAAACTTAAGACATTAAAATTGGTATTTGCTGCTTCTCCGCCATGCACACGTCATCTATGAGTAAGACCGAAGGACTGGTAAGCTCGGAGTCTGTATAATCTGCCCGGGTGGGGTGATATATCTTTTTGCAGACAGTTACCTCTTGAGCTAGCATATTAAAAATCCGGCTCAGCGTGACGGCCTAGTAAAAAGCATGGATCATATCCATACATGTATCATATCAACATGTTCACGTCTTGATATGCTCCTAATGGTTGCCATTAGACGTTAAACAATAATTCATCCATCCACAGTAAGACAGTAATTAATTACGACTATTGGAAACAAAGGAAAGAGTAATTCCATCTAACTTTCATTTTATGAAATGTACGAGATATTCATGAAAAACAACTTGCAGTTTTAAATAAGACACACATTTCTGTGTTCAGTTATATGATATTTTGTCGTATTTATGTGCTTATCTCATATCCTTACAAACAGTTACGTGTACCTCTAGGGTACGTGAACAAAGTGTTACGTGTACCTCTAGCGTACGTGAACAAAGTGTTACGTGTACCTCTAGGGTACGTGAACAAAGTGTTACGTGTACCTCTAGGGTACGTGAACAAAGTGTTACGTGTACCTCTAGCGTACGTGAACAAAGTGTTACGTGTACCTCTAGGGTACGTGAACAAAGTGTTACGTGTACCTCTAGCGTACGTGAACAAAGTGTTACGTGTACCTCTAGGGTACGTGAACGACCTGTTACGCGTACCTCTAGCGTACATGTAACAAAAGGAATTATGACCCGAACGGTCCTTCATACATCTGAGGTGATGAATTAGAACTTCTTTACATTAATCACTATAAAAATCGTGTATATACATTTCTTATTTATCAGCTTCAGTAGTCAAATGTAAAAACATTCCTCTTGTCCAAACCATTGACAGATTGAATTTGTTCGTACCAATCTGTTCAATGTTTACATTTAACATCCTACTAAAATGATTTTAATCGTTGAAAATTAGATTCATGATTTGCTGGGACCCATGAATTACCACTATTAAAAATGAATTCAAAGTATGTCGTCGGAATTATTGTTTTAGTAAACATGTCTAGCAGTCTGGTTCTTTTGTAGTTTTTATTTACTTATTATTTTTTTATTTTTATCTAGGACTCATGAATGAATTTAAAACAGTATGTTGTCCGAATTGTTTCTTTAGTTACCTTGTGTAGCTATTTGTACTTTGTTTTATATATATATATATATTTATTATTAATTTTTTTCTCATTTTTATCTGTTTTTTTAGGGTAGGGTAGGGGTTATGTAAATCACGTACGACTAGTTCTATGTCTGTTCTGAGGATCACAATGCAGGACACAATTCCTATTAACCAACTTTCCAAACTTTGTATTGTCTTCAATTTTACCGACACTTAGACATCTTAAATTTTCTTGGAAATGAGATTTTACTAAAGATGAAAGTATGATTAAGAGGAGAAATATACAATTAATTTAGACTGGTATAATACTTTTGGCTGAGTTACTTTACACATTAAAAACATAATAAAACAAATTATAAATGACATCTTTATCCTGTATGTGTGTATAGGTATTAATTTACAGGTAAGTTGACTGAAACAGACAACATTGTTTACTTTTTAGAGTAGTTTACGACTTTTCAGTATAACCCGGAAAATGTTTATAAACTGGACTTTGTTATTATTAATAATGGGATTATCTCTCTATAAAATTGGTAAGTGAACCGTAATTTGATAAATAAATTTAATTTTAATGAAAAACAGACGTACAATTTAAAAAGTTAACAACATTCGTAATTTAGAACAGACAGAACCGCGGTCTTTGCACATAATACTGAAATAAATAAAACCAAATAAAACATATTTACCATATGTTTTTAATTACCATAGTTATACATGTATCCTTGAGGCGTTTGTTTGTTTTTTATGTGTGTTCCATTCTCACGATCGACTGTCGTTTCCTTGGATTTCGAATTTAAGGACTTTTCCCACTGTTTCATGTGTTTTGCTGTTTCGGTATTTAATATTCTTTTACAAACCGTCATTTGTATTCCACAAGTCAACCCTTTATATACTGTTGTAAAGATTTCGTGATACAAAATAGCCAAGTATCCGATCTCCAGATATGATTACTTTAGTTAGCGTCCAAGGAGTACCAGCACACTTCATTCCTTCTATTATAATTCAGTATTACACCACCCCTTTTTGTTCAAACCAGTTTTTTTTTTTGTCAGATGTCATTTTGTATTGACTTTCAAGTCTGTTTGTATAGTACGAGTTTGTGTTTGTGTGTGTGTGTGTAAAAGAAATTCAGTTTTGAATGTAGTACACATACTTTTGCATCATCGTATCCTGTTTTACTATCTAATGACTAATTGAGGTACGGTGTAATAAATTTTGTATATATGCACAAGGTAGATGACTCTGACAATTGTCTCCCCCACAGATATTATAAATTCATGTTATACAGTTATAAGTTGTCACGAGAAATGTTATTATTTTTTTTATCATAGGCGACAACATATTTCCTATGAGCAACTTACATTATATAACATATTTGGTTTCCATTAAAAGGTTATGTTTGTATCAAAATATATATTTCATTATTCTCGCTTTGATAGTCCCTAGTCTAATCCCCACTCTATCTATGTAACAAATGTTCCAACATTTTGAAAATTGTTGAGATCCCAACCCTTACCTATAATAAATTTTTATTTTTCATTACAACAGAGATCAGTAAATGATATACTTTGTCAATTCCCGGGAAATTTTACAAAGTTTTAAAATTGTGTTTCGGTCGTATAACACACATGGCTGTTATTAGAACAAGTGAAATGTCTAATATATGTCGACCATTTGATGATTGTTGCCCATCCAGCTACGTGGCCGTTGGATTCTTGTTTTTCGGCTAGGCATATTTCCTATGAGCTATATACAAACCATTATGTTATTGTTTTAACACATCAAATTTTTTAACGCCTTTAATAATAAATTTAATGATACCAATTTTGCTGCACAAGATGTGCACAAGGCCTAAAATGTTGAAAAGCGAAACAATAATCCAAAATGTCAATGAGCAGCCTGAAAATAAAATACCAAAATGATCCACATTATCTAACAACAGAGCTATGCACGAGGAAGATATTTTACACATTTTAGTTCGTAGTAATTTTGAGCTAGTATCGAACGACTAGCAACAGCTGAGCAGCTGAAAATCTCGAGGACATGGAGTCCACCAGCAGCACATCTCATTACGTCTTTTAGTGTCAATTTCTCAGCACAAGATGTGACATTTCGTCGATTAACGACTAATAACTACATGTAAAGTAAAAGCATTAGTAATTGTAAAATTTGAGATATTTTGTAACAGCCAGAGAAACAAGGAAAGCTTACATTGTGTCTAGGGACAAAATAAATATTTCACAACAAGAGGAAGAAATGTTCGTAACAGATCTAATGTACCAAGAGCCCACTGGGATATAAGTTTTTGTCAACGGTCTGTGAATATTAACATCCTATGAAGTAACGGGTTTCTTGGATTTATAAAGATTTATAACTCAGTCGCAAAAAAATACAAAATCACCCATAGAGGTCAAACAAATACAAACTACATGTACAACACAAAACCCCCCAACCCCATGCAACTAACAAACCGAGGGCTTAATTTCAGTCTAAAGTTTGTTTATTTCATAATTGTGATTTATTGCTTTGTTGTTTTGATGTATTGTGTTGTGAACTTGTTTTACCTTTAAGGTGAAAGGTGAAACGTCAAGTTTTTTTTTATAATTACTGTTATGTACAATATAGGAAAACATATGTTAAATTTATCTAAATATAAAAACTATGCATATAAAGACTGGAAATAATCCAATAATGTTGGAGGACACGCTTTTGGAAACTGGAGAGAAAGCGAGTTTGGGAAATCGAGCATAACATTTAGGGAATTGGGAAGATTGAAGCAAAAAATTTAAGAAGATCATACCACCGTGTCACCCCCCCCCCCCCCCCAAATAATTTGTTGCAATTTTACATGCATTAAGATATAATATAAATCAGGAGTGATGAAATACTTCTAATTTTAAGTTAAATGAATTCTTAGCATGAAGTATAATAATCACAATATTAGGGTCTTGTGACGTTTATATGCAAATTATTTGCAAGGTCTGAGTGACCATTAACCTCCGCTTCGCGTCTGGTAATATGTCACTCAGATCTGGCAAATATTTCGCATATAACCGTCACAAGACCCTGATATTATGTAATTATTCCTGATATCTGGCCTTTGACCGCCAGAGTTAATATTCAATAGTATTGCTGATACATGGCCTGTGGCCACCACGATTAATGTTCAACATCATTTATGGTACCTTGTTGAGGACTTCGAGTAAAACTATCAGATTCAGGATTAAAGAAAACTATTATATTTACAAAAGTAGCCCAGTAGCATTTTTTGCAATTCTTCAGCTTGAAATAAATGTTTGTTTACACTAACTATGTTGTGTTACATATTCCTATTTAGACAATTTCATGGTTGGTCACAAAAGGGCAAGGTCGGAATAGCAGACCCAAATTCGCCTGAATCCAGTCTTTGGCATTACCTTTCCTGTTGAATAGCTATCCATTCCGGAGCACCTGGCGTCACTATCGGTTTTTAGTGGGAGTTCGCATTACAGTGCTTTAGTTTCTGCACCGTGTAATTTTGTTTAGTTTATTATATGTGTTTTTATTCTGGTAGTAACACATGTATCCTTGCTGCGTTTGTTTGTTGTGTTCAATTCTCATGACTTCGTCTTTTTTTGGACTTTAAATGTTCCCAATGTTTTGTCGCATGGGTATTCTTTTGTCGATATTTATTATAGCTAATTTTCTTTTCTTTTGTACAATGTTAGAAGCTGTGGAGTGTCCGTGTCACAATGGCGGAGCATGTATATGTAACAATGGAGAAACATGTGACTGTGGACAAAAAGGAGGGAATTCATGTCTGTGTAACCCTATCTGTTCACCAGATTTACCTATCAATTTTAGATGCGCATGTCTAGGAGGATTCAGAGGAAGATTTTGTGATATAAACCTCAGACGCAGGGGTCAAAGGCATATGTTTCAGGTACATGTATAGAAAATATATAAAACTAAAGAAAAACAAAATAACGTAATCGTTTTCAAAGTTAACTTACATAAATTGGGAGTGACAACTTATGATCCGTGAGAGTAATCCATTTCTATCTCCTCAAATGCACTCGTTTTATGCACCGCTGCACATGGTTGTTTTCGCCAAAAGATTATACACTCCCTATTTTGAAATCCTATGCTAAAATTATACTTTTTAAAGAGTAAATGTATAACTGAAAATAAAACTGAATGCACAATCGTCGATACTGTTCATCCTACTCAACATGACTTATATCTCCTATTCCAGCTGCATTGGGGGGGGGGGGGGGGGGGGGGGGGTATACAAAATATTAAAACGGCAATAAATGAGTGATGTGGGATATTGGATCTGCAAGCTAAATATATATATAGATTTTCCTTCAGCTACGAGTGAGTTATGGAATTTCTCCACCTGAGATAGTTAAATTTTCAATTTTCAACACGCGAGCCTTTAGCTAGCACTTTAAAATATAAAATTTAACTATTGAGGGTGGAGAAACTCCATAAATCACGAGTAAATTGAATAATTTCATATATAAAATGATAATCTGTTTCTCCTATGATTTTCGACAAAAACCCCAAGAAAATGTGGTTGCTGTGTAGTTTGTTTCATTTCGGGACTTCTCTAGTTTATCGTTCCAATAACTGTAGAAAAAATGGCGGTAATTCCCACGTAGAAATTTAATCACCGGGAAGTGGTTAAAGGTATTATGTATTTTTATCCCACCGATTAAACACGTCAGGAATAGGAGAAATATATATATATGTCTTGCTGTGGGTTTCCAAGAGTCAGCACCTTTTTATTTTTTCATACTCATGGTCAAGGACATATTTTTAAATTTTTAGTTTGGTTGTTGTTTTTTTACGATTTTGTATTTGGTTTTGTTGGGCTTGTGTATTTTGTACATTGAAGTCGTTTTATGCCCCTTTTGACAGCTAACTATTTCCGTTTATTTTCCTTGTTTCCTATTGTCGTATGAGCTGTTTCGCAACATACATAGTTTTTAAAATACGTTATAATGTCTTATTCGATGATGGTTTTAAAAAGTATTTATTATTATTTTTGCAAACTATGTTTGCATTAGCCAACTACCGACGAAATGTGTACCTCTTGTGCATCTAAATTGGCATCAAACAATATATAATTACACCTGAGTTGATACCGTTGGCCATGGGTATCCATAGCATATATTTGCTAGTATTTCGATCCCGAAAATTATACTCAAAATTGCTGTTAATATAGTATAATTTCTGAAAATTAAGGATCAGCTCTGCTCTTAGATCATTTCGGTCGTTTTGAAATTTTTTTTTAATTCGCTCTTCAAATTTTAGGAATATTGTTCTGGTTTGGAACATTTTAGGCTTTAACCATAACTGATGAGTCGTATATCAACGAAATCTGCACACGATGTGCATCAAAATTGGTATTAAAGAATTAATTATAATTCTATTTTCCGGGTACAAGCACCAAATGCTGCATCTATAGGGCAGAGTTGCTTCCAGGGGAAATGTTTGTTTTGGAAGGTCGTCATGCTTTTCTCCAGAGTCTTAGCAATTAATCCGTATAAGCTATTAACCTGTCCAAATCAGACTGACGTTGTAAGACCTTTCAAATTTTAAATCTATATGTTCTCAATAAATGAAATATATATATGCAGCACTTGTGCCAATCAGGAAATTTTTTGGTTTAAATGAAAATAAAAATTAAGGCCGCAAAAACGGCCGAAAAAATTTTTGTTCCCTTATTCTGTTCTACAATTGAAAAGAATCCTTAACTATATATATGTATTAATAATTTAATATTGAATGTAACACATCATTTGATTGGTCAACAATTTTTCGTCTATCATATCATAGACAATTTTTTTTTTCTACTATGACGTCATTTAAGGAAATCCCGACGTTTCAGACGTCAAAACAACATTTTAAATTAAACAACAATTAAATTATAAGGATTGACAGTAATTTTGTTTTCAGTCTATTCGACCGTTTTTATTTTTTCTTCTTTCGTCATGTTTATTTTTGCCCCAGTACAGCCAGACAAACATTTTTTAGACAATATGAGAACCGAGATCGGGAATGATGAGAAAAAAACCAACATCAGTCACTAAATAGCCCCCCCCCCCCCCCCCCCCCCCCAAAAAAAAAAAAAAAAAAAAAAAATACAATAAGTTTAAAGAAATATAATAACCGGGATAATTTATTACTTTGATTCTTTTCTTCTCCATTTTACAGAATGACTTTTACCCGACAACCAACAAAATCCCTCCAATTAGTAATGATGACATTGAAAACCAGAGTGAGACAGATATTTCAACAGTTCACATACTCATAGGTTTGTATATGGTACAAAATAAGACATGTATAAACTGATGTAAGAAGAAACTGAAATATTATACCAGTAGGGCATGATTTTACCTATCGCAACACCCGGGGGATCGTACCTAGAACCTTTTGTTATGTTATCCGTTCTACCATGCAACTAAGCGAAAGGATTACATTAATGTAGGGTGACTACAAAACTGTTGCGGTTCTATATTTGCTATCGTTCACAAAGGAAACCTCGTTAGATTCTATTTTTCCAACAAACATTTTTTTTCCTAATTTAAAGAACTCTTAGACTATCATTTAAACGGTGCATCGGCAAAATTAGCTAAAGGATGAAAGTGGTAGCATTGCTCATATAACTGGTGCAAAATTGAATAGATGGAGAAATAGTTTTACAATCATTATGATAATTTTTTAACAAGAGAGCCGTCTGAGTGACAGCAAACCGGATTTTCCTTCTATTTCGTTTTTACTGAGTAACTTTTCTCCAACAAAGAAGTCAAGGGTCAAGGTCAGATGTCAACATCTTTAGTACATGACACATCATCTTGAGGTACACTACCCACACATCAAAGATCTAAGATCTCCTTAGCTGAAATTTGGCTTCCTATTTCGGTATTTTTTGTTGAGTATTTCTTGTTTAATATAAGTTTGGTTTTTGGTCCTCCAAATGTTTCGGTTTTAATGCTGCTGATGAGAGGTAACTCCTTGAAATGCGTCGTATACAGCATATTATAAATTTACTATATCTAATATTAGTATCTTTGGATTGTTATTTTGAAACTCCTGGGATGATGCCTCTGCTGGTGGACCGTAGGTCCCCGAGGGTATTCGCCAACTCAGTCGTCAGACTTGTCTGACATGATTATTCATTGATTTGTTACAGAAATTACCAGTATTTATCAAAATTCAAAAATAATAGAAGTACTAAGGGTTCATTCCTTGTATTGCACATGGTAGATCTCCTTAGCTGAAATTTGGCTTCCTATTTCGGTATTTTTGGTTGAGTACTTCTTGTTTAATATAAGTTTGGTTTTTTGGTCTTCCAAATGTTTGGTTTTTTGGTCTTCCAAATGTTTCGGTTTTAATGCAGCTGATGAGAGATATACAGCATAGTATAAATTTACTATATCTAATATTAGTATCTTTGGATTGTTATTTTAAGACAAAAAAGTTACAGGCTGGACATGATTAGCAATTTATTGACCTTGAGGTCAAACTTCAAGGTCAACATCTTTAAGATACGACACCTTGAGGAAACCTACATACACAACAAATATCCAAGGCCTAGGTCTTAAGGCAAAAATGTTACAAAAAGGACAAATTTATTGACCTTGAGGTCAAGGGTCAAGGTCAATACCTTTGGAATTTGAAACATCGTCTCGAGGTAACCTACCTACACACCAAAGATCCAAGGCCTAGGTATTTAGACAAAAAAAAGTTACAAAATGACCTATTTATTGACTTTGAGGTCAACGGTCAAGGTCAATATTCTTGGAACGCCACACATCGTCTTGAAATAACCTACCTATACACCAAAAATCCAAGGCCTAGGTCTTTAGACAAACAGACAAACAAGTTACAGGCCGGACACGAAGATGATCTAAAATGACCTATTTATTCACCCTAAGGTCAAGGGTCAAGGTCATAGGTCAACATTTTTGAAACATGACACATCGTCTTGAGGTGACATATCCACACACCATAGATCTAAGGTCTAGGTCTTCAGACAAGAAAGTTATAGGCCGGACACGATTGGCAGCCGCCCACAAATGACCTAGTTATTGACCTTGAGGTCAATGGTTGAGGCCAATATTCTTAATACGCGACACATCATCTTGAGATAACCTAACTACACACCAAAAATCCAAGGCCTAGGTCTTTAGACAAAAAAGTTACAGGCAGGACACGAAGATGATCTAAAATGACCTATTTATTCACCTTAAGGTCAAGGGTCAAGGTCATAGGTCAACATTTTTGAAACATGACACATTGTCTTGAGGTGACATATCCTCATACCAAAGACCTAAGGTCTAGGTCTTAAGACAAGTAAGTTATAGGCCGGACACGATTGGCTGCCGCCCGCCCGACTTCACCAATTCAATAACCGGATTTTTCCAGAGGAAAACCCGGTTAAAAACAGATGCGAATTCACATATAAAATATGAAGTGACAATATTTTTGCTCACTTCATGTACATGATAAATGCCCATGGTCCTATATAAATGGAATAAAAATTTTAAAAAAGGTGAACATTCAACTTTAGAAAACTAAACTTTTTTACAAAGAGATTGAATCCTTTCTTTTATTACATTTGCAAAAGTCATGAAATATATAATTTCAGTATACGTATTTTAAGATCGACATAATGCCGAAACAATCGTCAGTATTATAACCATGTGTAAGCTGTCGTAATATAACTGAAGACTTACTTTTACGAAAGCCCAGAAGGATCATACGAGATGAATCTCGAATTTCGAACTGTGGATATTGAATCTGGAATTTCGTATTTCGATTCTCGTATGATCCTTCTAGGCTTTTGTATGGTCACAATTGTAGTACATTCAAACACTACTAAAACTATGTGTCTAATATATTTCGGCAACTGATTTCTTGACGAAATCCTCCTGGCTTTATTACCATTCTGTATGTTTAAAATAACGATTCCATATGTCTTAAAAGTCAACGGAAACAAAACTTGCACATATTATACACATATTTATTCTAATAATTAAATAACAGTAGAAAACGTCACATTTGTTTGTGGGGACGTCAAGAATGTTGCACAAATTAGTGAAATGCATACACAAATAGGAAAAAATAAGTTCTTGTAAAATATTTAGGATATTTTTAACTTTTATTTCAAAGAAACAATTGAAATATTCACGACAAACCACTTGCATTTTGAAAAAAAAAAAAAAAAAAAAAAAAAAAAAACACACAGTAATATTATTGCACAAAAATTCAAATCTCGGGTTTAAATTCACAGTTAACACTGCAGAATCTTCGTTTTGTAATGGAATATGAATACTATTTGTACACGTTTTTATCAGTAAACGGTAAAACTTGAAAGTGAAAAAAATAGTATATAGTATATAGCCATTAAAACATTATGTCTATAGGCAAGGAGTTGGTTATCTCAATTACACAAAGGAGCAACCATTTGATTTTTATTGGGATGGGGATGGGCTAGGATCAAATATGAAATAAAACTTTAGCAAAATAAAAAGACAGGATAACTTTAGGTGTGAAAAAAATGCAGGACCTGTGTCAATCAGGAAATATATTGGTTTAAATAAAAATAAAAAATTTAGGCCGAAAAAAAAATCCAGGACCAAAATTTCCAGCATTTGATCCTAGCCCCCACCCCCCACCACCCCATAAAAATCAAATGGTTGCTCCCTAATGCTGAGTATATAATTACAGTTTATATAATCTACGAATGAAAATAGTTGAAGAAACTGATATTTTATTTGACGGAAACACGATTTAATATCTTGCATAACATACATGTATATTATTTATCCGTAGAATACACTATTTCGTAAAATATCTTTAGTTTCAGGTGTACTAGTTGTTATTGTAATAATTCTGTCTGTAACGATATGCTGCGTTTGTAACAGAAAAAGGTGAGAATGCTTTCCAAACTAGAACGTCTAGCACGTTTTCCAAACAAGAACGTCTAACTACAGACGTTTTCCAAACAAGAACGTCTAGCTACAGACGTATTCCAAACAAGAACGTCTAACTACAGACGTTTTCCAAACAAGAACGTCTAACTACAGACGTTTTCCAAACAAGAACGTCTAACTACAGACGTTTTCCAAACAAGAACGTCTGGCTACATTTGTTTAAAAAAAAAGAACGTCTATTACTAATTACATTTTCCAAACAAGAACGTCTAGCTGCATCCGTTTTCCAAACAAGACCGTTTAGCTTCATAGTACAAAACTTTCCAATCAAGAAACGAAGTAATGCTAAATTCACGTGTATATTTCTTGCAAGTTTCAAAATCCATCACAAAAAAAATGCTAGCAAATGAGAAGATATTGTAGTAGCTTGTTATCCAATAATAACAGCTGGTTTGTCATAGGGTGTTTTTTTTGTTTGTTTCTCAGTTGTACACTAATTTTCATCCTTCAGAAAAATATTGTTCTGCAATTGAGTAAAACAATTTAAATTCGTTTACTTCATGATAATGATAAATAATATTTCAGAAAAACTAGTAAAAACATGTCATCGAAAGGGAATCAAGAAGTTACTAACGACATTTATGAAATACCCAGAGATCACTATGTCACGGGCCATTCCTACGCAGAGACTGAGTTTGTATATCATCCTTATCTAGAGCTACCTGACCTACCGGCCATCAATAAAACTACAGAACAAAGTAGTATCATTAAAACTAATATAAATTCAGAAAGATCACTTTTAGCTGTTCCAGCAACAACTGGAGTAAATCCTTCGTTTACATATTCATACGAAGAACCGTTACATGTACAGAAACACAAAGATATTACATGTGCAGAGCAGAGAACAAACTGAGGCTTTCAGCAACAATGATTAATATCGGTGTACATGCAAGAGATGATACAATCATGACAATTGAAATTGCTTCAATTTCAGTTGAAGTTTGAAGTATGAAAGGAATGTAAAGAAAGTTGTTGTACAGAACAAGAGCTAGTGACATTGTTGGCAATCTATGAGCAATAAGTTGTGGTAAAAAAATGAGTTAATATTTTACCACCATTATGATTATTATTTGACAGTTCGGTCTACAGCATTTTACAACTAATATTTCATTATATTGTTTTATTATATTAAAGTAATTCTGATGACTTAATTAATCATTATTTGGACAATATTGGGGAATAATCTATACTATTAAATTAGTAGGTCAACGAAAGGTCTTAAATGGCTCTGTAAAATGGCCTCAAATACAACTAGTCACATACGTTTAATATGTCTTATAATAATCTCCATACCGTGTACGTCATCGCTGCAAACACAACGTCTCTTATGGTGGTGCGTTGTTATCTATTTCTCGCGCGATGAATTAATCCCCATCATATGATATGTACAAGTGTTACGAGAAATTCTTTTATTTGATTGGCCTTGATCCAAACGTCGCTGTTTTCTGATTGGTTGAAATCTGCGCGGCCATCGTTGAAAGCCACCGTTGCATAGCAACTTTTGACGTCACAGAAAAATTAACGTTAAGATTTCCCGCGGGTCGACGCCGAATCACAAACAAATATTTCTTAAGAATCATAAGAGAAATAGGTTTAACAACTCGTAAAAATTAGATATCGCTTGATATCAATTCTCGTTATTTAATTTGGACTTAAGATAATAAACTCGCCAAAGGGTCGATTTGATATCAAGCGATATCTAATTCTCACTCATTGGACTGTATCTGATCTATTACCGAAAGGGTACGCATAACCGAAAGTTCATTTTCCGGATTGAATTGTTTCTAATTTTCCCGCGTTTATCTTTCTACATGGTCTTTGATTTCCATGTCAGTGGATAGACCTAAAGTTGTATAGATTCAAGCCTGTTCTACCTTACAGCTGTCGCTGCTCTACGTTTCCTTGGAAACAATATGGGATTTTTTTTTCTCATTTGCTCAGGAAGTAATGTGTAGATTTTAAACCGATATTAGCAGGAATACAAACGCAAATGATCCCGGTTTTTTAGGTCGAAGTTCTCATGTCAAGGTAACTTTGTCATATTGCTCTTCTTTAACAGCCTGTGGATACAACAGAGCTTCAAATGTGCTAATGGAAGCCAGGTGAGCGATACAAGCTCAGGGGAGCCTCTAGTTTGCTAGAACTTAGATCTTACTGATATATATTGCAGTATGAAGGAAAAAATGTGTGGGGGGGGGGGGGGGGGTAACCCGTTTGTTTTTGCTACAACCCTTTGGAAATACTTTATGAAATCAGCTTTTAACTTAAGTTATAAAAATCGAATTTCAGAAAATTTCGATAGAAAAGTCTATAAAAACCATCGATGTTAACCGTACATTCTTGTGAAAACTAATCTTATATTACCACATTGATTTGAAAAATATTTGTGGTCCTCGCTCTCTCTTTCTTGGCGTCTACTGTTGAAGATTACAACAAGGTACTAATTTTAGGGAATTTTTAGGCAACTTTATGACCACGTTCGTTTATTACAGGTTAATTATTCTCTTTTAGATTCAGTTTTATTTTCTTAACTTTTGTTTTAAAATGTTTATTGTTATCTTTTACTATTTTTTTTTTTTGAAAACCAACTGCATCTAGTAAATAACCAAATCGAATGTTGCCCAAATTGTAACAATTTACAAATGTAAAAACGGACAATGACAGGAAAAGTTATTAACTATACGACAATTAATATTTTATTATATGACCTCTCAAGGATGTACGTTGATCGCATGAATCACTGGACAAAGTTTGTTGTTTGTCTTCCCAACAGTCAGTCTCACCGGAAATCCAGTAATCGTTTGAATTCCGGATAACCATAATACTATATTTGAATTTGACCAAATAAAATGTTTCTCATCTGAGTTTTAGCTTAGAGTAAACTATGGTCTTCATTTTTTTATGAAACCAAGACAGACTGCATATATTAATGGAAAAATTAGTCATCATATCGTACTACAAACATAAGATTTGAACGAAGATGCGGCAACCAACGAGAACACCAGCAACCATTCTCATCCTTGGACTTCTATACATCATCACCCTTTCAGGTAAGGTTCCATTATTTCCACAGGTTATAGGTAAGTTCTGATTTACTAATAGTTTTTTTAAATTTTAGTTTGTATTATCACCTCTGCAGCGGTACCGCTACTTAACTAGAAGGTGGACATCATTAACATAGAAGTCAATTATACGATCATTGTTCGGGTAAAAGAAATAAAAATACTTTTAGATACATGTGTTGAAAATTTCTGTTGATAAATTCTATTAAGTTTAATTAAAAGTAATGCTTCAACACCAGACAATGTAATAATCCCGGGGGGGGGGGGGGGGGGGGGGTTACTGACTATCCTTTCGGGTCACTATAACTGTGCCGACAGCACTTGCCAAATCATACCTGTTCTAACCAGAAAACATTGAAAAACATACCCTGTTCTAAACAGACATATTAAGAAACATACCCTGTTCTAGACACGCTCAGAAAATGTATACCCTGTTCTAGACCGTACAAAATAGATGCTGTTCTAGGCCCGGGTTCTAGACTGTATCTTAAACAGTTAAATAAGCGACCCTGTTCTAGACGAATTGTTTAAAAAAAGACCCTGTTCTCACCAACAGGGCATGAAAAAGCGATCCTGTTTTGCGACACACTCGTACCACTAAAAATATAGGAAGTAACCCCCCCCCCCCTCCCCCGGGTAGAATACGCGGTAACGCATTAACTGAACAATCGTTACAATCTAATTTTCAAAATAGAACAGTTTGTTATTTTCCTCTTAATATATCTAATCTGTTTGGGGTAACCTTTCAATTGGAGATTGCAATGTATAACATATATATAGATTAGCGTTTACACAGTACCAACGGTACATTTGTCCGACCAATCAACTCATATTGAGTTTTTTGTTACTGTCGCGCATGTGATTTACTCGCCGACTTTCTTGGCAGGGCGAGATTGCTGTCATATAAGCTTCTAAGACGGGTGAGTGTTCAGTATCTCTTAATTTCATCACTCCAAACATTTTACGGTCGTCATCACGAATGATGGCAATGTGACGACTGCCATAAACCGGACAGGACATGCTTACTTTTCCGGTTGTTAGTTGAAGCTCACATTGCTTAGAATAAGTGCTTTATTTTATGCCTTTTTCTATTTTTGTTAAGCTTATTGTGTGTTTTTTATTTTTTTTAGTTATACATATATCCTTGGGGTGTTTGTTTGTGTTTTTGCATTCTCATAGCTTTTTTTTTTGAGGATTTCGAATTTGTAGACTTTCACACAGGTTTGTTGGTTCGGTATTCTTTGTCGATAACCATTATCATTGTATGTCATTTTGAACGAATTACAGGTGCTCAGCAATTCTGTCCGTGTCAAAATGGTGGAACATGCAGATGTTTTGATGGTGATCCATGTTTATGCCAAAACGGGGCTTCCTGTGCACTTTGTGGTGCCAACTGCACATCCGTCAATCCTGACTTCGTTTGTATTTGTCAGCCTGGTATAACTGGACAGTTTTGTGAAAATGTAAGTTTACATCTACGTACATTAGATTCATGTAGAAATGAATAAATATCATATATGTAACTTTACACTGATGCAATATCCTTACAAGTTTACACTTCATGTAAATTTCATTCGATTTGGGTTAATGTACATGCATACAAGAATGTTTTCTGAGTGTGATATCCCCCCCTACACACACACATACATTTATATATATATATATATACACACAATATGTTACATTGATATGTAATTGTTAACATTAATGCGTTACATACACAGGCACTTGTTTCTATCAATGGGAAGGTCGACTATCCATGTATAATAGAACATTTGATAGTCGACCTTCCCATTGATAGAAACAAGTGCCTGTGGTTACGTACATGTTTGTTAACCTTGATTCTATCGTTTTACATTTAAAAAATTAATGTTTATTATGAGGGAAATTTA
Organism: Mytilisepta virgata; assembly: GCA_028015205.1. NCBI lineage: Eukaryota > Metazoa > Mollusca > Bivalvia > Mytilida > Mytilidae > Mytilisepta > Mytilisepta virgata. The sequence continues at coordinate 5,917,697 of CM051510.1, forward strand.
CTCAAATTTCATAAAAATCTACAGATTTAAGTCATCTCTAAAGGTAACATAGGGCTTGCTGCCTAGACACTCTTCCGAGGCCCTAATTTTGCTACTAGATTGAACAGGTCAATACAATATGTTTACAATTATTACAAAAATTAAAAATTGTTATCATCTTAATTAATGTTTGCAATGCACACATAAGAAAATACTTGGATTTGCCATGTAATTTTCTTTTGCAACTTACCACACTTAACTGGACAATAGATTTGTGAATTTTATAGGTGTTACAGTTTTCATTGACCACAGACATTATAAGGGATATAACCACTTCCAGAGTTGATATAACAGATAACTTAGATGACAGTGCAACATATGACAACACAGTAACGGTTCTCATAGGTTTGTAGTACGAGAATCCTTCAGCGTAAAATACTGACTGTGTATTTTTTAAAGAAAGTTTGAGGATAAAGAGCGACAGTATCTGACCTGCAACTGTGAGAGCCGTAACTACTTTTACAGTTAAAACGAGCACATTCTGACCACGCTATCTAAATTATGTACCGTCCACTCTAATTTTAGGGTCACCTCGTTGGTAATCATACTGTATTGGTTTTTATAGTGTGATTTATACACCAGAGTGTCAGGATAGATAAGAGGGAGATTTGGGTACCCATAAAACCGGTTTAACCCCACCACTATTCAGTTTCTGTACCAAGTTAGACTATCCTAACTCTCTGTTGTGTTCATGTTTGTGCTTTATATTCTTTTATGTTCTGTATCTGTCCGTCGTTTTGGGTTGCTTTGATTGATTGGTATGTTTGTTTGTTTGTTTAGTTGGGGGTTTACGCCGTTTTCAGCACATTTGGCTATTTCGCGGCGGCCAGTTTTTATTGGTGGAGGAAGCCGGAGTACCCGGAGAGAACCACCGACCTTCGGTAGGAAATTTGGCAATCCTTGTCAATTCAGATCGGAGTCGAACACACCCCGCCACAGGTGAGATTCGAACTCACAACCTCAGCGTTGACAGGCCAGTGGTCATTAGTAGTCATGACGAACTACGTACCTAGACCACTGGGCCACCGAGGCCCCCTGATTGGTATGTCATTGTTGACCTTTCCTGTTATCCATTTTGTTATTTATTATCACGGAAATGCTGTCTGACCGAACAAATGTCAGACAAAAATCCAGTCGGTCAGACAAACATTTTTTGATTCTTTAGTTGAACATATAGGAGTAAAATGCCAAATTTGAGTTTCGGTCAGACAAACCGTAAAACAATTTCGTAAAGACTGAATAATGCGATTTTCTCCTTCGTCCGTCACATTTCAACTCCTCCTTCACTTTTGGGTTCAGGAATTTAATTTCTATATATGGTTACATACAAATCACCTATAGATGCGCAATAACGTTTTAGAATTTTTCTCAACTTCAAAAATGAAGAATTTCCAGAGAAGAAGTTTATTTTATTTGTTTCTGAAATTGTTTTGTAGTTGAACTTTATGAGCAATATTCTTTGAACATCAATAGTATGGTGAAAAGTATGAATTAACATAACTTTGATAATAAATTGAACAACTCCCTCAGTATTCAACAATTCGTATCAAATACCGAAAGAACTTCAGACGTCAATAAATGATACATTGATCAGTCGTTTTGTTTTTGATTTTGATTATTTTGTATTTTTATCTGTCTGGAAATGAGGCTTCAAGACAAGACCGCTATTCACTTGCCTTTTTGTGTCATTTTCCATACCTCTGACTTTTAACATATGGAATACATAATGACTGACTATCCGTTGTAGGTGCTTTGGTTGGCTTTCTGGTTTTGTGTTCCATTATCGGGATCGCAGTTGCAGCTTACTGTTGTACCAGAAAGTAAGAAAATATATAGTCAATCATCTATAATATGTTTAGTAAAATCTTAAGTATCGTATAACTTTGCAGGGGGGTCGGGAGGGGGATAAACACATTGTGACGTCATAGTTCATTCACATCCAAATATTTGAAGTTTTCCCCAAATATCTACGTAATAAATGGATGACCACAACGTTTTAGTTCATTATTTCATGATAATTATACCAAAACTTAACGGAAAATTAGTGGAAGATTTTTTTCCCACATGCATCTAAAGTTACTAAATGAAAAGATTATCTATGTTTTTTTTTTAATTTTATGGTTATTCTGTCAGTCTCTGCCACAATGTCTATGTAATTGGGAATATTTTCCAAAAACCCAATGAACTTATCTTTTTTCGTTATAAAGTTATAGAGAGTTTTTTTTGTGAAAGTCTTAAAAAATAAAAAAATATATTAGGGCTTTTGAATGTATCAAAATCATTGTCAACTATAATAAAAAAAAACTAAGTCATGACGGTGTCTTTTTCTTTGCTTATATGAAAAGTATGCACACAAATTGGCCATATGGTAGGTTCGATCCCTTGTCAGGTCAAACCAAAGACATGAAAAATGATATTTGCTGCTACTATGCTAAGCATGCGCGACATCAAGGACTGATCGGCTGGGAGTCAGTATAATGTGTTTGAGAGGGGCGATCTGTCTCCCTGCGGACTGCTACCTCGTGAGCTGGCGGTTAAATATTCTGCTCAACTTGTCGGCCTAGTACAAAGAAGTATTCACTACCACATCATATCAACATGTTCTCGTTCTGATATGCAATTATTTATGCCACGCCGTTTTTATATTTATTCAAAGTCTAAGATATCTTACTTATTTAACACGATATCTTATTAAGTATTAAGATATCTTTAATTTTTATAAGATATCTTTAATTTTTATAAGATATCTTATTTAATTTGAAAGTAAATAAGATATCTCTATAAGTTAATAAGATATCTCTATAAGTTAAATAGATATCTCATATAGTTTATAAGATATCTTATTAAGTAAATAAGATATCTCTATTATTAACTATATAAATGATATCTTATATAGTTAATAAGATATATTATAAATTAATAGAGATATCTTATATTTTAAATAAGATATCTTATATTTTAAATAAGATATCTTATATTTTAAATAAGATATCTTATATTTTAAATAAGATATCTTATATAATTAATAAGATATCTTTATAAACATTTTAATAAGATATCTTATTTAATATATGATATCTTATTTAATAAATGAGATATCTTATTTAATATATAAGATATCTCATTTTATATTAAGATATCTCATTTTATATTAAGATATCTCAATTAGTTTATAAGATATCTTATTTAACTAAATAAGATATCTTGAAATTGAATAAATATAACAACGGCGTGCCATACTTATTGCCACTGGAAGTTAAACAAAAGTTCAGTGATGCGCTTTTATGGGATTGACCCAAGGTCAGCTGCATTATTTCTTTGATTTAATTCGTGTTATTGTTTCGTTTCAAACCTTAGGATGTCACTAGGATTTGATAGTTAAGTCCATTGAACTGAGATAATAGAAATACTGAAAATGAAATACATTTTCTAAGACAAAGACCCCAATTGTGATACATTCATAGTATCAGAAAGTAAGGATATTTTCTAGTTAATTGAATAAAAGTATGCATGTTAAAGTGTGTCATAATTAAAATAATGAATTTATTACGGGCAGTCATTTCTTATTTTTCGATAGGATGTGCCTATAATAATTTTTTTTCTTGGTGTAAACTTTTTAAACTCTGTCATCTCTTTTAAACGCAAATACAGATACACACTGTTTATTCGTGGTGTTTTCTATTATTGATGTCATCATAAATTTTAGGAAAAAAGAGAGGTTGATGACTCCGATAGCACAAAATGTTCCGAATAGATCAAATGGCAGAGCTGCAGACTATGAACAGCCAGGAAGCCAGTACGACCATGTCTATGACCAAACCAATGACGACTATCCGCCGTATATCGAGATACCCCCTGAAAACTTACCTACTAATAGTAATACAAGTCAAAATTGTGATCGGAATACAGACGTTTATCACCACTACCTTGAACTACCTAGCGACGGTGGAGGTCATGTGACCAGTGCAAAGAGCAAGGCGGATCCGGACTATCATCCATACTTTGAACTGTCTGACGATACTAATTCGGGAAAGACCGATAAAAAAGATGGGGAGATTAATAAAGTTTTAGATAAATCTCCAGATGATACACAATCAGCTGACAATCAAACTGGAGTGTCTCATGTGAAAAAAGATAATGCATCGAAAATTTCACAGCGTCAACCAATGGCGGTTCCAAATCAGGAAGGCATACAATTGGAATATTCATATGTAGATACAACAAATTTGACAAAATAGTATATAGAACAGTGAATTTTTAACCTTAACCTAGTTGTGTTTTGGGTTATACAGGAATAAGACTGGAAAATACACAGCCCCTATCTATCGGCTGTGTTGTCTTATTTTTGCCTTTTGTATATTTTGGGATTACGATATTTTTATTGGACAAATCTCTTAATCCTGTTAAGTTTTGTTGTGTTACGTAGTGTTGGGAAGGGTAGAATTAAGAACTTACCATCAAAGTCTTCCCGAGTTCTGTTTGTTGCTGGAGGCTGCAATTGTACCCTTTTTTGAAGTATGCTCATGTTGGGTTTTTGTCTCGTGGACATTCACGCCACACCCCTTTTGTACTTCACTATAAAAGACGAAGAACTGCAATCCTAGCTTTTAAATAATGTGGTAATTAAATGACAAAAAGGTTCTTTCCAATATAGTTTCCATGGAAACTGAACCGCCACAACCGTCGTGTTGTCGAATGAAATGGACCAAAAGTGGGTCGTGCGTAGAGGATATTTCTGTCATAAGTCCTGCAAAGTTTCAAAACATTTCATAAAATGGTTCCAGAGTAGAAGATGTTTGAAAATTGGCCTATCACCATCAAAGATTGATAGTTTGTAGAGTTTTTTCAAAACATCCTTCCCGCCAATTTCGTTGGAATCTACCCATAATATATAGTACCTGAGCAAATGACAAAATTTTCTTTTCCATATTTTTCAAATAAGCAAGACATTTCCCATATGGTTTCCGTGGTAACTTTGAACAGCAGCAGCCGTCAGATGAGTGGTTGAATCTCAGCCGAAAGAGGGTCATTTGTAGAGAGTATTGCTGTCTTCAATCTTGCAAAGTTTCTTAACATTTCATAATTTAGTTTCAGGGAAGATTTTTGAAAATTGGCCAATTAACATCAAAGATGACCATACAACCAGAACAAAAGATGAACAGTTTTTCTGGCGGCCATGTATAGCACGCCGTTTTTATATTTATTCAAATTCCAAGATATCTTATTAATCTTTAAGATATCTTTAATTTTTATAATCCGAGCTTATCCGATTTTCAAGGGCATGAGTGAGTTACCATGACTTTCGACAAAGAGGATTACTGCTGTCACAAAAGCTTCTTAACCAGGGTTTTATCAAGGAAAAGTTGATGTCATCACTTAGGAGATTTTACGGTCGTCATCACGAATTGATAGACCATTACAGTGTTCCAATATCTAACATGATGTTGGACCTGTTCCCACTGTCGTAACCTTTCATGTGCCTCCACCGATTTGTGACTTCCACCGGATTGACTTTGTTGAACTTCACGACGGGTGAAGGAAATGCTTACCCTTCCGGAGCACCTGGGTTCACTCCTGGTTTTTATAGGAGTTCGTGTTGTTCATTGTTTTTTAGTTTTCTGTGTTTATTTGTTGTGCTTGTGGTTGTTCATTTGTCTTCCCGGGTTTGTCTGTCCAATGGATTACGTTTGTTTTGATTGCTCCTTAGGTATATTTGTCCTTTTTATTTAATTTGAAAGTAAATAAGATATCTCTATAAGTTAATAAGATATCTCTATTAGTTAATAAGATATCTCTATTAGTTAATAAGATATCTTATAAAGTATATAAGATATCTTACTTCTTTATAAAGATATCTTTTAAACACATACTTTATTAGATATCTTAAAAAGTTTATAAGATATCTTATAAACTAATAAAGATATCTTATTAACTTATAGAGATATCTTATATATTTAATAAGATATCTTTATAACAAGTTAAATAAGATATCTCATTTAGTTTATAAGATATCTTATTAAGTAAATAAGATATCTCTATTATTAACTATATAAAAGATATCTTATATAGTTAATAAGATATCTTATAAATTAATAGAGATATCTTATATTTTAAATAAGATATCTTATATTTTTAATAAAATATCTTTATAAATATTTTAATAAGATATCTTATTTAATATATAAGATATCTTATTTAATAACTCAGATATCTTATTTAATATATAAGATATCTTATTTAACTAAATAAGATACTCAAAATTGAATAAATATAACAACGGCGTGCCATAGACATGTTGTTCATCCAAAGAGAAACTGCATGCTCATTTTGGTGATTTCGAATCTATTTCGATTTTTCTACCCCTAATCCCAATAAGAAAATTTCACATACATGTACCTATTCAAAAGACCCTGATATAAAAATGTAATAACACTTTTAGATATTTGAATGATATTTTGACTCTCAATAATGACGACTTAAGTATGTACACTAAAGATATTTATCCTGTTGACATAAAGCCAATACTAACAATATCTATATCTCTAACGGGAAGCCTAATACTAAAATTTATATATCTCAACTTGTTCGATTCGCTCGTGTATGTAACAACGTATTAGATTTTAACGAAAGCAATCTCTGTATTACTGAAAAATTGGAAAACCAGTGTTTTCGATATCACAAACTTGTCGACACTTTTACTAAATTTGATCATCGGTACATCATGGAAACGTAAATATAAATCAACGTGCAGACATCTTATATGTTCAGGTATTTCAGATCTCATCTTTTATGGTAATATTCTATACAAAGAATAAAAATGTCGTCATTCACCTGAAAAGCAAACCAAACCTTTAAACAGACTTATCCATAAGGGATATAGTTTCGATATTGTTGTCAAGTCATTAAAGATGGCATTTTTGGAATTAATATTGATTCACTTAAGGGATCTTTGCATTGGAAATAAACACATTTATTCTAAAGTCAGTTGTTGGCATGATACGGGTTATGTTCTCCTCGTATAATATATGATGGCATGATACGAAACCCCTAACGGGAGGGATTTTTACTGATTTTCTATATGATAAAGAAATAATCTTTCGGTCAGTTAATTGAGGTCTTGAGCTGGCATGTCAGTAACTGCTATTCCTTTGTTTAATTTATATTAATCATTGTCATTTTGCTTAGTTTCTTCTGTTACCTTTTCTAGCATCGGACTCGGACTTCTTTTCAACTGAGTTTTAGTGTGCGTATCGCTGCGTGTTTATTTATTCCACATTGGCTAGAGGTATAAGGGGGGGGGGGGATATCGAGATCTCACAAAACATGTTATCAAGTCTTCTGGTTTTTTTTAATGTTTCGGAGTTTAGTATGGCGTCCATTTCGCTGAACTAGTATGCATTATTGTTTAGGCTCCAGCTGAAACCCACCTCCGGGTGCGGGATTTTCTCACTGCGTTGAAACCCAATTGGTGGTTTTTGGCTGTTTTCTGCTCTTTGGTCGCGATCGGGTTGTCTTTTTGACACATCCCCCCTTTCCATTCTCTATTATACATAAGCTGATATGGCATACAAGCAAGGTGAGTTAAAAAAGCCCTGTATACTATCGAAGGACAGAGGTTGGTCAGTACTAGAGCATTAAATGAATACTGGCTTTATAGCTTATAGAAGTGTACTTATTTCCGACTCATTCCAATTAACCGGAAAAATGATACAAATTAACGCAATACCTATTTCTTCTTCGTATTTGTTATTGATATTCTCTTAGCGACGTCCAGTCAAAAGATACGACTAAATGGAAACTTTTTGGTACAATTATGAATATTTTTCAGAGATTTATATTGTGTGCACAAAATTATTCCGTTTCCAAATGTACTACTTTTTTATTCCAGGTAACATATAATCATGTCTTTTGAAGCCTGTATTTTTTCCAACTCATCCTCTAACCCCGAAAAACCATGGTGATTAAAATCATTTGCATGGGCCTAAATATTGTTCAATGTTTATTTTAGATGCCCCCATAAAACTGATGTATAGAAATTTGGTAACTCTATAACATTCTGAAATCGTTTTCAGGAATCTTATCAATCGCTCAACCAGGTCTACTTAGCCCCCCTGTAAATAGTTTAATGTACTTTAGTCAACCTGGAACTTGACAGGGTTTCAAGGTATACACAGGTTTAAAGACTTACCTTATAAAAGTTAAAATTTAATGCAAAATTATTCATTTGGTAAAGCTTTCATTTGAAAATCAGAAATGAATTTGATTGTTTGTTTAGTTGGGGTTTTACACCGTTTTAAGCACAATTGGCTATTTTACAGTGGTCAGTTTTTATTGGTGGAGGGCCTTGGAGTATCTGGAGAGAACCACCAATCAGTGTTGACAGGCCAGTGATCATCAGTAATCATTCATTTGAATTTGAGAATTCTAAATCCGATAATTTTAGAACCTTCCTGAGCTAGCCTTAATTTATTGCAATACAGATTTTGAATTTAGCGGTGTCAAAGAAACAATGATTATCTTCCTTAGTCTCTACATATAATGAAATTACCATAGTTTAAATTAGGAAACAAAAGAAATTCTGATGCTACTGAACTTTTTGGTTGTGGTGCACATTTTGGATTTAACATTTGAGGGTGGTACAGGGTTATTTTCGTGAAACGTTTTTCTTTTTGTTGTCTACTTAGAAAGTTGTCTTTTGTTACGTAAAATGAAACAAAAATCTTATTTTTTGTTATCATGTGTGATATCTTTAATCCCTTTCGCATATATTGATTCCCCCTTTACGAACTTCACATTTGTGGAGTCTCCTAATGCTCAAAACACTGGATAACCAAAAATAATAAGAATTGTGAGCACAAAAATCAAACAAACCTATACTTGGTAACCAAATATTCAGAAATGGTAACAAAGGATATACCCGTAACACCTTAGTGTCAGAGATGTGTATATCATTCAACCACTGATAATATTTTGGCCATTTTTTTCTTGAGTACAACCTTGTAAACCTTGGATTTTGCAAAAATAATTATATCTCATATGAAATAATGTTAATATTTTATGTTGTTAATAGCTGGGTGTAAATTATGTGTAAGACCTAACAAAAACCCTTTTTTCCACTGTGCTAAACATAATCTTAACGAAAAGATTTGTGCTAACCATAATCTTAATGAAAAGATTTGTGCTAACCATAATCTTAATGAAAAGGTTTGTGCTAACCATAATCTTAATGAAAGGATTTGTGCTAAACATAATCTTAATGAAAAGATTTGATACAAAATAATTGCCTTTTCATTTTTATTTTATTAAAAATCAACCGGAGAAAATTAAAGCAATAACAAATAAAACGGATTCAAAATCACATTAATTTCAATAATAATTTAATTCAATATTTTATCACATTTAAACTATACCCTGTAACCAAGGGACACTATTAACATATCCAATTCTAAAAATAAAACAAAAACACAATTGGTCCAAGACCACAACCATTGAAAATCTCATACCATTATTTTTTGCATTTTTAAAAAAAAATGGATTTTTCTTAAAATAATAAGCATTTTACTGTAAGTTGTTCAATAAAAAAAGTTTCAGTAAGAATTCTGTTGAATGTTGTCTTTCACAGTACATCATATCACACTCACTGGCCTTATCAAATGCGGCAAGTAAACTTTGGATCCCTGGACAAGAGGTCGAAAGGAGACAAGACCTTAGGATCACTGTCTGAATTGGCCTAGCAGCTTCTGAACATTAGCAGTACACTGAAAGGACACTTCCTTACCACTATTCTGTCAAAGTACTGTTGTTTCAGACAAAAAATATTTTTGTAATGCATGGAAATAAATGGAAATAGTGAGCTGTTAAAAAGGGAAACACGACTTAAATGTGCAAAATACACAAGTCGAACAAAACCAAATACAAAATAATAAAATAAGTAACAAATGTTAAAAGTCAAAATTGCCCAACGTTTCGACAATTATAGTCTTGATCATGAGCATTAAAAAATTAAGATGTCGACACTTTGAATCCCAGAACATTTTTCTGCTGGCTTCAAATGAATTTATCAATACTGGTTCCATTTCTAGATCATTGAATACAACTCTGAATAGAGAAGTGAGCATGTCAATGCTTAAGTGAATCCAACAAATTTAAATGCTAAATTTTTTTTTTCTAAATGCTCAGATGCCTCAGATTATGTTTGCCCACATTCTCATAAAAAAATTTCATGATTGTGCAAATCTTAGACAAAGAATACATTTTACAAAGAGGAAAATGCATGCAACATAGATCTAAAATTGTATGCCCACATAATAAAAATTGAGTGCAAACCAAAAATCTCCAAAATATGTGCAACATTTTAATTACATTTCTCCGATACAAAATGTAATAATTGCTTACTAGTAAATTACAAATATACATTCATACTGTACAAAGAAACAATCCAGAGTCCCCTCATCCTCAGTCCCCTCATCCAGAGTCCCCTCTTCCTCAATTCCATCATCCTCAGTCCCCTCATCCTCAGTTCTAATTACATTTTAATATACAATCCAAGTTTCTCTTATGATTGACCGACACTATCAACTCTCAGACATTTACGGAAATTTCATATGACTCACAAACCAACAAATATTCCTAAAAAAATGATATTTAATAGAGAAATAGGTTGAACACTCGTAAAAATTAGATATCGCTTGGTATTAATGTGTCTTATTCAATTTGGATTATTATAATATCCAAATTAAATACCTTGAGTTGATATCAAGCAATACATGTATCTTATTCTACTCATTGTGAAACCTATAATTAGTTACTTGAGCTATGGTGTTAAAAAATCCAAAATACAGCAATGTTTAAAGGTGAGTTTGAATTATTGGGAGGCTCCACCTTTCATAAATTTCCTATCAATAAAATCATCACATTACAGGTAATATTGGAATTTACATATAGATTCTCCTTCAGGTACGAGTGAGGTAGCTAAATTTTCGATTTTCAACACGCGAGTTTTTGTGAGCGTGTTAAAATCTAAAATTAAACTATTGAGGGTGGAGAAATTCCATAACTCACGAGTAAATTGAAGGAGAATGTCATTGCTATGTAGTTTGTTTACATAGACGTCATTTCGGGACTTCTCTAGTTTATCATTCCAATAACTGTAGAAAAAAACAGTGGTAATTCCAATGCAGAAATTTAATCACCCAAAAGTTGTTATAAATATTATATATTTTTATCCCACCGATTAACCACGTCGAGAATATGAGAAAATACTGTATATAAATCTGACATACAAATATCTCATACTAATTAAATTAATACAAATATAATATCAAACAACTTACTGTAAGGCACAAAAAGTTTTGCACGATATTGGCCTGGGGAAAACACTGAAAAATTACCACTACTTTAGCTACAAAAACTTACGTTCCTCAATAATTCACTTTTACTGCATTTAAATGTTGTATATTTTTTTTTAAATAACAAGAAAATACGAAAAGCAAATAAACCTTAGAAATGTATTTTTTTTTTGCAACACTTCTGTATTTCAATTTTGAAATTTTTGATGCATTTTTGATGTTTTCATAAAGAATGTATAGATATGGAATTTACCAAAACCCTGAAATTCCAGATATGCCAGGAAAACCCCAAAAGTTCCAAGCTTTTTTTCATCAAGAAAAAACATATGTATATATAGCAATATCTTGTTCTACATGTATATTCATCTGCATAAATAAAGATTCTAATCTATAATATAATTCTGATTTAAATGTTATACACGTTTTATAAATCTAAGAAGCTACATAATTCTATATCAAATCCAATATAATTCAGTCCTTTTGATTTTTCCAATTCATTTTGTCACCATTTGGTTTAATACAAAATATTCCCTTTATTGCCCAGAGGCACTTTCTTCTCACACTGTCAAAAACAAAACAAAAATGTTAGTTACTTTTCATGAACTTACATATCATTTAAATAATTAATTCAGACATTGTATTGTTTTTGATCAAGAAACATTCATTCTTCTTGTTTTTATTTTAATTAGATTCCACTCCTACCAAAGTAATGTATATTCAGAAATAATGATTGGACTTCTCATTGCAAATCTTCAACAATCACGAAAAACAATAAAAGGGGCCATAACTTGGAAAATACTAAATGGACAAAAAAATCATGTCCACAACTGCAATTCCAAAGGGCCAAATCCTTGGATTTTATTTTTCATTATGAAAATCAAAATGTCACTTTATTCAATCCCTGAGTGACAAATATAAATGAAATGTCAACTTTACATTTCATGAATATCTAAATGTTATACAAATTTTAACTACCACTTAACCCTTTCACCGAGGAAGTAACCCTTGCAAAATCGCTTCCCTGACAAGATGGCCGACTTGAGTGGCTACTTCTTTGTTAATGCTTTAGAGCATTAATTTTGGGTCATTTATTCTTTATTTGAATAAAAACGTTAATAAAATATGTTCTCTTTGCGATCTTTTTAGTTTTTGAATGAAAACTAGTCTTGAAGATTCGGTAGCAAACTGGATATGTTGAAATTCTTCAAATATCGTTAAAATCACTTCAAATATGCAATTTTGTCATTAAAAATTATAAAAAATAAACTTCCAATCATCAATGTCCATTTTAATAAATTTTGGACAAATTTGGCATGTTTGATACGAAATGGATCCTTTCCTGGCATCCAATCTTTCCAAAAAATTTCTAAAATTCATTTTCCTAACTTTAAAATCCCATAAAATCCTCAAATTTTGGTCTTTTTTACAAGGTTTTTTGTAAAAGATCCACCATTGTTTTATCCGGGTTTCAAATATAAGAACGATAACTCTTGATGTTCACTCCAAGAGCGGGAAATATAAAACTGGTTAGGGGTTGGTCAGGTCACAATATGGAAAGGATGACCGTGGACCATAGTGCTTAACGTGTGTGGAGAATACCACTCTTCCTGTATGCTAAAGACCCTTTCTATAGTTTTTGAAAGAGTAGACTGATGGCCGCTACAGAATGCTAAATTATCCGACCCTACCCAACCATTCTCCTTTTACAGTGGCAGTCGAAATGGATTCCCCTTTATGTCCCATCCCACCCCTATTTGAATTGTTTGATAAATTGAACTGGTTCTCGTCCTGAAGAAGCATGAGATATTTGCCGCTGGAACAACAATCAATCAATTTGTTGATCAATTTAATATATCATCTGAGTGATGATCCTGCACGGCCAACAGACAATGTCTTTCTACTACTTAAGGTGGTACCCAACACTACAGGGAGATAACTCTTAAAAATCACCAGAGCGTTTTAATTAAATTTAAATAAGTAAAGAGACATTAAGCTTCTCTATGATCAAAATTGATGTTTGCCAAACTGCTATATATTCAATGAAATTATTCCCGCGAAGTTTGAAATTCTATTTACTAAAAAAAATTAAAAAAGTCAACAGGTCAAAGTAAATATTTCCTAAAAATTTTATGAAAATTAAACGAGCCAATTTTATTTTAGTCAAGGTGTTGGGTACCACCTTAATAACAAGCCATTTTTAGACACTCCTGCTACTCAAGGTCTAGAGAAAGATGTGCTATAGTAAAATGCCCAACATGATACTTTAAGCAAATGCAATGGAAACATCAACCAGTTCTTTTCTTACCTGCTGACTAATTTTGTCACCACAGGCCATTCTTATCTTATCTACTGTTGCAGGGCATGGTAGTTGGTAGTATCCATCTATCCCAGCATCTTTTCTGGCGGCCATTACTGCTTCTTCTAAAGCTTCATGCACTGACACACCAAGTAATACTGGAGGTTCTCCAACACCCTATAAAAATACAAATACTGTGGATTTATTATTATTTGTTGCATACCAATTTTCGTGGTTTTCGTCGGTCCCAGTAAACCACGAATTTAAAAATCCAATGAAAAATAATATTTTATTTTAGCTGAAATGCGCTGAGGTTTGAAACCATGGACTTTTGATGTACCTATAAACAATTGCGTTTTTACAGCATGTACTTGGATACTGACATATGATGAATCAGCTATATCCACAGAGGATACAGTGTTTCATGTAATTTTGTCTTTGGTAACATATAAACGCTCAACAATTTTCTTTAAAAATATTTTGACTGTAATTTGTCGCGGAATTTACTTCAGTTTTTTTTTATTCAAACATTCAAGAAAAATATTAATCCTAATTAGGCCTAAACAATATGGACTTTCTCATAAATCACAGTAAAAACGTCTTGTCAAAAGATAATAAATCAGAAATTATTGATCGTAATCCGATTAGAAATATATATGTATATGCCCAAGATATTTGGTGACAAGTGATAGCAATTTTGTCAATACATGTATATATTTCACACCTGTTTAACCTAAGAAGTAAATAATTACAGATTCTGTTAATCTTGTTAAATTCATGACAAGCTTTGTTCCGCTACAAATTTAAAGAATCTGTTTGTTAGACTTTTGTTTAATAAGCGCTAAAAATCAGTACTTTACTGTACAATATCAAAGTCTGATCAGCACGTTTTGTCGAAGTATTTTCTTGATATCTGATGTGCCAAGCCACAAATTTAAGTATTTCAACAACTTTTTATATTTTTTTATAAGCCATGCCAGCAATCCACGAATTTACGTATCCCACGAAATGCCTTTTTTCCTTTATCCATGAAAATTGGTATCTACGAAAATAAATGATTCCACAGAAATGCAACAGTGTATGTTTGCTCTATCTTTGAAATTACCTTGGAATTAAGAAATAGTTCATTGATGCCATGGTCTATACTTTTTTTAACATGGGTATGCATTATATTTGTTTATATTTTTCACAAATCAGAACTGCTGCACAAAAATATACTTCTATTCTGTTAAACGAATGAGCCAGTATGGCCTGTTGCGTTTGGAAGTTCTTTGTAAAGTAATAAGTGAGCAAAGCTCGCTCTTTAGTGTAGAGGTGTCAAATTGAGCTCGAGTGTCTGAAGTACTTTTACATGCAGCTACCATGTTCAATCTCATTTTGGTTCCAGTGTTTGTTAATCGTATGTGAAAAAGAAATACATTTGGGCTTTTAATCAGAAAAGACATTTTAAAGGTCAATGCACAGAATCCAATTCTTGATGCTTAATTGGTCACCTTTTATATATGATTTACTTATCCCTAACTTTTCTGTCAAAAACTTAAAAATGAGAGTTTGTTTTCTGACACAAAAACATGTGTCTCCCCCTTTCATCCATATTTCAGTATGGGAAACCCAAAAAATCAATCTGATCCAAAAAACTAGAGGCTCCCAGGAGCCTGTATTACTCACCTGTGCTATGTCCATCTTGCCTGGCAGTCTGGAACATTACTCACTGGTTTCAAACAAAAAGATATTTCAGTGAACTTTCCCATTAGGTCCTATGTTAAACTATATTCGGCTCTGGCGGCCATCTTGGGTGAAGAGCAAGGTCATAGGATATAATTCTGAAAGAGGGCCACCTAAGGACCATTGCTGCCTAGTTTTGTTCCAATTGGAACAAGTGGTTTCAGACAAGAAGATCCTTAAGTAAATTCCCCACAGGGTCCCAAGTTAAACTATGTTCGGCTCTGGCGGCCGTCTTGTATGACGGGCCAGGTCACCAGATACAATTCTGAAAGGACCACCTAGGGACCATTGCTGCCAAGTTTTGTTACAATTGGCAAAGCGGTTTCAGAGGAGAAGATTAAAATGTGAATTTTGGATGGACGACGGATGCCAAGTGATGGGAATAGCTCACATGGCCTTTTAGGCCAGGTGAGCTAAAAAGGTGGAGAAATATTATAAAAACGAAGATACACCACATAAAATATTCACTCTTCCAAAAAATACACCTACCTTAGCAGAGTAGAGTGACTTAGTGATTTTACTATCCTTTAACAATGTAACATTCAGTTTCCGTGGTATGTTTCTTACACCAGGAATTTTATAGTCCAAAGGACCAGAATTTTTCACCTGGCCATTAGGTTTAAGGTAACATGCTTCTGAGGTCATTTGTCCATAACACTGGAAAATCAAAATTTTTATATTAAATATTCTGGCATGATTTCTTCAGATTACAACATACTTTGTCCAATATTCCTCTGACTAAGTAGAAACAAGATTACAACATACTTTGTCCAATATTCCTCTGATTAAGTAGAAACAAGATTACAACATACTTTGTCCAATATTCCTCTGATTAAGTAGAAACAAGATTACAACATACTTTGTCCAATATTCCTCTGATTAAGTAGAAACAAGATTACAACATACTTTGTCCAATATTTCTCTGACTAAGTAGAAACCAGATTACAACACACTTTGTCCGATATTCGTCTAAGTAGAAACAAGATTACAACATACGTACGTTGTCCGATATTCCTCTGACTAAGTAGAAAAAAGATTGTTTTTAAAACCTTATTCATATGAAATGTACATTGATTCCCCAAGGTTAGGGATTGATTGACAGGTGTGTATATTAGGTTCCCCTGTATACTATTAGATGATAAATGAATTCGACATAACAAATTTATTTTGCACTAATTATTTTATATCTGGGTACATAATATCACTTCTACACACCCATAATTTGAAGTAATTAAATTTCAAGACAAAAAGAATAAAAATGTCGCCTGCTGGGGAACAGAAAACAAGTTTCATTCAAATGATTTCGAGACTACAAGAATCAAATATAACATCTAAAGCTGGGTTCAGAATCATACCTGCATGAAACCACCTTCGATTTGTCCTACATCAATTGCTGGGTTCAAACTCTTTCCAACATCCATTACTATATCAGTCTTTATCAGCTGAAAAAATAAAACGTGCATAAACTTGATTCATGTCTACATGTATTTGAAGTTCCATGAAAGAAAGGGTACTTCCTTTTATTAATAAAAAAATTGTGTACAAAAATGGTAAAGCAATGAATTAAAAAAATTTTGAGTTATGGTGTAGAGGTCAACAGGACCTTAATCTTGTTCAAAACCGTACAAATGTATAACAACAATTTACCTGGTGTTCTCCAGTTAAACAGTCGATTTCAACTTCTGAGCATGCTGCATTGTGTGTAAAATGAGACGTAAATTTTCCCGACCTTTTTTCATAATCATAACTTGAATCATGTCCTGGTACTCTGTAAAAATACAATAAACATAATCCAATACTGACTAAAAAATGGTATCAGTTTAAATGTAAGTTTACAATCTTCTTTTCATTCAATTAAGCAGTTGTTTACAAGCATTTGGAAATGGAAGACTGTACCCCCAATTTATGGCAAATTTAAAATTTTAAGCTTACAAGCAGCACTAAAATATATATGTATGGCCTATCAATATTAGTTATACATGTAGTAAATATAGTTATTATACATGAAATTAGAGCAAAGTCTGTTTAAGATCTTTATTCAATTGGTACATTTTATTTACATCTAATACACATATCTTCCACAAAACCATATCTTTGTCACTAAATATATAATTAAATTTTCTTCATTATTCAAGACTGTTTCACAAAAGACTGATATCATCAAATAAACAAATATGCAGTTTTTCTCTATCTCAATCCAGGCAGATGACAATTATAAAAAATAACCAATGAAAATAATTACCCAGTTACCTGACTTAACCTAGTTAACAAAGGGATTTAATAAAATATTTCACAAAAAAGGAAACAACTACAATTATTTCTCCTATTGAATTTGGTCAAGGGAGTTAACTGGCTAATATTTTCCACTATGAAATATCTTACTTGTAATGACCCAATACTGACAAATTTACTCTGTTAGAATATGCAGCATTCACCTGTAAACAAATCAAAATGACTGTATAATTATACAGTATACAGTGTCAAGACAACATCAATTTAAAGGGGGCCTCGGTGGCCGAGTGGTCTAGGTAGTTCGTTGTGACAACTAATGATCACTAACCTGTCAACACTGAGGTTGTGAGTTCGAATCTCACCTGTGGTGGGGTGTGTTCGACTCTGATCTAAATTGACAAGGATTGCCAATTTTCCTACCGAAGGCCGGTGGGTCTCTCCGGGTACTCCGGCTTCCTCCGCCAATAAAAACTTGCCGCCACAAAATAGCCAAATGTGCTGAAAACGGTAACCCCAACTAAACAAACAATCAATTCTAAGCAGTAGAAAATTTATAGCACACGGAAAACACAACCACCAAATTTCCATAGATATATGCAGTCATCATCAATACGATGCCATGAGCCATCATGAACTTGAACTGAGGTTCCAGATTTTTTACCATATGTTGAAGGTCAAAAGATAAACACCAATTCAAAAACTGTTACAAGCACTTCACCAGACCTCCCGTCACATGCATTCATATATTTTTTTGTCAAATTAACTTAACAATATACATGTTTGGAAAATGCATTGTAAAAAGATCTAAAGAAAAAACTCATTGCCTTAAGCTTTTTGAAAGCCTGAACATAATTATTGTAATGTCTCAAAAATTAATTTCACTTTCCTTACCAATTCTTTGAATGTACTGTTAGGATTGGACTCTCTCAATGGCTTCAGTCTCTCCATCAAGGTCTCACATGCTATCTATATAATGAAAAAAAATAAAGATGAGATGGCGCGAGTGAACTTTGACATATCCCACCAACCAAATAAACAAACCCATGGTGTTTGTACTGATCATATTTTTGAAGTGAATCCAACCATACTCTGGAGGATGACAGATGTCCGGAGGTACGTAGGTCATAACAAACTATCTTAAAAATATCCATACCAATGCTTTGGTTGTGACTTTGAATTCAGCTGGTAGCGTGGTGAGTTAGAAACCAATTTTAATAGTCAAGCTGTGGCATGTTGATGGTTATAAATATAAGTCGCACTGGGTTATCCAACTTCTCCAGAATTCATGGCTGGCCGTCAAGGCTAAGGCATAGCCATCTGAACGCAAAGTGGAATAAACTCCAGACAAACAAATACACTTTTATACATATATTTATAAGTTGCAGGCCTTGAGAAGGAATATTTTCCTACTGGAACACATTATCCAGATAGCATTCAGTCAAAAATGAAGATGTTTGCAGAATTTCTAATTTTGGCTTTTCAAGAATGATTTCAATAAAAGTAATAAATTTGAACATGAATAAGCTTCACCCAAAGTCTACAAACAGGAAAAGATTTTAAACTGTGATTTGACTCGCAACTTATTTCAAATGAAACCATATAAACACAGATACCTTAACAGCGCCTCCGTTTAGATCCGCTACAAAGCTCCCACCAGATTCCGATGTGTTAGCCAATACAGATGACGAGATTTCTCCAATCAGAATATCAGTGATCGGTAACTCCAGTACTGTTGCTGCCACCTGTTGGACTTTTGTGTTGACACCTTGACCCATTTCTATCCCACCATGTGTCACCAGTACTGTTCCATCACAGTAAATATTTACAAGGGCATAAGCCTACCAATACAAATAAATAATAAAGATTTTTTCTCCTATTCTTGGTGCATTTCCACACTTATCAGTCCAGTGGTTAAACATTATTTAATTCCCACAGGGATTAAAAAGTCTAGTGCAATTTACATAACCGCTATTCATGGATTTTACGTTTATCGGAACGATAAACTAGAGAAGTTCCTAAATGACGTCCATGTAAACAAATTTTGTAGCAACAGCATTTTGTTGAGGTTTTTGTTGAAATTATAAGAGAAATAGATTCTCCTTCAATTACCTTGTGATTTATTGAATTTCTCTTCTCTCAATATTGAATTAAAAAAAAAAGGCTTGCTAAAGCTCGCGTATAGAAAATAAAACTTAACTATCTCGGGTGGAGAAATTCTACATTTAACTCACTCATACATGAAGGAGATCTATATGTATTTGGCAAGAACTGGTCACTCGACAGTGAATATATTTGGTAAGCCTTCAATATCGCACAGGAATTTACAATTTTAATCTGATTGATTTCCTTAAAATTGCAATGGTTTTTCATGAATATCTTAAATATTTCATTTAAATGAAAATAAAACCATAACTTTACCTTTTAGCCAATAGTCATAATTAATTCAATTGCTTGAAATATCTCAAATATTTTAGTTTTTACAAATGTGGATAATGTGATGTGTTCCTGTCAATCATTCTATTTATTACAGCTTTCATTGTAACTTCAGAATAAAAGTTCTGTATTGTACAATGTTGGCTAATTTGCCAATTTGAGATTGAATTTTGAGTGACAAAGTAAATATCACAAATATCACAAGTAAGTATCATGATACAACTGTATATATTGAACTGTGAGTTTTCTTGCAATACTCAAGCCTATTGAATCGAAAGAATTGTAATAATATCTGAAGTTTTACATTGAGACAAAATCCATTATGTCCGAGTACAGAAGAAAGAAATCTTAGTTTGGGGAACAGATTTTTGGCATTTTGAAAGTCTAAATTCTTGAATTATTACATAATTTTTTGTAGGTCTATCAACCTTGTTTTTGTAGTCAAAGAAATTATAAAAATGGCTATGTAATACAAGTACTTATGTAATGTTAAATAAAATATCAAAGGAAGAATTATTTCAATTTTAAAGTAAAAATTTCATAGGCGATTTTTGTTTTTTTGTTTCTCTTGAAGACATTTTGAAAAAAAATCAGGTTCACTGCAAGTTTAATTGTTTTAGATTCGAGTTAGCTAATTGCAAGAATTTACAATTCATGTTGATTAGGGCACAATTTACTAAAATTTTGAAAAATCCATTCAGCAGACTTAGGTTACAGACAGCTGAGATCTTCAACTAGGAACAACAGGCGAGCGATTAAAGGCCCAAGAAACATTAAGTTTTTAGATAGTGACAAAAAAGTGCCTATCCACAATGTATCCACAATGATTACATTATATACTCATACCTGCATCATTACATGGACAGGATAACCCAAATTAAATACCGTAGGCGTCATAGCTATTCCACGTTTCTTCCAGCGATTTTCCCTACAAAATGAACAACTTTGTGTTAAATATTTGCACACACTCTTCATGGTCAATCTGATGATTCACAATACAAAATACAAGCTTTAATTCATCTTCAAATACAAGTATAAATCTCTTGGTCTATATGTTGTCTTCGTTTTTAAAATGTTTGAAAGAAGTTATGTAAAAATTGTGGGTTAAGGCTTTTTATTGTACTTGAAAAGGAAATATTCCAGGACCAATCATGCTAAGTTTAATCCAAATCCCCCTAGTAGTTTCAGAGGAGAAGATGTTTGAAAATTTGTTAACAATGATGATGACAGACACCAAGTGATGGCAATTAAAAGCTCACATATTATGAAGTTTAATCATTGTTATACAACATTCTCATCATCACCATTCACTAAGGATACCATGTTTACTTTAAAAACCAAATATTGTTGAAATCCGAGCAAGTGTAAAAAATGGCGGGAAAATGGCAGCCAATTTAAAAATGGCCGTCCAAAACAAACTTTCATCATCACCATTCAACTCGGGATACCATGTTTGCCTTGAAAGTAGCTTTCATCTTGATTTTATTTCTATAATTCAGGAAAATAACAAAAAACAGCATTTTGACCCCTATGTTCTATTTTTAGTAAATGTGGACAATTTTTTTGACCAATCAAAAATCCAAGCATTAACTTTTTGCAGGATACCCTAAGAAACAATCTTACCAAGTTTCATTTGATTTTGAATAGTAGTTTCAGAGAAGAAGATTTTTGAAATAATAACATAAAAAAAAGCCAAAAATGTCAAAAAAGGGCAATAACTCTAACATCAGTCGACAGATTTTCACGAAAATAGCTCTGATCATGCTGAACACTTTCAACCTGCCAGAATTTGCCATAACCTTATGATTTTTAAGATAGTTGCGAAAAACTATTGTTTGACCCCTATGTTCTATTTTTAGTAACAGTGGCCATGTTTTGTAAATATGTTGGTACAATTTCAGAGAGGATGTAGAGATACTTCTCCAAGATATATTTTTTCTTGATTCCACACACTGTTTAAAAACATAATCTTAACACAAAGCTCAATACTGAAACAAATGTTTTTATGCCTAGCAAACACAGAAGTAATGTCTTTTAATAAAGGATTTGTCCTGGTGGCACACATAACTCAAAACAACTACATGTATATGAACACTGATTACCTGTTAAATTTGTCTATCTCCTTCACCCGGTTATCATAGTCAGCCTGCTGTTTACACAGATCCCAGCAATGCTGGAGATATATGTTTTCTAATTTCATGTTAGCTAAAATTGTGTCACCTTCTTGTACAAAATTGATCTCCTTGATCTAAAAAAAGGAAAATTAAATTTTAAAAGCAAACATGAAATATCCTTTTGAGTTGCTTTTGGAACCATTGGACTTCCCAGGCAAACGTCTTGTTAATAAGAACGGCGTTCCAATGTCCCCCGCACCTTGGCAATAACTAAAAAAAAAATAATGGTACATGTATAGCACTGAAATTTGAACTTGACACACAAACAGACGCACATGCGGATGGATGTCGGGCATTTCACACACACAATGTTGCGGCGGGGGACAAAAAGTATGAAGAGGAACCTCTGTGACATAAACAATGTCTGGAGGAACCTGCTTCAGGAGGATTGACATTAAAAATCATTACGATCAATAAATAAACTAAAACATATGAATTATTGATATAAGATGCTGAACTGAGATACATTTTTTTGCCAAGCTTATTCTAGATATGATAAATAAAACAAAACTAGCAATGACGTTTTCATTTTTTCTAGATGAAGAAATACACTCTAATACAATTTTGAAAGAAAAATGATTGTTTGTTTGTTTAGATGGGGTTTTATGCCACTTTCAGCACATTTGCAATTGGCCATTTCGCAAGTTTTTATTGGTGGAGAAAGCCGGAGTATCCGAAGAGAATTCGAACTCACAACCTCACTGTTGACAGGATAGTGATAATTATAGTAGTCATGACGAACTTCCTAGTCCACTCAGCCACCGAGCCCCCCAAAAGAAATTTTACAACAGCTGATTGTTAAAATCGTTGAATTTATATATAACTTACTCTGTTTATTGGTTGTCCAAGTCTATAACTTATAGCTCTCATAATATTCTCTGTGTAGAATACTTTCTGTGGATGTCCGAACCCCCTAAATCCTGTGTTACACGGAGAATTGGTACGACATACATAACCTCTAATCTTAGCTGTTGGTATTCTGTATGGTGAGTTGTATGGCAAAATACACTGGAGAACCTGCAAGAGGTCCGAAATTGGGGAAATAAATTCATAAGCAGTTGGCCAGAGAGGGATGTATTCTCTGTAGCATAATGCCATAAATGAATAAACTGTTTTTAATGGCGATCATATTTTCATGTGAAAATAAACTTACACATACCTCATTTTTTTTTTTAACTGTAACATGTGTTATAACAGACAAATAACAGTGTCAAATACTATACAAATACAGCATTTGGCCTCGTCCACTAACAATTGATAACAATCAGGTCAATCGTAAAGTTCATTAGAAATTACTTTTGTTTTAGTTAAATTTTTCATACCACATTTACACCTCACTATCTATTGAAATTGAAAAATTCTCATAATTTTCTCCTCAACTGGACAAAAACTATTTCACTATGCGCGCAGATAGATACAAATAATACCCTTTATTTGGCTTTCTTTGGTTATGAGAAATAATTTTTTTCTAAATTATAATAAAATGCTCCACTGGGCGCAGCTAGATACGACCGCAGATGTCGAACCCTGAATAGTTGGGGCAATTATGAACACAACATTCAAGCTTGATACAATACTGAATTTGGATTGTGAATAAATATTTGACACAGCATAGGTTTCTGACACAGAATGAATGTTGTCTAAGAACTTAAAAATTTTTAATTTACCTATTCAAACCATATCAGTATTATTTGTTTTTATATATAAATCAGAAATAACCAATTTAAAATTTAAAATTGGGCACACATATGAATTTCTTGCTATTGCACAATACTGTGCAACTGAAGATTTCTTGCTATTGTGCAATACTGTGCAATTGAAAATTTCTTCAAATATTTGACACATAATAAGTTTCTGACACAGAATAACTGAAATCAAAGAGCTTAGAATTGGTCATATGATTTCAATTTATATTCAATTTTTTGCTTCTTGTGCAATACAATATGCTGTGGAGAATTGCCTGCCCCCCCCCAAAAAAAAAATAATAATTTACTCCTTTTTTTAGCTTTTGTGCAATACACTATGAAGTTGCACTTTGACCCCCCCCCCCCCCCTCCCAAAAAAAAAATAAAAAAACAATAAAATTTATTGTAACCCCCCCCCCTTTTTTTGCTAAAAAAAAATTTGAAATTTTCTTAATTTATGAAATATGAAATGAGAAAAAAATTACCCCTTCCCCAATTTCTCATTTACCCCCCTTCCCCCCTAAATTTTGTTTTCACCCCCCCCCCCCCCATTTCTTATACTTTGCAACCATAACAGCCCATTTAAATACACCATAACATATAAAAATAGAAAATGACATCATAGTCATGGATGGCAAATTTTAAATATACATAATTTAAAAGCAGTTTAGATGAGATAAACAAAAAAGCTTCATCAGCATATTTTATATTGGCAAATTTCCAAAGAAGTTCATTAAACTAGAGTCATTGGCAAATTTCTAATGGAATTTGTTAATAATAAAGTTTTGATAACAGGGCACACATATCAATTTCTTGCTATTGCACAATACTGTGCAATTGAAAATTTCTTCAAATATTTGACACATAATAGGTTTCTGACACAGAATAACTGAAATAAAGAACTTAGAATTGGTCATATGATTTGAATTTATATTCAATTTTTTGCTTCTTGTGCAATACAATATGCTGTGGAGAACTGCCCCCCCCCCCCCCAAAAAAAAATAATTTACCCCTTTTTTAGCTTTAATTTTGGACCCCGATTTGGACCAACTTGAAAACTGGGCCCATAATAAAAAGACTAAGTACATGTTTAGATTCAGCATATCAAAGAACCCCAAGAATTCAATTTTTGTTAAAATCAAACTAAGTTTAATTTTGGACCCTTTGGACCTTAATGTAGACCAATTTGAAAACGGGACCAAAAATTAAGAATCTAAATGCACGGTTAGATTCGGCATATCAAAGAACCCCAATAGTTCAATTTTCAATGAAATCAAACAAAGTTTAATTTTGGACCCCAATTTGGACCAACTTGAAAACTGGGCCCATAATAAAAAAACTAAGTATATGTTTAGATTCAGCATATCAAAGAACCCCAAGAATTCAATTTTTGTTAAAATCAAACTAAGCTTAATTTTGGACCCTTTGGACCTTAATGTAGACCAATTTGAAAACGGGACCAAAAATTAAGAATCTAAATGCACAGTTAGATTCGGCATATCAAAGAACCCCAATAGTTCAATTTTCGATGAAATCAAACAAAGTTTAATTTTGGACCCTTTTGGCCCCTAATTCCTAAACTGTTGGGACCAAACTCCCAAAATCAATCCCAAGCTTCCTTTTGTGGCCATAAACCTTGTGTTTAAATTTCATAAATTTCTATTTACTTATACTAAAGTTATTGTGCAAAAACCAAGAAAAATGCTTATTTGGGCCCTTTTTTAGCCCCTAATTCCTAAACTGTTCGGACCAAAACTCCCAAAAACAATCCCAACCTTCCTTTTGTGGTCATAAACCTTGTGTTAAAATTTCATAGATTTCTGTTTACTTATACTAGAGTTATTGTGCGAAAACCAAGAAAAATGCTTATTGGGCCCTTTTTTGGCCCCTAATTCTTAAACTGTTGGGACCAAAACTCCCAAAATCAATCCCAACCTTCCTTTTGTGGTCATAAACCTTGTGTTTAAATTTCATAGATTTCTATTAACTTATACTAAAGTTATATTGCGAAAACCAAATGTCTTCGGACGACGATGCAGACGACGGACGACGACGCAGACGACGACGATGACGACGACGCCGACGTCATACCAATATACGACCGCAAAAATTTTGCGGTCGTATAAAAATTTCATGTTTTTACTGCAGGGCATAGAAATCCTATTTTTTTTTATTATTCTTTTATAGTACATTAATTACGGTTTGTTTAGTTGTGGTTTTATGCCATTTTCAGCACATTTGGCTATTTCACGGCGGCCAGTTTTTATTGGTTGAGGAAGCCGGAGAGAATCACGTCCTTCGGTAGGAAAATTGGCAATCCTTGTCAATTTAGATCGGAGTCGAACACACCCTGCCACAGGTGAGATTCAAACTCACAACCCTAATGTTGACAGGTTAGAGATCATTAGTAGTCATGACGAACTACCTAGAACACTCGGACACCGAGGCCCCATTACTAAAAATAAAGAGAGTGATCGAACAACACATTAAATCAGTAATGCACAATGAGTGAATTATTTGTGTTTTTTGGTCACGAGTTGTAGATTTCATGTATTTGAATCTAAAAATTATTCTTTTTATTACATCAATATTTGTATAGTAACGTCGTCGGCGAAGACATTTGTTACATCACTTCCCTGAGTGAAATATGACCTGTCTGTTCACTGGGTGAAATATCAGACTTTATTTCACTAACAAATCCAGGTATTTCCTCCACTCAAATGTAATAATATTGCATATATCCCCACTCAGGAATTATAGTATTTTTCTACATTTGTCTAGGTATACCAAAGTACTTGAATACAGTTTCTGTATATAAAATAAGTGGGTTTCTTTCCTGTTTTTTTATCAACTGGACCTAGGCCTTGAAGTCATGCTCAACCATTTTGAAATTTCTACAGCCTGCTGTCCACATTCCATGCCCCACTTAATTTTCATTCCAGAAAAAAAAAAATTGCCACTATTTCAGTGTCATATTGTATTTTGAATCTATGGGATATTAACCCTAAGTTTGGAATACCATATGGTACTTTTTCAAAATCTGGCATCAGAAATACTCCTCCACCATCAACAGATTCAGTGCTCAAGTGTTTTGTAGCACTGTTCAGGGTAAGTTGATACCTTTTAACAGATTTGTTTGTTTGTTTAGTTGGGGTTTCAGCAAATTTTGGCCATTTCGCGGCGGCAAGTTTTTATTGGTGGAGGAAGCCGGAGTACCAGGAGAGAACCACCGACCTTCGGTAGGAAAATTGGCAATCCCTGTCAATTAAGATCAGAGTCGAACACACCCCGCCACAGGTGAGATTCGAACTCACAACCCCAGTGTTGACAGGCTAGTGATCAGTAGTAGTCATCACGAACTACCTAGACCACTCGGCCACCAAGGCCCCTCTTTTGACAAGTAAAGTGGGCGAAATGTACTGTCATGTCATGTTTTGATTTATCTTGACGACATGTTTTTCCCAATGAGTTTCTTTAACACTTTGTACTAATATGATGTTGGTGTGGCCAATGATGTGAGAGTAGTAACAGCCGTTTCCAGAAACTCATTTCCGGTATCACGATTTTGATTCTAAAATTATAATTTGAAGCAAGTTATTTCCCTAACTTCCATTTACTTTTTCTAGCCTTAGTATGGAGCACAATATGGCTGCCCCGCATTAAACAAATACTTTTCTAAATGACCCATATGTAGAAAATGCATATGCTCCTATAGCACTCACTGGGCTCACTATAATCAATATAAGAAAATCAAATTGAATAGCTATAATTACATTACTTAATATGTACATACAAAGTAACTTAATCCTAAACTCCAACCACCATTTATATACACATCTAATTCTAGTCCCAGTATCCTCCCTTCTTTTGTAACTGCAGCCTATAATGGAAAGAGAAAAAAAAATTACCAGATTTGAAAACTGTTTTCTGATTTTTCAAATCTGAATGTTAAAACCTGTACTGTATCACAGTTACATACAACCTTCTGTGGTAGAAAAATAAATTTTGAAGTTTTAAAATGTTGCCGAGGGTCGTAATTTCTCAGCTTTCTATATGGAGCGTACTGAGTCATCACATGGCCCTATCCTATACATTGGAAAATTGGATCTTTGATAATTTGTACAACTATTATAAACAATTCTTTTTGTGAGCGATT
The DNA here is from genome assembly GCA_028015205.1 of Mytilisepta virgata. Classification (NCBI taxonomy): domain Eukaryota; kingdom Metazoa; phylum Mollusca; class Bivalvia; order Mytilida; family Mytilidae; genus Mytilisepta; species Mytilisepta virgata. The sequence goes on from CM051510.1 coordinate 5,945,785, forward strand.
TATTTTTGCTAAGTTCATGAGGAAGAAAAAAGTGAAAATATTGTTGTGAGCAAGTTCTTCATGTATGTACCAAAAAGGAGAATTATTGTACTATTCATAAAATTGTCACAAACCTAAAGGAATTCTAAAAAGTAGTTTCGAAAATATGTTGGTATTCAATACCTTATATACAGTTTTGGCCGGATGTCGTTTTCCAGTTATCCTCATATCAGTGGCTCTGTCAAATACACATCTTACGGGTCTCTTTGTCCTATATAAAATATTTCAAAATAATAAAAACTGTTTTTATGCTCAGAATAAAATTAGCTGATTCAGATTTAAATACTCTTTATCTATCAACAATTCCGAAAATAAGTCCACTTAAACAAATTTTATCTCCCCTGACAAAAGATTATTGTTGATATGTTACAATAATCATAAAAATAACTTCTAAGCTCCATACCACATGCAAATCAGATGATTAAAAAAATATGACAGAAATTGTCGGTTAAGATTCAAAGGGTATTTCTATTGTATAAAAGTTGTTTCCAAGATCCAACAGCTTCTACATCTGATAGAAAACTGACTTCCAAGCTCCAACAGATGTTACATTTGTACATCTGCCAGGAAACTTACTTCCATACTTTAACAGCTACTACACCTGATAAAAAGGTTGAAAACTTACTTCCAAGCACCAATAGCTACTACATCTGATAGAAAACTTACTTCAAAGCTCCGACACTACTACATTTGATAGAGAACTTACTTCCAAGCTCCAACAGATGTTACATCTGACAGGAAACTTAATTCCAAGCTCCAACAGATGTTACATCTGACAGGAAACTTACTTCCAAATCTAACAGCTACTACATTTGATAGAAAACTTACTTCCAAGCTCCAACAGCTGCTACATTTGATAGACAACATACACCCAAGCTTCAACAGCTGCTACATATGATGGAAACTTACTTCCAAGCTCCAACAGATGTTACATCTGTAAGGAAACTTACTTCCAAACTCCAGCAGCCCCTACATCTGATGGAAAACTTACTTTAAAGCTCCAGCAGCTGCTACGATTGATAGCAAACTTACTTCCAAATTCCAACAGCTGCTACAAGTGATAGAATACTTACTTCCAAACTCACACAACCACTACAATTGATAGAAAGCCTTCTTCCAAGCTCTAATCGCTGCTACATCAGATAGAAAACTTACTTCAAAGCTCCAACAGCTGCTACAGCAGATGAGAAAATTGTGTCAAATTGTTTTCCTCCGAAAGAACCACCTGAAGTAAATAAAAAGAAGAATTCCCCCAATCAAGCTGGCTTATAATACTTGAAAATACTGAAATTTTCCAAGTTATAAAGGGGAATAACTCTAGAACGGTAAATGACTCTATCTGTGTCTGAGTGTTGTGGTTCTTAGCATTGTGTATGAGTCTCATAAAATTTAAATGAGGCAAACTTAAGTTAGAGTGCGTAAAATTTTTTTTTGCAATTTTCCAATTTATAAAGGGCCATAACTCTAGAACGATAAATGACGCACTGCCCAAATTCGAATTCTGTCTGCGTGTTGCGGTTCTTAGCATTAAATATAAATTTCATAAAATTTGGACGAGGCAAACTAACGTTAAAGTGCGGAAACCAAAATCAGACGGCCGTTCAAGGGTAACACTTAATTCCCCCTTCGCCTAGTGGCAGGGCCATAAAAAATGTGTATTTTATTACTGAAAAACAGCAGTCAATAAACATATGTTTTAAAAACAATCATGCAAACAGGCGGGTATCCACCTGGAAATTTCTTAAGAAACAACACTCAGCAGCATAGGTTCCCTTTTTTATTGTTAATCATTTGCATTGTAATATCGACAATAAAATGTGGGAAAAAAGCACAAGGAAATTCCAATGCAAAAGCAATGTGGTATGCTCTCTCACAAAAAACTGGGACTGACATCAGGTGTTCTGGAAGGGCAAGCATGTTAAAAATCATCCAACACATAAAATTTTTTTCTAATATCAATTGATCACTAATTCAATCCAGATAACCCTGTAAAAGTGAACCGTATTTTGATATCATGAATTAAGATATTGCAAAATCTTAGTGTCAACAAATAGCTCTGAAGCAGTGTAAAACATGTAAAAGTCCAAAACTTGTTTGAGTTACTGTATATAAGAGTTTGGTGTGATTCATGATATGAATTTTATTTACAAAATAAATCCCTTATTTGAACAATTATGTTCCTGGTCCTATCATCAACATTTCCTTGATGTTGTACAAGGGCATCTTAAGTAAAAGAAAGCTGGAGTTTTAATCTGTTTTTTTAATCATTTTTTCCTATAAATAAATAATTACCAAGTATGCTGCTTTAGTGAGGCATTCCTTAATGACCCCATCAAATATGACAACTTTTGATAGAAATTCACCATATACATGTACATGTTAAGACAGTAAGAAAAAGACTATAGCTGTGTGGAATAGGCCATTGTGGTTATACTTGCAATAAACATTAAATCATAAACCTATACATGTACATGTATGAAATGCTTAGGACTTTGCAGTAGGTTTTACCTTGTTAATCTGTTATGAACGTCCGCTAAGGAAAGCTTGCTGCATTACAGCTTAACCCCTTATTAGTGTAACTATGGAAATTATTGCGACGTTTTTATTATTGCAAAAATTACAATTGCCTGAGGATCACAATATAATTATAAAACTTGCATTTTTAATGCATATTTTCACGTCCGATTTATTCTAGATTTGTCTCCCTTTGTTTACATTTACATAGGTAAGTTTTTGGTCATTGATTCCTGACATATGGAGACAGATTAATTGGTAGATACTTAGTTGTATAGTTATTGTTTGGACAGCTATTATATATATAATAACATTTTGAATTCTATTAATTTTAAAACCATTAGTTGAAACAATTACCTTAATAAAACTTCCATCTTCAATTTTTACACGATCTCCGATTGCAATAAAAAAAAATGTTCACAAGGGCGGTGGTAGCAACTAAACCTCACAATTTTGCCTGGGGTAGAAGAATCGCAATAATAAGTGCATGCGAAAATTACAGACTTTAACCCCACCACTGTCCAGTTTCTGTACCAAGGCAGACTATCATGACTGTCTGTTGTGCTCTTCTTTGTTATTTTTTGTCGAAGTTCTGTCATTGGGTTGCTTTGATTGATTGGTATGCCATTGTTGACCCTTCCTGTTATCCATTTTGTTGTTAATTTAAAACACAATGTATGCCTAATACTAGACCAGAATAAATTTATGAAAACTTACCAACTCTCCTCACTCGAACATTTATCCTGTTTCTTGGAATTAATAACATCTTTGATACTTCCATCTATAAAAAAGTACCGGTAATTAAGAAAAACAATTTCATACATCAACAGAATGAAACTTTATACAAAGGCAAAAACTTGATAAAAAATTGATCATTTGCTCGAATTGTACATATTTCAAACAAGTAGTTTTGTTTCAAAAGTGGCAGTGGTTGAAAGTGTTGGTTTCCATGAAAGTGATGGAGTAAAATCAGTGTTGATCTCATCTGGATAGACACTTTTTTAATTGTAATTTTGATTTGCAATATATTTGGTTTATATGATCAAATAAAATTCTGCATAACAATTTTTGCTAAGAGGGTATTATTATCTGTTCATGTGATGGTTTGGTTGTTTTCTTTGTAGGTGGAATCTTAAGATAGGGTGACCCAATATAAAACATCTTTCTGACCAAGATTACAATTTCCCATTTTAAAACATTTGAAATTTTTTAGTTTCGAATTCTACCTGCACTTCGTTAACTGACTGTGTAGATGAATAGATGTCAAACTCCTTCTGTTCTATTTTTGGAACACATAAAGCTGTATGAGGCTCAAGGTAGAAGTGCTCCTGTGAATGGGAGTATACAGTCCCTGTAACTATGTCATCTGCTTCCTTCATGGCCTTTTCAATGTCACCTTCATCAATTGAAAGAGTCAGATCGTAAAATGAATTGTTCTCAATGGCCTCCTAAAAATAAATTATGTTAAACAAAATGTATTTAAAAAGATGTACCTCCAATGTGTCAAACTATTCATTAAGAAAATATATCCTTCAAATCAGATTTTGATGCACAAAATGGCAAATTTAGCAATTTTCAATTTATAAAGGGGCATAATACAAGAACGATGAAAGTGACGCCACTCAAATTCGAACTTGAACGGTGTTTGGTGGTAATAAGCATTGTGTATAAGTTTCATAACATTTGGTTGAGGCAAAGTAAAGTAAGAGTGTGGAAACAGCAAATTCAGCAATTTTTCCATTTATAAAGGGACATAACTCCAGAACAGTGAATGTGACACCACCCAAATTCAAACTTGAGAACGGTGATCTGTGTTTGGTGGTAAGGAGCATTGTGTATAACTTTCATAACATATGATTGAGGCAAACTAAAGTTAGAGAACGGAAACCAATTTCGGTATGTATGTATGTACATACAGACAGACAGACAAGGGTTAACCTTAATGCCTCCTTCGCCTAGCAGCGAGGTCATAAAAATGCCAATATGTTTAGAAGGGTAAAGTGAAAACCATCCATGGACAGAATTATGCACATACATAGTAGTTTTCTGAAATTAATCATTTTTCAAACAGTAAATTTCAGGCTAGTATTGAAAAGCGAAAACATAGACCTCAGAAGTGGAAACATCTGCACAATTGGGTGTGGTGCCTCATATCGAAAACGTCACGTTAAGAATATTTAATTTTGAATTTTTATAAAATATATGATATAAGTACTTGTCCTCCAGCCAAAAAATGTTAAAACGTTTAGAAGAAAATGTTTCGTCTCATTTATCCTTGGGTAGTCCCTGGTTCTAATAGCAGGCATTGTACTTACATCAATTGTATATATAGCTTCCAGATCCTCGTATGTAACTTTGACAAGTTTTGCAGCACGACTGGCTATCTCTCTGGTATCTGCTAATACCGCTCCGATGATCTGACCATAGTGTAAAACCTTCAACAAATGACAAACATTATTGTAAAAACACAAATTAACTGCCTTGAAACTTATAATTATAAATCAACTAGTGTATTATTGGCTTCAATATGACTTAAACTGTCTTTTGAATACAGAATCATTAACTCGACCAATATCTAAAGACCCGGCCAATAAGGACTTTAGCTGTATTGGCCGACTTGTACCCGGCCAATATAGGGAGAGTTGATTTTCTCTAGACTTTATTTTGGATACATATCAAAACTCTGAAATGTTAACATTACGTTTATTATGTATTTCTAAATTTATACATGGGAAAAATGTCTGATCCTATTTAAAGGTAGGTGCTTCAAAATTGAAAATTAAAGACTATTCAGTAAAACTTCTGACTAAAAGTATCTTTCATAACCCTCATTCCTATCTTTTAATGAATGTAAATTGTCTGACTTTAAATCGTGTTTATACTTGCGAATTTTCAAAGAGTTGATTCAGAAAAAAATTCATACAGAATATACATTTTAAAAACTAGTTAACTAATAAAGATATCATTAAATGGCTATTTCCGTATCGGCCTTTTTATTGGTCCTCCGCCAGCAAGCCTTTGACCAATAACAAGGTCAATAGAGAAATAACCATGTAATAATATTATAATTACATGGCCTAATTATGATTCATATCATACAGGCTATCGTCCCGAGACTCCCATATCAGATCGAGGGCTTGAAATTGCAATACATTAATTAAAAGCATTGTAAAAATTCTGTACATTTCAAGTTACAGCTTGGCCGCTCTGAGAGTCAACATTGTTCAACCTATTTGAAACAAAATTTTTTATTCAGCAATATCAAATTTGTTTTGGGTGATATCATAGGTCATGCAAATTCATTAAATAGACTACCTAATATACCCCTAAAAAATCAGTTGCAATAAATTAAGAACACACATCAAGAAGATTTCATAAGGATGTATTAAACTTGTCATTTACAAATAAACATGCATGTATAATGAAGATGATTTGGTGATGATCATATTTAAATGGTGATTTTGAATCATGTTGAAAGTTTTAATTTTTCTACCATATACATTTGTATATATACCGCTTTGCCTCATAATCTAATTAAGAAAAAATTCACATGCCTCGTTAAATGGGCATTTAAAAAGTCAGAATGTGAAAATATATGTTCTCTTTTAGGTCATTTTTTAGTAACGACAAAAAAAAAGAATTATGTCAATTGAATTGGACCTGCTTTAGTATGATAACTGCACTGGAATTTTTACTAGATAACATTTTTGTTCACTATGGAGATTCCGTATATTGCCAAGATATTGGAATTCCAATGGGGACTAACTGTGCAACACTTATTGTTACAAAACACAATTTATGTCTAAAATCAGGAAAGACCCAACATCTGATACAAAAATTTAATAGCACTTTTAGATATTTGGATGATATTTTGGATGTCAATAATGATGATTTCAGTCTGTACACTAAAGAGATTTATCCTGTAGAACTTAGTTTAAATAAAGCTAATACTAACAATGAACACTGCCCTTTCCTGGATCTTGATATCTCTAACAGGACGCTTAATACATGTACTAAAATTTATAATAAGAGGATTTTTCATTTCCAATTGTTAATTATCTGTTTTTAGATGGCGATGTTCCCTTGGCACCATCGTATGGTGTTTATATATCTCAGCTTGTTTGATTCGCTCGTGTATGTAACAACGTATTTGATTTTAACAAAGGAAATCTCTGTATTACTGAAAAAATATTGCACCATGGATTTTGATATCACAAACTTGTCAAAACATTTACTAAATGTTATTATCGGTACAAGGACCTCATTCATAAATATATATCAACGTGCAGACATCTTATATGTTCAGGTATTTCACATCCCATCTTTTATTGTAATATTCTATACAAAGCACAAAAGTGTTGTCATTCACCTGAAAAGCTAACCAAACCTTTAAACAGACTTATCCACAGAAAACATTTTTTGGAATTAATATTGATTCACTCCAAGGATCTTTGCATCAGAAATAAACACATTTATTCTAATACCAATTGTTGGCATAATACTGGTTATGTTCTTTCCGTATAATTTATGATGGCATGATACTAAACCCCTAACAGAAGGGATTGTGGCTGATTTTCTATATGATAAAGACATACAATGTAATCTTTCGATCAGTTTAATTGTCTGGAGCTGGTATGTCAGTAACTGCTAGTAGTCCTTTGTTAATACATGTATATCTTGATCATTGTCATTTTGCTTAGTTTCTTCTGTTACCTTTTCTACCATCGGACTCAGACATCTTTTGAACTGAGTTTTACTGTGTGTATCACTGTGTGTTTGTTTATTCCCTATTGGCTAGAGGTATAGGGGGAGCACTGAGACCTCACAAAACATGTTTAACCCCACCACATTTCTGCGCCTGTCCCAAATCAGAAACCTCTAGTCTTTGTTAGTCTTGTGTGTATTTTGAATTTTTGTTCATTTGTATGTTTCAGAGTTTAGTGTGCCGTCCATTTCGCTGAACTAATACGCATTATTGTTTAGGGGCCAGTGAAGCCCGCCTCCTGGTGCTGGATTTTCTCGCTGCATTGAATAGACATTGGTAGCCTTGAGCTGTTTTCTGCTCTTTGGTCGGGTTGTTGTCTCTTTGAAACACTCCCAGTTTCCATTCTCTATTCTAGTATTTACCCAAATTACCCAGTAGGAAAAATGTTAAATGGTAAAAATGAATCTGTTGACAATTATTATATGGCAATTAGACATCTTAAGTATTTTTCAGGCATTAGTTCGGAATCTGAACACTTAAAAGGTTATTTGAAACTGAAGGCATTAAACTGACCAAAAACAACAGAAAGGAGGGGCACCAACATTTCCAAGTTAGAAAAAAACCAGGTGTGTTAAAATACAATGATATATATGTGACAATACAACTTCTTAGTACATTCTACCACACTTTTTATATATATATCTTGTGATGTTAAAAAATTAGAACAGGTCAGCCATCTGGGTACCTTGGGCGAATTGGGTCCCCCAAAGTTACCTCATCGACTGCAAATAAACATGTATCTTGCATCACTGGACCAAAATACTGTGTTCCTGGGATATCTTTATGGTTGATAAATTCTACCACTCCTGGTAGAGCTAAAGCCTCAATTGTGTCAATACTGACAATCTTCGCATGTGCTCTGGTACTGGTAACCACGACAGCAAAAAGTTCATCTATATAACATAAGAAAAATATGATTCAAACCTTTTTTCTCACTATATTGATAACTTTTATGTTTAAACTAAAAAGACTTGTTGTTTTATCCATAAAAATGTGTGAGTCTTCCAAGGAAGACATGTGTCGTCTGAGTACGTAAATTTTTACAAAAGATATTAAAATTTTCTAAAAATGAAATATATATACACACCTTTGCATTAAGGTTAATGCACAGAGAAAGTTTCATCAAATTGCTTTGAGCGGTTTATGAGCAGTTGAGGATAGAAGAAAAGTGTGACGACGCAAGACAATAGATAGTGATCCCTATGTGTCGACCATGTATACCGCAGGCGACATAATAAAACCACCACACTTCTTAAGTACTTCTTTCTGATTTTTTTGTAGGTTAATAAAACATGAAAAAAAACAAAAAATTTTACCATTGTCTGTAAATGTTATACTTTCAACCACAAATATTATTTTGAAAGAGGAATTTACAATGGAAATATAAATATGCCCAAAAAGCTGATTTCAATTTTAAAATTTGAAGTTGAAAAACTCTTAATTTTAGTATATTTTCATGAACTGTGTGCATATTTGCATAACCCAGGGAAGAGAGATCTCCCTTTTACATTGAAAATTCCATCGGCAAAATATTTTTGTATCTCTGGAAGACATTATGGAACAAAATCTAGTAAAATCAAATTGTTTTAGTTACACCTTAACTAATTACATCTGTGTGCCAAATAGTAGGACGAGTAAAAAAAAGATTATGAAAAATCCATTCCACGGATCAAAGTTTACAGAGAGCACAAGATACAATTTAAGGGGGTAGGCCTGGGGTAAGGGAGATAAATCCTATTGATGTTTTTTCTTGACGTCAAACAATAGGAATGACGTGGCATTACTATGACGTACCAAATTTCCTCGCGTTAAACGAAGTGAAGAGGTTCGGTTAGGGGCATCTCCGCAACGAATCTAAAACTTTTTTGAAATATGTGCAAAATCGATAATTACGTAGGATTTGATATATTGATGAATTATTGTCTAACATCCAGTGGCAATTATGAAATGCATACATGTATTACGATGATGAAAAAAGCCGCTCGAAATGAAGAAAATGCTGAGTCAATATTTACATGTACAATAATTTCATAAATCCTTACTAGAATTTTCTACTTGTCCCATAAATTCGTAATATATAATGTAATGTTAGCCTCCCCCCCCCCCCCCCCCCCCCCCCCCCCCGAGAAGTGTGTGTTTGTAGTGTGTGCTTATCTCCCGTCCTCGTCTAAGTGCGTGGTTGCTTATATCACATTATCCTGCTAGTCTTATACTGTAACAGTAATAGTCCATCACACATAAAATGTCACACTCCTGACATTTTCAGGATTATTTTAAATAACATTTAATTGATGAATCGAATGTTTTAGAGATATTTTCTGCCTTAAATCATATACTAGTAACCATGATTTGTTGTATAGCATATATAAACTACATATAATGAATGATAATGCAGCTTCAAATAGTATTATGGGAAAATCTTTATTTTTTTTCAATGTCTTAATATCAAAATTTATCGAGTATTTTGTGAAAACTTGTGGTTAAAATTTCATAATTTTTTGTCATATAACACATATATATATGATATTTGTTTTAACAGTTTTTTATAAGAATTAAACGACAGAATTTTTTTACAGCAGTGTTTGAATATTTAATGAAGCAACTGAAAATGAACGAAATTCCTAACATGTCTGGTACTTTTTACCTTTGAATTTGCAAATAAAGAATGAATTTTACCATTATATTTCATTTTTGATTAAGACTATATCCCTGTTCTTCAGTTCAACAATTATAACTTTTTTTTATCAAACATATGTCCTATGAGAGGTAGTAATATTCATTAACTTGTGTCATCTCATGGAATGAAGGGTACCCCTTAAATGCCCATTTTCAATGAACCCTGTAAAGGAAACGTGTGGTTGAATTTCAACAAAATTTTCTCAGATGGTGTATTGAGACATATATAATGCATGACGAAAATATGAAAAAAATTAAACGAGTGGAAAATTTTGGCCTAACCCAGGCCTACCCCCTTAAAACTACATTAGTGAATTAGTAGACAAACGTAAATAAAAAAATACATGCCTTAAATGACTTATAATAATCGTAAACCCTAATATATAAACTTACTTTGGTATCTAGGTAGATCATCAATATACACAGCTTCACCTGAAACAATATATTCTGATCCTACATTAGGTACTGGTTTCCATACAGCATGTTTACCATCATCATCTGGTGTGTCATAGATCTGTGTACCAGTTGAGGGATCAATTTTCAACTCCTCCATGCCACTTTTCTCTCTTGGTTCTGTGACGGGTATCTGTATGTAAAGTCAAGAAATACCAAAGGGATATTCGAAGGAGGGAAAAATCGTAACAACTGACAAACTCCAGAGAACAACGAAGACAAGACCAAAGCAATACATGCACTACAATTAAAAACTAAAAACATATGAACAACATGGATCCAACCAAAAAACTAGGGGTAGACTCAGGTGAACCGGTGGTATGAGTAAGAGATAATATCAATTGAATAGGTCCATTTTCATTTGGGAAACTGTTTTTTCATACCTGTCAACTAAGTCATGATGAAGCCCATAAAACTTTAATAAGGATGACTTCAACATAGGAGCAATGTACCCCTGTCTGAGCAACTCTTCTGTCAGGAGCCGGGCTCTGTCCAGGAAGTCAATTTATATGTCACAAGCTCTGGAATAACGTATGATTTGTGAAAATATATACTCCATACGCCGGTGCTTTTGGAATATTGCCACTCAAAAATGGGAAGTCAAAGTCATCCCGTGAATACTTGAGTGATAAAACATCATCTATGTAGCGGAAGCTGAAATTAAAGGTACGGGCTAATTTCTTCTGTTTTTCCTTAAGAAGCCTGTCATTTGATTGATACCACTTCTTGAGTAGCTTGTCTCACAATAACTTTGGAGGCCCGCTTTGACAGCGGTTAAAATAGAAGTTAGAAGTGGAGACAATGGTTTGTTGGAACACTTGGCAGATCCAGCTATAAAGCTGGGTTTGTATGGAGACTTATGTAACTTGGGTATCCAGTACAAGGTAGAATGATCACAATCATCATCTTTGATGGAAATACCAAATGAGGATAAGACCGATCAATGATTGTCGGTTATTTCTTCCTTTGAAAGTGTAGTAGCTGCCAAGTGAACTAGCAATCCCTAGTTCATTAATCAAGCATTGAATATAGTAGCTTTTGCATACAAAAACAACGTAAGAGTTAAAACAAAATTATTATTTTTTTGCTTTATTTTATAGAATAAACTCTTATGATTTTGCAGTGAAAATATATCTGCCCTCTATGATTTGTATAGATTTTAACCTAACCAGTGTGGAATGTCTGTACCAGGTTAACCTATCCTGACTCTCTGTTGTATCTCTGTTTTTGTTTTGTGCTTTTTTTACCCAACCATCCTTTTACAGTGGCAGTCAAAATTGGTTACCCTTTGTGTTCTGTCCCACCCCCATTTGATTTGTTTGATTAATTGAACTGGTTCTCGTCCTGAAGAAGCATAAAATATTTGCCACTGGATGTTAAGCAACAATCAATCAATCAATCAACACTATACCGAATTTACTTAAAACTTGTAGTTTCTGAGATATGGGCAATTAAGGAAAACGTAATCAGAATGGATGTCAGATGAACGGACAAAATTTTTTATCCATTGAAAGTCATCAACAATGATAATGAAAGTAATACAGTAAAATGTATTGGTTTACATGGATATATTCCCATAACAGTTTCTGAGAGATCTATCGCTACAGAGAACCATACCTTTTCAAGATGCTTTAAAATTTCTTCATGAAAATGAAAATGGTCACAGGGGAACTAGAAATTCATAAAAAAACTTTTTCTTTTTAATTCCCTTTAATACAAGCATTTGAAACAGATACTTAGCGATAAGGCCACATCAAAATGACTTTAGTTCTTTGGATTTTTTATGGCAAAAATAGGTACGAGCGAGCAAAATTTTAATTTAATTTTTTTTTATTGATGACTAGTTTTTTTCAGGCGAAGATTAAATCTACATGCAGCACAAATTTGTTTTACTGAAATATTGCAAAACATGGAAAAAAATCCCTATTTTTTAACAAACCTTAGGAGCAGACGAACACTTTATTTTTTAATTTCATGAAAATGCCAAATTTACGTCAAATTTTCAGCATTTTTTCCAAATCAATCGTGCAAAAATTTTTTCTTAAAATTTACAAAATCCAAAAATAGGAGTGGCAAAAATCCAAAGAAATAAAAATCAGTTTGGTGTGGCCTTACTTGATAATTCTATAATATTATAATTCCTTTTGTTAATATGTCTAATGGTGATAATTACTGTTATGTTTTATGCCACCTGAGGGCCCACTGATTGGTTTTATAACATCATGTATTATGTATGTTGTAATTGGAGCTAATATCACTTAATTTCAATTTACGTTGCATTCTCTGTACCTAACAAAAAGACTGCTCACATACATGTATACATGTATTTCAGTCATAGTAAAAAGAATTAGTTACCTTTAAATTCTCTTTTATATTGAGGTAAAATTTGTACATGAAACTTGTTGCCAATGTCGATTTAAAGGGCAAATCTTCACATGTCTGTATACCAGACAGCTCTGTAATCAGTTTATCTGTCACATCACTGAATACAATGTCTTCCCATTTTCTAAAAGTCAATAAATAGGACAGGATACAGATTCCATGAATTGAAATCTGCATTTTAAATTTGGCTAGTTATACACATTCAATTATTCTCGCAATCTTGTCTGTTCACTAATATTTATAGCTGTTACAACAAATGACACTATGCACGAGCATTTTTAACGTGTTTTCTCTTTGGTATCAGAGAAATTGATCAAAGCAGTCACAATATGTCACCAGGCCCATTTCAAGTTGAATTAATATGTATAGAAATCAGTACTTCGTATCATACTGATGATGGGATATAATTTTAATTTGACTTAACTTTTTTAATGTTAATAAACATGCAAAAGGCCATTTTTTTCAAACCAAATTATTTACCTATTGAATCTTTTTGAATATTTGAAATAATGAAATTTTGAGGAAGACTTTTGATTTTTCAAAGAGACCAGTTCAGGACATCAAAAATAAAAAAAACTTAAGAGTGTACATACTTCCCAGACAGCTTTTCTGCTGTATTCTTTAACAGCATTGGCTTCGTATCAATATTTCCTATGCTTATTCTGGCCTGTTTGACAACATGGCTATCAGCATCAAATTGCACAAACATCCCAGCATTCAGCACAGCATAATCAAATCCTCGTCTACCAGGTTGCTTGTAAAAATTAACATACTCATTCTGAAATGAAGATAAATAATATTATTCCACTATACATATTAATTCATTGCTATGTACGTTTTTCATTGGTTGAAACTCTCCCACGTGATATTGAACAAAACATCGTGTTTCCCTCTCAGATTCATATCACAGTTATTGAAAATACACTAGGGATAGTGGAATAAATCATTAATTTCCCTTGCACTAATGAAATATAAAGATTTGTTCACCCCGGAAAAGTCATGCAAACATCACCTTCGTCGGGTGAACAAATCTTCATATTTCACTAATGCAAGGGAAATAACTATATTGTACGTATTATGATAATTTTTTTTCTTGAAATGTGATATTGTGATCTTATTTGTTTGGGTTGCTCTTTCAATATCATAAAACGTCAATAACATAGGAAATTTATAAACAACAACATGTCACCTCTAGTTTTAAACAATAAACTTATGAAATCTCAGGCTAAAGCTCTGGTTCAATATGGAGTATCAGGATGAAGCACAGTGCAATATGGAAAATTCCAAGTAATTTCTTTTATATACATGTACATACTGCCCTTGTTTTTCTGGATTTTATCAACCATATTAAGGTCCTGAACTTGTGCTTAGAAACTGTGAGCATTCATTTGTTTTCCGTTTTGTTGATATTTTTCCTAATGGATTGGATATATTTTCTTTTACTTTATTTTTACTGTGTCTTTTTTTGTCCTTAGCAATAAAGGGGGGAGGGTTTGGATCTTACAAAACATATCAAATCCAGGCATGTATGTATTGTATCAAATAAAATTTGACATAACATAAGAAACTAAGTCCATAATTGTAAATAATACAGGATTTTCTTGCTGCATTGAAGACCCATTAGCAGCCTGGAGCTGTTTTCTGCTCTTTGGTCAGGTTATTGTCTCTAAGACACATTCCCCGTTTCCATTCTCTTTTCTCCCATTTTTTAAAATATTTTTTGTCTGTTTTTTGTTGGCTTAATGCTCATTTCATGCTTTGTCAGGAATGTACAATCTATCAAACACAATTCATATAGGGGTGTGATGGAACACAAAGGGGAACCAGTTTTGACTGCCATTGTAAAATGAGGGTGGTTGGGTAGGGCCAGATAATTCAGCTTCTGTTGTGGCCATTTTCAAAAACTACAGATGGGGTCTTCAGGATGCAGAGAGCTTAGCATTCTCCAAACACATTACCAGATATGATCTGCCGTCAGGCTTTCCGTATTATGACCTGACAACCACCCAACAAGAGGATATCACCCATATCTGCCACCTAGGGACGCACTAGGCAGTTTCAAAGGTTGAGCTCCTATGATCTATCATAGGTGTCTAAATTTGAGGAATATTACCAACCTTAGATGTAAGTGGAATATTAATTGTAGCAAGAATTTCTGCAGCCCCAAACCTTCCTGGTCCATTCTTAAAGAATGTATCATCTAGTTTACAGCTCAGCTTCTTCTCAATTCCATCATTGTCTACAAATCATACAAATTGGATTACAAATTTTTGATAACAAATCTTAAGGCTGTATGAATACAGTATAGTATTAATATATTTTTATAGATACATTATTCATCATTTATATTCATATAAATTCAAAGCATGTAAAATCAAGCACCAGTACAATCATTTTTTCAAGCTCTGCATTTTGTTAATCGCAGACAACATATTCTGTAAGTGGACGAGTGGTCTAGGTAGTTCATCATGACTACAGAAGGTCGGTGGTTCTCTCCGGGTACTCTGGCTTCCTCCACCAATAAAAACTGGCCGCCAAGATATGGCCAAAATGTGCTGAAAACGGAGTTAAACCCCAACTAAACAAACCAACAAACATATTCTGTAAGTAGAAATGCAGTTCCATTATTTTTCCATAAAAATTAAAATTGAAATTTTGGCCAAAAAGTAATTCAAGAATCTGCCGACCAAGACTCAATTTTCAAGCATTGGGTGACATTGATCAAGTCAAAATGAAATTAAATAAACAGCAGATAAAAGATTGTTAGCAGAAGAAATTTAGGACATTCAAGGCACTGAAAGCAGATAATCCATTTGTATAATTAAAACATCACAGAAGTCAATGGATTCAAACTAGATTTTGTATGTTGCCAAAATAAAAACCTTAACTGAAAATTCCTCGACTCTTTTGACAGGAGAATAAATGACCTACCTACTGTACCATTATTGTAAAATCAATTGTCTGAGAACCAGGGAATTATTTTAGGTGCCCTTACCATCCCTCTAATGTATACATTTACATCACATAAATGTGTGGTATTTTGTATGAAAGTAATAACTTACCAAGCCATACAAAGTTAAGTTGTGCACCCATAGCCATTAATAATGTTTGTAAATCATGATTAGGAGCCTGACTCATTAGGTGACCTCCAATTGTCTAAATAAAGAATACTTTTTGATGAACAAAGTTCTTATTATTTATGTAAATTTGTGGTATTTTTATCAAATGTACAGTTAGGAAAATACACAGAAACAAGGTTATAAATGTGAATTTTTATTTCATTTTCCTACATTGTCACAAGTGCAGAGAGATAAATGGAAGATGTGAATAGGTCAATGTTTTCTTCAAGTTCTCTGGACCTTATCTAACCGAGTTTCAAGGCATGTTGAGTCTTATCTTTGAATTTGTTTGTGGCAAAATATAATGAAACAATTCATTCAGTTTACTTACGAAGATTTGAGTTATCTTCCCATGTCTATTATGGAGCAATATTCCTTAAAATTCTGTAATTCACTAAATCCTACTTAAGCATATAAGTGGGCTCACATTTAAAATACATGTTTTAATACAGAACAAGTATTATCAATTGTAAAGTTCTTCATGCTAATTACAAAACATATAATATAAAAGGCATAAATGGACCTTACAGCGACATTTCTGATCTGATCAGCACCAATCCATCTGATACCATCTAATACAGCATCTAAACTTCTCATCTGGAAATCTAAAACAACATTACAAGTCAAACATTTAGCAACTTAAGGATGCTCACTGGTCATGTTTTGGTCTTTTTGTCAGATTTTCGGAATCTCGGGTTTTATCCACTTCTTAAACATGAAATTTTTTGTCCATGAACCCCCACTTTTTCTTTTATAATTCATTCATATATACCTTAAAATGGTATTTGACAAAATTTTATGAAATCCTTTTTTATTTTTTCATACATTTTTGAGAGACTGGAGTTGTAATGCAAAGACAATGAACAATCCAGAGAAAACCCATTTTCTGCAAATTTTCAAGGCCTTATATCTTTAAAATGAGCACATGAACCTATATTTTTTTCTTGCTTATTTGTTTACTATTCATATGTTCTCTCAAACTAAAACACCAATTTCAAATCCTATTTATTTCCTATTAGACCAGCGATCATTCTTAAGTTGTTAAAGGGAAAAATCTCTAACGTGGTTTGTTATACAGAGTTTTTTGTATGTAAGCATTATTGATCAATCCTTTAGGTTATCTCCCTTAGTAATCGATGTTATCTGGCTATGACATGAATTTTAAGTTGATGAATTTTGAAATTCTGTTTAAAAGTAGGGTTTTAACACCCCGAAGCAAAGTTGATCTGACTTGGATTTTGGTAAAATTATTTAGGCAAGTTTGCTCAATCTTTTGGACTTCATTTTTTTTGGCTTTCCAAAGTTTTGGCCACAGGCACTCGTAATGATATATTGAATTTGGTATTAGAGTGTATTGTACAACTATGAAATGTGTTAAGAACATGTACATGTATATGAATTACTTGTTTTTTTTTTCTCTAACTGAAATCATATCTCGTGTGTTGAAATTTATTATTTGGATTACAAATTTTTTTTTAAATTTAATAAACTGGTACAAAATTGCAAATGATACAGTCAAATCTGTCTATGAAGGGCACCCAGGGAACCAGAATCAATTACTCTTTATGAGCAGGTGCCTTTTATACAGAGGTTAATTTCACATGCTTTGTTTGTGAATGGGAATTTTTCAGTGTGCCCTTAATTGACAATTATCTGCAGGTTTGACTGTATATTTACCACTGATTGTTTTATATTTTTCATTTAAAACTTGTTCCAGTGTTCTCATGGTAACAGC
This sequence comes from Mytilisepta virgata, assembly GCA_028015205.1. Taxonomy (NCBI): domain Eukaryota; kingdom Metazoa; phylum Mollusca; class Bivalvia; order Mytilida; family Mytilidae; genus Mytilisepta; species Mytilisepta virgata. Next base: position 5,963,468 of record CM051510.1, read on the forward strand.
TGAACCAATCACAAGCTCTGTATCTGTGACCTTGACATTAGAAAGTTCAGAAACATTTGACCCACATATGATGACCTTTGATTTCATCTGTCCTGTTCTCAACAAAAATCCTGTAATGTAATAAATACAACTTTAATTTCAGCTGCATAAATATTGTTTACTTTTTCAGTACATGCACAATTTTCGTATCTTTTAATATGTACATTTAAACATTGGTTGCTAAGGAGACACTACATGTTAATTCGAAGGTAACTAAAATAAACATTATAAATAAACTACTGTCTGGACACCTCAGTTTGTAAAAATGGATTTTTCAGAATTAACCTAATTTTGTTCAATCATGTCTTCCAGAGAAACAAAAAAATTCCACCTATGGAATTTTCAATGTAAAAGGGAGATAACTCTTCCTATGAGATTTAATAGAATTAAGTATTACAACCCTGTGATGCATGGATATGCACAAAGTGCATTAAAAATATTTAAAATAAGAGTTTTACAAATTTTAGGATAGGTCTGAGTTGATAAATTGAAATTATGAATTTTTTGAAATTTTCAAATGCATTCATTTTTCTATTGAAAAATCCCCATTTGGAATCATTTGAGAGATAAACTACCAAAACCAATATATACAACTTTACATTTTTTATGTTTTCTTGGACGACTTAATAAGGTTAATTGTCCAACAAAAGATTGTCTAATAATTCTAACGTTTAGACTTGCAAAATGCGAAAAATCCATTTTATGAACTGAGGTGTCCAGACAGCAGAGTTATATATATAGTTACAATGTATCTAGAGAGCAAAAATCAGAAGGAAAAAAATACAAAAATTTGAAAAAACAATTATTCACATCCAGTGAATAAATAAATTTGGATTATTGACATTAGACATTACTTTATTTATTATTTGTCAGTACTAGACAGTTATTTGTCATTTTTTTACTGTTTTTAAAGTTTTTTATAAGTTATAACTCCATGATTTATTACATCTATTCTTTTATAATTTAATATTGGATATAACGAGTCATTTGAATGGTCAAAGTTTTTTGTCTATCATATCATAGACTAAATTTTCGTTTTCACTATGATGTAATTAAAGGGAATCTCAGCGTTTTAGATGTCAAAACATCCATTGGAATTAAATTATAAGGATTGACTGTAATTTTGTTTTCAGTCTATTCAAAATAACCTCAATGCACATGGTGCACACTTTCAAACAATCGACTACGCGTTTTATTTAGTGTGCACCACATGATTGAGGTTATTTCTTCATATACTGAAAAAAAAATATGGTCAATCCTTAAGTAACACAAGGGTTATTTGTGGAACTTTTGTAAAACTATAGCCCTTGTGTGGAGGTTGGTCAATGGCATGTTATATACTAGGATCTGAGTTACATGTATATTATCATTAAGATAAATCTGTCCAACATAACAGTGTGGCAATACTAAAAATACTGTTGTAGATGAACCATAAAATTCTTCTTGTCTTTGTATTCAATGAACACTTCTTACCAACTGAGGTACAGCCCATTAAGAGACAAGCATTTGGATTTTTCAGCTTGATTTGGAGTAAATCGGACAGGGAACCAGGCCTGTACCAGGAGTAATCTCCCTTAGTAAACAGTACAGTTGACGTTCTGTATTCATTATTTGTTTGAAGTTCTGGAGGAAATATAAATTGTTGTGTAGGATCTTTCTTGTTCTCTGTGATATGTGGTGGTTGGCTGTCAGTTGTAGCTGACGAATCTGACTGTAAACAAAAGCCAAGGCCACAAGGACATTCCTAGAATTGAACAATTATGATAAATGATCATATTACTACAATTATTCTTATTATGATTTCGTGACAGAAAAATGCAACCATATTTATATTCCTGGCCAAGAAATTTGAAAGCATGTGAATTGAATGCAAGATGTAATAAAACGAAATTATAGATTTAAGGATGATCGCTGTTCTAATAGGAAATAAATAGGATTTGAAATAGGTGTTTTAGTTTGAGAGAACATATGAATAGTAAACAAATAAGCAAGAAAAAAATATAGGTTCATGTGCTCACTTTAGAGCTATAAGACCTTGAATATTTGCAGGAAATGGGTTTTCTCTGGATTTTTCATTGTCTTTGCATTGACAACTCTATCTCTCAAAGATGTATGAAAAAATAAAAAGGATTTCATAAAATTTTGTCAAATACCATTTTAAGGGACGAGATCAAAAGTTCAATGTCGGATAAAAAACTTAATTCACATAGTTTTTTCACTGACCCCCCCCCACCCCCCCTCTTAACTTAATTTGGGAAAAATTGATTGACCAATATGGGCATATGCTTTGAGTATACTTTTTTGTATCACGGGTCCTGTTTTTCCTCAACAATGTATGTTTGTTCTGTATTTTGACTTGGACATCACTTGAATCCGTATTTTTCAATCCGAAAATCGATGTCGGATAACAAAACTTGCAGAGATTTTTACCCCCCCCACCCCCAAACTATTTGAATTAAGTTTTTTATCCGACATTGAACTTTTGATCTCTTCCCTAAGGTATATATGATTGAATTATAAAAGAAAAAGTGGGGGTTAATGGGCAAAAAATTTCATGTTTAAGAAATGGATAAAACCTGAGGATTCCGAAAATCTGACAAAAAGACCAAAACATGACCAGCGAGCATCCTTAATTTTATTGTTTGCTTATATGAACCCTTGTCTGTTTGACAGCAAACTGAATTTCCCTTCATATCTGTTAGGCTCGAGCCAACCCGCGCCCACTTGCCCTACATCACTAAACTACTAACCAGGTTTATTATGCTGGAACATCTTATCAAAAATGCAATAAAATAAACAGGAAAAATTTCTCATTGAAAACCACTGATTGTAAAACAAATGCACAAATTATTACATATTAATTTTTTCATGAAATTTAGAAGCATCCATTGACTATAAACACAGCAAGTCTATGTATTATAGGTTTAAACTAGAAAATGTGTCTATAAGACATGGATGCCCCGCCCTAAAAACAATATAGGTTTTGTAATATTGACCTAAATAGGAAATATCCAGTTATGAAAGTGAAAAATGAAGTTTATAATGGAGCAAATATATGGTACAGAACTGTGTTGTACTTTAAAAGACCAAAATTGTTTTGTTTAAGTATAATTGACAACAGGATTTCTAAGATATGGAGCTATGGCAGTATGAATTTGATTTCTGATATTACATGTTCCAATGAGCAGATTTAAAAAAAAATCTTTTTCAAATGTAACAAATATGAGGAAATGGACCTAAACATAAACCTAAAGCAAAGTCATTCGACCACGAAATGTAGGTCAATGTGACCCAAATATTGCTGAATAGCATAGTACTATACAAGAGGATTGTAGTGGGGAAAAATCATTGATATACATGTATTACTATAATATTCAGATTAATTGACCCTAATGTAGTAAAATTAAACCAGTCAATAAAGCATGAAATGTAGGTCATAGCCACCCAAGTGTTGCTGAACTGTGTTGTACTATACGAGAGGACTGTAGTGGTGAAATATCATTGATATATTACTATAGGTTTCTGAGAAATGAACCAAATTAGTCACCGAAGCATGAAATGTAGGTCATAGCAACCCAAGTGTTGCTATACTGCATTGTACTATACCACTGTAGTGGTGAAATATCTTTGAACTATTACTATAGGTTTCTGAGAAAAGAATCTAAACGCAAAACTCAATCAAAGTTACTGAAGCATGAAATGTAGGTCATAGCGACCAAAGTGTTGCTGACCTGTGTTGGACTACTCAAGAGGACTTTGGTGGTGAAATATCATTGATATATTACTATAGGTTTCTGAGAAATTGAGCTAAACACACAACATAACAGAATTGGGACATACGGACAGACAAAGGTAAATCTATATGCGCCAGCCACATTTGTTGTGGGGCATAAAAATAATCAATTATTTGTCTTAACTTCTTCTGTCCACAAGAAAAATGAATGAAAAACATTCACTTTTACAAATTTAAAAAATATATTATGGTACAATACCTTTGAAGCTTGTTTGAACGCATCAACAATAGGTCGATATCCAGTACATCTGCAAAGATTTCCTGTAAACAATTTTTTCAAAATATTAGTTGAAATCTAAAAGAAATTTATCCCTGAAATTAACTCTTTTAGATAATAATTAAGAATTACTGGAAACTGTCATTACACTAAACCAGAATTAATTAAAAACTGATTTGCTATATTGAGGTAGAGCAGGTTTGACTATATAAATATACCCTCTAGAGCTCGTTCCATCTGGTCAGCAGTAGGCTGTGGTATATTATGGAACAGTGTGTACATCGTCATAACCATTCCTGGAGTACAGAATCCACACTGTAATCCATGGGATTCCACCAAACTTTTCTGAAAAAGATCATTTCATTTTTATATTTGAAGGTGGATTGAGTACCTAGTCAATTTACACCTATATATATGCACTCTGGGGGTACAAGAACAGTCTCTGTCGTGGGATACTTTTTTGTATAGAGAAAATAATGTGTTATCATATATTAACAAAAAGAAAACAATTTTTGTCCTTATCAACAACTGTGACTAGAAGTTTTTATACAGGCCCACCTTACACCATCATTAATGGAAAAAAAAAATTCATATCAGAAAGTGTGATCATTGCTGGTGAGGTGGCCTTTCATGGTTGGTCAAAATCCCAGTCTTTTCCCTTAAATTTTTTTTGAAGCATAGGGGAATGGACTGAAAGGATGGCAGTCAAGTTTTTTGAAGGATGGGGGTAAAAAAAATTTATATAGTACTATCGGGAATTTTCAAATTTCAAGCATGGGGGTACCACCATGCATAAACGCTCTAGGGAAAACACTGAATCCATTAATAAATACAGGTATATTTCATCAATGAAAGACTTACTAATGTCTACTAATAAACACCATGTGAACAGCTGTTTGTTATATTGTTTTAGTTTTTATCACAATCAGGATTTTCCATTGATAAACAAATCTGGATTTGGTTATACTTGTACCTGAACTGGGTGCAAGCCTTTTTCTGTACCTCCAACTCCTTCCACTGTTGTAACTGCCATTCCATGAAGATAACAGATTGGAATCAGACAAGCATTGGCTGAAAAATGTCTTTATAAACTGTTAAGGCTAAAAACAGAATATCATTCAACATAAGAACACTAGGCCTTTTTTCATGTTGATGAAAATCCAAAAGATATCAAATCAATTATTTTTTTTGGTTTATAATGCTACTGAAATGTTGCCTCTGGATTATGTGTTAAAGACTCTCGGACAGTTTAAATTATTATGAAAATCGGAAATAGATCATGTAAAATTTAAAAATATTTGGTTCAAAATTTGAACAAATTAAAGGCAAAGAGGATATCTAAAAAGATTGAAGTGTGCAATCAGATAGCAGCAACCAATCAGGTAGTATAACCTGACAGTGTATATTTAGGTATTTGAACTTTACTAATTAATCCTCATAACTTTTTTTACGTGTAATGTGTCACAGTTCTAGCATGTGCATGAAAGTTAATTTCAATCCTTGTTCTTCAATCAGTTATTATTAGGTCTTTCCACTTTCCGTGGAAAGACCTTTTGCTTTTGTTCTGATTATTTTTTTTTTTTTCTTCTGCCGTCTAGGATGTTTTTTTTGTTACTTGACATATCGAAAGGATTTTTGGCCCATGATTGCGTACAGTGATTACGATTTCACCATTGACCCTGTGTAACCGAACACCTTTTTTTATAGGAGTTATCTCCCCGCCCCCTTCTTTTCTTGTTATCTTTATTTCTCTGTAACCGTAGAAGATATCGACCTAAAATCTTTTGCAATATCTTCAGTGTATCTGTGCGCAACTTTGTTCCATTTGGTCGGAAAGGATCTGACGACATTTCATAGGAGTTATTTCCCTTCAAACGACTTTCACTTTTGGTGTATCATACAAATTGTTATTTAGAGTTGAGATATCAACATGAAACTTTGTATTTAGGGTCCATGACCCCTAACAAGTAAAATGAGGTCAAGGTCAAAGGTCAAGGTCAAGTTCTAAATTTTGACTTTTGCTTGTTATCGCTTCTCCTCTGAAACGGTAAAAGATAGCTGATAAAATGTAATGGAGAAAATGTTAAGGACGTTGAGACCTAGTTTTGTTACATTTGCATAAAAGTTGTATGACGTCATTTTATAGGCGTAATTGCCGTTAGAACGTTTAAATTTTCGGTTTTTCGTTTATTTCTCAACAATGGTACATGATAAAGGCATGGGGTCTTTTGTTCTGACATCAAGGATCGATGACCTTCAAATTGGCATCAAGGTCAAAGGTCAAGGTCAAGTTCTAAATTTTGACTTTTGCTTGTTATCGCTTCTCCTCTGAAACGGTAAAAGATAGCTGATAAAATGTAATGGAGAAAATGTTAAGGACATTGAGACCTAGCTTTGTTACATTGCATGAAAGTTGTATGACGTCATTTTATAGGCGTAATTGCCCACAGAACGTTTAAATTTTTGGTTTTTCGTTTATTTCTCAACAATGGTACATGATAAAGGCATGGGGTCTTTTGTTTTAACATTAGGGATTGATAACCTTCAAATTGGTATCAAGGTCAAAGGTCAAGGTCAAGTTCTATTTTTTGACATTTGCTTGTTATCACTACTCCTCTGAAATTGTTGTAGATAGCCAAGGAAATGTAATGGTGGAAATGTTTAGGACATTGATGCGCAACTTTGTTACATTTGAGTTAAAGTTGTATGACGTCATCTTTTGAGAGTAATTGCGCCTAGAACGTTCAAACTTAAGGTTTTTCGTTTATAACTTGACAATGGTACATAATAATGGCATGGGGTCTTCTACAATGACCTCAGCGACCAATGACCTTGAAATAGGTCACAAGGTCAAAGGTCAAGGCCATGACCTATATTACGTATTTTGCATTTTTCACACTTTATAAGGTTTTTTTCCAGATTTTTAAAGCAATTAAAGTTATTGAAAGCGTTAAATTGAGGCACTACTTTTGATGACGTCATTTCTGGCAAGGTTATTATTTATGTAGATGTTTTTAGACGTTTTGAATATATTGGAATGTTAATTAACGTGACAATGTTACAGCCGATGAAAAGGTCTAGAATTGTCAATTTATAAGGTCACATTAATGACGTTTTTGATGTTTATAGTGCAAAACAGTATAATTCATCACAAACATTTTGTTAAAAATAAACATTTTTCTTCGTTATTCAAACTAGCAGTCCATATATTTTTTTAAAAATTGTGAAATTACCTATCATATCAAACCAGAAGTGATATTTGTAATACGGGAAGTAGCATAATACCTCCCTTATTTCAATCAAAGAACCATAGAACCATATATTTTTGCAATCGCTGAAAGCTTAGATATGCTCTAAAACCAACAATTACATTTTAAACCTCATTTTTGTTATCAACAAATCTGCAATTGAGGTGGAAAGACCTTCAATTGTTCTCTGAAGAATTGGTTTTTAATTATTTTTGTTTTGATTCTACATATATTCCTGTGAATTTGTTTACACCACCATAAAAACAGTACTAATCATTGCACAACAATACATGTTACCATGGTTACCGTTAAATCCTTTGCTATTTATTTGGTAAAAGGATACATTAATCTGTTGTCTTCTGTTTTCTGTGACACCATGACAGTACATGACCCACATCCTCCCTGTCCACATGCTTCTTTTGTTCCTGGCAAAATTACTGATTTAGTGTTAAGGTAATCAATTATCCATAACAGGGGAAATAACTCCAATCACTCTTCTTGTACATGTGTGTTCGTTAAAAGATAGCAAAATATCTGGAAAGTTGTTTTGACAATTTTATAAATACCAAATTATACATAACTTTGTAAATTTTTGGTCTTTATAACTTGGATATAATAGCCACATTGGAATACATATATTGGTATACAATTCAACTCAGAAACAGGAAGAAATATGAGGGTAACGAACTTATGATGTACTTACATTGGCGAGGTTGAAGACAGAGTGCAAGATCACAATCCAAGGTCATACATTTAAATGATGCCAGATCGACAGTCAAAAACAGAAAATTGTACATTGAACGGGGTCTGGAACACTGGTATTTGCTTTAAAATCTTACAAAATGTAAGTCTGATTTTATTTTTTTTGTTTAAAAACATTTTACGTTTTTGCCTTGTTAAAATCAACATGGCCGCCCGTATATAACGCCTCATATGATTCGCTTCGATTACAGAAATGATGCATGTTGTCCTATTAGAATCGAAATAATTCATTGGTGCCATGCTCTGTGGTTATTTTAACATGGTTAGGCCTTATATTTGTTAACATTTTACACTTCACTAATGCTCATTGTATAATATATACAAATATAAGACCATTTTTTCTCCCACAGGGATCTATCTAAAATAATTTTTCAAAATAAAATGATTTTGCCTACCTACCTATCCTATTTTCTTCACAATGGAACCTTAAACAGACATATAATTATTTAGTTTGAGCCTGATCAGAGAAGTAACATTGTTTATAAAGCAGTCTTTAACAGAGAAAATGGGGTCCACATTGGTTTAATAGTTCATATCATGTTATTACTGATTGTGTATAAATTCTGCTCTTTGTAATATTGTGCTGTGTTTGTTTGTGAAGTTTTGCCTAACCAACTTCAGGAAAATAATGCAAATCAAGTTAATATATTAAGGTACAGTATTAACACACCAAAAAGTAGGTTATTTTGGTTATTTGTTTCCTTTTTTTTCTTTCTTGCATTCCTCTGCCTACATATATAGTAAGCATAAAGGACACAAGAGCCTGACTGCATCCCAGTGAAACTAGGTCACTATGGCCTACATTTCATGCTTCAGTGACTTTGGTAAAAGTCATTTGATATCTAAAAAGTAAGTAACTATGTAATATTGTTACCATAACTTTTAAAATTGTGCAAACTTTAAGATAAACTGTAAATTTTAAAACGGGTCAAGGACTCATTAGGCTGGGTTGCATTTAATGTGCATAAAAGGATTACATGTAATATCCAAAACCAATACCACAGGTACGTTTCTTATAAGCAGTAAACATAACTTGTTATACTGGACCAAACATTGAATTAGGTAGATACAATTTTTGTAAAAAATGACTATGTCCCATGACAATAAAAAGCTGGAAACTTTTTTACAAATGGCATATTACTCCTTTGTGCTCATTTCAAAGAATCTACATGTATACATGTATATACATAGTTTCAAAGATTTAGGTTAAAAGACAATGGAAGATGTAAAAGGAGCTTCATACTCAAAATTATATTGGTACCACATACACAGTTGTCATAAAAAATATCATTTTTAAACATTTTAAAGACAATTCTAGGCATTTGTTTTTGAGAAAGGACATTTAAAGTGAAAATTTTTATTTTTTCTTGAAGTTTATATAAAAAAATCTACATTAAAAGACCTTAATTAATATTTTCTGGATTTTAAAGCACCCTTATTGAAGAAAAATAAAAGCCAAATATAATATTTTTTTGCTGTTCAGATGCAGTTTGAATATTCTAGATGCATGTAAAATTTCATGAAAATCTGTAATTTAGCAGATTTAGGTACATTTCAACCTCCTACCTTAAATGAAAGTATGAAAAATTTTCTTTAGTCTATACAGTTTTTATATATTTTTCTAACCAACATTTTATTGATATTTTCTGTTTATTTTTTAGTAATTTATGTTATAGGCCATTAACCTCTATAATTTAAAATACAAGGAATATATATGGAAATGGTGGACCATTAAATGGGTCTAGAACGACTGAATCTAATCAAAGACAAAAGCCAAACAAAACCAAATGCAAAATAATAAAAAACGAAAAAAGTTAAAATTGCCAAATATTTTGGCCAATATGGCTTTGTAAACGAGCAGGAAGAAATAAACTAGAGGCTCAGTGGGCTGAGCCTGTATCGCTCACCTGACAAAATGCTTCTTCGAACTTCTATTAATTCTTTGGTTGAATTTGCTTCAAAAGTTTCAGAGCAGATGATCAAAATATATTTTTCTAATAGGGTCCAAAGTTAAAAGTATTTTCTCCCTGGCAGCCATGTTTTTCTCAGATTTGAACATAATGAGCTAACTTTGTAAAGACCTTCCATACATCATTCCAGTACAGTTTTATTCAATTTGCTATTATAGTTTTAGAGGAGATGATCAAAATATGTTTTTTTCCATAGGCATATATGTTATTGTTAAACTATGTTCCTGCTGTCAGCCATGCTGTTTGTCGCATTCGAACGAAATGAGCAATCCCTCTAAAGGACCTTGTTTTCCCATAGGGTCCAATGTTAAACTATGTCCTGCTCTGGCAGCCATGTTTTTCGGCGGATCGGAAAAATTTCGGCAATCTTAGTAATGGACTTTCCATACATCATTCCTGTAAAGTTTCGTTAAATTTGCTCCATTGGTTTTAGAGGAGATGATCATAAGTGAAAGTTTACGGACAACGGACGCCAAGTGATGGCAAAAGCTCACATGACCTTTGGCCAGGTGAGCTAAAAAGATGTTAACTCTTTGAAACAGGACAGAGCTAGATGTTCTATGCTCTTTAAATGGTTCACCATTTGTATTAATTTTTATATTCCTTGTATTTTAAACTATGTTCCTGCTGTCAGCCATGCTGTTTGTCGCATTCGAACGAAATGAGCAATCCCTCTAAAGGACCTTCCATACATCAGTTTGGTTTTATTTTATTTAGCAGGTTCAGAGAAGATGATCCTTAACATATTTTCCCATAGGGTCCAATGTTAAACTATGTCCTGCGCTTGCAGCCATGCTTTTTGGCGGATCGGAAAAATTTCTGCAATCTTAGTAAAGGACCTTCCATACATCAATCCTGTAAAGTTTGGTTAAATTTGCTCGAGTAGTTTCAGAGGAGATGAACTTTAACATGTTTTCCCATAGGGTCCAATGTTAAACTATGTCCTGCTCTGACAGCCATGTTTTTTGGCAGATCGGAAAAATTTCGCAGTTTTAGTAAAGGACCTTCCATACATCATTCCTGTAAAGTTTGGATAAATTTGCTCAAGTAGTTTCAGAGGAGATAAACTTTAACCTGTTTTCCCATAGGGTCCAATGTTAAACTATGTCCTGCTCTGGCAGCCATGTTTTTTGGCGGATTGGAAAAATTTCGGCAATCTTAGTAATGGACTTTCCATACATCATTCCTGTAAAGTTTCGTTAAATTTCCTCCATTGGTTTTAGAGGAGATGATCATAAGTGAAAGTTTACGGACGACGGACGCCAAGTGATGGCAAAAGCTAGGTGAGCTAAAAAGATATTAACTCTTTGAAACAGGACAGAGCTAGATGTTCTATGCTCTTTAATTGGTTCACCATTTGCATTAATTTTTATATTCCTTGTATTTTATTGTTTCTTTCATAATTACTTAATTTATGATAAAGTTTGATTCTATTTAATTGCAAAATTTGGTTATTTGCTAAAAAAATCCCAAGCACAAAACCATTTGTCATTCAAATAATGTAAAATATGTTTGTTAATTGCAGTTTATAGCAAAATTCACTTTTTTGCAAAGAAAATTCGGGCTAAAATGTGAAAAGTGTTAATTGCAAAATTTCAAATGGGTTCAAAAATATTTATGCTAAAATGTGAAAAAAGTGATAGTCATTTGCAAAATTTGCAAGTAATTCCTTGCCAATTTTTTTTTATAAAATTGTCTTTTGAAACTAAATATTGCAATTAAATTTCATTATTTAGGTCATATGGGTCATCAAAACAAAGAAGTATATGAAATCTACAAGAAAAAAAAATAAATTCTTTATTTTCTTCTTTTTTTTAAATTTATGTGTGTTTAGTGTGTTTAAGGTAATCCTACATGTACCTACCCTATTTTTGGTGCCTACCCTAACCCATTTTAGGACAAAAATGTTGCTGATATAATTATTTCCCTAATAAAACATCCGCTGACCATTTATTCCCCCATAGGGGTTAATGTAAAATAATTTTTTCAAAATAAAATGATTTTGCCTACCTACCTACATGTACCCTATTTTTTGTCACAATTTAACCTTAAACAGATAAATATTTTGTTTTTGCCTAATGTTGAAACTGACAGCTGATTTCTAAACTTCTGGTCTGATACCCTTTCACATTATCCATGATTATCACAATGGGAGCTTAAGGGGGTACAGAACACCTAAGGGAGTTAACTTTTTAAAAATCGCTGAAAGTATTACTAAAGAGAAATCAAGCTTCTCAATTATCAAAATTAGTGTTTGTTAAACTGTTATATATCCAATGAAACTATTCCCGTAAAATGTGTGGTTCAATCAAATTTCTTGGAATTTTTATATTTTTGTCAACAGGTCAAAGTAAATATTTCGTCAAAATTTTATGAAAATTAAATGAGCCAAATCTATTTTAGTCAAAGTGTTGGTTTTCCCCTTAATGGCCAAATTTTCTCTGACAAATATAATGCTTTGCAAATAAGTGGAATAAGCGTATAAACAATCTACTGGTGGTGTATATTTTCAATCCTTTTGACAACAAATGTTTAAATTCATATCTTAATCACTAGAATTAACAAAATTTTCAAGACCGTCATACTTAAATTTTTCAACAAGACATTTTATCTGAATTAATCTTCAGTTTGTAACTCATATCTGGAACACTGACACAAGATTTTAAATCAAATACGTGACTGTATATCTGTTATCTTGTTTAGACAATAATCTATTACTGTAGGTTCACCTTTGTAACTGGTTAGGCCAAATAAAAATAAATTTATAGTTCTGGTGACACTACATTGTATTTAGCCTATTTTTTTTGGCATCTATCCTTAACTGCTAAACATTTTCTTGACATTTTTTAGTAAGCCCTGTTAAAATCAGAGCTTCTCCTCTGGACTCAATATAAAAAAAAATTGTAAAACATTCAACAAAATTTCTATCTACTACTATGTACCTACCCTATACTTTATCTTGATGTAACCAGAACCAAATTTTTTTTAAATTAGGCAATAGGCTTGTGACTTTGGTGTCAAATTTCTCATTTCATATCAATTAAATGAAATTTATTTAAATATAATCTGGCTAAATCTAGAACATCTAGATATATAGGTAACAAATTATGAAAACTGTTGTTCTTCATTAAAAGGAAGTGTACAGAGTGTAATGAAGCATACAGAGTGTAATGAAGCATAAAGTATACAGAGTGTAATGAAGCATACAGAAGTACTATATACTGAACATGTTAATAAAACATGGTAAAATCCTGTCAAATACACATGGTATGCTGCCTAGCAATTCTGTCTGTATAATTTTGTTTCATTTAAATAAATATATATGTTATACTAATAAAACAAAAGGTTTACCCACTATCCACACAACAGTATAGATGAAGTTACATATTACCAAACTTGCAGACTTCTATACAGCGCTGACAATTGCCAAATCTATTTAATGGAAGCATACATATGTATACCTGAACATGTTATAAAACAATTTGTAATGTTTGTTTGTTTAGTTGGGGTTTTACACCGTCGAACTCACAACCCCGTGTTGACAGGATAGTGATCATTAGTAGTCACGATGAACTAAGACCACTCGACCAATAAGGCCCCCAATTTGTAATGTAAAACTCTGTCATCTACACAGGGCAAACACCAAATCTGTCAAATTTTGTTTCATCATGATGTAAATTTTAGAAGAAAAAGAGTAGGCTAAAATGCTGCTACAGGGGATGCTCTCGCACCTGCCAAGTGGAAAGGGATTTATATTATAAGTTTTTGAAATGTTACTTGTTTCCCAGTCCACAACAAATAAATAAGTTTAAAATTTAAATTAATTAATTACAACTACACATCCATGGTATTCAGTAAATTAATGTTTTAAATTTCATTTATAGATTTTACATTCACAGATTGGCAAAGTTCATGAATATTTTGGCATAAAAAGGATACAAACTCTTCGTAAATATTGTAATAATGTGGTCTCTGGACTCGGCGATTCTTCCACTATCTGCAAAAATATCTCCTTACAAAATACATTCACTAATGGCAACATTTTAAAACAAAACACAATTTCAATTCTGTGTCTATCCATAGAAAATGATCATTGGTTGGAGTGTTGTAGGGTGTATTCGGCCACATGGGGAATTTTTAAGTCTTACACTCACCAAATTAATCTAGAATTCTATTATAATGAACTAGAGTGGGAAGTTAAACTAATATACAAATTCAAAATTTCTGATTAAAGTTAAAGTACCTGTAGGAGAAAGGTCATCATCAAGTCCAGCATTGCCATTGGATAGTGCCGGGGTATTTTCAGCAATGGAAGTCAAATTATGGCCTGAAATTGACTATTTTCAGCCACACTGTTATTACACCAATGCTGGGAGAAACACCAGTGAATAAATCAAGAATTTTGACAAAGTGCTTAAAAAGTACAAAGACATATCATTATATATTGATGTATTCCTTTTGGATTTGCTTCTTTTTGGGGGCCGAGGATGGGGTTATCAGTGTGAAACCAACATCGTAAGTTTTTCAGGGGAATACCAATTCATGTTCACAGCCCCATAATTTTCTTTTGGAATTTAAAAGCAGTTCCCTTATAACCTATTCAAGAAAGAACTTGTTTTTAATAGTTTACATAGCAAAGAATTTTATCTACCCCACTGATGGGCCATCTCCCTCAATTTTTCCCTCCATTTTTCCCAAACCAAGTCGGAAAACTACACTGCACCCCATCTATAGGATAATAATGTAGGATATTGTAATTGCATTTACTGACCTTTACAAAATATCCACAATAGGATGACATACTATTCCATTATTATAGCTAGAGGCTCCTAGGAGCCTGTATCGCTCACCTGGACTATGTCATCAGATATGATTCTGAAAGAGGACCCTCTTAGGACCATTGCTGCTAGATTTTGTTCCAATTGGCCACGTGGTTTCAGACAAGAAGATCTTTAATTTCCCTATAGGGTCCTATGTTAAACTTTGTTTGGCTCTGGTGGCCATCTTGGATGATGGGCCGGGTCGTCGGATAAAATTCTGAACGAGGACCACATAAGGACAATTGCTGCCAAGGTTTGTTTCAATCGGCCCAGTGGTTTCAGAGGAGAAGATCTTAAAATGAAAGTTTATGATGACGACGGACGGTAGCCCGAATGACCGAATGACGCCGTCATTATCCGAATAACACCTGGAATGACCGAATGACACCTGAAATTTTAATTTTAGCACATATTAGTGACTTTTAAACATTGATTAATAAATAATATTACATTATAAGTTTATGATATAACATAAAAATGATTTATAGAAGCAGGTAAGTTCATACTGATGTCATTATAAATTTGGTGGATATATCAAACATGGCGACCAAGGAAATCAAAATGGGAAGACTAAAAGAATGATTGCATACATTCAAAAAAGAAATGCTATAAAAATAAAGTATTAATGTACTGTATATATAGGGTATTGTCCAATAATTGCATTTTGTTGAAGTTTTAAAACGATAATAACTACATCAAAGCACTGCAATTACTCCAATCACCTATTAGTTATCTTAACGATTTACTCATTAATGAATAAAATGTAATTAACATGATTAAGAAATTTCACATATCTAATTTCATTTTAATTAAAAACTTGATTATACCTGATTGTATTATAATAAAAACAAAGCAACTGAATGGATAATTTGTATGTGTGTTGTAATAGCATTTTCTCAAAACGAAATTGTACTTGAATAATAAAATTATTATTTTACATATTCTTCTCTAAATTCAGAAATAAAATTAAAGGAAATAAATGTATTATACTTAATATCCACTTTTTATTTTGTGATTTTATTGCTATGTTCCATCCATTTTAATGCTTCTAGTAAGTTGAATAATAAAGTGCTTTGTGTCAATAAGATAATCTAATTATGATGATGATGACAAGTGCCCAATACCTGAACTATTAATTACCTTACAACTCTATTGTATTGCTAATTAGATTGTTGTTTACTGACACGTGCCCAATTCATAATTAATCATTAAGGAAAATATTAACATTTCATTAGAGCAAATAAAGTGTTTCCGCGGACTACGACAGGTATGCCCGTTCCTTGTGCATGATATCTTAGTAGTTTTAATTTTTTATAATAAATCCTAAATAAAGTGTTTCCGCGGACTATACGACAGGTATGCCCGTGCCTTGTGCAGGATATCTTAGTAGTTTTAATTTTAAAAGGGCTTGGTTCTTATCTCTCAGGGGGGGTTCCTGCTAATTGTTTCTTTCATTCTAATCAAATATTTTGTAACTTTTTAATTATATTAAAAATATATATATAAATACATTAAGAAAATAGTTATTCTAGAAAGTTAACTATTCTTTATTTTCTTTAAAAGGGGAATTTAAAAAGGGAAATTAGATATGAATATATTCAGAGTCTTATTGGGAGAGGCGCCCACCCTAACATTGTTCATTGCCTTGTCGTGGCATGAGGGCTCCACTTTTGTGGTCCAAAATGAACACGTTTTGAATGTATGCAGTCATTCTTTAAGTCTACCCGTTTGGATTCCCTTGGTCGCCATGTTTGATATATCCGCCAAATTTATAATGACATCTGTATGAACTTACCTGCTTCTATAAATCATTTTTATGTTATATCATAAACTTATAATGTAATATTATTTATTAATCAATGTTTAAAAGTCACTAATATGTGCTAAAATTAAAATTTCAGGTGTCATTCGGTCATTCCAGGTGTTATTCGGATAATGACGGCGTCATTCGGTCATTCGTGTTACCCGACGACGGACGCCAAGTGATGGCAATAGCTCACATGGCCCTATCTCCCGAAAAAAGTCCTACCGATCCTCATCTACTGTAGATATGATGTCGTGCGTTTAGGATGAACTGGTTTTTAACTTTGAACTTTTTTAAATTAACAACAGTCAACAGAGTAGTAGATCTACTGTTTAACTGTACACTCTGCAGTATAGTACGAAATGCAACATTAATAATTCCATATATAACCTGTATTAGTGAAATTATAGGTTGTTTTTTTTTACCTTTTTCCCATTAACAAAGAAAACCAGTGAAGTGTTACGCAACTCCATTTCAGATATCTTTGGAGCAAGCAAGAAAAGGGGATAGATACGACCTAAATGAACCTCTTAATTTATATATCTTCTTCCTATATATTAAGGAGCACAATCAACTTTCTGATATATTACTATTAGAGAGGTTGGACGGAATATTTAACAACTTATTTAAATTGTATCATTGAAAAAGCACAACCAGCACCTTTTCTCAAACATAAGTCGATGTGTTTAGAAATTGTTTCGATAACCTTTCACTAATATTATAACAGTATAAGGTATGATCGTGTTAATGAAAACTGGGACTATTATACTATAATAGTCCCAGATGAAAAGGAAGTTATGATAAAAAAGAAAAGGCATCTTAGGCAACCTCAAAAAAGGAGAAATTTATCACAGAAATAATGAATGCATCACAAAAAGATAGTAAGCTTTTCCATAAACTCGTAAAACAACAGAGGTCCATCTCCTCACTCAACACTGACATTTTAGAAATTGGTAACCAAAAATATGAAGGTGAAAAAATCCTAGATGGGTGGAAAGTACACTTTGAGGCATTAGCTACTCCAAATCTACAACAAAATGTTCATTTTGATCTAGAAAAATATCAAATGGCTCAAATACAAAACAGCATCATATCAGAAAATCAAGTAGGCCTAGAACAAATAATTCCAACCAATATAGAAGAAGTTGAAACTGCTATACGAACACTAAATAATGGGAAATCTGCAGATGAGAATGGAATATCCTCCGAGCATTACAAATCAGCCATACATGAAGTATCTCCAGAAATATAAAATATTATAAATCAAATTTTCTCTGAATTGGATGTTCCGAAAAGCTTAAAAAATGGCATACTTACACCCGTTCTAAAGAAGAAAGAGGATGAAATAATTCCAGGCAATTATCGGGGAATAGTAATTACAAGTACTTTCTCAAAAATCCTTGAATCTATAATCAAAGATAGGCTTGAAAAAGAATTTCTTCCAACACAAAATTTGCTACAACGAGGATTTACAGAAGGCACATCTAGTCTGTTTGCTGCATTTATTGTATCTGAGACCTCATATATACACCATTACCTACAAATACCTCTAGAAATGGTAGCACTTGATGCTGAAAAAGCTTTTGATACTGTCAATCACGACATCATGCTTAATAAGCTGTACCATGATGGGCTACAGAGAGATATGTGGCTTCTACTGAAAAATATAAACACTGATATGACGATACAGGTAAAGTGGGAGGGTAATACCACTGAACACATAAATGTTCTACAAGGCATAAGACAGGGAGCAAAACTGTCATCTTTACTTTATAAACGGTATAATAATTCAATACTTAACAGCTTATGCGAGAGCAACCTAGGAGCAAACCTTAATACAATAAATTTATGCGCACCTACTTGCGCAGATGATATTGTAATTATAGGAAAACCAACAAATATTCAAGCCATGATCAATATTATTGAATTTCATACTAATAGAGACTTAGTGAAAATTAATCCAGAAAAATCTGAGGTATTAAATCTATCAAAAGGAAAAATTCTACAAAACAAGTACCATATATGTGTGGGAAGGAAATAAAAAGAGTTGACAGGCTGAAACATCTTGGCATTGTAAGAACTCATAGAAATAAAGTCAACACTGAAGACCGAGTAAGAACTGGCCGGCAAACAATATATGCTCTTCTTGGCTCAGGTCTCCATGCACGAATTGGAATGTCACCAGTGGTGCTACTCAAAATATGGAAAACTTATGTTGTCCCCAGATATACTTATGGCCTGGAGATACAAACATATACAAATGCTGACATGAATACCCTTGAAAAATTACAAAGAAAATTTCTACGTCAATTCCAACGTTTACCTGAAAGAACAGCATCTAGTGCTATCCTATTCTTGCTGGGAGCTGAACCCATAGAGTCAATAATAGAGCGCAACATGCTATCTCTGCTTAGATCAATAATTAAACAACCAAACTCCACTGAGTATAAAATTTTGAAATGGGAACTGGAACAAGATACCCAGCCAGATACTTTCTTTGTTAGTAGAATCAACAACATTCTATCAAACCTCCCAACCATAACAGATATTATTGAAAATACTCCGACTAAATATAGATGGAAAAAATTAATATAAAAAAGGATAAATAGCTATTGGGAAAAATATGGATGAAAGACACAAAGGAAAAATCAACGCTTAAATATCTATCGGTACAAAATAATCCAATATGCCAACCACACAATATCTGGAAAGTTGCAAGAAAAATACACACATGACGTAAGAAAAGCCGAGCTTAAATGTGAATTGGCAACAGGAACTTACATGCTACAGTCAGTCAGAGCAAGATTCAATAAAAAGGAAATATCACCATGCTGCAAACTGTGTGGAGAAAAGGATGAAGATATGACTCACTTTCTCCTAGAATGTAAAGCCTATGAAGCATCAAGGAAACCCTGTCTTGATAAATTGGTAGATTTTGTTAAAAGGAACTCTGGGGGTGATACGGGGTGCACAGATAATCAAGAACACTGGTTCAACTTATATTAGACTGCACGTCACTAATTTAATTAAAACTCATCTCAAGAAAATTTATAGAAGAAGTAGAAAGATTGGCACAAAATTTATGTTACAATTTACATATCATGAGATCAAGTCTGTTATGCGACCAGGGTAATAATTAACATGTACGTAATAGTTACAAGGGCTTTTATCTTATCGGTGCTCTTAGATTTTATGAAGTAGGATATATACTTCTGCGATTTTATATTAATCCTAACATTATGGCGTTTGTGAAATTAGCTCTGTATATAGTCTTACCTTTTAACTTTAACGTTTTAATTCATTATATCTATTAAGATAATAGCTTTTATCGATATAAATGCAATTTTAGTGAAACGGTATAGACCCCATGGCTGATCGCGCAACAATAGAAAATTTCCTGGTCATCTAAGCTTATGTCCATCAATAATTTGTTAACGTGACTAACAGTATGCATGGAAATCCAAGCTAACTGCTAGCACCTATCAACCATCTCAATGCGTACATACTTTTAACGATGAAAAAGGCAACAAATGCAGTCTGCGTGGAATTCCAAGCTAACTGCTTGCCTAAACTGCACATATACAGAAACACAACTCTACAATTTATGTATTACAATCTGTTGTGATGTACTGGATTAATATGCAACCAGGAAGCGCAGGACTTGGCAGGGCTACCGAATTCAAATTCCATAAATAGCATTTTAACATTTGGTGATCAAATTAACATTTATCCGTGATAAACCTGCTAGTGAATTTCTTGTGATACATTACGATATAAATATATTTTGCGTCCAATTCCGTTCATTTTGTGCAATATTATTTATGAGAATACTGTCCGTCCATCAAAGTGCACTTTTTACTAAGTACTTTTTAACTGTATATACATTTATATCTTAATGACTATTATTTTTATGTATTTTTAATCGACGTATTTTTATAAGTTGTGTTTAAGTTTTAAACTATCCCAAGTGGGAGTGCTCTGAATAATCTTTTAAACGGAGGAAGTTACCTGCCCAGTGAACAGAACAGAACAGAACATATTGCAGTCTTCTAGAGCAATATTTAGAGAGCTAGCATTTCACCGCAGGTAATAGTTGGAAGATCTTTCCCATCAATTTACTTTGATAGTTAATAATCAGGCTGGAAAAATTATTCCAGCATCTATAATTATGAAAGCTGTTATACGATTTTATTTTTCCCAATCTTCCGGG
This sequence comes from Mytilisepta virgata, assembly GCA_028015205.1. NCBI lineage: Eukaryota > Metazoa > Mollusca > Bivalvia > Mytilida > Mytilidae > Mytilisepta > Mytilisepta virgata. The sequence goes on from CM051510.1 coordinate 5,984,331, forward strand.
TTTTATTTATTGTTTAGCTGTATACATTAAGTTCTACGGACATTTTATAGAAGATTCGACTGGACAGCAATGTAATAAAAAGGAATTGTCTTCTTAAGAACTTCTTTAATGGACATAAGACATGTAGGATTGTATATTTTGTAAATGTCCTTGTTGATTTCCGAATTTAGTCAATTTGATTTTGCTTTTAATATTAATCTTTTTATATAATTAGTATCCAAAGTTTTATTGCGTACTGAATGGGTTTCTACAATTTTAACACTTAAAAACAGTTAAGAAATTTTAAGTTGTCGCGAGGATCAGCCTTTTAACCCGTTTATTGAATTTTCCCAATAGTCATGATAGTACAGAAAACATTTTCCATATGTACAGATGTGTAGTATTCTTATGTTTCCCCCGTTATTCTTACAGGTGACTAGGTTTAATGAAGCAAGTTTTGAATTCTTTTGATTTGTTTAGCTTCAATAGCACCATTAAAAAGTTCCAAAAAACACCGATTCAAGGATTTCTTCTACACAGTTCAGGTGCTTTGCCAAGGTGTCATATTCGCCCCTCGATCCTTTGCTTGATTTTATACCCTGTATGGTTTTTGGAATTTATTTCATCGGTACCTTAATTGGTCTTAGGTTTTTACACTTGCCGTTCCTAATTCTTAAATTAAATTATGCCATATAATTAAATACCCAAAACAACGTTTGGGAGACTTATTGTTTTTGCTCCGTTTCTTTTTTTTTATATTATCATTATTCTTTTCCTTTCTGCTTCATCTTCTTGTTCTGAACTATGAACTTGACGAAAACGGTTTAAAAAAAAAACAATTCAAGCCAACTTAAAGAAATTGGTACAAAAAATAGGAGGCCATGCTTAGTTGTGGATCAGGCCTCAACACATCGATTTTTATTTCTTTGGGTTATGGCTCCGATTTTCGGACCTTGTAAATTTTAAGAATTTTTTTTGCCACTTCATTTTTCAAAAATGGTGAAAATTCGCCCAAAATTCGTCATCTTTCAAGAAATAAAAAATACAAATTGTTCGCCCGCTCCTAAAATTTGGTAAAAATAGGCGTTTTTTTCATTCTTTGCAATATTTTAGTTTGTGCCGAACGTGAATTTGATCTTCGTCCGAAAAAAAAACTAGTACTGAAAAAAAATAATAATAAAAAATCATCAAAATTTCGCTCGATTGCACAGATTTTTGTCACCCAAAAATCCAAAGAACTGAAAGTCAATTTAGTGTGGCCTAAAATTTCGGAATTTTCAAAATGGTCGCAAAAATGTTGAAAATTCAATATGCTCCGATTTGGACGAAATTTAGTGTCCAAGTAGATTATGATATTGCGACTTAATTTCCGTCATCGAAAATTTTCCATGGGCTGCCATTTTCAATATGGCCGCAAAAATGCCGAAAAATTCATCATGCTTTCTTTTAATGAAACTGGTTTCTAAGTAGATTATGATATGGACCGCGGACCATAGTGGGTAACGTGTTTGGAGAATGCTACACTCCCTGCACGTTAAAGACCGCTTCTGCAGTTTTCGAAAATAGTAGGCTGATGACCGCTACAGAAGGTTAAATTATCCGACCTTACCAAACCATCCTTCTTTTACAGTGGGAGTCAAAATTGGTTCCCCTTTGTGTCCTGACCTACCTCTATTTGAATTGTTTTGTAACAGTAGAGCATGATTTGTCTCCCAAAATTACCTACCGCACCAACCGGGGATCGAACCCGGAACCTTTGGTTCGGTAGTCCACCGCTCTACCGACTGAGCTAAAGGAGTACTCCACTAGCGCAGCTAATGGAGGGTGGTTATAAACCTGTTACGGTTCTATAACTTCTATATTTATCAAGGGAAGCCCGTTACACTTCCCCACCTCAAGAGTCATCGTCCTACGATGACGATATCCAACTTCAACCCTTTTGCCAACTAGCCCTTTTTGACAATCGTGGGTTTTTCAGTTGGGCGCCAATGTAACAGTAGAGCATGATTTGTCTCCCAAAATTACCTACCGCACCAACCGGGGATCGAACCCGGAACCTTTGGTTCGGTAGTCCACCGCTCTACCGACTGAGCTAAAGGAGTACTCCACTAGCGCAGCTAATGGAGGGTGGTTATAAACCTGTTACGGTTCTATAACTTCTATATTTATCAAGGGAAGCCCGTTACAGTTTGATAAATTGAACTGGTTCCCGTCCTGAAGAAGCACAAAAGGACAAATTGAAATACTAGAAAAATTTCATAAAAATACCTTGAGACAGATTCAATCTCTACCACAAAGAACAGCTACATCAGCTATTTATCTACTCTTAGGAGCTATACCAGTCGAAGGAGAGCTTCATAAGCGGAAACTATCTATGCTCTATTCTTTATTATCGGCTAAAAACCAAACTATTCAAGAGCTTGTACAACGCCAATCATCAATCAATTTTGACAATCCAAAAAGCTTCTTCTTTGGTGCAATAGAAATCCTACAATTATACAATCTTCCAGATATATGGGAACTTCAAAGCAGTCTGCCTACTAAATATAAGTGGAAAACACTAGTGAATTTTAAAATGTCAAACTATTGGAATAATTTTCTTCAAATTGATACAATCCAAAAGACATCACTTAAATATCTAGCTATAAACCAAATTAAAAATGGAAAGCCGCATATCTCCTACACCACTTTGCAACCTACAATTCTTGATGTTCGAAAAGGTATAATCAAAAGTAGGATGATGACACGAACGTATACTCTACAAGCGGATCGGCATAAATTCAGCAGATATGAAATTGCTCCAACTTGTCAATTGTGCAATCAAGAACCAGAAGATCTTATTCATATGCTTACTACCTGCTCAGCATTAAGTGAGACAAGAAAAGAAACTTTCAACCCAGTAAAAACGTATGTAACCAAATTCATTGGAGAAATGAAGTGGAAAGAGACATTCATTGATAGACATAAAATTACAGTCCTTATAATTGACTGTACAAATTTCAAATATATATTTAGAGAAAGCAAGCTCAAAATAGAAGAACTAGAAATACTCACAAGAGATATGTGCTACAAGATGCATAACTCGAGACTAAAACTGATAAGTGTATAATGGCTGTTGACAATTGTCACTCATCCCGGAAACTTAAGTTTATTTTAGATTTTATCAAGTATATATATATTCCTGGAGTGTGTATATAGTTAAAGACTTTTATCATATTACCCTCAAAAGAGGGGTGTTCCTAACAGAGGAAGCTAATACGAAGAAAAGAAAGAAGAAGCATGAAATATTTGCCACTGGACGTTAAGCAACAATCTATCAATCAATGATATGGCAAAGTGATTTCCGTCATCGAAAATTTTCAAAATGGCCGCAGTTTTGGGGACGTTTGTGTTGCCCAACATAGTATTTGTTCCTTTTGAATTTGTTCTTCAACCTTTTGGATCGTTCTTTTGGTTTTGAACCTTTTAGTCCTTGAGCAAAACTGACGAGTCGCAAATGGACGAAACGTGTACATCTTGTGCATGAAAATTGGTATCAACTTTATAATTTTATTCAGTATACCGCATCGAAATTTGCATATATTTGATAAGTATCTGGTGTGAATAATAATTCTTTCGTTTTAGCTTAGAAGAAAAACCCATCTGGACTATCGAAGATGGTAGGATCCAAGGCAGTTTTTCCAGTCTTGCGGATCCGAAACCATGCAGATCGTTTAATAAGCAAATGAGATGATAATTCTGTTGTTTTAGCGTAGAAAACACCCATGTGGACTATCGAAGATGGTTGGATCCAAACCAGTAGTCTTGCGAATATAAGAAGATACCCAACCACTGTTGTGCCCAAGATATGAAGCTGAAATTGGCATTAATTATAGTCCTTTTCCTAACAACCTTTAATTAGCTCTAGAAGCTGCATATAAACCTAAACATTTGTAATACTGAGGAGAAATAACTCATCTAGACCTGCATTAACAATCTGGGAACCCAAAAGAAGAGTTTTTCCCCTCAATATATAGGATAGTATCATGTAAAGTCAAGAAATACCAATGGGATATTCGAAGGAGGGTTGCCGTTATTTTCAGTACTGGCATAGGACTCCAAATTTGAATTGTTGACGTTTTGGAATATAATTTGAATCACTCGTGATAAATCTGTCCTTAACTAGTTATTATTTATTTTATTTTTTGGTGTCGCAGGTTTGGCCATTTGGACTTGCAACGGTCGACACCTATGTTTTTGTTTCTGATTTCATACTGTTTGTTATTGAGTCCTAATTTGACGAAATATGTTGACGATATATACATATATACTGTCGTCATAAAATACCGAAGGTCGTTGGTTCTCTCCAGATACTACGGCTTCCTCCACCATTAAAAACTTGACACCGCGAAAAGGCAAACTATGCTGAAAACTGCGTAAAACCCCAACTAAACACACATAGAATACCTTGAAATAAGCCATGTAAAATGCTACGCTTAATACAGGCGAAAACCACAGAATTCCGTGAGCACAAAATCAGTTCTCAAGAAAGACAAATAAATGACCCAGTAGAGATTCCAGCGTGCGAAAAGTATGCAGGTTGGGCATTTCATGTGGAATAATTTTGCATTTGACTGAAATAAATATCACCTAAAAATAAAACGTTCAACCAATGTTTCCAGATAGAGTAAGCGGTCAACTTGTTGGTAAATATTGGCTCTACTTATGTTTTTACACACCAGAGTGTCAGGATTGATTGGGGGTGGGAGGGGGGACGGGGGGGGGGGGGGGTACTCACAAAACCGAGCTTACCCCATCACTGATCTGTGTCTGTATCAAGTCAGACTATCCAGACTCTCTGTTGTGTTTATTTTTGTGTTTTATGCTATTTTATGTTATTTTTTGTCCGAGGTTCTGTGTGTTGGATGGTATGTCATTGATCACCTTTTTTTGTTTTTTTTTATTCGCAAGATAAGTTAAAATCGGGGTTAAACAAACGTTTGAAGTGCTGATTAATATAATGTACTAAATTTCAATTAAAACCATGACAAACGCTATAGCACATGTAACAATTAAGTTTCCGATGCATGTGCAGTGATATATCTCGGTCTCAACATATAGTAAAGCAATAATTAAATTTGAAAACACCAGATAATTTTACATCATCGTCAAGGATTGTATATCTCCGCTTTTATATTATATAAATATTCAATTTTACAGCAATGTATGTACACATTTCTTGATCAACTCATATATGTCTTACAAGCTTTTTTCAAAGCAGAAAATAGCACCCGTGTAGCACTGCATGTCGGGAAATACATTCACAGAAGAATGTAATTTTTAATGGTTGGTATACTTTGTGTATTGGTAACCCTTTTCTTATAGAGCCGAAGCTTGGAATAATTGTTATGAAAGGAGGAAGGTCATTTGAACAGTGATTTCCGATATACATTCTTCTTTTTAATATTACAGTCTGGGGGTATTATGGGATTTTGTGAAATCAATAAAAATTTTCCCACTGGAGATCCATGGAAAACAATGTTTTAAATACGACGTCACCTATTGAGTCAGTACGGTCTAATTTTGTTGATGCGTGTGTGTATGTTTACTGGAATAATTATAATCTAGAAACTTTGCTGATTAAAAGTATTTATTTTACAAAACAAGCATATATCATTCGAAAAAAGGAGAAATAAATGAAATAAAAAAATTAAAAAATATACATACATGTACATGTCGTCAGTGTTTTTAGGCCTACAATTTGCCAAGTTAAAATAAAATGCTCCGCTGGGCGCAGCTAGATACGACCGCAGATGTCGAACCCTGAATAGTTGGGGCAATTATGAACACAACATTCAAGCTTGATACAATACTGAATTTGGATTGTGAATAAATATTTGACACAGCATAGGTTTCTGACACAGAATGAATGTTGTCTAAGAACTTAAAATTTTTTAATTTACCTATTCAAACCATATCAGTATTATTTGTTTTTATATATAAATCAGAAATAACCAATTTAAAATTTAAAATTGGGCACACATATCAATTTCTTGCTATTGCGCAATACTGTGCAATTGAAAATTTCTTCAAATATTTGACACATAATAGGTTTCTGACACAGAATAACTGAAATCAAAGAACTTAGAATTGGTCATATGAGTTGAATTTATATTCAATTTTTTGCTTCTTGTACAATACAATATGCTGTGGAGAATTGCCCCCCCCGAAAAAAATAATAATTTACCCCTTTTTTTAGCTTTTGTGCAATACACTATGAAGTTGCACATTGACCCCCCCTCCCAAAAAAAAAAAACAAAAAACAATAAAATTTAATGTAACCCCCCCTTTTTTGCTAAAAAAATTTGAAATTTTCTTTTTAATTTATGAAATATGAAATGAGAAAAAAATTACCCCCTCCCCAATTTCTCATTTACCCCCCCCCTCTAAATTTTGTTTTCAACCCCCTCCCTCCATTTCTTTATACTTTGCAACCATAACAGCCCATTTAAATACACCATAACATATTAAAATAGAAAATGACATCATAGTCATGGAATTTGTTAATAATAAGGTTTTGATAGCAGAGCACACATATCAATTTCTTGCTATTGAAAATTTCTTCAAATATTTGACACATAATAGGTTCCTGACACAGAATAACTGAAATAAAGAACTTAGAATTGGTCATATGATTTGAATTTATATTCAATTTTTTGCTTCTTGTGCAATACAATATGCTGTTGAGAATTCCCCCCCCACCAAAAAAAAAAATTACCCCTTTTTTAGCTTTAATTTTGAACCCCGATTTGGACCAACTTGAAAACTGGGCCCATAATAAAAAAAACTAGGAACATGTTTAGATTCAGCATATCAAAGAACCCCAAGAATTCAATTTTTGTTAAAATCAAACTAAGTTTAATTTTGAACCCTTTGGACCTTAATGTAGACCAATTTGAAAACGGGACCAAAAATTAAGAATCTAAATGCACGGTTAGATTCGGCATATCAAAGAACCCCAATACTTCAATTTTCGATGAAATCAAACAAAGTTTAATTTTGGACCCCGATTTGGACCAACTTGAAAACTGGGCCCATAATAAAAAAACTAAGTACATGTTTAGATTCAGCATATGAAAGAACCCCAAGAATTCAATTTTTGTTAAAATCAAACTAAGTTTAATTTTGGACCCTTTGGACCTTAATGTAGACCAATTTGAAAACGGGACCAAAAATTAAGAATCTAAAGGCACGGTTAGATTCGGCATATCAAAGAACCCCAATAGTTCAATTTTCGATGAAATCAAACAAAGTTTAATTTTGGACCCTTTTGACCCCTAATTCCTAAACTGTTGGGACCAAAACTCCAAAAATCAATCCCAACCTTCCTTTTGTGGTCATAAACCTTGTGTTTAAATTTCATAGATTTCTATTTACTTATACTAAAGTTATTGTGCAAAAACCAAGAAAAATGCTTATTTGGGCCCTTTTTTAGCCCCTACTTCCTAAACTGTTGGGACCAAAACTCCCAAAAACAATCCCAACCTTCCTTTTGTGGTCATAAACCTTGTGTTAAAATTTCATAGATTTCTATTTACTTATACTAGAGTTATTGTGCAAAAACCAAGAAAAATGCTTATTGGGCCCTTTTTTGGCCCCTGATTCTTAAACTGTTGGGACCAAAACTCCCAAAATCAATCCCAACCTTCCTTTTGTGGTCATAAACCTTGTGTTTAAATTTCATAGATTTCTATTAACTTATACTAAAGTTATAGTGCGAAAACCAAATGTCTTCGGACGACGACGCAGACGACGGACGACAACGACAACGACGACGACGACGACGCCAACGTCATACCAATATACGACCGCAAAAATTTTGCGGTCGTATAAAAATCAAAATATTATAATTTTATTCATAACATTCTCCCTTTTATCCGATTTTTCCAATCATAGCAGTACAACAGAAATGTTTTCAATTTGTAATTATTGCAAAATTTAGTTAATATTTGATACCATTATTTCTGAACAATTTGGGATTAAGATATTTCATAGTAAATCTACAACACCTAATGACAGTAATAATAATCTAATATTAAGTAATATCCAAATACAAAATTAAACATAGTCCAACAGTTTCATTGTGAGATGTATAAATCAAGTTTACAATTCTATTATATTAATATTGTGCTGTCGTGGTGAATAATATGATATTGTCAAAATGGTGATAATAATAATCGCTCGCCCTCTCTCTCTCTCACTCTCCTTTTCTCTAAAAATATTGTTACAATCTGAACACTAGTTTTTCCTTTGGTTAAAGTAATAGTTAGCAATAAAACCATTCGACATAGTAATGAACAAATATATATCTCTGAAATCATTAAAGAGTAACTAAAAGGCTTATAGCAAGTTATTTTCATTTTATAGTACTAAATAAACGTATAAAAACGCAAAAAAGTTACCAAATTTCATCAGGTTTTTTGCGTTTTTATACGTTTTTTTAGTACTATAAAATGAAAATAACTTTCTATAAGCGTTTTAGTTACTCTTTAAGGAAGTCTACTTTTACATGCTTTACTTTTCAGACTGTCGGTCGCCTTTGAACAGAAAGTACGCCAAATATACCGGTTAGGTGGCAATTACCGAATCAATGAAATATGAAGCTCCTGTCAAAAATATACAATGATAAAACACAACTTACACCAAATAGCAAATTTTCAAATAACTTTCTAATAAAATTATACAAAATTCTGAAAGAAATCTTTTATGTATCCTTGATAACCAATACAAACGCACAATAGCATATGAATCACGTATTAAAAACATTTAAAAAATATTGGGAGCAGATCATAAAACTATGTTTACTTAGAAATAATCAAAAGAACTATTTATATGCGGACATCATTGTCACAACTTCAAAAAATGGACAAAATGTTCTCTAACTGTTTATGATTAACACGTACGTACGGCCTTTACACCAAGCATAATGCCGAAATCATATATTCAATGATTCATGAATGAAATGCCCATTTAATTTTTGATTTTATTTTAAACTTTTGTTACCTTGCCAGCATTACCGAACACTTAACCCTTCGCTCTTTTCTGTTGTTTAAATGTATTTTATTCTGCATATTTATGTGTTTTTTTATTTGATTTGATTTTATATATCGGCTAATCCCTTCATCACCATTTGTTTATTATGATTAAAAGTTTAATAAAATTAAAATCTAAGAATAAGTACAGTAACCTTTAACTTTATACACAATTATTTGGTCAGTACATCAAAAGAAGGGAAAAAAACTCAGAATAATTACAGTAACATTTAACTTTAAACACAATTATTTGGGCAGTACATCAAAAGAAGGAAAAAACTCAGAATAAGTAAGGTAACATTTAACTTTATACAGTAACATTTAACGTTATACACAATTCTTTGGTCAGTACATCAAAAGAAGGGAAAACACTCAGAATAAGTACAGTAACATTTAACTTTATACACAATTATTTGGTCAGTACATCAAAAGAAGGAAAAAAACTCAGAATAAGTAAGGTAACATTTAACTTTATACAGTAACATTTAACGTTATAAACAATTCTTTGGTCAGTACATCAAAAGAAGGGAAAAAAACTCATAATAAGTACAGTAACATTTAACTTTATACACAATTATTTGGTCATTACATCAAAAGAAGTGAAAAAACTCATAATAAGTACAGTAACATTTAACTTTATACACAATTATTTGGTCAGTACATCAAAAGAAGGGAAAAAACTCAGAATAAGTAAGGTAACATTTAACTTTATACAGTAACATTTAACTTTATACACAATTATTTGGTCAGTACATCAAAAGAAGTGAAAAAACTCAGAATACGTACAGTAACCTTTAATTTTATACAGTAACATGTAACTTATACAGTAACATTTAACTTTATACACAATTATTTGGTCATTACATCAAAAGAAGTGAAAAAACTCTTAATAAGTACAGTAACATTTAACTTTATACACAATTATTTGGTCATTACATAAAAAGAAGTGAAAAAACTCATAATAAGTACAGTAACATTTAACTTTATACACAATTATTTGGTCAGTACATCAAAAGGGAAAAAACTCAGAATAAGTACAGTAACATTTAACTTTATACAGTAACATTTAACTTTATACACAATTATTTGGTCAGTATATCAAAAGAAGGGAAAACACTCAGAATAAGTACAGTAACCTTTAACTTTATACAGTAACATTTAACTTTATACAGTAACATTTAACGTTATACAGTAACATTTAACTTTATACACAATTATTTGGTCAGTACATCAAAAGGGAAAAAACTCATAATAAGTACAGTAACATTTAACTTAATACAATAACATTTAACTTTATACACAATTCTTTTGTCAGTACATCAAAAGAAGGGAAAAAGCTCAAATGACAAAAATATTATTCTTATATATACAAATGTACAAAGGAAGTAAATATAGATCACTAATAAATGAATAAAAAATCTTCAGTTATTTTACAAAAATATGGTTATACGAATGTTACAACTGTCAAACTGTCATGCGGTTATGTGAATTAAAAGACTAAACCTGATTTTGAAAAAGGGAGAAAACAAGCAACTATGTTATTTCAATATCTTTTCCATTCGTCAATGTATTGCGTTAAACAATGCTAAACATAAATACTATACAATGTGATGCCCCGCACTGAACTTACCACAGTGCAATTAACCTCAATTAAGGTCAGCTTTAAAAGTGTTGCAAAATAACATTTGAAATTTATGTTGTTGCCCCCGCATATATATCTACCTTGTTTTAAATACAAGTTGGAAAGTGAATAACAAAATCTGAAAGTTCAATGATAATATTTAAAATAATTGAGCATTGTCAGATTGCATTGTATCATAAAACATGTATTTCAAAGATATACTGCCAACACTAAATATTGATACTCACAAGTTTTAATATTTGGACAATGTTAACTATTTGCGATTGGAGAAGTTAGTTGCAAATGTCTTGATGTGATAGGCACCCTCAATGCTAAAATTTTCCCCAAAAATTATTATGTTAAACTACCCTACAAAAAGGTAAGAATTGACCAAAATCTTATCCCTGATAATATAGCTTTACAAACACCCTGCAAAGTGAGAAGATTCTGGCATTAAATATGTAGGAGGAGTTATGAGGACAAGTAATATACATTCAGTGCTAAAATTTCCCCAAAACATTACTATGTTCAACTACCCTGCTAAAAGGTAGAAATTGACCAAATTTAATCCCTGACAATATGCATCTCTTCAATATGCGTACAAACACCCTGCAAAGTTAGTCTAGCATTAAATCTGTAGGAGGAGTTATGCACACAAAATATAACCCTGAATGGGATGGACGCACAAGGGTAAACCAATATGAACCAACTTTAAGTTGCGGTGGCATAAGAACTGGTACGTGATACAAGAGTGGATTAATAGTTTCAAGGGTACATGAGAAATGTTTAATATGTTACTCACGTTGAAATTAAACTATTGAAAAACTCTTGTACAAGTTTTCTTAGTATTCATAAACATAATTTCTAACAATCAATGTCTAAAAAATTTACAAACAATACATGAAGCAATGTCAGAACATCCGATGGTGTAAAGGTAATAATACATTCAAATGTATTTTGAAATCTTGTGAAATGTTGCTAACAAAATGCATTCGAGCAAATCTAACGCATACAAAATAAATTTCTCGCACAGAACCGTACATTCAATGGCCTTATATTTCAAGTCCACACGACTGATAGCTGTTTTTGTATCACTGATGTTTATATGAATAACAAACATTTAAAAAGTAAACCATGTTAAATTATAAAACAAAACAAAACAAAAAAAACAAGTACAAATCAAATAAAAAATAACCAAATATAAACAATTTATTGTTAGACATTACCTTTAAATATATCCGTTATTATACATCTTTACAATAACATTATGACATTGCAAACAACACTTAATTCTTAATAATTTATATTTACATCCATTAAAAAAGAACACCGTAAATATACAAATATACAAAACTCCATGAGACATGACTTCATTTTATACAAATTTACTGTATATGTAAAAGATTTGATTTTTGTCATTAACTGGTAATTCATGTAAACCAACTTAATGCATGTAAGACATGTAAATCTTTTAATACCCCAATTTCTGACTGTCAAATAACAAGTTTTCCGTATTGTCCTAATATAATTTGACTTCATATATAAAATAAGATGTTTCACAATTGAGAGGGTAGCTCTGATATATTTGTATAGAATGTATTTTACAATTAAAATCAAGTAAAAGTAAACAAAAACCCGCATAAGATAAGGTACACAAGCAAATATATTTACATTATTTATCAATGTTCAATAACAACTGGATTTGTTAAGGATGATCGCTGGTCTAATAGGAAATAAATGGATTTGAAATAGGTGTTTAAGTTTGAGAGAACATATGAATAGTAAACAAATAAGTAAGAAAAAAATATAGGTGCATGTTCTCATTTTAGAGATATAAAGCCTTGAAAATTTGCAGGAAATAGGTTTTCTCTGGATTTTGCATTGTTTTTGCATTGGCAACTTCAGTCTCTCAAAAATGTATGAAAAAATAAAAAGGATTTCATAAAATTTTGTCAAACACCATTTTAAGGTATATATGATTGAATTATAAAAGAAAAAGTGGGGGTTCATGGGCAAAACATTTAATGTTTAAGAAATGGATAAAACCCGAGGATTCCGAAAATTTGACAAAAAGACCAAAATATGACCAGCGAGCATCCTTAACTGTAAAATCGGACAATCGTGAACACAATAACTCCAACTTGTACACACCTAATAACCATGAGAGCCTTAACTTGTTTTATAGCGAACCTGCTATATATTATATACCACTCAAATTTATTTTACAGTTCTAGCAAGTGGTCACTTTATTGATAATCATATCATATTGTTTTTTATAGTACCTTTTATACAACCGAATATATGGATAGATAAAGGAAGGTTTGGGTGCACATTAAACCGGTTTAACCGAGTTTCTGTACCATTTCAGACTATCCTGACTTTATGTTATGTTTGTGTTTGTGTTTTGTGCTCTTTTATATTATTATTTGTCGGGAGTTTTGTCATTTGTGTTGCTTTGATTGATTGGTATGTTATTGTTTACCTTTCCTATTATCCATTTTGCTATATTTATAATGGTGTTCATCAAATATTTCATGATAATTTTGTTATTAAAGAAGTAGCCACAGAAATCGCTCATTCCCTAGTAGGAAAACTGGTGAGTTAATACTAAATCTCCAATGGTTGAGAATGTTCTGGCAAATTTTCTCTCTTCAGTAAAAAACGAACTCTGTTCCATTCATACTCTTTAGATTTCGCACTTATATTATCTGCATCAAGAATCTGATGATCAAAATGCTTTAACATCCATACGACTAAATCTTCATTCATCGGATTGTTACATGCTACTTTTGAAATTGCTCTTAAATCTAAACAAGTATGATTAACCTTCTGCAATAAGAGTTGTACAATGTCAATTTCATCGTTACGGCACGCAACGTTTATTGCTTTATTCACATCAAATATTCCAATATCATCATTTATATCCAAAAGGTATGTTACTATCTCATCCCAACCACGTTCACTAGCTGCTACGAAAGCTGAATTTAGATCGCGTAGGTCCAGACTACATTTTTCTGTAATGATCTTCACGATTTCTACCTCCCCGTTTACACAGGATTTGTGTATAGCATTCTTCATATCACAGTTTTGGTGGGAAACATGTTCAAGTATCCATAGAACAACATCTGACCATCCACATGCACAAGCATGTGTCAAAATGTTAGACAGACTCTGTTCTTCCAAATCAAATTTTTCCAGTAAAAATATTGTAACATCTGCACATCTTGCATTTTTGCATATTCCAGGCACTATCTTAGGGATATCGAAGTGTATTCTACCATATTTGGAGAATATTAGTTCAACAATTTCTATATTTCCATTAGTAAAGGATTCTGTGATAGCAGACGTAATCGTTACCGAGGAAAACTCCGAATTTTCAATGATGCGTTTTGAAATGTCAGTCCATCCATGTCTGCAAGATTCTGTCAACACAGTGCTGATATGAAATGATTTCAATATTTTATTGTCAAGAAACCATGCGATAATATTTTCTCGTCCACAGTAGCAAGCTTCATTTACACATGACACCAAATCAAACTTTCTATCATTATTCTTTTTCCATATTTTCTGCACAATTTCTAGCCAACCATATCCGCATGATTCACACAATAGCGTGTTCATATCAAGATCTCTTGAATCTAATACATCTAATGACCACTGAATTATTTCTAGTCTTCCATTCTGGACTGCGATATTTATTGTTTGCCTTATATTTATGTCTTTGTGTTCTACATTTTCCCATATCAATTTCAAGACATCTAACCAACCGTTTTTACAGGTTTCTGCAAGAATCGGCTGCATGTTTAAAGTTGAATAAGCAGTGTGCTTTAGTACGAACATAACTAATGATCTTTTAGCTTTCTGCCTTTCATTTCTTTTTTCATCGGTGTTGGCGTTAACGTCAATATTTAAAATCAATCTCATCACATCGTTCATGTTATTTGTCTTATGTGATTTTTCTATAAGACATCTAACAATATTGAAATGACAGTTCTTACATGCTTTTGATATAACCTTTGTCACGTCTATTGTTGATATTTTCGTAGTGTTTATTAAAGTTTCAATAATCTCTATCTCATCTCTTTGGTGCTCAATTTGTCTTGAACATGTATCTAAAATGACTTTTTCTATGTCGTATAAGTTAGAATCTACACTTTCCATAATCCATTTTACTGTCTCAAAATGTCCATGCCAACACGCATTGAACAGAGCATTTTCCATATTGACACCTTTCTTTTCAAATCTTTTCCATAAAAACTCTAGGATGGCAGTATTTCCATATCTACAAGCATTGTTTATTGCTGTTTGGAGATTTAATTCTTGAGTATTGACATTATCCAACAGCCAATGACAGACATGAAGCGATTTGGGTAATTTCCCCCTACAAGCCTTGTTAAATGCACTTTTCATGTCAAACTTTTTTCTATCAAATCTCTCCCAAATCCACTCAACTAATTCTAGTGTCCCATGATGGCAAGCTTCATTCATTACATGCTTCATGTTGAAAATGCTTGAGTCTTTGTTTAATAGTAACCATTTGACTATATTGGTTAGATTACATAGACTTACTCCTTCCATTAATGTTTTGAAATCTATAAAATCGTGATCAATTTTCTGTAAAATTAGTTCAATGATGTTTTCATCTGGGTCCTCGTCTGCTGTATGCAAAGCGATTAATATTGCCTTATTTATATCAATTAAGGAATGATCGATTTTCGTAATTATGTAATTGACAATATTGACGTAACCATATCTGCATGCATTGTTGATGATATTTTGCATATCAAAGACATTTCCATGTACTTCGTCCAAAATATACAATATAATCTCCTCCTCAAGATCTATATTAAGAAAGTTATTGACAGCTATGGAATCTAATAGAACGTTAAAATCAAATTGAGTATGTTCAACATTTCCAATTAACCACTTAATGACGTCAAGATAACTGCAATGACAAGCTAGATTCATAACTTCCTTCATGTCAAAAAAAGTTTTATGTACATTTTCCAACAAATGTAATAAACATGACTGACGTCTAACGACTGCTAAATTATCATAATCATCACCATCTTGGAAATCTATATGGTCTAAAGCCTTTTTGAAATCAAACCATGTATGTTCAACATTTCCAATTAACCACTTAATGACGTCAAGATAACCGCAATGACAAGCTTGATTCATAACATCCTTCATGTCAAAAAAAGTTTTATGTACATTTTCCAACAAATGTAATAAACATGGCTCACTTCTTTTTTCATGATCATCTTGGAAGTATATATTGTCTAAAGCCTCTTCAAAATCAAACCATGTATGTTCAACATTTCTAGTTAACCACTTAATGATGTCAAGATAATAGAATTGACAAGCTAGATTCATAACTTCCTTCATGTCAAAGAAAGTTTTATTTACATTTTTCAACAAATGTAATAAACATGGCTGACGTCTATCGACTGCTAAATTATCGTACATATGACCATTTTGAAAATACATATTGTCTAAAGCCTTTTTGAAATCAAACCATGTATGTTCAACATTTCCAATTAACCACTTAATGACGTCAAGATAACTGCAATGACAAGCTAGATTCATAACTTCCTTCATGTCAAAAAAAGTTTTATGTACATTTTCCAACAAATGTAATAAACATGGCTCTTGTCTATCGACTGCTAAATTATCATAATCATCACCATCTTGGAAATCTATATTTTCTACAGCCTCTTTGAAATCAAAACATGTATGTTCAACATTTCCAATTAACCACTTAATGACGTCAAGATAACAGAATTGACAAGCTAGATTCATAACTTCCTCCATGTCAAAGAAAGTTTTATTTACATTTTTCAACAAATGTAATAAACATGGCTGACGTCTATCGACTGCTAAATTATCGTACATATCACCATTTTGAAAATACATATTGTCTAAAGCCTTTTTGAAATCAAACCATGTATGTTCAACATTTCCAATTAACCACTTAATGATGTCAATATAACCGAATTGACAAGCTAGATTCATAACTTCCTTCATGTCAAAGAAAGTTTTATGTACATTTTCCAACAAATGTAATAAACATGGCTCACGTCTATCGAGTGCTAAATATTTATAACAATCATCATCTTTGAAATGTATATAGTCTACAGCCTCTTTGAAATCAAAACATGTATGTTCAACATTTCCAATTAACCACTTAATGATGTCAAGATAACAGAATTGATAAGCTAGATTCATCACTTCCTTCATATCAAATAATGTATTATCAACATTCTCCAGTAAAAATTCAATTATATCTTTTCTTTCTTCTTCAAAAGCCTCATTCATTTCTTCATCTATATCAAACAATGTATTATCAACATTCTCCAGTAACCACTTCACTATATCTAGTCTATCATTCTTACAAGCTAGATTCATTGCTTTCTTCATATTAAAAAATGTATTGTCAACATTCTCCAGTAACCACTTCACTATATCTAGTCTATCATTCCTACAAGCAGTCTCCATTGCTTTATTCACATAAAAAAATGTATTATCAACATTCTCCAGTAACAACTTCACTATATCTAGTCTATCACACCCACAAGCTTGATCCATTGCTGTCTTCATATCAAAAAATGTATTGTCAACATTCTCCAGTAACCACTTCACTGTATCTAATCTACCATCCATACAAGCGTTTTGAAGTCCTGTCTTTAAGTTAAACAGTTCATTATCAATATACATCAATATCCACTTCATCATATCCGTCCATTCACAATCAAGTATATTCATTTCCCAAAAAGTGTCCTGTAACCAAGATTTTGCTTCCATAAATTCATCTTTTAACCATTTTACTGTACCAAGTTGTCTCCCACGACAGGCCACATTTATTGCAGTCGTCATATCAAACTCATTTTTATTAACATATTTTAGCACGCACTTTATTACATCAAGATGTTCATCTTTACAAATCATGGTAAATGTTTCCTTAATCCCAAGTTGCTTATGATCCACTTTTGCCATAAGCAATTTAATTACATCTTTGTTTCCTTCAATACAAGCTTCCTTCATTGCTTCCTTCATGTTAAAATCCACGGTCCTATAGTTTTCCATTAACCACAAAACATCGTCTACCTCACCAGACTTGCAGATTGTAACGAAGAATACATCTATGTCTTTTTGTAAGATATCACGGTTAACATGGTCTACAAAAAACTTTAGAATATGGAGATTGTTGGTATCCAATGCCTTATGTAACATGTCTTTAATATTACTAGAGCATTTGTCGCCATATTTTACGAAAAAATGTATTGTCTCTATTTCACATTCATTGAATGACGAATTTCTGTCTGAGTCTAAATGAAGAAAACGGTCGTCAATATTGAGCAACAGCCAAATTACAATGTTCAATCGTCCGTATTGAAATGCATAATCTAGTGCAGACTTCATATCAATTGTAATAATTTTGTAAAATGCATTATTTAACAAAAGTTTAAGCGTATTCAACAATCCTCTTTCACATGATTTGTTAATTGCAGATTGCATGTCCATCATGTGATGTTTAACATTTTCCAATAAAAATTGTAAAATGTTTGTGTTATCACATGCTAAAGTTAAAGACTGTTTAAGGTCAAAGAGGCTGTGGTGAAAATTTAGTAGAAGTAATTTTACAATGTCAATTCGATTGACTTTACAGGCTTTATTTATTGTATCTTCAAGACCAAATGAAGCATGGTTAACATTCTCTATCAGTGACTGAACTATATAGAGCTTTTCCCGGTCAGATATTGGACCAAAAGCGATCATCATTTCAAATAATGTAAAATCTCCCAATCTTTTTTCTACTAACCAAAGTATAATATGCAATTGGGATTTAAAACCCGCATTTTGCATAGCTTGTTTCATATCAAATAAGGAATTGTCTGCATTTTCTACAAGCCACATTGTTGTTTGAAGATCTCCTGAACTACAGGCTTCATTTAAAGCAGTCTTTATATCGAGAAGCGAGTGTTGAGCTTTTGTCATCATCCAATGTACAACATCAAGTTCACCCATATGACAAGCTTTTTGCATGCAATTCATGATTTCAGGCAACACGAAATGGTTTGCAATCTGTAATAATATAGATACAACTTGTCTTTTACCATTACGACACATGTCTTTTAAGATATTCATATCAAAATTTGCATGCTCAATCTTTTCAACAAGGATCTTTAAAATCGATATTCTGTCTCTCTGGCAAACTTCAAGTATAGCTTTATTTAAATTCATCCGAGATTGGTTAATATTGTTCAGTAACCAATGTACTATTTCAAGTCTCCCTTCTTTGCATGCTCTTGTAAGGGCTATTGACATATCGATATTCACTCTTTCCTTGTCTACCAACCAGCGTAATAAATCTAGATTTCCTCCAGCACATACCTCTTCAAAAATAACATTAAGACCAAAGCTGTTGAGTGCAACATTACTTCTTAACCACATTATCAGGTCTTTGTCATTTTCAATGTAACAGTTGACCAAACGACGAGAAATATCAATTATCATCTGAATAAACCATTTTAACTTCTCAATATCAGAATTGAGACATAATGACCTAATAATATCGTTTAACTGTAAACGTTCATCACACATGTTTACAAGCTTTAACATACTAAGCCAGTTCTTTTGAAACAGAACTGAAAATACGATTTTTGTGTCAATTAACTCGGGTTTTATTGATTGTAACAAACATAACATGGAAGTTTCACTTGTTATTGAAATAAAAATATTAGACAAATATTCTTTTGTTTCAATGGAATTTCCAACATCTATGATTATTGCCAATAAATGTTGCAAAATGGATTCCATATGTTCTGTGTTAACAGCTGATGCAAAGGTGGCACGTACTGACGTTTTACAACTTTCCTTAATTTCTAGATTTTCACATGTTGATATGATCTTCCCCATGTGTTCTAACAAGGGATTTATTGAGTCGAACATGTTTCTCCGTTTTATCAGAAATTCCAGTAATGCTGCTGGGAGGTAGAATTTTACCGCATCACATCTATCTAAATACGTCACTATGGTTTCTGATGTCTTTAATGGCATTATGCGATGGGATTCTTCAATTAGACATTGAATGAATCGTCTGTCATTCTGTCGCATAATATCCGAGTCGCATAGTAACTGAATAAGAGATAATGATTTATCGGAAAACTGGGTCTCCAAAATGGAAATTATTCTTTGACTTAAATCAAGATAATTCTTTGGGGTAACCTTTAATACTATTTCTCCTTCATTTTCGCGGTAGTTCTCTAGTCGTACAATTTCTCTTATGAAATCAAACGATAGCTTTGATAAAATAACATTGGTATTAACTTTACTATAAGAAATGAGAACGCTTTCGAGAATTGTTTGGTGTTGGAATTGGTACCTATCTGTATCCAAGTTAAAAGTCAAGTAACGACCTCTCATTTCATCTGCCGCATCAAGAACTGCGATTGTGATATTCTGGTTTTCAGTCCACTTATAGCAAGATTTAATAATATTTTTCACCTGATCAATGTCAATCTCGTTCCTATCTAAGCAATTGCCATTCAAAAAAATGTAGACAAGCGTTGTATATTTTATCTTTTCACTATACTTTTCTCGCCCTGAAATACGGAGATCTTCAATTTCGTCTGTGAGACATTTTGTGGGGTGTTTAAAAAATGCTTCCCCTAATCTAGTAATTTTCCGATTTCGTGTGAATAAACAACATGCTTCTGGAAAACCAAGTAAAGGTTCTGTTTTTACGATCTGATGCATTGTTTCTCTACTTATATTAGCAGTCGTATTAGGATCTAAAATTTCGTCTGCCCTAATATTTTCTAACCGCCGCCAGCCTACGATTTTAAAATTATTAACCTCGCAGTAATTCTGAAATAATTGCTCTTTCTGGTTGAAATTTAACTTCAGTTCTTTAGAACTGAGATTGACCTCTACAATTTTATGAAAAAGTCTATGAGAGGAGAGGACCCAATCGCATGACTTTTTAACTACATCTCTTATTGTGAATATAACCTTAATTTGACACTTGTTAACACAAGCATCTACTCTATCAAGAGCTTGTACATCAGTGTTTTGTGTAAAAACATTATTAGTCCTACCAAAGACATCTTCAATGAGAATGAAAGTACTGGCATCCCTAGAAACTATGTCGTCAAATTCCTTGAGGTCTGTTAGCTTTAACACATCAAATCCCCTATTTCTAAAAATTCGAAGGATCTCTAAACTGTTCCTGCTTTTACCAGTCCCAGCAGCACCAGTTAATAGCAATACATTTTCTTTTGATAAAAAGTCAACACATGTTTGTACCACCGGCGTCAAGAGGAATGTGTTTTCTTCTATGTGATTCTCAATCTCCATTAAGGTAAGATCTGTAATAAAGCAAAAGTCAATTCTACAAATGATTTCATTTTTTAAATTATATTGAAGTCAAAATTCCAATGCTATATTGATGGAGGCAGTCGGACAACAGCTTATAATTCCCGCTCTCGCCACATGGTATATCCCTGCGCACCTTTTTTTCACAATTATATTTAAATATGGGCTAATTTTTGTAAATTTAAATAAAATGCATAATGTGACAATGAAAAAAGAGTTAAGATCAGAAGCTTAAATTCACAAGTTCAAAATTCAACCCACATAGGCCCTATTGTTTTTAAATAAAAATTTGAAAACACTATTGCACACCTACATACAGTATATAACAATACTGTAAAGAAATAATATGCATAAATTGGAAAATGAAAGAAGAGTTTTGGTAACAGCCTAAATTCACAACTTCAAAATTCAACCAATGTTTTCAAAGTAAATATTCTAAATCTTAGTCCCCATTTACATATATTGTATGAAAATTTATTTTTCCGAAATGCGACCTCTGTAGGCCCAATTTGTGAAAACAAAATTAAAAAAAATATGGCACATCTAAATACAGTGTGTCCAGAAATAGGCTGAATAAAGTGAAAAATGAAAGAGGAGTTTAGGTTTTTAACATTGGAAAACTCGAAATATACTCCAAATATTTTGCAGTTAACTTTAAATATCCAATTTGTAGAATCTTTGGCAAACATTACCTTATAATTATTACACCCCATTTCAAGTTTCTAACAATGTGCGTTGAGGTGTCAAAAACTTCATTATCCTAAAATGGTTCTGTGCCTCCTTTATCGTAAAATTTATCTCTTCTCAGATCATATTTTTGATGCTTTGTAAATGGTTTTGCATTTCTGACATACTATTCTGTATTTTTCATACAGATAGGCCCCTTCATGATAGATGGTTTGTCTTGAGACTAGTGTGACAAGGGCTGTTGCACTTTCATATTTTCAGAAGAAATTGTACTCGTCCCGACACTGAAGGGAAGAATGCAAACGGACAATCTTGATTTCTGCAGAGAGTATGGATATGAAAATGGGTGAATATATAAATCGACTAATCTCAAACAACAGATGAGAATTTGATAGAGCTCTGGAAACAACGAACCCATTTCACTTGACCCCAATGATCCTGAGAAATTAATTTGTGATGACGCCTTCCACAAAATAGGTACGGGAACAGAATCAGGAAGGTGGAAAATGGAAGAACCTACCAAACGTAGTGGTTTACAAAATTTTGAAAGTTTAGTACAAGCAAAATACACTGAAAAACGGGGAAGGCTACAAATTCAGGATCTGGGCTTGTTCTGGACTAAACAAGGAGAAGGAATCTTTGGAAGGAGCCTTTGTAAGAATTAAAGGGTTAAAACTCAGTAAAAAATTCAAACAGTAGTACTTCTCTTACCACCTTATCAGGAAGTAAGGAAATAATCGGGGAAGGGTTAGGGTTTTATAATATACAATCCAGAAACTGGATTAGAAGTTACATAACGGGGGAAATGCTTTGAACGGAGCGTAGCGGAGTGATAAGCCGTTTTTAACACACATGCGCACGAAGGTCCTCACTAAAAGTTGTCTGCTTTCTCATCGTAGTAGTTTGCGGACAGGTGGTAATCTTTCCAAACTCGGTTTTATCGATTTGCTCGTCGCCGACCAAAGAACTACTGACACATTGCTCGACTCTTGTCTTGTAGGATCTTGCCAATCGGAAGGCTTCGCGCTGTTTTTCTTCTTCTGAGCTATCCAGTTTGAGATCTGTGAGAGAACCATCACTGTGGTGACACTCACACAGGCCAGGGACACTAGAGGAATGGAGACCATAGCACCAATTACTAAGATGAACCCATTGTACCGCTGGTCAACACCAGACTACTAACGGAAGACCCACTCTGCACCGCAACGTATTGCACCTTTATCATCTAAGAACAGTCTTAGTTGTCTCACTAAATTAGGGCATTTTGCGTCCTTTGATTTGAGAAATGCGATTTCTTCCGAGTATACAGTCCCTTGACAATTTGTGATCCATGCTTCGGTAGCTTCCTGTAATTCATCTTTTGTCACAAATTTTTTTGTCCAGTCTCTTGTAGAGCCTCAGCGTGCATTCATACTTTTGTCTGTCGATAGTCACTATCTAATTCATCGCCCATTTATTTATAGGAACAATTTGTGATCCAGGCTTCGGTAGCTTCCTGTAATTCATCTTTTGTCACAAACTTTTCCTTTATCCTTTCATCTCTTGATAATAGACAATTTCTAATAAAGCGTTGCGCGTACGACGCGATTCTAAGTAATTTTGGTAGAGTACTGTATGCGTCAATATTCACAATTCTATGAATTCCGATTTCATTCCTTGGATGATCCATCGACGTGATCTATTCTCCTGTATCTAATCCAGTAAGTAGCAAGGTAGTATCCGTTACTTTCCAATCTGGCCCATTAAACCATAACGCGTTATGTTCGAATTGTGACTGTGTTAATCATCTCGTCAAAAGATCGGTGGGATTATCATTCGTAGGGCAGTATCGCCAATTGAAATTTCCTGTTAGTTCCCGGATTTCAGTAGCTCTATTTCTAATGAATTTCTTCAGTTGCTTAGTTGTTGAAAGCCATTGCAAAACGATTTGACTATCTGACCAAAATATGATAGTATCTGTAGATAGAGTTGATGCAACATGTTTAGCAAGCCTGGCTCCTACGAGTGCGGCCATTAATTCTAGCTGTGGCAATGTCAGTTGTTTTAGCGGTGCTACTCTGCATTTTGACATAACCAGTGATGAACTATGTCCATTGCATATGTAGATTGTCGCTCCGTATGCTACTAAACTTGCGTCCACAAATACATGTAGGGTCGTTTTCAGATTTGATGAATTGACGTTGTAGCATCTTTCCAACTTCGTGTTTGTCGATTTTTCCAAATCATTAGCCAGAGTACTCCATATTTTCTGTATTTCTAACGGTAATGGTTCGTCCCATTCGAATTTTTCCTTCCACAATGGTTGCATAAGGATTTTAGCTCTGATTGATATTGGACTAAGAAATCCCAACGGATCATAAAGTCGTGATGATTGATTGAGAATTTCACGCTTGGTCACGTTTGGCGAATTAATATCCAGTATTTCGAGTTTTGGAAAATCTATTGTGTCCTTGATTGAATCCCATTGTAGACCTAAAATCTTTACAACTGTGTCTCTTTCCAACACATGCTGTTGCTTAGCTTGATTTCTCAGTGTTTGACAGTTTGAACTCCAGGATCGTAAGATGAATCCTGCTTCTTCATTTTCAGTATCCACACTTGACAAAATGTTATCTACGTAAAGATCATTTCTCATTATTCCTGATAGTTCTGTATTTCGTTCCTCCAAGTGTTTCATTAGGGTTGCGTTCAAAATGAACGGCGAGCATGTGGCACCAAATAAGACTGATTTGAATCTATAGGTTTGTAACTTTAAATCTGTAAGGTTGCTATAATCTTTTAGCCAGAAGAAACGTGTTTAATCTCTGTCTTTCTCGTCTAGTCCAACACGAAGAAAAGCTTTCTCTATATCCGTACTAATTCCGTATTGTTTCCTTCTAAATCTTATCAAAATCTTAGTCAAGTCATTAAGGTCTGGCGGAACTGACATTAAGCAGTCATTTAAGCTGGCAGAATCCGATGAGCGTTTACAACTACAATCGTAAACTGTACGAATGGGTGTGGTAGTGGATTCCTTCTTTACAGCGTGGTGAGATATGTAGTGTACGTTTTGTTCTCGCTAACATCATCGACTGGTACCTTTTCTATAAAACCTCTCTTTTCTTGCTCGTCTATGATCTCCGTGTATTTCTGAAGTAATTTCGGTTCACGACTAAGACGTCTGATAGTGTTTTCAGTTCTGGCTTTTGCTATTTGAATGTTTGACGGTAACTCTGAATGATCGTGTTTCCATGGCAACTTTGCGGAATATCGCCCATCTTCAAATTTGATAGATCTTTGTTGGTAGGTTTTCAGAAACCTTCGTCCTCGTGTGGTGAACTTATTCCTATAGATTCTAAACTCCAAAACTTCTCTATGTCCGACTCGTCACAACGATGTGATGAAATAACGTTCAGTAGAACAGATGATGTGATTGATTTTGGTCCATTCTTGACGACCGGTCCAGATAACAAGTATCCTAATTTTGATGCAACCGCTGTTGATCCATTTCCTCTAACCACTTTATCTTGCACAATGTCCCAATAATAATCCGCACCAATAAGTAGCGATATTTCAAAGTTTTCCTCGTCATTCATGGGATGCGCTAGTTTCAAGTCCTTCAGATAAGGTAGATTTCTTCTCACGTATTTCATCTGATTTTGAAGCGGAACTGCAATATCTGGTACAATAATCAGTGCGTTAATTGTTAACCTTTCACCATTATCGGCCTGTAGTTTTACGGTTGCTATATCTAAATGTCGTACATTCTTTTCCTTTTCTCCAAATGCCGAAAGTTCAATGGTATCTCTTCCACTTGGCGTAATTTGTAGTTTGTTAACCAGACTTTGGCTGATGAATGAGCGCTGAGCTCCCTCGTTGAATAAAATCTTCGCATCCGTCGTCTGTTTTCCGTATGTTAATGGGGCTATGGCTGTTTTTAATAGACACTCGTGTGCGCTTGTGAACTATACATTACTGTGGTTTTCGTGGCGTCGTCCGTTTTGATCATATTCACGCTAGTTTGTTTCTCATTCTCATGTTTTCCTCCGCATATGCTGGTATGATGCTTTTTGTTACACTTTTTACATCTCTTATTTGACTTACAATCGGAGACCCGGTGGTCCCGTAAACAATTAAAACAGAGTTTCTTCTGTTTTACACTTTTCAACCTCTCGTTTACATTCGTATCATGCTTACATTCTGCCGGAAAATGTGTTTCTGTACAATAAATACATGGACGGGTTTTCGTTTCCGTTTTCTCGTTGCTCCTTATGATACGATTCGAATGTGACTTCGAATTCCGTGCTCCTGTGTGAAAAGTTGCGGTGCTATGTATACCTTCTCTGTCGATACATTCCCCGGCTTCAAGAACTCTAACTTCCTTCATGATAGCTTTTCGTAGAATTTTAAGCGTGATATCATGGGTATCCCCAGCGATGTTTTTGCGTATTTCGACTGGCAGTTTACTTATGACAATGGGTACCAGTAATGCACCGTACATTTCTTGTGTTTGGCCTAGACATTCGAGTCCTCTTACGTATGATTCTAAGCTATCTCCGTAGTTTCTCAAGCTATTCAACTCATTTGAAGGAGCGGGTATGGCCATTCATATGGCTTTCATATACGAATTGATTATCTTTTGTGGGTGTCCGAATCTTTCTCTGAGCAGATTTACGTCTGTGTCATAGTTTGCGTGGTTAAGAGCAAAACCTGATATTGTTTGAGCGGCGGTCCCTAGTAACTGAGCTTTCAAGTAGCTAAATTTCTGAATTGGAGTTAAGCTGCTATTGAAATGTATTGTCGACTCATAAGTGTCCCAAAACGTACTCCATTCTAAGACATTCCCGTCAAAATGTGGCAAATCAAGTTTGGGTAATCTGTGGTTGTTCATACTAGTATTATGATATGGCGCTGATGTATGCGAATACTCCTCGTAGTTTCGTGAACTTTGGCTTGATATAATAGGGGCGTTCCTATTGTGTGATATGTTCTCTCTATCTAGTACATGCATTTCATGTGAATCAATATTTGATGATCTAGGGACGTCTGTCGTGTTCCCGGCGGAACTGTTTGTATTGCATGTTGCTCTGAATGGCGTAAAACTATCTGCATGGGCATTGAGTGTGGCATGGGTTTGTTCATCTTTAGAAATGATTGATTGCTTGAATTTACGTATTTGTCTGAGCTTAGTATCTAAATTAAACATATACTCATCGGTCTGTGCTATTTCTTGTTCAATATCTTCATCCTGTAGAACTTCAATCAGCTTATCGTTCAGTCCACTAAAAATTGTTATTTTCTGCACAAGAGAGTTCTCAATTTGTTGAACATCCTCCGCTTATATCCCGTCTGGGTTCGCCTCAAACTCCTCGAAATTCTTCACCAATCTCGTCACTGCTGCTTTGTTGCCTGCCCGTGTAGCCTTGATATTCGTTTCCATATTGCATCCTGTTTACGGCACCATCTAATGTTGCGTAAACCATAGAAACGCCGTTGCGTTGTGTATGTTTATTAACATTCAGCCATTCAATACAATATAACGTTATAAGAGTGAGACTTGACATGAGTTACCTAGCAATGTTATTATAACGTCAAGTTACTTGGCGACGTCGGTACGTCTGTGACGCCTAATCTCCGACATTTCTATTGTTGCTTGATGTGTCCGAGTTACGCTGATAGCCATTTTTCACTTGACATTCACTTCCATGATTGCAATCTCCAATTCTATATCTGATCCTTTGGTGATAGTTTTGATTTGATAGTCCGACTTGAAATATGGGATGACATACATGGTCGCGGAATTCGTTTTCACCAACTCCACTGTTTGCGCTAACTGTAATTTCAGTCCTTCTTTTTGGCAAGTGCATCCGATATCTGACTATAGACGGTGCTTCCATTTACCTTTAGGAACGTATCTACCTCATGCCTCTTCATAGGATTAATGGTCGCCGTACCAAATACACCATTCTACACTTAGCGCTTTACTTGGATCCCTTCCTCCTTCGGTTCATTTTCGATGTTCTTTCTCACCAATTTGGGCAACTCATCTCTCCTTAGCCGGGAGGACTTGGTTATATCAGCTCCTTCTTGGTAAAGACTTCTTCGCGATCAAATTTCCGGTTGGTCTTCTCTTTGATGAGCTTCACTACATTCTCCTTTCAGATCCTTGTGTATCCCTTCAACCTTCTTCCTTCGCTGTCCGGCGGATTTTTTTCATTGTCTCTTTCATCCAGATATTGCCTCCAGTTGGGGTGATCTCATCATCATCCCATCGGGGTGGTCGTTTGCTGTGCTTCCAGGAAGTCCGTTTACTAGTTTACTCTTGCAAGACTTACACTTTTTCCTTTAGTGGGTGCTGAAGGTAATGGGTACTTAACCCTAAGTAGTGTCATTCTCAAAGGACTGATACACCTCTTCCTCGCTGTCGTTTGCATTCTCCCCCTCAGTGTCGTGGCGAGAATGGCAATTTCCCCTGAAAATATCGAAGTGTTGGCAGAATCGGCCTTTTTATACTATTCTTTAGATTTTTTAATGGGGCAACTTTCATTAAATTATAATTGCTTGATTTCTGGTATATAAGAAGAAAACATACCAATTAGCTTTGATCTTCTGGGATTTTCTGAAAATATAAGAAACACATACAGTTCAATTCAGGTACAAGGCATGCAATCAATTGTAACGACATTTGTAATACGCCACCGCTACTATGAATGTATATTATATAGTTGTGTTTTTTTATATTCTGCGTAAACCGTTTGTTATTGAGTTAAAAATAGTTGTCTGGGCTAACTGGATTTCAGGTGTTGCTAATCTCTATTATCTAAGATTTGCACTTTCCTTGTGTCGAAGTTGTTTTCGGAACAAAACAAATTTACGATGCATCTGATATAAACGTGTATTTTGCTTTCTCATGGATAGCGGTTTTGGACGTATTGTCTGTTCATATTTCCTTTTTGTTGTGATTTTTGGTTTGAGTAGTTTCTCCGGCTTTTTAGTAACTAGTTCGAATCATTTTTGCCCTCATGTATAGAAAGATTTAATATGCGGAAGCTTAAATAAGATTAAAAAACTTATTTGAACAATAAGCGGTGTTAAAACTAAAAAAAGGCAAATATACCTAATGAGCAAATCAAAAAACGTAATCCATTTGAGAGACAGACTCGGGAAGACAAATAAACAACCACAAGCACAACAGATCACACGTGGGAAGTCATCATGTTTGTATGCCAGGGATAAATTTACTGCTAAGGGAACCAACTTCCCATGAGATTTATTTTGGAGTCTCTCACTATGATTCCTTACCAGGTTTTAAAAAGAGCTTTTAGCAAGTATCAATGTATAATTTGCGATTCCTGTATATCGACAGAGTAATCATAGGACAGTCATTACTGTAAGTATATATTTAGTTTTCCAGAGAATCTCTCCTTAAGGTTACACTCCACTAATTATCTTAGTTTCAGAGAAATGCACCCCCAGAATTTTATTAATTATTAGAGTTGGTAAAGTTTGACTACATGATAGATAAATAATAAATGTCTTAACCTCAAAATTGTAATTTTGACTGAAAGAGGATAGATTTTAGTTTAAAAAAATACGAAAAAATTAACTGATTTTGCTTCTGTCAAGTAATGGGAGGTCATAAACTGGGACTTGTGAATTGACATGTGGTGTGTAAAACTTTGACAGTGATAATCGGCACCTGCACTGGTAAGTTAAATTGCAAAAAAAAGAGCACGGAAAAGTAAACATTTTTTTTCCCACATATGTAATGGAATTTTATGCAGAATCTGAAAAATTAAGTCTCAATTGGATTGAAACGCTGCATCAGACCTCAATTTTAAGCCAAAGTGGAGTGAAATTTAACATTTTTAAAGCTTTTTTTAATGAAAATTTTGAAATGTTGCTATGCCAACTAGGTTTCCATGGATATTTTTTATTTATTTTATCATGATTGAAACAATGCTAACATAATGGCCTTTCAGAATATATACATTGTATATATGTATATGGGTATTATTTACTCTGAAGATGGCACATGACCATGATATTTGTTAGCTCACGTCACATAGAAAATGGTACTATTAATTTGAGGAGTGCAACCTATGGTTGTCAATTGAGTTATATGTCTATTTTCTCTTTTAATGCCATTTAATAACGTTGATAATGCTGAATATAGAATTCAATAATGAGAGTAATAATACAACAAGTAATAACACAGAATAAATAATTACCTATTTTTGAAATGCACTCCTGCACTTGTTGAGGAATTCGTATCTCAAGTTCCTTAACTCGATTCGATACATCATCTACTGATTTTTCCACCAATGACAGATTCTCTTGAATTTTCTTGGGGACTGTCGTTTCAAGCTCTTCAACTCTCGTTGCTACCAATTGCACAGATGATTTTATTTCTGACATGGATATTGATGTCTTTGCATTTTCCTTAACGTACTTTTGAATCTTTTTACGAATGCCTATATCTAGACATTTGACGTCATTTGATAATTCATCTATTGATTTCCGTACTCTAAGCGGTAAATTGTGCTGGACTTCTCGTGAAATCATCTGAGTTTCAAGTTTTATTTTTTTAATATTTAATCCTTGAGCCACCATTTTTTTCCCTAAATTCTGCAAGGACACAAAATTATTTTAATCTGATGCGAATCATACAAAGAAAATCAACAGTAGTTTCTGGAAGATTCTCTTAAGAAAGGATGGGTTGCGATAACGTTGTCCCCCATTTAAATCGAACATTATATGTTTCTATGTTGAACAGTACTAGTCTTTATCTTTCTGTAAATATTGTACCGTGCATGAATTTTTACGTGATCTCCTCACTATTAAAGCTCACATATTTTTCCGTAATATCAATGTTTTATCTGCATTAAATGTCAATTACGAACAAATGTTGTCATTCGTCGGCTGTTTTGGATGGCAGATAACATGTAAACTATTGTTGAACTAACAATCTATAAAATGATAGACTATGCTGTTCATATTGATATGGAGGACCCGATAAAAAGGGAGATAACAAAAACAAAAACATTTTATTTCAAGAAGATATTGTTTGTTTAAATTTAAGATCGATGAAAGAGGAATTATTCCTTGATGTCTAGTGGCAACCCATGGTTGCATATCAGGACGATAAAATTTTGATATGATATGAATACGAAGCCCTCTATTGTAGTAGACAGAACCGCTGTGCCGGATTTTTAATGTACTAGATCATGACGTAATAATACTTCGAGCCAACCTGTTCTTTGTCGTTACTCCTAGATGCCGCGTTCTTGGTTGAGGAGCAGCCAATATTAATTCAAATGTCTTTGGCTTGACCCGGCCAGGGATAGCACTCGTGACCTCCCTAACACGAGATAAGCACGTTTCCACGAGAGTAAGTTGGCCTTTAACTCACACAGACTTTTCACAGACACATGTAAATACATGTAATCAAGAATCCATGGTTTTGCTGTGGGGATGTGCTCTTACTCGGGTCTAAGTCGCGTTTAGTGGGGTCTTGTTAAGTTTAGTAAACATATTTTATTTGGTTCAAAATAACAAAAGGGTTGAGACACCCGTACATTGTACTTACTAAGTGTTCTCCCGTTTAGTATTATACAACAAAATTATCAATAGCATGTGCATTGTACATACTAACAAAGTAAAATGTTAAAGTAAGTTCATAAATTACGTCTTGTTAGCTATGCACGAGTCGTAGTTCACAAAGGTCAGCGTTATACCAAAGCTTTGTGGTAATTCATCAATTCCCCAGAAAGAACTTGGCTTCTCTCGATATCCAGATATAAAACGTTGTCTCTGTCTCGCCCATGCGGGGAGTTATGGACGTTGGGATGAGGACCCTATTCTAAAACAGAACAAGTCTGGGCTAGATCAGAATCTATATAAAGATATTTTGATGGGACTATATAGTATAAAAATATATACAAGTAACAAACATTGTAAATAAAAATACGTAATGTAGAATACATCAATGAGAATCCACCCTTACTACAATAACATATGAATACTAAAGTTAATAAAATGCTCCGCTGGGCGCAGCTAGATACGACCGCAGATGTCGAACCCTGAATAGTTGGGGCAATTATAAACACAACATTCAAGCTTGATACAATACTGAATTTGGATTGTGAATAAATATTTGACACAGCATAGGTTTCTGACACAGAATGAATGTTGTCTAAGAACTTAAAATTTTTTAATTTACCTATTCAAACCATATCAGTATTATTTGTTTTTATATATAAATCAGAAATAACCAATTTAAAATTTAAAATTGGGCACACATATCAATTTCTTGCTATTGCGCAATACTGTGCAATTGAAAATTTCTTCAAATATTTGACACATAATAGGTTTCTGAAACAGAATAACTGAAATCAAAGAACTTAGAATTGGTCATATGAGTTGAATTTATATTCAATTTTTTGCTTCTTGTGCAATACAATATGCTGTGGAGAATTGCCCCCCCTCCAAAAAAAAATAATAATTTACCCCTTTTTTTAGCTTTTGTGCAATACACTATGAAGTTGCACATTGACCCCCCCCTCCCAAAAAAAACAAAAAACAATAAAATTTAATGTAACCCCCCCTTTTTTTGCTAAAAAAATTTGAAATTTTCTTTTTAATTTATGAAATATGAAATGAGAAAAAAATTACCCCCTCCCCAATTTCTCATTTACCCTCCCCCCCCTCTAAATTTTGTTTTCAACCCCCCCCCCCCCCCATTTCTTTATACTTTGCAACCATAACAGCCCATTTAAATACACCATAACATATTAAAATAGAAAATGACATCATAGTCATGGAATTTGTTAATAATAAGGTTTTGATAGCAGAGCACACATATCAATTTCTTGCTATTGCACAATACTGTGCAATTGAAAATTTCTTCAAATATTTGACACATAATAACTGAAATAAAGAACTTAGAATTGGTCATATGATTTGAATTTATATTCAATTTTTTGCTTCTTGTGCAATACAATATGCTGGGGAGAATTCCCCCCCCCCCCCCAAAAAAAAAAAAATTTACCCCTTTTTTAGCTTTAATTTTGGACCCCGATTTGGACCAACTTGAAAACTGGGCCCATAATAAAAAAAACTAAGTACATGTTTAGATTCAGCATATCAAAGAACCCCAAGAATTCAATTTTTGTTAAAATCAAACTAAGTTTAATTTTGGACACTTTGGACCTTAATGTAGACCAATTTGAAAACAGGACCAAAATTTAAGAATCTAAATGCACGGTTAGATTCGGCATATCAAAGAACCCCAATAAGTCAATTTTCGATGAAATCAAACAAAGTTTAATTTTGGACCCCGATTTGGACCAACTTGAAAACTGGGCCCATAATAAAAAAAACTAAGTACATGTTTAGATTCAGCATATCAAAGAACCCCAAGAATTCAATTTTTGTTAAAATCGAACTAAGTTTAATTTTGGACACTTTGGACCTTAATGTAGACCAATTTGAAAACAGGACCAAAATTTAAGAATCTAAATGCACGGTTAGATTCGGCATATCAAAGAACCCCAATAAGTCAATTTTCGATGAAATCAAACAAAGTTTAATTTTGGACCCCGATTTGGACCAACTTGAAAACTGGGCCCATAACAAAAAAACTAAGTACATGTTTAGATTAAGCATATCAAAGAACCCCAAGAATTCAATTTTTGTTAAAATCAAACTAAGTTTAATTTTGGACCCTTTGGACCTTAATGTAGACCAATTTGAAAACGGGACCAAAAATTAAGAATCTAAATGCACAGTTAGATTCGGCATATCAATGAACCTCAATACTTCAATTTTCGATGAAATCAAACAAAGTTTAATTTTGGACCCCCATTTGGACCAACTTGAAAACTGGGCCCATAATAAAAAAACTAAGTACATGTTTAGATTCAGCATATCAAAGAACCCCAAGAATTCAATTTTTGTTAAAATCAAACTAAGTTTAATTTTGGACCCTTTGGACCTTAATGTAGACCAATTTGAAAACGGGACCAAAAATTAAGAATCTAAATGCACAGTTAGATTCGGCATATCAAAGAACCTCAATGCTTCAATTTTCGATGAAATCAAACAAAGTTTAATTTTGGACCCCGATTTGGACCAACCTGAAAACTGGGCCCATAATAAAAAAACTAAGTACATGTTTAGATTCAGCATATGAAAGAACCCCAAGAATTCAATTTTTGTTAAAATCAAACTAAGTTTAATTTTGGACCCTTTGGACCTTAATGTAGACCAATTTGAAAACGGGACCAAAAATTAAGAATCTAAATGCACAGTTAGATTCGGCATATCAAAGAACCTCAATACTTCAATTTTCGATGAAATCAAACAAAGTTTAATTTTGGACCCCGATTTGGACCAACTTGAAAACTGGGCCCATAATAAATAAAATGCTCCGCTGGGCGCAGCTTGATACGACCGCAGAGGTCGAACCCTGAACAGTTGGGGCAAGTATGGACACAACATTCAAGCTTGATACAGCACTGAATTTGGTTGATTGATTGATTGTTGCTTAACGTCCAGTGGCAAATATTTCATGCATCTTCATGACGAGAACCAGTTCAATTTATCAAACAATTCAATTAGGGGTGGGATGGGACACAAAGGGGAACCAATTTTGACTGCCACTGTAAAAGGAGGATGGTTGGGTAGGGTCGGATAATTTAGCCTCCTGTAGCGGCCATCAGCCTACTCTTTTTCGAAAACTACAGAAGGGGTCTTTAGCGTGCAGGGAGTGTGGCATTCTCCAAACACGTTACCCACTATGGTCCGCGGTCAGGCTTTCCGTATTATGACCTGACAACCCCCCCAACGAGACTGAATTTGGATTGTGAATAAATATTTGACACAGCATAGGTTTCTGACACAGAATTAATGTGGTCTAAGAACTTAAAATTTTTTAATTTACCTATTCAAACAATATCAGTATTATTTGTTTTTATATATAAATCAGAAATAACCAATTTAAAATTTAAAATTGGGCACACATATCAATTTCTTGCTATTGCGCAATACTGTGCAATTGAAGATTTCTTGCTATTGTGCAATACTGTGCAATTGAAAATTCCCCCCCCCAAAAAAAAATAAATAATTTACCCCTTTTTTAGCTTTTGTGCAATACACTATGAAGTTGCACATTGACCCCCCCCCCCCCTCCCAAAAAAAAAACCAAAAAACAATAAAATTTATTGTAACCCCCCTTTTTTTGCTAAAAGAAATTTGAAATTTCCTTTTTAATTTATGAAATATGAAATGAGAAAAAAATTAAATGTGTTTGGATTACCTCCCTTAGCCCACCAAGATAATATCATACATTTCTATTTACTTATACTAAAGTTATTGTGCAAAAACCAAGAAAAATGCTTATTTGGGCCCTTTTTTAGCCCCTAATTCCTAAACTGTTGGGATCAAAACTCCAAAAAATGGTCATAAACCTTGTGTTAAAATTTCATAGATTTCTATTTACTTATACTAGAGTTATTGTGCGAAAACCAAGAAAAATGCTTATTGGGCCCTTTTTTGGCCCCTAATTCTTAAACTGTTGGGACCAAAACTCCCAAAATCAATCCCAACCTTCCTTTTGTGGTCATAAACCTTGTGTTTAAATTTCATAGATTTCTATTAACTTATACTAAAGTTATAGTGCGAAAACCAAATGTCTACAGACTCCGACGGACGACGACGACGACGACGACGCCAACGCCATACCAATATACGACCGCAAAAATTTTGCGGTCGTATAAAAAACTAAGTACATGTTTAGATTCAGCATATGAAAGAACCCCAAGAATTCAATTTTTGTTAAAATCAAACTAAGTTTAATTTTGGACCCTTTGGACCTTAATGTAGACCAATTTGAAAACGGGACCAAAAATTAAGAATCTAAAGGCACGGTTAGATTCGGCATATCAAAGAACCCCAATAGTTCAATTTTCGATGAAATCAAACAAAGTTTAATTTTGGACCCTTTTGGCCCCTAATTCCTAAACTGTTGGGACCAAAACTCCAAAAATCAATCCCAACCTTCCTTTTGTGGTCATAAACCTTGTGTTTAAATTTCATAGATTTCTATTTACTTATACTAAAGTTATTGTGCAAAAACCAAGAAAAATGCTTATTTGGGCCCTTTTTTAGCCCCTACTTCCTAAACTGTTGGGACCAAAACTCCCAAAAACAATCCCAACCTTCCTTTTGTGGTCATAAACCTTGTGTTAAAATTTCATAGATTTCTATTTACTTATACTAGAGTTATTGTGCGAAAACCAAGAAAAATGCTTATTGGGCCCTTTTTTGGCCCCTGATTCTTAAACTGTTGGGACCAAAACTCCCAAAATCAATCCCAACCTTCCTTTTGTGGTCATAAACCTTGTGTTTAAATTTCATAGATTTCTATTAACTTATACTAAAGTTATAGTGCGAAAACCAAATGTCTTCAGACGACGACAATGACGACGACGACGACGACGACGACGACGCCATCGTCATACCAATATACGACCGAAAAAATTTTGCGGTCGTATAAAAAGTATACGAAATTAGCAACATTTTCGTTCAATGGATAAAACATCCGCGAATAGTACAATGACAGACAAAAACTATTCACTATATGACGTAAGATACTCAAAGAAACCATGCATGAGACGATAAGCAAATTAACTTGATATTAATGCCATATGTACAAAAAAAAATCAAAACCACTGTCAAACAGTTCGGAAAATTGCTGGTGAAGTTTTTTTTTATATCATTAAGATGTATGATTAAATGTATTTGACGTTGCAAAACGTTTTTGTTTTAATTCTTTTACTTTTTTTATTCATTTTCTATTTTTATATAAAAAGTTCTTTTAAAACGAAAAATCAACTGCGTGCAGGTTGAAGGATATATAAGTAAAAATTTCAGCCTAAAAAACTAATATACAAAATCGTTCACAGCTAACCTAAGAGAGATAACTCTTATAAAACGTTAAGCAAATTCAAAGGTCTATGGCAGACATTAAGATTTTGGTGAATTAAATGGGTATATCCATATATATCCGTACCTGAATGTATTTGATGTAGTGTAAAAATCATACAGATTAAAGTTCACCATTTTTTGGCGGGAAAAATTCTGTTTTTTTTAAAGTTTGCTACTTTTTTATGTTGAATGCCTATGGCATATGAAATTTATGATAACAATATCATGCTGGTTTTGCGTGCAAGGCATGGTGAATTATTATTTTGTTTCATGACTGAAATATATAAGTATTTTCCCCATACATGCCATAGGCCTAATGCATTCAGCCATTTAAGGGAATCTTTTGTCTCGGGTTATTTCAATTTGCTTCTATATTAAAATGATGAACTTACCGATTTTATCTAAAGGAGAATGATTTAGCTGTCCGACGGTATGTCATAATATACGTATAATGGGAATTATTTTTTTGTAATAAATGAGGGCCTCTACGCTATCTTATCCCAACCTATCCATTGTAACCTGAATTCCAACAGAATCATATTGATTCCTAAAAATACAGTACATATAAAAATAGGAATAATTTCCTTCGGTTCCAAAGAAACCGGTATTAATTCTATTGTTAGTTTCTTATTATTTGTGCTATGCAAAACAAAAGATCAACTAATAAATATTAGCAAGGAAAATATAGGAAATATTTTTGCAGATTTAGATACACCCTCATTGCATGGCTCCAAAATTTAAAACAAAATAACTAAACTTACAGTTTTCATGTCATTCATATGGCCAATATGACGGAGCAAATCGTTTTGGTACTGCAGACATAATGTCTCATCTAATGCTTTTATCTGTAGATCATTTAGCTTTTGTTGGACTTCACTCTCATTTCCACATAAAACACTTATCTCTATTATCTTTGAATGGATATCTTTTTTGCTTGCAACATAATCTGAATCCGTCATGCGGGCGTCAGTGACATGACCAAATCGTTTATTACGCATATCAACCAAAACATTTACATTTTGATACAATGGACAACAATACTGTAGTATAACATCTTGTATATAAGGATCTAATGTAAGGACGCTAATGCCTGTAATTGCTGTTGCTGCACAAATACTTGGTGATCCACAAGACGATCGCTTCCTGCAACTGATACAAGGTGCTAAATTTCCCGAAAACAGGCTGTTCCATTCTGTTTGACTAACTTGTTGTTTATCACAGGGAAATGAAAATCCCGATGGACACTGACAGCACTGTGTCTTGTTCTGCCAAAGATGGAATATTGTATGTTTGTTATTATTCAGAAAGTTTTCCAATGTAATGCCTTTAAAAGTTAAGCAGCTATACCAGAATACATCTTTGCAGAAATTGAGTAAAAATGTTCTAGCAAGTGTAATATCCAGAACATTGGTAGCTACATTTCCTCTTGCGGGATGGCAACAATTAGTTGGTAATAACTTTGGAACATGACAAGGCAAACGCTTACTGCTATCAAACAAGAGGCCAAACTGAGTTTGGAAAAGTTTTCCTTTCCTTGTAAGAGCTGGTCGAGGTCCACATTGGCAGCATCTTTTATTGTAACATAAATGATAGAGTTCATGCTGGTTATTATTTATTAACTGCTCAAACGTCAACGTTTTGTTTTTCAAATCTAGT
The DNA here is from genome assembly GCA_028015205.1 of Mytilisepta virgata. Lineage (NCBI taxonomy): Eukaryota > Metazoa > Mollusca > Bivalvia > Mytilida > Mytilidae > Mytilisepta > Mytilisepta virgata. The sequence continues at coordinate 6,022,689 of CM051510.1, forward strand.
TCTATCAAAGACAGGAGGGAATCTTTCACATGATCGACAATTAAAATAGCATTCCTTAGAAAATTTTCTTGTTCTTTGTGCTTACTCAAAGCCATAATTTGATCTCATGCTGAAAAATAACAATTAAACGCTCATTTCTCAGACAGATCGTGTTAGCCTTAAAATTTTCCTAATGAATCAGATAAATACTAACCGATATTATGTTACAACTTTATGCAATAAGTATGTGTAATATAAGGCCTGATACACAATTAATTGAAAGTGCTGTTTATATCATAATTAAATAAATGTAATAAATATCAGTTTTCTATTGGTCAGTCAGTGATCACATGATTCCCCATATATTGAGATTTTGCTTTTTAAAGTCAATAAATTCTCGTATTAATGAAATCTAATGAACAAATCAACGTTAAGTTTGGATTCTGTATGAACCAATCAGACTCGTCGTTGTATCAGGATTGCGGTGTACGATAAGGTAATTTTTACAGTTTTGAAGGCCAAGTGGACGGGCAAGCTATCAAAAAAGGTTCGCGGACATTATGAAGAGATAGTTAAAGGCAAGGAAAATTTAAACACAAAATTCAACTTCACAATCAGTACAAGTTTTCCAAAAGTATCAGGCGGAAAAATCTCTGGACAATACTTGGAAAAGTATCCCTACTGGATTCAAAATAAAAAAAATTCGATGCACAAGATGTGTACATTTCATCGAGTTACACTAATTAGTAATACTGAAGGCCATATATGTTGAAAACCAACACAACCATCCGGAAAGCAGTACATCATTCACATTAGAATATACATGGACAAAAAAAAGCAGTGTAATATATGGATGCAATATGAATATTGTTTTTATGAATGCCCATAAATGCAGGAAAAGAAATTTTAACCAAACCATGGTTCAGTACCTGAGTTTTGGTATGAAGCAAAACTCGAAAGGTTTTCATAAATTATGTCATAAAACAGGTACCCGCACTTTAACTCGACCAATATGAGGTTTTATGGAGCTCAGACAGCAATATTTAACTCGGCTGTCCATAAAACCTTATAGTGCAATAATTGTATAGTATTAAATTGAATGAAAAAGATGTGCGTCTCAAACTTGAAAATCTGAGGAAATGAGGAAAGAAAAAATATTTTAACATGCATCACATCAAAAAAAATTCATGCAATCTAGCTCCAGACTGTGTGTTTGTAATGTGCAAATCATTTGAACACCCCTTTGTTCATAGCAAATAAAATGCTCCGCTGGGCGCAGCTAGATACGACCGCAGATGTCGAACCCTGAATAGTTGGGGCAATTATGAACACAACATTCAAGCTTGATACAATACTGAATTTGGATTGTGAATAAATATTTGACACAGCATAGGTTTCTGACACAGAATGAATGTTGTCTAAGAACTTAAAAATTTTTAATTTACCTATTCAAACCATATCAGTATTATTTGTTTTTATATATAAATCAGAAATAACCAATTTAAAATTTAAAATTGGGCACACATATCAATTTCTTGCTATTGCGCAATACTGTGTAATTGAAAATTTCTTCAAATATTTGACACATAATAGGTTTCTGACACAGAATAACTGAAATCAAAGAACTTAAAATTGGTCATATGATTTGAATTTATATTCAATTTTTTGCTTTTGTGTAATACAATATGCTGTGGAGAATTGCCCCCCCCCCCCAAAAAAAAAAAAAAATAATAATTTACCCCTTTTTTTAGCTTTTGTGCAATACACTATGAAGTTGCACATTGACCCCCCTCCCAAAAAAAAAACCCAAAAACAATAAAATTTATTGTAACCCCCCCCCCCTTTTTTTTGCTAAAAAAAATTTGAAATTTTCTTTTTAATTTATGAAATATGAAATGAGAGAAAATTACCCCCTCCCCAATTTCTCATTTACCCCCCCCCAAATTTTGTTTTCAACCCCCCCCCCCCCCCACCCCTTCTTTATACTTTGCAACCATAACAGCCCATTTAAATACACCATAACATATTAAAATAGAAAATGACATCATAGTCATGGATGGCAAATTTTAAATATACATATTAAAAGCAGTTTAGATAAGATACACAAAAAAGCTTCATCAGCACATTTTATATTGGCAAATTTCCAATGGAATTTGTTAATAATAAAGTTTTGATAACAGGGCACACATATCAATTTCTTGCTATTGCGCAATACTGTGCAATTGAAAATGTCTTCAAATATTTGACACATAATAGGTTTCTGACACAGAATAACTGAAATAAAGAACTTAGAATTGGTCATATGATTTGAATTTATATTCAATTTTTTGCTTTTGTGTAATACAATATGCTGTGGAGAATTGCCCCCCCCCCCCAAAAAAAAAAAAAAAAAAAATTTACCCCCTTTTTAGCTTTAATTTTGGACCCCGATTTGGACCAACTTGAAAACTCGGCCCATAATAAAAAAACTAAGTACATGTTTAGATTTAGCATATCAAAGAACCCCAAGAATTCAATTTTTGTTAAAATCGAACTAAGTTTAATTTTGGACCCTTTGGACCTTAATGTAGACCAATTTGAAAACGGGACCAAAAATTAAGAATCTAAATGCACGCCCATTTAAATACACCATAATTTATTAAAATAGAAAATGACATCATAGTCATGGATGGTAAATTTTAAATATACATAATTTAAAAGCATTTTAGATGAGATAAACAAAAAAACTTCATCAGCAAATTTTATATTTCCAAATTTCCAACGAACTTCATTAAACTAAAGATATTGGCAAATTTCCAATGGAATTTGTTAATAATAAAGTTTTGATAACAGGTCACACATATCAATTTCTTGCTATTACACAATACTGTGCAATTGAAAATTTATTGAAATATTTGATACATAATAGGTTTATGACACAGAATAAGTGAAATAAAAAAACTTAGAATTGGTCATATGATTTGAATTTATATTCAACTTTTTTCTTCTTGTGCAATACAATATGCTGTGGATAAATGCCCCCCCCCCCAAAAAAAAAAAAATTACCCCTTTTTTATCTTTAATTTTGGACCCCAATTTGAACCAACTTGAAAACTGGGCCCATAATAACAAAACTAAGTACAAATCTGAAATGAGAAAAAAATTTTCCCCACCCCCCGCCAATTTAATATTTACCCCATAAATTTTGACACCCCCCCCCCCCCCCCCACTTTCCCTTTTTCAAAAAAAAAAATCTTTCCCTCAAGATAATGTCATAATCCCTATTCAAAATTATCATGAAGTTTGCAAACATAATTAAACATTTAAATACATCATTGAAGTCTTAAAATAAAAAATGACATATGGCTAAAATTAATATTAATTCATAGTAAGTTCTAAAAATAAATTGACAGCTATAAATCACCCCAAAAACAATCAACATTTCTTTATACATAATTGAATCATACACAATATTTTACTTTAAATGTGTTTGGAATGTGTTTGGATTACCTTCCTTAGCCCACCAAGCTAATATCATAGATTTCTATTTATTTATACTACAGTTATTGTGCAAAAACCAAGAAAAATGCTTATTTGGGCCCTTTTTTAGCCCCTAATTCCTAAACTGTTGGGATCAAAACTCCAAAAAATGATCATAAACCTTGTGTTAAAATTTCATAGATTTCTATTTACTTATACTAGACTTATTGTGCGAAAACCAAGAAAAATGCTTATTGGACCCTTTTTTGGCCCCTGATTCTTAAACTTTTGGGACCAAAACTCCCAAAAACAATCCCAACCTTCCTTTTGTGGTCATAAACCTTGTGTTTAAATTTCGTAGATTTCTATTAACTTATACTACATTTATAGTGCGAAAACCAAATGTCTACAGACTCCGACGGATGACGACGACGCCAACGTCATACCAATATACGACCGCAAAAATTTTGCGGTCGTATAAAAACTGCTGAGATCAGAACTCTTAACCATGTTCAAACTCGCATTTTCCTATTTCATTTTTGAATTTAAATCATTTTTATTGCTGCCACATTTTTGCTTACCAACTGTAGATGCGCAATTAAAGAACCTTTGTGAGCACGCTCACATACCCCATGTCTTCATATTGTCACTGGAGAAACAAAATCTCACTTCACAAGTAAAATGAACACAATCAAATGCTTACCTCCACATATTTATTCTAATTTGAATGGCAGCATGTTGGGAAATTTAAATTCCAAGCGAGAGGAGTGAACAGTAATAGTATAGTGAGGCAAATAAGTTCAAAGGGGCGTAACTCCTGGAAAAAATTGAATTGTAATTTCCTGTCGATATGCACATCTACGTAGTATGTCCTTATTATCTGAAAAGGTTTCATGAAATTCTGTTGTGTGGTTTGACAGGAGTTGCGATGACAAACTGTTGCAGTAGTACATTAAAGTAAATTAGCTCAAAGGGGCGTAACTCCTAGATAAAAAATTGAATCGTAATTTCCTGTCGATATGCACATCTACGTAGTATGTCCTTATTATCTGAAAAGGTTTCATGAAATTCTGTTGTGTGGTTTGAGAGGAGTTGCGATGACAAACTGTTGCAGTAGTACATTAAAGTAAATAAGTTCAAAGGGGCGTAACTCTTAGAAAAAAATTGAATCGCAATTTCCTGTCGATATGCACATCTACGTAGTATGTCCTTATTATCTGAAAAGGTTTCGTGAAATTCTGTTGTGTGGTTTGAGAGGAGTTGCGATGACAAACTGTGGCAGTAGTACATTAAAGTAAATAAGTTAAAAGGGCGTAACTCCTAGAAAAAAAATTGAATCACAATTTCCTGTCGATATGCACATCTACGTAGTATGTCCTTATTATCTGAAAAGGTTTCATAAAATTCTGTTGTGTGGTTTGAGAGGAGTTGCGATGACAAACTGTTGCAGTAGTACATTAAAGTAAATAAGTTCAAAGGGGTGTAATTCCTAGAAAAAAAATTGAATCGCAATTTCCTGTCGATATTCACAACTACATAGTATGTCCTTATTATCTAAAAAGGTTTCGTGAAATTCTGTTGTGTGGTTTGAGAGGAGTTGCGATGACAAGAAACAGGACTGACGGACTGACAGACGGACGGGTCAAAAACATTATACCCTCCGCAACTCGTTGCGTGGGGTATAATAAGGTTTTGGAATTCATAATTTTTTTAAAGGGGGTGGGAGGGACCAAAAAGGACAGAAACAGAAAAAGACCATAATTACTTAAATTTTATCTAAAGAAAAAAAAATGAAGAAATTTGTGATACGATCCATACCATGAACAGGTGGATTTATGATCATTTATATAAGAAAGGGAGCTAGTATGGAGGAAACGAGTCCTCATGAATGTGAGGAGCAAATGGAGAGTGAAAGCAGTCATGGGGAGAATGATGGAGTAGTTGAGAGTGGTGAGGACTGATTAAAGGTTAATGTGAAAAAGGTGTTGAAATTGTCCATGTTGTCTAACAATGCATGTTTTGTTTAATAATCTATTACATGTACAAATGTTATTAGTGTACAATAAATGTCATTTTTATAGTTGTTTTCCTCTGATACTAGGAAATCAAGGAATGGGGGGGGAGGAAAATTTTCAAATTGATTCTTCATGGGGGGGGGGAGGGGGGTGGTGATTTCTTGGATTTTCCACATTTGGGGGGGGGGGGGTAATTTTATCATCATGGTTGTGTGAAAATTCCCCTACCCCCAACTGGTAAATAATGGCTGTTCCCTTAGTCGATTCCGCAAACTGTTTTTTTTTGTAAACGATGCCTATTTTGTGCAAATAGTGTGATAACTCTTAACAATTTATTTCATTTCAATCAAAGGAGTAGGTCCACTATGAAAGGCAGTCTATGTCAGAAACGGTATAAACTATAACGCGTTAACTTTTAACGTGATAAATGTCATTTTAACACGTTAAATCGTGTTTTAACGCCTAAAACGGTAAGTTTATTGTGATAAATAAATTCCCTTTTTGACGCATTAAAACTGTCTTTAACGCGTTAGATTTTAACGCGTTAGAAAGCAAAATATGCTATCGCGTTAAAATTCATGTATATCACAATTCAAAAGTTTATCGCGATAAAAAAAAGTATACACAAGCCAGTAATTTACATCAGGTAAAATATTTTTAACGCGTTAAATGATCGTTTATCGCGTTAAATATTCTTTTATCGCGTTAAATATACTTTAAACGCGTTAAATATACAGTTAATATTTGTTATGTGCATGTTTTTGTTTTTTGTCCAGGTCAGGACTTCTTATACATTATAATTATATATGGAAAGTAAATTTAGGCCTTTGTTTGTAATTTTATCTCTGCGTCGTCAATTTTGAGATGAGTCAAGATATGAATTACATGTTGAATTTAAAAAATACTATGAAGTGGTTACATATCTGATTTTAACAAACTAGACACCAACAGACTCAAATTACACTGCACTTTATTTGGATTTGATTTCCAAATTTACTGCTTTCCGGATCCGACGATTTAAACATAATAATGATTGTATTTAATTGGGTTTTACGGAAATTATCAGTATTTAGGAAAATTCAAACCCGATAGAAAGAGATGTTTATTCTTTGTATTGCACATATAGTAGATGTTCTTAGTTAAATTTAGTTTTCTCTTTCGTAATTTTTTGTGAGTGCACCTTATTTTAAATAATTTTGGTTTTCGGTTTTCAAAAAAAAATTCTGTTATAATACTACCGATTAGAGGCAACACCTTGAAATACGTATGTAGCATACATAAATTTACAATAATTAAGATAAGTATCTTTGAACTGTTATTTTTTTAATGCTTATGCTCTGATATTTTCTGTTTGTCATGTTCAGTATTACTGTAAACTTTCACATCATTGGACCATATTTGATGTCTGAGCAGATGAGAGGAGCTTGCCAATATGCTTTCTGTCATGATTTATTTCTTTTAAATACATTTGTGTAATTTAAAATTGTCAAATAAAAGAACAGTGACATACTGCATTTTGCAAATTGTTTGATTGGTTACGTTACGTGTATTTTTGTTTTGTTAGTAATCAAGAAAATGAGTGAAACCAGAATAAGGGTCGAATTTAGGTTGTATATGATAGGGCTGTAAATCAATTTGAAACATGTAGGCCATTAATTACCACCTATTGCCTATTGCGGCGGACCGGCAAAAAAGTATTTAGATGATTAAACTAGAGGCTCACCTGAGCCTGTATCGCTCACCTGGTTCACTCTCTCATGGCCACCTTGTTCACTTCCATCCACACCAAACCAGTGATTTTCTAGAGGACCTCCCATACATCATTTCTGCCAATTATGGTTTAAAAAGGCCATGCGGCTTCAAAGTAGAAGATTAAAACATGATTTCCCTTAGGGTTCAATGTAAAACTATGTACCACTATAGCTGCCACATTAGCCACCTGCTCAGAACGAAATGAGGAACCTTTGTACAGGACCTCCCAGTCATCATTCCTGTAAAGTATCATAACATTTTGCCTTGTAGTTTCAGAGGAGAAGATTTTTGAAAATCAGTCAATCAGAAAAAAAGAATTGCCACTGGTGGCCATGTTTCTTGACCAATCAGAACTAAATGAGGAAACTTTGTTGAGGACCTTCCATACACCACTCATGCAAAGTTTGGTTGGAATTGGCCAAATGGTTTCTGAGGAGAAGATGTTTGAATGAAAAGCTAACGACGGACGGACGACAAGTGATGGCAAAAGCTCACCCTGCAATAGCCAGGTGAGCTAAAAAGGGCAATAACTCCTAAATGGGTTTTGCGATTTCTTTCCAAATTTCAGGGTAGGTAGATCTTGTCATACTGATCAATTTTACCCCATCAGATTTTTGATATATGTAACGGTTTTTAAGTGATAAGCCAAAAACAACACATGCACCCTATATTCTATTTTTAGCTACGACAGCCATGTTTTATGTCAGATCAAAATAAATTGAGGATCGTTTGTAGAGGACATGTCATAGATCATTCCTAACCAATCGGCCCAGCAGTTTTAGAGGAGAAGATTTTTGAATGAAAATATTTTGAAAATTTGACAAAAAAAGGGCAACAACTCATAAATGGGTTTTGGGATTTCCATTAAAATTTCAGGGTAGGTAGATCTCAACATGGCAAACATTTTTCAAATTTACATTTCACTTCTATCTCAAATAGTTTTGGAGATAAATGACGAAAAATGTTAAAATTTTGAAAATTTGACGAAAAAAGGGCAATAACTCCTAAATGAGTTTTGGAATTTCCATCAAAATTTCAGGGTAGTTAGATCTCGTCATGCTGAACAATTTTACCGCGTGTAAGATTTTTTATATCTGTAACGGTTTTTAAGTTATAAGCCAAAAACAACACATGCACCCCTATATTCTATTTTTAGCTACGACAATCGTGTTTTATGTCAGATCAAAATAAATTGAGGATCGTTTGTACAGGACATGTCATAGATCATTCCTATTAAGTTTCAAACCAATCGGCCCAGCGGTTTCAGAGGAGAAGATTTTTGAATGAAAAGTTACGGACGGACGGACGGCACAACGGCGGACGAAAAGTGATGGCAAAAGCTCACCCTGGCATAGCCAGGTGAGCTAAAAACATATAGATAACACAAATACTGACCAGGTCAAACACAAACAAGCTCACCTTTGATATGAATGGCAGGATGTATTTGATTTTTTATAATATTAGTTATCACCGAGTGATAATTTATAATAATTTATTTAATTCTACATAGTCATTGAGCATCAAAATGCATGAAAACTCTCACAACTTTCTGTTGGTTTCGATGTGAGGGAACTAAATATTCCATTGATTGATTTGTGAAATGGCGATTACAGTTATGATATCTATCACAAGAAAAGAGGGGTGCATCAAATTTCTTGATAACACGGTTGCAGTCTTTCGTCGTAAATTTTTGGAAATGTTTACAATTAAAACATTCTGGACCAACCAGTCACAGAAAGGGTGTTAGGATACCTCTTTTCATGTGCTGGGTAGTCAACTCGACTAAGCTGGAATAGGACGAAATGGCAGGATAAAGCACTTAAATCTGTTCAGCTTCTGGGGTACTTGATGGACTCTAGACCAGAGAAAGGAACTAGTTTTTAGCCAAAAAATTTACAAAAATACTGTTATATTTTAAAGTTTAATGAACTTATGAATACAACAAAGCAATCCAAACTATAAAAAAAACTGTGCAAGTTCATTAGAGTGATAAATGATAAAATAGATTCTCTCAATTAACCACACACTTTTTCCATCCTATTTTCCCTCTTTACTCATTATCACATTTATACTAACATTTTTATATATCCATGTTTCATGTATTGTGTATTGTATTTATTTTATTACCTCAACATTTGTACCATTAATATTGTATATGACTACGTTGTTCTGTGTACCTTTGTAATAGAATAAAGTATATATAGACCCCTGCCTTTTTTACAGCCTCCTTTTAAAGTCCTGTATATGAAAAAACACGTATGACCTCTTGACCTCTTGATAGACAGAGCTTTTCAATTATATAAAGATTGTTTGAAAGCTATACATATGTTCTTAAAATATCTTTTAACACGTTAAAATACCTTTTATCGCGTTAAAACATCTTTTATCGCGTTAAAATACCCTTTATTTTAACGCGATAAAACACCTTTAAATTTTACCTTTTAAAATATCTTTTTATGCGTTAACATACCTTTTATCGCGTTCAAATATAATTTAACCCGTTAAAACATCTTTTATTGCGTTAGAATGTATTTTAACGCGATAAAACACCTTTTTACCTTTTCAAATATCTTTTAACTCGTTAACATACCTTTTATTGCGTTAAAATATATTTTAACGCGTTAAGACATCTTTTATCGCGTTAAAATACCTTTTATCATGTTAAAAGGCCCTTTATCGCATTAAAATACTTTTTATCACATTAAATACCTTTTCCAGTTCACTAGTGAATTACACGTATTTTCTTTCACTAAAAAATATCTGGAATTCACCATTCAAAGAGAAGAGACATATACCATTTACATGCATCAACTAAATGTAATAAGTATATATGAAAACTTTACATATATCATTAAATATAACATTGATATACACCCATTTACAGTCTGTGTTATACTTAAAAGTTCATTACATCCACTTTTAAGTCTTTATCCTGAAATCAAGCTATTTCCGGTCTAATAACCTGAGTTGTATTAGGTCAATGACTAATAGAGTCTACTAGTCCAGTCAAACTAAGTTTTAACCTCAAACTAATTGCAAAAGAAAATATTTTAGGTCTAATCTATAGCATTAAGACCCAAATATACACAGAAAAAAGTCCCAGAAAATCCAACTTGAGGAAAACTCAATATCAGCATTTTTAATTTCCTATGGAAATTAACATTGGATAGGGGAGATAACTCCGCAAAAATGAGACTTTTTTTGTCAGGTTTTTGGTTGATTTTTTTAAAATTCATGTAAAGTACATGTATGATACATTGATGGGGTTATAAGTTCGAATTTGACTATATTATATAATCTTCTACTCATGAAATGTACACAAATGTACAAAACCGAAGTGTTATGGGTATTTTTATTTTTTTTGGGCATTTTTCATTAAAGAAATTGCAAATTTGTGGCATTGCGACAATTTTGAAAAAATAATGTGAAATTTTGGTATTGTTTATATCTGTAAATTATATTTGTTCAGCATCCAACTTGTTTAAAGAAACTTTAAACCACAAAAAGAAGAATGTATGTTTAATTATTTTTATTAAATTTGAAATTCTTTACCTTGACATGTTGAAAAATTTAATAATTGGTCAACTAATGAATTACGAAATCTAGGTTGTAGCTTGATAAAAGATATGAAAACACCTCTAGAGTTGTTTGATATACTATAAAGACGGCTAAAATATCAAGAATAAATACATTCTGCTGAAAAGAAGCGGTAACGTTATAATTTTGTATCAATTTTTATTGATATTTCTGCCTCTTTTGCAGAGTTATCTCCCATTTTCAATGCAAATCTCCATAGGAATTTTAAAGTCGTGTTTTTTTAGTCTTCCTCAAGTTAGATTTAGTTAGACTTTTTTCTGTGTATATTTGGGGTATAATGCTAAAGATTAAAACTTAATTAAATGCTCCGCTGGGCGCAGCTAGATACAACCACAGATGTCGAACCCTGAATAGTTGGGGCAATTATGAACACAACATTCAAGCTTGATACAATACTGAATTTGGATTGTGAATAAATATTTGACACAGCATAGGTTTCTGACACAGAATGAATGTTGTCTAAGAATTTAAAATTTTTTAATTTATCTATTCAAACCATATCAGTATTATTTGTTTTTATATATAAATCAGAAATAACCAATTTAAAATTTAAAATTGGGCACACATATCAATTTCTTGCTATTGCGCAATACTGTGCAATTGAAGATTTCTTGCTATTGCGCAATACTGTGCAATTGAAAATTTCTTCAAATATTTGACACGTAATAGGTTTCTGACACAGAATAACTGAAATCAAAGAACTTAGAATTGGTCATATGATTTGAATTTATATTCAATTTTTTGCTTCTTGTGCAATATAATATGCTGTGGAGAATTGCCCCCCCCCCAAAAAAAATAATAATTTATCCCTTTTTTAGCTTTTGTGCAATAAACTATGAAGTTGCACATTGACCCCCCCTCCCCCCCAAAAAAACAAAAAACAATAAAATTTATTGTAACCCCCCCCCTTTTTTTTGCTTAAAAAAAAAATTGAAATTTTCTTTTTAATTTATGAAGTATGAAATGAGAAAAAAATTGCCCCCTCCCAAATTTCTCATTTACCCCCCCCCCCCCCGAATTTTGTTTTCAACCCCCCCCCCCCCCCCCATATCTTTATACTTTGCAACCATAACAGCCCATTTAAATACACCATAACATATTTAAATGGATAAAATGCTGCGCTGGGCGCAGCTAGATACGACCACAGATGTCGAACCCTGAATAGTTGGGGCAATTATGAACACAACATTCAAGCTTGATACAATACTGAATTTGGATTGTGAATAAATATTTGACACAGCATAGGTTTCTGACACAGAATGAATGTTGTCTAAGAACTTAAAATTTTTTAATTTACCTATTCAAACCATATCAGTATTATTTGTTTTTATATATAAATCAGAAATAACCAATTTAAAATTTAAAATTGGGCACACATATCAATTTCTTGCTATTGCGCAATACTGTGTAATTGAAAATTTCTTCAAATATTTGACACATAATAGGTTTCTGACACAGAATAACTGAAATCAAAGAACTTAAAAATGGTCATATGATTTGAATTTATATTCAATTTTTTGCTTTTGTGTAATACAATATGCTGTGGAGAATTGCCCCCCCCCCCAAAAAAAAAATTATAATTTACCCCTTTTTTTAGCTTTTGTGCAATACACTATGAAGTTGCACATTGACCCCCCTCCCAAAAAAAAAACCAAAAAACAATAAAATTTATTGTAACCCCCCCCCCCCTTTTTTTTGCTAAAAAAAATTTGAAATTTTCTTTTTAATTTATGAAATATGAAATGAGAAAAAATTACCCACTCCCCAATTTCTCATTTACCCCCCCCCCCCAAATTTTGTTTTCAACTCCCCCCCCCCCCCCATTTCTTTATACTTTGCAACCAAGGCCCATTTAAATACACCATAACATATTAAAATAGAAAATGACATCATAGTCATGGATGGCAAATTTTAAATATACATATTAAAAGCAGTTTAGATAAGATAAACAAAAAAGCTTCATCAGCACATTTTATATTGGCAAATTTTCAATGGAATTTGTTAATAATAAAGTTTTGATAACAGGGCACACATATCAATTTCTTGCTATTGCGCAATACTGTGCAATTGAAAATTTCTTCAAATATTTGACACATAATAGGTTTCTGACACAGAATAACTGAAATAAAGAACTTAGAATTGGTCATATGATTTGAATTTATATTCAATTTTTTGCTTTTGTGTAATACAATATGCTGCGGAGAATTGCCCCCCCCCCCCCCCCCCCAAAAAATTTACCCCCTTTTTAGCTTTAATTTTGGACCCCGATTTGGACCAACTTGAAAACTCGGCCCATAATAAAAAAACTAAGTACATGTTTAGATTCAGCATATCAAAGAACCCCAAGAATTCAATTTTTGTTAAAATCGAACTAAGTTTAATTTTGGACCCTTTGGACCTTAATGTAGACCAATTTGAAAACGGGACCAAAAATTAAGAATCTAAATGCACGGTTAGATTCGGCATATCAAAGAACCCCAATAGTTCAATTTTCGATGAAATCAAACAAAGTTTAATTTTGGACCCCGATTTGGACCAACTTGAAAACTGGGCCCATAATAAAAAAACTAAGTACATGTTTAGATTCAGCATATCAAAGAACCCAAAGAATTCAATTTTTGTTAAAATCAAACTAAGTTTAATTTTGGACCCTTTGGACCTTAATGTAGACCAATTTGAAAACGGGACCAAAAATTAAGAATCTAAATACACGGTTAGATTCGGCATATCAAAGAACCCCAATAGTTCAATTTTCGATGAAATCAAACAAAGTTTAATTTTGGACCCCGATTTGGACCAACTTGAAAACTGGGCCCATAATAACAAGAGTTGACACACAAAAATGTCTCGCCTGTCGTGTATTTCTAATGAAAGTAAATGCTATCAGACATATTGCATACAGTATTCGAAAAACAGGCCAAAACACAAAAACTTAACTATAACCACTGAACCATGAAAATGAGATCAAGGTCAGATAACAACTGCCAGTTGGACATGTACACCTTACAATCCTTCCATACAACAAATATAGTAGACCTATTGCATACAGTGTTTGAAAAACAGGCCAAAACACACCATTGAACCATGAAAATGAGGTCAAGGTCAGATGACACCGGCCAGTTGGACATGTACACCTTACAATCCTTCCATACACCAAATATAGTAGACCTATTGCATATAGTATTCGAAAAACAGGCCAAAACACAAAAACTTAACTATAACCACTGAACCATGAAAATGAGGTCAAGGTCAGATGACACCTGTCAGTTGGACATGTACACCTTACAATCCTTCCATACACCAAATATAGTAGACCTATTGCATACAGTATTCGAAAAACAGGCCAAAACACACCACTGAACCATGAAAATGAGGTCAAGGTCAGATGACACCTGCCAGTTGGACAAGTACACCTTACAATCCTTCCATACACCAAATATAGTAGACCTATTGCATATAGTATTCGAAAAACAGGCCAAAACACAAAAACTTAACTATAACCACTGAACCATGAAAATGAGGTCAAGGTCAGATGACACCTGCCAGTTGGACATGTACACCTTACAATCCTTCCATACACCAAATATACTACACCTATTGCTTATAGTATCTGAGATATGGACTTGACCACCAAAACTTAACCTTGTTCACTGATCCTTGAAATTGGGTCGAGGTCAATTGAAAACTGTCTGACGGGGATGAGGACCTTGTAAGGTACGCACATACCAAATATAGTTATCCTATTACTCATAATAAGAGAGAAATTAACTTTACAAAAAATCTTTAATTTTTTTTCAATTAGTCACTGAACCATGAAAATGAGGTCAAGGACAATGTACATATGACAGACGGAAAGTTCGTAACATAAGGCATCTATATACAAAGTATAAAGCATCCAGGTCTTCTACCTTCTAAAATATAAAGCTTTTAAGAAGTGAGTTAACGCCGCCGCCGCCGCCGCCGCCAGATCACCATCCCTATGTCGAGCTTTCTGCGACTAAAGTCGCAGGCTCGACAAAAAAACTAAGTACATGTTTAGATTCAGCATATCAAAGAACCCAAAGAATTAAATTTTTGTTAAAATCAAACTAAGTTTAATTTTGGACCCTTTGGACCTTAATGTAGACCAATTTGAAATCGGGACCAAAAATTAAGAATCTAAATGCACGGTTAGATTCGGCATATCAAAGAACCCAATAGTTCAATTTTCGATGAAATCAAACAAAGTTTAATTTTGGACCCCAATTTGGAGCAACTTGAAAACTGGGCCCATAATAAAAAAAACTAAGTACATGTTTAGATTCAGCATATCAAAGAACCCAAAGAATTCAATTTTTGTTAAAATCAAACTAAGTTTAATTTTGGACCCTTTGGACCTTAATGTAGACCAATTTGAAAACGGGAACAAAAATTAAGAATATAAATGCACGGTTAGATTCGGCATATCAAAGAACCCCAATAGTTCAAATTTTGATGAAATCAAACAAAGTTTAATTTTGGACCCTTTTGGCCCCTAATTCCTAAACTGTTGGGACCAAAACTCCAAAAATCAATCCCAACCTTCCTTTTGTGGTCATAAACCTTGTGTTTAAATTTCATAGATTTCTATTTACTTATACTAAAGTTATTGTGCAAAAACCAAGAAAAATGCTTATTTGGGCCCTTTTTAGCCCCTAATTCCTAAACTGTTGAGACCAAAACTCCCAAAAACAATCCCAACCTTACTTTTGTGGTCATAAACATTGTGTTAAAATTTCATAGATTTCTATTTACTTATACTAGAGTTATTGTGCGAAAACCAAGAAAAATGCTTATTGGGCCCTTTTTTGGAACCTAATTCTTAAACTGTTGGGACCAAAACTCTCAAAATCAATCCCAACCTTCCTTTTGTGGTCATAAACCTTGTGTTCGAATTTCATAGATTTCTATTAACTTATACTAAAGTTATAGTGCGAAAACCAAATGTCTTCGGACGACGAAGCCGACGACAGACGACGACGCCAACATCATACCAATATACGACCGCAAAAATTTTGTGGTCGTATAAAAATCTTCTGTTGCAATTACTTTAAGGTTAGGGTCAAATTTATGCTAGATTGACTGGACTATACTGGTACTTGTTTACATGAAGAGCATGGGTAGCATATTAAATGTGATGACATTTCCCACATTTTCACAACAGCTGGACTTCAAATTTAATGCATGTTTCGCATATAAAAGGACAATTTCATGATAACGACGTCGACATTACAAAGTCATTGTCAGAAAATATATAATTTATTTGGGCTTTGAAACATGGGAAAAAGGCCCCCCCGAATAAAATCTATACCAAAATGATAATGTATTGTACATGTATATTTATTATGATATTATAAGATAAGATAAGATAATGTTTATTAACCAATTAAGGGCCCTCAATGGGGCAATAAGTAACAGAGTAACAAAAAAAAACATTGAAAGGGAAGAAGTTACTTGATTGACAGAAAATTAGACAACTGCAGTTACATGACAGAAAACATTCAATATAAATAAATAAACCATGATTATATAAAATATAGACTCATGGCATATTAACATGTAAAAATTTGCCAACAGAGTTTAATATATCAGGATCTTCACAATTGAGAATATAATATAACTTTTGTCTTTCTGATAAATTTGTGAAAGGGGGGACTTTTGATGATATAAATTTAAATAGTTCTTTCCTCACATTAGTATACTTTTCACATCTGGTTAGAAAATGTTCTTCGTCTTCAACCTCCCCAATGGAACAATTTTTACACTTTCTTTCATTTCTGACTATTTTTTTGTAACAACCTGTTTCTATCAAAAGTCTATGTGAAGATACACGAAACTTACAGAATGCTTTTCTAAATTCAAATTTCTTTAGCAAAATCAAATATTTTTCTAATGTAAAATTACTTTTCAAGAAAATATAAGTTGTAAGTTTGCCATCTTTAAATTTATCACTAGATTTTTTCCAATCATTGAGATATTTCTTATCTATATGTTTTTTTAAAGACTTATTAAATCTGTATTCTCTTTGATTCAGAAGATTAGTATCAATTTTTAATAGTTTAAGTAATTTTTCCACTGATGAATACCAAGTTGGTTTGTTAGACAGATGAAGTTCTTTAGAGCATCGAAAAGCATCCTGTAGAAGAGGAAACTCTGTTGACATGTTTTCCAATCTGTAATAGTACTTAATCATACTTTTAACAATATCATAATGTAGAGGGTGTCTACCAAGTTCTGAAAGAGAAGCATGGTTAGCACTTTTCTTATGTATGCCCAATATAAATTTACAGAATTTGAGATGCAGTGTTTCACATTTTAAAGTTTTATAACAATCATCTAAATTAATATCATCAGATAGCTTAATTCTAGCATTGTTTACATTAAAAATACCCCAAATTTCGGAGCCATATAATAATATAGGTTTGATGGTATGATCAAATACATTTAATGAAGTCTTGACATTATATACATATGTAAATTAATTTCATATATACCGAAATCTATACCAATCAGATAAATATGTACACAAACCACAGTCTTTGTTTTTACTATCAAAGGGAAGAAACTCTTACCATCTTTAGGTTTTACTGATGGTAAAGTTGATTCTTTTAAATTCTCATCTTTTGGCTTGTAGCTTCTAAAAACAGGTCTGAAAAAGATTTATTTAGTAAATCGTTACATTAACTTCTACATTTTATAGGAAATAAGATGTGAGAAAAAACAGACATGGAGTGAAGTTACAAAGACAGCACAAAGTCACTATACAGTGATATTGTTGTCTATTTTCAAAACTACCTCTACCCTTTTTTTTGGGAAAATGCATCGTTTTTGGGGGAAATTGGGAAATTTTGAATAAGAATTAATTGTACTAAAAGTTGCATTTGAAGACAAGACTGAGCTTTATATAATTGATAAGGCAAGTCATAACAGTTCATTATTTTAATTTTCAAAGCTCCATTTTCCTGTCCTTTAACCCTTTGAACATATCTACAAGCTCATTCAAGTGACAGACACTGACAGGAGCTGTTGCAGTCTCAGAGAGAGCTATGGGTGCAGAAACTTTCTTAATTGTAGACTGATTATTGTCAACATTACTGTCATTTGGTTCATTACAAACTTCTTTTATTATGTATTCTATAGCTTGTTCGACTTCCGATTCGATTGTAGATGATTCATCATTAACTTTAATAACTTTATTCGTTTGTTTAAACACATCTCCAATCTTTTGTAGACCTTTGCTGTCTTTTTTGCGGAGTTTTTTAATGTAATATTTAGAATTGTTAGACATTTTAACCGGAAAGGAACATTTGGGGGAGGGGAAAGAAACGGATACAATGACGGTATATAATACATTGAAAACCACGTGTGTTCCAAACACCGCGATGGTTCGAATCAGAATCCCTGATCTCAAAAACGCTTTTATTATATCAAAATAAAAACATGAATACGAAATTTACGTATCATTACTACCGATGCCATCACTGTTTGGGAAAATGTACAACTTATTGGGAGGAATTTTAAGCCATTTTATTTTGTAATTGGGAATTTTCTCTAGGGGAAAAAGCCGAATATCGGCGGTAATTTGAGGCTAACAATATCACTGCTATATAACTAAACAAACATTCGTTTCTAGCTGAATCAGTCACACAATCCATTAAGTCAAGAAAACGAAACGTTCCGAACGTACATTTTTTGTACATGTTATCTCTACAATGAAAAGTCACACAACACTCGAATAAATTTCCCTGGTATTTTCTTTGAGCCAATTTACAAAATTAACAAATCACAGAGAATATTATACAGCAGTGTTATCTTTCTTGTAATTTTGCCGACTTCCATGACAGCTAATTTTTACTGTGCAGTTGATTTATGAAACATAGATCATCGCTGTTGCAAAAAATCAATGCAGAGAATAAAGGCGAATATTTAACTAATTAATTAATGTATGACGGTCGTATGGAAATGGCGTCCAAATGAAAATTAGGATGAGATTGCACAGCCAGGAGAGCGATGTGGGGAACAGAGTTGCAAACCTCTCTCTTATACTGTGTCAACATGGGTAAAAGTAAAGGAGGAGCCAAAATCCGGAAATCAGGATGGATGGATGGATGGATGAATTGTTGCCAGGTGCATATCAGGACGAGAACATGTTGATATGATAATGAATATGATCCCTGCTTTGTACTTGACTGACACGCTGAGCCAGATTTTTAATGTGCTACATGGATGATTCTACCAATCCTGTAAGGCCGCTTGGCGGCCCTAAAAAAATTTTGGCAAAATTATAATTCTCCTAAAAAATTATGTGTATTTCCGGAAATTCTTAACGGTCCGAAATTGACTTGTAATTAGAAGCGCAAATTATCGATCACTTAGCGCTTCAATCGTGTTATGAGGTTACCATTTGATACGCTGCCGTTTCATGAGTTTAATCTGTTTTAGCTGAAATTAATAACGCAGATTTTGAACAATAAACAAATGGCACGGACTTTATTGAATCCCAACAGGAAAATTTTAACTTGTAAATACTTCTTGTCTATGTATTGTAGAAGCTAAAATTGATCGTGCATTAATGCAAACTGACAGTGTTCTGCAGAATTTCCCGTTCTGATTATTAATTTCATAGTAGTTAGATGACATTCCCAATTATGACAGCCTTTAGCAGTTTAAAGAAATTTTTATCCTAAATATTTTGAAAACGTTCGTAGTTAGCTGACAAAACTATACATCTTAACAGGAATGAAAAAAGAGGGACAGCTTTCAAAATATCATTCAAATCAGTGTTATGATTGTTGTTTATCATCTTGCTGTTTTTGGTTCAATTTTTCCCAATTTTCTGGAAAATTCCAAATTTGATAGTTTGGGGACCCATTTTAAAACATGTGGAATCATCCCTGTGCTAGCTCACAAGGTAACTGTCCCCAGGGAGACATATCACCCCACTCGGACACATTATACTGACTCCAAGCCGACTGGTAGGACTTTGCCCTTGCTCCTAGATGCCACGTGCTTGGCAGAGAAGCAGCAAATACTAATTTAATGTCTTTGGTTTGACAAGGCCGGGGATCGAACCCATGACCTTCTGCACTCGAGGCGAGCACGCTACAACGAGACCACCGAGGCGGTTCCGGAAATCAGGTAAAAATTCAATATTTTCTATTGGAATATATCAGGATAAAATTTGTCAAAATAAGGAAATCTGGCTAATTCCGGAAAACTTTTAGTTATGTGTCAATTGACAAAATTTGGACATTTGATCACAGGTATTTGGGACATAGACCCCCCTTTTTGGGCCCCAATGTAAAAAGATAAATTTCAATTTTTTCCCATATTTAAAGTTTTCTAAATTTTGTAGACATATAACAAGTCTCATAAACCCATAGCTAGTCGAGTACAATACCTTTTATACTATACACAAACCCCAACTGAAACCAAAAGTAGGACATTCACAGACAGTAATTACCTTCTCAAAAAGGGAGAGGCAGACGAAAGGGGGGGATGCAACACACTAAATGATAGTAAAATTAATTCCCCAGGTGCCTGTGGTCAGTCACAGTGTGGAGCTTGTGACGTTGTGTCGTAAGTTTGATTTAAATTTACTTTGGTAATTTTTCTAAAGTTTCGGATTCGTTTTCATGACCATCAGATTCTCTTTGATGTCTTTCTCTCAAAGCTTTTAATCTTTCTTTCCGTTTCTGTGCTTCATCTGCTAAAGATCCAACATTAGACATATCAATTTATCAAATATTCAATACACCGAAAACAAGGGAAACAGTTGACTGAAAGCATCGTGAGACAAACGTTCGCCGGAAATGGAATTACGGCCTCTCGGCCCAGATTTAAATCGACCTTCATTCGCTTAAATTTTGGGATACCCTTAGGATTAGGGTTTGATTTTAGGGGTAGGATTAAGTTATGGTTATGGTTTAGGGTTAGGGTAGTAAAGGATACCCAAATATAAAGTGGGACCCCTAAAGTAAATGAAAGGCATGGGACTACATCCGTTTCGACCATTTTGTTCTCCGGCATTTTCAAACGAACATTTCAAACATCTCTTAGTAACTGAAAAGATTTTAAATCATGTACAAATCAAATTTCTTTTAATCTGTAATGTGATTTTATTTATTTATCTTATTTATATATTATTTACAATAACAAAAATAATCAATAAAATATGCAATTTATTCATTTTCTACTTAAGCTCTGCCTTCTTAAATTTTCAACCAATCAAGAGTTACCCGATACATCGATAAGCCTGCATGTGGGATTTTTCATTAAATGATAAGTGAGAAAGTAGATTTTCAATAGATGTTTGTGTGCCTTGGGAAATGGATATGACCCGCGGCAATACATTACTGCTTCGCAACGAGAAAGTGGAGGGTTCCCTTCCCTGGTCCTTGGGCTATTGAATCTATTCACATGTGTCACATTTTCAACCCAAAAATACGCCATATTTCTGTAATGTAAATTATATAGATATGGTTGATGTGCGTTAAAATAACAACCAATTTGTTAGTATTTATGAAAATGATACCCCCACCCCCTCAAATTGGTTAAATACATTGTACCATTCCCCACGTGAAATTACCAATATAAAGGTTAGTCTTAATCATGTGATAAGGGGTCTGTTTAACATATTAGATTTTATATTTCATATAATGTAAATTATGGAAGTGATATTTGATGACGATAAGCCCATTGTCCATAGAACAACGAGCAAATTTAGTGAAATGAACAATTGATTAATCTTGAAAGTGTACAAATCTTTTTGAAAATATATTTGTGTCTACTTTTTTAGCTGGAAAATAAAGTAATGATGAGAAGTGGAAATTTTCTTTCATAATAGAGTGTAATGATATTAATTGATATGTGTTACTTTACTGTGGCATTGGGTACAATAATTAAAAAA
The DNA here is from genome assembly GCA_028015205.1 of Mytilisepta virgata. Lineage (NCBI taxonomy): Eukaryota > Metazoa > Mollusca > Bivalvia > Mytilida > Mytilidae > Mytilisepta > Mytilisepta virgata. The sequence continues at coordinate 6,044,418 of CM051510.1, forward strand.
ATTCAAAAATTATGAAATGTCAAACATTACATTAATTGCCTAAATTGCTTGCTTAATTTTACATACTGTAGCATTTCAGATTTTTGATATTAGGAAAATTAGAGTTATCCTTCTTTGTATGGAAGTGTAAAAGTTTTCTTGTACTGTATGAAGGAAAAATTATTTATATTTTTTTGAAGAGAATAAATTTAGTTGACCTTTTCAGAAGGTTAATATAGATTGTTTGGTTAAATTTTTGTATCAGATATATCGAGAGTTAAATTATTTTATTAGAAAACAATTCGAGGTAAAGAAGCCTAGGTACGGACAGAATGGTCAGCCATATTTGAAGAGAGCTCACAAGATCTTTTAGCAGAAGCTCAATATTTAATTTATGAAGTTATAAATCTTTATTGGAAGATATACTTAAGTCCTTTTTGTAAGTGCTACATTGAGAATCCTTTCCCTAGCGTATTTTACATGTAAAAAGTTACTGGTGTAGAGTTTTTATAAAAAACACAATGTAAACAAAAAACACGAATAAAATACATGTACATGTAGAAAACGAAAGTAGAAAAAAGGTGTTTGTAGAAAGGTGTACGTATAGAAGTTAGTTACTGAGATTTTATATAAAGAGAACTATGGTTTTATAGAAAAGAAACATGATATAGATGATCATACATGAAAGGTAAATAAAGATCGACACTTGCATTTAAATGTACACCGGGTTGTACTTTGTGTAAGGTCATGAATTAGGACGTCTATGTTCACATGATTTTAGATTTTAAAATCAGGTTCTTGATTCGCTTATGTTACTTACAGGTGGATGTATTATTTTTGGAGAATGGTTATTATAAGATGATGTACTAGAAGCCATGATGTTGATTATATTGCCTGCTAATTTTCCTTGCTTAGGGTAGGTAAAGGCATATGTTTAATTGCAAAGTTGTGAATAAAGTTTTTGTTGTTATATGTTTCTACTTGAGACTATGATAAGTAATAGAATTTTATTTACATAAAAGAGCAATTTTTATTATTCATACTTTGAATGGAAATTGTTTATTTTCAATAAAAGAATTCAAGGGCAGATAACTGAAAAGGGGAGATAATTCATGTAAAGGTTATATGTAAAATTGGGTTTATGGAATTTAGAGATAACTATTATTAGATTTACATTTTTAAATATTATTAAATATTTCTTTCAAGTTAAAATGTTTTACTTTGAGGTAGAATGATAAACTTCATCATGTTATTATTGACTATTGACTTATGAATTTTTGTATTTTTCTATTTTTTTCTACAATGTTGTGTACTTAGATGTTGCCTTAAAATTGGATGTTAATTTGGGCTTGTAATTTAATTGTTGAAGAAATTTTGGATTGGAAATTGGAACTTTAATTTTGGATATTATATTCTGGATCTTGATGTGTGACAAATGCTTTGCAATGAATAAAATATGAGAACCTGAACTAGTATTTTGTAAAAGCCGGTTACAAAAATGGCGTCGTCGACAGGATAAATAAAAAAAAAAAAAAAAAAAAATTTAATTTTAGATTTTTCACTGTGGGAAAAAGGCAACATTTTAGTAGACAATATTTATAGGAGCTAAACCATAAAGATGGCTACAGAAAAAGAACTTTCTATGAAGAAAGAAATAGACCAACTATTAGCAAAAGTTGATAGTCTAGAGAAGGATAAGGTGACAAATTTAAAAATAATTGACCATTTAAATAAAACTGCAAAAACTGTGTACGTTTCGAAAGAAAAGAAACTTAGTAAATTACACGGCAAACCGACAAAAGCAAGTGACCCGTTGTTGAATGACTGGATTGAAGATGCCCGGGAGCATCTTGCCACGATAAATGATGAAAAATCCAAAATTGACTTTTTAATGCAATATTTGGAGAGTCCAGCTAAAGATGAAATCCGTATTAGACCGAAGGGTGATAGAAACACTGCAGATAAAATTTTGACTTTATTACATAATATGTATGATGGTGATGAATCGGTTTCACAACTACAACAGTTGTTCTTTCAGCGTAATCAAAAAGAAGATGAAAGCTTACAAGACTATTCACTTTGTTTATTGCGCATATGTGACCAAATAACAAAACGTAATGAACATATATTAGGAGACAAAGACAAAATTCTTAAAGATAGGTTCGTAGAAGGGTTAAGAGATCCCTCGTTGAAACGGGAAGTCAGAAGGTACAATTTTGAACATAAAACTTTGTCTTTCTTTGAATTCAGGCAACAAGTTTTATTGTGGGTGGACGAAAGTGCACAAAATAATTGGAAAGTGAAATTATCAATGCACGAAACCAAAGAAGTGCAAGAAAATATGATTCATACGCAACAAGCTGATGGTAATGCTGAAGTTCTCAAATTATTATCGAAACAACAAGATATGTTAAGTGAACAGCAAAAGCAAATTGAAATGTTGTCGAAATTAACATTAAAAAATAATGTATATTCTAAAAACGCACAATTTAAAAGCAGCTACAACAAGAATAAACTTAAATGTTATAATTGTGGTGGCCGAGGTCACGTTAAATTTGAATGCCCTTCAGATTTTTCAGATGAGAAACCTTCAGAGGAAGAAAGCAGACCAGAAAATTTGTTTGCAGAAAATCGTGGTAGAGGTCGAGGCCGAGCCCGAGGTCAATATTATTATCGAGGACTTGGACAAAACCGAGGTTTGAGAGGTAGAGGCACCCCAAACTAGGTGACACTACTGTTACGAGTCGAACGGTAGTGAGTGGAACAGTAGACTCAAAAACTTTTAAACAAGAAATTTTTAAAAATGTGACAGGTACTTGCCCGATAATTGACATTCAAATTGACAATGTTCGAAACCCTATTTCGTGTTTGATAGACACTGGATCACAAGTATCTACAATTCCAGAAAATGTATTTAATGAAATGTTAGATCAGAAGCCTACATTATATGACATAACCAAGTGGATGCAGGTTACGGGTGCAAATGACTTACCAATTCCATATTTAGGTTATATTGAAATTGACATTTATATCAAAGGGTTTTTAGTGCCTAAAGTAGGAGTTTTAGTAGTGAAAAGTTCAGACAGTGACTCAAACAAGCAGAAACATGAAGGTTTACTAGGGAGTAATTTCTTTGAAAAACTGAAAAACATTATGCAAGATAGCAAACAATCATCGCAATTAGATAGTGACATTACAAACATTTTGTCTATTTATAAAATGACTTCAACTATTGACAATAATTCAAATCATAATGAGAAAGTTTATTTTGTTCGCACAGCAGGTTCCGAACCAGTTTTGATTCCAGCTAACTCTATGAAGTCAGTGATGTGTACAACACGACAAAGTAAAGACAAAAAGTATTGTGCAGTTGTGCAAGCCGTACAGGGTAATCATGGTGCATTGCCGAAAAACTTGATGGTGATAGACACTTACGCTGAAGTGAATCAAGGGACTGTGCTGGTACGTATGATTAACATAGGAATGGAGGATGTCTGGATACAACCAAAAACCAGAATTGGTACTTTACATAGCGTCGAACTTTTAAAAGAAGGACCTATTCAAGAAACTGTAAATGTAGATGTTGAACAATCTATCATTAATGTCGCTATAAATAAGATCAATGTGAAAATTCAAAAACATGAAACTGTCAATCAGATTACTGATACTTTATCATTGAAAGATGTAAATATGGGCAAAACAGAATTAACAACTGAGCAACTAGAACGGTTCGAAAAACTTCTTGAAGATTATAGTGACATTTTCTGTAGGCACGATTTAGATCTTGGTTACACCGATATTATTACACATAAAATTCCAACAACCGATGATAAACCAATAGCGGTTCCGCATCGCAGAATTCCACCGAATCAGATGGAAGAAGTTAGGGCTCATATACAACAGTTAGTCAAACAAAACGTTATCAGAAAAAGTAACAGTGCATATGCAGCGCCAGTAGTGATCTGCCGTAAAAAAGATAATTCAATTAGACTATGTGTAGACTATCGGTTGTTAAACCGCAAAATTTGTCGAGATGCATACCCACTTCCGCGGATAGAGGAAGCTCTAGACTGTCTTCACGGCACACAATTTTATACAACGTTAGATCTTTCCCAGGGTTATTATCAGGTGGCGAATGATGAACATGACATTCATAAAACCGCATTCAGAGTAGGAACTGGTGGTTTGTACGAATACTTGAGGATGCCAATGGGCCTGTCAAATTCAAGTGCAACTTTTCAGCGGCTTATGGAGGCATGTTTCAATGATAAGAACTTCGAAATGTTGCTAATTTATCTTGATGATTTGTTAATCTTTTCACAGACAGTAGAACAGCATTTTCAGAGACTAGAGTTTGTCTTCCAGAGACTCCGAAAATATGGTTTGAAGTTGAAGCTTAAAAAGTGCCATTTCTTTAGAACTGAGGTAAAGTACTTAGGACATGTAGTGAGTCGTGAAGGGGTGAAGACTGACCCTGAAAAAACGAAATGTGTCAGCGATTGGAGAATACCGACAAATGAAAAAGAACTGAGATCTTATTTAGGATTATGTAGCTATTATAGGAAATTTGTACCCGGTTTCAGTAAATTGGCTGCACCGTTACATGCACTTTTAACAAAAACTGACAATAAACGAAAAAAAGCTACAAAATTTATGGGAACAAAAGAATTTCAAGAAAAGTGGAACGAAAAATGTTTAGAGGCTTTTAATCGGTTGAAAGAATGTTTGACAAATACACCGATACTTGGTTATCCCAATTTCAAACAACCTTTCCGGTTAGAAGTAGACGCGAGTTTTGAAGGACTTGGCGCAGTACTTTCACAAGATCAAGACAGTCGAAATGTGGTCATAGCATATGCTTCACGTAGTTTACATCCTAACGAGAAAAATATGCAAAATTACAGTTCTATGAAACTTGAATTACTTGCTCTCAAGTGGGCAGTGACCGAAAAATTCAGAGATTATTTAATTGGGAGTAGATTTGTAGTTTACACTGACAATAACCCGCTGAGTCATTTACAAACAGCAAAACTTGGTGCAACGGAAATGCGATGGGCCGCACAATTAGCTCAATTTGATTTTGAACTAAAATATCGCTCAGGACAATCTAACAGGAATGCGGTTGTATTGAGCAGGAATCCGTTAGATCAAATTACGCAGAGTTCATCTTTGAATTGTCTTTTCAGTAGTTCTGTGGATAGATATCAAGTTCGAAATTGTAATACAAATGTAAAAACTTTGGAATGTACAAGTACTTTTCCAGAATATAGTATCGAAGAAATTAGTCAATTACAACACAGTGATGATATTATTTCTACTGTTATTCATTTTGTAGAACAGGGACAGAGACCTGCACCACATGTTTTGTCAAAGCAACCAAAACCCGTCAAGAAACTGCTGCGTAAGTTTGATTCGCTCTTTTTGAATAGTGGAGTGTTGTACCGGAAAAGACAAGACTTGGAAAACGGAGAAGTGAGCCAGTTGTTGATACCAGAATCATTACAGGTTTTCATGTTAGAAACTTTACACAATGCATCTGGCCATCAGGGCTTGGAACGAACTCTCGCTTTATTACACAAGCGCTGTTACTGGGCAGATATGGTAAATGATGCAAAACAGTGGATAAAAACTTGTGAACGTTGTCTTATAGCGAAAGCTCCATTACCGAAAGTAAAACCATCTTATGGAAGTTTGTTAGCTTCTAGACCGTTGGAAATACTAGCGATGGATTACACTTTGCTCGAAAAATCGTCCGATGGTAAAGAAAATGTGTTGGTACTAACTGATGTTTTTACAAAATTCACTCAAGCGATACCTACAAAAGATCAAAAAGCGACAACTGTAGCAAAGACACTCGTAAAGGAATGGTTTATGAGATTTGGTATACCAAGACGATTACACAGTGATCAAGGCAGGAACTTTGAGAGTGTTGTTATTCGCGAGTTATGCCGTATATACAACATCAAAAAGTCCAGAACTACGCCTTACAAACCTGAAGGTAACGCACAGACTGAGAGGTTTAACCGTACAATGCATGACCGTTTGAGAACATTAACGGAGGAACAAAAGAAACATTGGCCGGAATTCTTACCAGAACTGACTTTCGTATACAATGCTACACCGCATTCGTCAACTGGTTTCAGCCCATATTTTTTGATGTTCGGTCATCAGCCGACACTTCCGTTGGATAGTTTACTGCCTACTCTAGAAACTCTTGTAGACTCTGACGTCGATACATATGTTGCGAAGCATCAGGAGCGTATTTCGAAAGCGTATGAGGCAGCAAATAGTAATTTACACAAGAAAGCAACAGACCGACAAAGGTTTATGAACAAAGACACTGATGATAAGTCATTGAATGTTGGATGTAAAGTGTTGCTCAAGAAACATGTACAAGGTCGAAATAAGATTCAGGATAACTGGCATCCAACACCGTATAAAATAGTACACAAATTCGAAAACAACATCTACGGAATTCAATTGGCCGATGGAAGTGGTCCAGTACGAAATGTGACACGTAGGGAAATTCAAAGTATCGATCACACTGATATTCGAGGTGAAATCGAAGTTGAGAAGAGTTTGGTAAATACTGAGGACAGCATTTCAACTTGTGGGGGTTGGGACGTAACGATTATGGACCCAGACAATATTGTTGATGAAGCCCCATTACTCAGTGATTCTGTAGATTCGAGTGATCAAGCCGAGACGGAAGAGACAGAAATATCGAAAGTGAGGAGAACTTCGAGGCGAACTGCTGGTAAACATTCTAACCCAAATCGTCTTCCGAAGTCTGTTTTAGCAAAACAAACTGTTGATGCTTATCAAATCCATGTGACAGACAATCTGAAATTTGAAGAACTTGGAAGTGCTATTGCAGCGTTAGGTTCTAGTCTTAGTTTGAGTTTGAGTCAGACATTAAAAGATGGTTGGTTAAAAACCAATAAATGTAGTAAATAGAGTATTTTTAACAAATGTAGATTTTTACTCATCTAAATATTGAACAGACAATTTTGAAGTCTTTGTGAGGAAAAATTATATATATGGTTTTAATATTTGATGTAACAATTGTATACTTTTGAAATGTTATAGATTTTTATTATATTTTTGTTGTGGACACCAAAAAGAAAACTGGGAGGATTTGTAGCATTTCAGATTTTTGATATTAGGAAAATTAGAGTTATCCTTCTTTGTATGGAAGTGTAAAAGTTTTCTTGTACTGTATGAAGGAAAAATTATTTATATTTTTTTGAAGAGAATAAATTTAGTTGACCTTTTCAGAAGGTTAATATAGATTGTTTGGTTAAATTTTTGTATCAGATATATCGAGAGTTAAATTATTTTATTAGAAAACAATTCGAGGTAAAGAAGCCTAGGTACGGACAGAATGGTCAGCCATATTTGAAGAGAGCTCACAAGATCTTTTAGCAGAAGCTCAATATTTAATTTATGAAGTTATAAATCTTTATTGGAAGATATACTTAAGTCCTTTTTGTAAGTGCTACATTGAGAATCCTTTCCCTAGCGTATTTTACATGTAAAAAGTTACTGGTGTAGAGTTTTTATAAAAAACACAATGTAAACAAAAAACACGAATAAAATACATGTACATGTAGAAAACGAAAGTAGAAAAAAGGTGTTTGTAGAAAGGTGTACGTATAGAAGTTAGTTACTGAGATTTTATATAAAGAGAACTATGGTTTTATAGAAAAGAAACATGATATAGATGATCATACATGAAAGGTAAATAAAGATCGACACTTGCATTTAAATGTACACCGGGTTGTACTTTGTGTAAGGTCATGAATTAGGACGTCTATGTTCACATGATTTTAGATTTTAAAATCAGGTTCTTGATTCGCTTATGTTACTTACAGGTGGATGTATTATTTTTGGAGAATGGTTATTATAAGATGATGTACTAGAAGCCATGATGTTGATTATATTGCCTGCTAATTTTCCTTGCTTAGGGTAGGTAAAGGCATATGTTTAATTGCAAAGTTGTGAATAAAGTTTTTGTTGTTATATGTTTCTACTTGAGACTATGATAAGTAATAGAATTTTATTTACATAAAAGAGCAATTTTTATTATTCATACTTTGAATGGAAATTGTTTATTTTCAATGAAAGAATTCAAGGGCAGATAACTGAAAAGGGGAGATAATTCATGTAAAGGTTATATGTAAAATTGGGTTTATGGAATTTAGAGATAACTATTATTAGATTTACATTTTTAAATATTATTAAATATTTCTTTCAAGTTAAAATGTTTTACTTTGAGGTAGAATGATAAACTTCATCATGTTATTATTGACTATTGACTTATGAATTTTTGTATTTTTCTATTTTTTTCTACAATGTTGTGTACTTAGATGTTGCCTTAAAATTGGATGTTAATTTGGGCTTGTAATTTAATTGTTGAAGAAATTTTGGATTGGAAATTGGAACTTTAATTTTGGATATTATATTCTGGATCTTGATGTGTGACAAATGCTTTGCAATGAATAAAATATGAGAACCTGAACTAGTATTTTGTAAAAGCCGGTTACAATACTTTCATAAATTTCTTTATTAGTTGAAATTCTGAACCATGATATTTGATATAAATGCAATAAAATGCTCCGCTGGGCGCAGCTTGATACGACCGCAGAGGTCGAACCCTGAACAGTTGGGGCAAGTATGGACACATCATTCAAGCTTGATACAACATTGAATTTGGATTGTGAATAAATATTTGACACAGCATATGTTTCTGACACAGAATTAATGTGTTGTAAGAACTTAAAATTTTTTAATTTACCTATTCAAACCATATCAGTATTATTTGATTTTATATATAAATCCCAAATAACCAATTGAAAATGGCATTATAGATGAGATAAACAAAAAACTTTCATCAGCACATTTTATATTGGCAAATTTCCAATGAAGTTCATTAAACTAATAATGTGCAATTGAAGAATTTGACACATAATATGTTTCTGACACAGAATAATTGAATTGAAAGAATTTATAATTGGTCATATGATTTTAATTTATATTGAAGTTGTTGTTTCTTGTGCAATACAATATGCTGTTTAGAATTCCCCCACCCCCCCCCAAAAAAAAAAATTACCCCTTTTTTATAGATTTGGACCAACTGAAAAATATCGCCCATAATAAAACTGGACAGATAAAAATATTAAATTTGTGATATTAAAATGAAAGAGTTATCTCTCTTTCTGCACATATCAATTTCTTGCTATTACACAATACTGTGCAATTGAAAATTTATTGAAATATTTGATACATAATAGGTTTATGACACAGAATAAGTGAAATCAAAAAACTTAGAATTGGTCATATGATTTGAATTTATATTCAACTTTTTTCTTCTTGTGCAATACAATATGCTGTGGATAAATGCCCCAACCCCCCCCCCAAAAAAAAAAATTACCCCTTTTTTATCTTTAATTTTGGACCCCAATTTGAACCAACTTGAAAACTGGGCCCATAATAACAAAACTAAGTACAAATCTGAAATGAGAAAAAAATTTTCCCCACCCCCCGCCAATTTAATATTTACCCCATAAATTTTGACACCCCCCCCCCCCCCCCACTTTCCCTTTTTCAAAAAAAAAAATCTTTCCCTCAAGATAATGTCATAATCCCTATTCAAAATTATCATGAAGTTTGCAAACATAATTAAACATTTAAATACATCATTGAAGTCTTAAAATAAAAAATGACATATGGCTAAAATTAATATTAATTCATAGTAAGTTCTAAAAATAAATTGACAGCTATAAATCACCCCAAAAACAATCAACATTTCTTTATACATAATTGAATCATACACAATATTTTACTTTAAATGTGTTTGGAATGTGTTTGGATTACCTTCCTTAGCCCACCAAGCTAATATCATAGATTTCTATTTATTTATACTACAGTTATTGTGCAAAAACCAAGAAAAATGCTTATTTGGGCCCTTTTTTAGCCCCTAATTCCTAAACTGTTGGGATCAAAACTCCAAAAAATGATCATAAACCTTGTGTCAAAATTTCATAGATTTCTATTTACTTATACTAGACTTATTGTGCGAAAACCAAGAAAAATGCTTATTGGACCCTTTTTTGGCCCCTAATTCTTAAACTTTTGGGACCAAAACTCCCAAAAACAATCCCAACCTTCCTTTTGTGGTCATAAACCTTGTGTTTAAATTTCGTAGATTTCTATTAACTTATACTACATTTATAGTGCGAAAACCAAATGTCTACAGACTACGACGGACGACGGACGACGACGACGACGACGACGACGACGCCAACGTCATACCAATATACGACCGCAAAAATTTTGCGGTCGTATAAAAAGTAATTGTAATGGGGAATATATCTACTGTGGATTCAAGTGGGACATAAAATTAAATTTCCATTGATAATATAACGTGATATATTTTGAAATTTATTTTAAAATAGTATAATGTAAATTTTCTAGTGGTCATAAGTCTAAGTTGTCTTGTTTTTAGTAATTTCTCCTTTCTAGAATAAATATTCTCTATAATACAACTAGAACTACTAGTGTTAAAAGTATGGACAAGGGTTCTAGGAGATACTGTTAAGCTTTTAGCTTAAAATTTGAAAATGGAGGGGACATAAGGATAGCAATAAAAAACAGCAAGACCTGCTATTATTCTATATTTATAGGTCAATTTTATATTTTTTTACATGAAGTGAAAAGAAAAGCTGTGAAATTTCTCCTTTATTCTCAGTACAATCATAACGAGGAATTAGGCCATAGTTATATATATTCTATTTATGCTAACTCAAGAAAATGCCAATATGTATTTTATGGGTCTAAAAAATAACAATCCAAATGTACTAATATTAGATATAGTAAATATTTACTATGCCGTATACGACGCATTTCAAGGAGTTACCTCCCATCAGCAGCATTAAAACCGAAAGATTTGGAAGACCAAAAACAATTATTTTAAACAAGAGGTACTCATAACCAAAAATACCGAAATAGGAAGCCAAATTTCAGCTAAGGAGATCTAACATGTGCAATACAAGGAATGAACCCTTAGTATTACTAAATTATTCATTACACAACATCCTGCAGTTGGGCCATTATAACAGGGGCCAAGTCATAATTGTCTTACATTTTTATCAGGATCCTTGAAATAAAAGACAAACAGAACATACTGTATATTTTTAAATTGAATATGTGACAAACAGAGAAAACTGTGTGCAATGTTTTGACCTTTTTGTGCTTGAAGAAGTATGGAGGGAACCAGAACTGCATTTAAATGACAAAAAAAAAAATTGGTTTTATATTTTTGAGCACGAGTGATGGCAATTAACGATCGTGGTTCTTTATATTTTTAGGATTCCGTCAACTCATGAAGAACTGGATGCAATAACCCTGGCGTACTGCAGGATAATAAAATGTGTATATACCCGATTCTGCAGCACACGGAATATTTGCTTTTTTCACTCTTGTGGAAGTGAACGACTATCATTGGTAACTTCTATAGGTCAAAAGAGAATCAATTTGCGTCGTAGGTAGAATTTTCTAGCACATACACCAGGCGGCGATATGTTCGACCAGCAAATATTCTTCTCATATGGCGCAAATGTCAAAGATCGAAAAAACTGTCCATTTTGAACCTTGAATAATCTAACGCACCTTAAATACAAGCACATCCAAAAACACGAAACACTTTTTGGCTACGACTCTATAACAAGTATCACACTGTAACGTTTGGGAGTCACCTTTGCTGGTTTAATGTATATATTCGTTTTCACATACCATTATATTACTATTTTATTATTTTTACTATTTTTCATTCATTCACTTATTCATTCATCAGATTTAGTGACGTGGCTAAATCATGCATTGGCTCTGAAATATATTTTACTTCTCAACTAATCAGAGAGGTCCCGTTTAGTTTCTCGTGGCCTGGTGTTTTGCAAAATAATTGTCGCCTGGGTGGCATTCCTGGCTCCGATTCTGAAGGGGTAAGATGTAGAAAAGAAAATAAAAGATACCAACACGTCTCTTTGATTCAAAAGTGTTTTGTCGGTGAGGGCATCGCGCCTTTCTGTAAATTCTTTATATAGGAAAGTGCAGATTTTTGAAAATACGTAGGTAAGACTTGGTTTATTTTCGCTCCCCTGAAAAAGTCTTTTGAATTGGTTGGATTTTGCTAATTTTGTCCCAGGTTTGTCAACTAAAATGATTGAAGACTGATTTTTGTGCGCAACGAGGCGAACATGAATTAACGAAAGGTATATGTGCTGTATATTAAAGTGGGAGAGATAAGATAATTTTGTCACTTTGGAACAGAAACTGGTTAGAATTTGTCAGGAAACCGTTATTTGCGGTAGGTAATTTGAAGTCTGGTTATTAGACATTTCGATGTAGATTTCGATAACAAATTTGCTTTAGGCTGACATTTTAATGAGAAATGTCTGAAAGGAAAAGGTATGATTTTGGTTGATATTTGTCCCCTTGAATTCCAAAATAAAAAAAAGTAATGAGAAACTTACTCTCAGCTATCAATATACACTGCTAAATTGTTGCATTTTAAGGAACATGTTTTGTTTTCAACAAGAAATTTCTGTAATCGCGAAAATATGCTGTCAAAAGGGATAATTTTAAAGAAATCATTGAAAAACACCAAATTTCAATCATTATTGGATGTTTGAATCAACATTTTGATATGAGCAACAGCCTTGCCCAAAAAGATAATTCACTGAAATGTGTCTTTATGTAAGACAAACATTATGCTAAAAATATCTTTCTTTGGCGAGTCTGTTGCTCATAGTTGAGTTTACCAAAAAACTACTGTGAAAACACTCAATTTTCTTCAAATCCCATATTTAGCAGTCTTTCATGGAGTCGCTGATGTATCATGGGAAGGAATTTGTTACAATTATTGATAAATTATGACATTTGGATAATTATACGACAACAATGATACAAATTTGAATCTGAAATCTTAATTTTCATTTTTCATATCAGATGGAGCAATATAACGGCTGAAATCATACCATCTCCTTTATGAATTGAACTGGAGGGGAAATTTTAGAGTGTTTAGGGATTTTTTGAAAGGACAAACCCTGGACTAAATAGCTTATCTAGTCAATAGTGTTTAAATATTAATTACTGTCGTCAAAATGGTGTACTGAGACAGATTGAGAATTAACATTACACTTGAAATGTGATTTTGACAGCTGTTGGAATCTGAATAAATTGTGTTGTCTTATTTTTTGCATCTTGCATAATAAATATTGTCTTGAATAAATGATCAGTTGATACTGAGAAATTTTTTGAAGAGAATTTGAGAGTGAACATTGAGAGGGTAGAGTACATGTGACCAGTATGAAGACTGAATTGATCATACTTGAGAGAAGTATAGAATTGTACTTGAGGTTCTGCTGTAGAGGTACTCGTGTGAGTCTGTCCGCCTGAAAACAGATCGATTTATTTTTAGTTAGATTTTTCATTCCGGCCGTCCGCCTTTTGTATCCATTGTCGGTTGACCTCGAGACTTTGGTCTGTTAGTCCGTTGCCACTAGGTGGGTCGGGCTTATAGCTCCTTAGGTCTGTAAGTCTGTGTATCTTGTTACATATTTATAGTGTCCATCCTATTAGGGCCCTGTAGTTTTCACTGCGTCCGACTGTCTGTCCGTCAACAATTGTTGTTAGCGCTCTCAGTTCTACATTTTCTCAACGGATTTCAACCAAATTTTTTATTGAAGGTGTATATAGGCCATGCCCTTTTCAAGTTCGAAAACGAGCGCTATCGTATAATTTTTAATACAAAGTTGTAATATTAAAAAGAAAGAAAAAAAAACAGAGGGGAAAAGGTTAAAGCGGAAAATTAAATTACTGAGTGTCATATAAAAAAAACAACGAAAAAATGTTTTTCTGCTTATTATGTATTCATGTTATTGTGTGCAGGCTTACAAAAGATTATAACGTAGAGCAAAGTAACACAATCGCGTATAATTCACAAATTATGATTCATAATGAACACCTTAACATATTAATGTGAAATAAAAAAAAAAGATTACAAACTATTTAGTATTGTTTTCATGCGAAACAATAACAAAAAAAAAAAAAAAAAAAAATGTTCGATAGCTTTTTAGCTTATTTTTACATTTTCGATTTAGCGTAAACTTAAGGATTTCAAAATTTCTCTATGACCAAGGCCGATTTCGTCGTTAAACTCCTTGCATATATGCACTGCATTATGAACGGTTATTCCATTATTTTGGCAATAAAACGATATTATTTTTACAGAATAAAACTTAATTTTCAGAAAATTACTCCTTTAAATTATTTGCACAAATTTGAGCAGGCATCAATTCGTTATTTAATATTAAAAACATGTAGCCAAACTAAAAAGTTTTGTTTGAAAAATAGTACAGTAACTATAATCTTAGTTACACGTACACTTTTTGTGAACTATTTTAACAGCTAAATATAAAATCAACGACAAATTTTTCAGGGTTCTTTGTTGTTGAATTTATTTTTAGCAGTTACAATAGTTCACAAAAAGTGTTTAACTAGGGTTAGAGTACATTTTTTCAACAGCTTAGCTGGGGGCATGTTTGGCGTGTGAAACGTTGCAATATTCACAAAAAACAAAATATATGTTCATAAAATTAAATAATTGTTCGTTAAAACGAATATTTGTTCCTAAAAACAAAATATATATTCAATAAATCAAAATATGTGTTCATAAAACATAAATTCCAAATATTCATTCATAAAATCCAAATATTCATTTATTCATTCATAAAATCCAAATATTCATTTATAAAATCCAAAAAAATATTCATTCGTAAAATCAAAATATTCATTCATAAAATCAAAATATTGATTCATAAAATCCAAAAAATATTCATTCGTAAAATCAAAATATTCATTCATAAAATCAAAATATTCATTCATAAAATAAAATATATATGTTCGTAAAATTTATAAATACGTTCAATAATTTGCATCATGGGATAATCGTTTCTTTTGTCACAGTGTATTTGATTGGACAATCAAAAACGAAACTAGGATGACTGGTCGTATGGCAGGGAAAATTGACTCTAAGTTTCATTGAACAAAATGGCTAATGTCAGGTGCATGCTATCATTTCATGAGGTGGTGGTACCAGAAATACACTGATTAGACTGTTTATTCAAAAAATCACAAAAAAGTACCTCGTGATTTTTCGTACAAGTTTGGATAGTAACCCCCAGCCCATGACAGAAACAAGTGCCTGTGCTTTCAAGACGTCATAAGTATTTGCCAATAAAAATAAAAGATGGCCTCTGGCGGCCTTATTGTTTATCCACCCGGAACCAAAGGCTTTAATAAGGTCCTTCCATACCTCATTTCTGCCAACATTGTTTACAATTTGACCATTAGTTCCAGAGCAATTTACAAAATAAAGTTCTCATATGGTTACAATAGAAATTTTGAACAGCCGCAGCTGTGTTTTGAGCAGATGAATCTCAACCAAAAATAAAAAGAATTGGCAAATAAAAATCAAAGATGGCCTCTGGCGGTCATGTTGTTTGTCCAACCGGGACCAATGGTGGATCGTTTGTAGAAGTCTTTCCATAAATCATTCCTATTAAGTTTGGTTACAATCTGCCAAGTAGCTTCAGATGAGAAGATCAAAATGTGAAATGTTTACCGACGACGATTGACGCAATGTGACGACGTAAGTTCACATGTTCTAAAGGCTGGTTAGGCTAAAAATCCCCACTATGATCTTTTTGAAACAAAAGTCAATTATCTTAATAATATTGTAATAAATTAAAAGAAACATTTACTATTTGAACGAAAACAGCACATATGTAAATATTATTCTGTCTATTATCAGAACTGCGTCCTATTAGATCTGGTACCCCGTTAGTTAACAGTTTTCGTCAATGTTCTCGGCTGACTCGCGCTGCAAGCCGATAAAATTGGAATAGGTTTTTAGTATTCTTTGAAAACAGTTGTAATCAAGAATCTTAGCAATTTGTAAAACGAAATATGAATGCAACTACATGTTTATTTTAAAATGACCTCCCTCGATTGAAGTATATACGATATATATTATTGATTAATGAACAAAATAATAAATGCTTTTTTTCATCCAAATAGCATATTTCTTCTTCAATACAAGGTTAAACAGTAATAATTGTAACAGTGAACTGTTACTAAGTCTCCCAAACGAAGTTTCCAAAACATAACTCCCACATATTATTAAAAGATTCATGTTTTCATAATTTCTATGAAGCCAGTAATGCTCTAGAAACTGATCTTTGACCTATTAAGGGTTTTGTCGTTTGAGAGGGGTCGGTGGGGGGTCTCAATAGTTTTCAAGATATTAAGTATTTTGTCATTTGAGGGAGTGTAGGGCACGCCCCCCTTGGACCCCAATGGTACCATATGTTTCGTCTTTTCATAAAGAGTAATAATATATATGGTTATAGGGTAGGGATCTCAATGGTTTTCCAAGATATTAAGTATTTTGTCAATTGAAAGGGGCGGGGCATGACCCCCTCAGATCCTCATGTGATACCAATGCTTCGTCTTGTCATAAGGAGTAATAATATATATGGTTACAGGGTGGGGATCTCAATGGTTTTCAAGATATTAAGTCTTTTGTCATTTGAGGGGTGAGGCATGACCCCCTCAGACCCCCCTATAGTACCGAAGTCTTCGTCTTATCATCAGGAGTAATAATATGTATGGTTATAAGGTGGGGATCTCAATGGTTTTCAAGATATAAAGTATTTTGTCATTTGAGGGAGCAGGGCATGACCCCCTCAGACCCCCCTATAGTACTAAATCCTTCGTCTTATCATAAGCAGTAATAATATATATGGTTATAGGATGGGGATCTCAATGGTTTTCAAGATATTAAGTCTTTTGTCCTTTGAGGGGGTGGGCATGACCCCCCTCAGACCCCCCTATAGTACCGAAGTCTTCGTCTAATCATCAGGAGTAATATATATTTAGTTATAGGGTGGGGATCTCAATGGTTTTCAAGATATTAAAGGTTTTGTCGTTTTAGGGCACAGCATGACCCCATCAGACCCCCCAATGGTACCAAATGCTTCGTCTTGTCATAAGGAGTAATAATATATATGGTTATAGGGTAGGGATCTCAATGGTTTTCCAAGATATTAAGTATTTTGTCAATTGAGGGGGGCGGGGCATGACCCCCTCAGATCCCCATGTGATACCAATGCTTCGTCTTGTCATAAGGAGTAATAATATATATGGTTACAGGGTGGGGATCTCAATGGTTTTCAAGATATTAAGTCTTTTGTCATTTGAGGGGGTGAGGCATGACCCCCTCAGACCCCCCTATAGTACCGAAGTCTTCGTCTTATCATCAGGAGTAATAATATGTATGGTTATATGGTGGGAATCTCAATGGTTTTTAAGATATAAAGTATTTTGTCATTTGAGGGGGGCAGGGCATGACCCCCTCAGACCCCCCTATAGTACTAAATCCTTTGTCTTATCATAAGCAGTAATAATATATAGGTTATAGGGTGGGGATCTCAATGGTTTTCAAGATATTAAGTCTTTTGTCATTTGAGGGGGTGGGCATCAGGAGTAATATATATTTGGTTATAGGGTGGGGATATCAATGGTTTTCAAGATATAAATTATTTTGTCATTTGAGGAGGGCAGGGCATGACCCCCCTCAGACCCCCTATAGTACCGAAGTCTTCGTCTAATCATCAGGAGTAATAATATATATGGTTATAGGTTGGGGATCACAATGGTTTTCAACATATAAAGTATTTTGTCATTTGAGGGGGCGGGGCATGACCCCTCAGACCCCCCTTAGGTACCAAATCCTTCGTCTTATCATAAGCAGTAATAATATATATGGTTATAGGGTAGGAATGTAAACTATTTTTGACCTATTAAAAAAATATCAATTTTTGAGGTGATTGAAGGGGCGTGGCACTGCCCCTGGGGCCCCTACACTTGAAAAATAGTAAGGACCAACATTTCATGGGGTACTATCATTGTGCAAAATTTGATTGAAATCGGCCAAGTATAAAGTACAAAATTGCCCCGGACAAAGTTGGCAGCTCGAGAAAGAAGAAGAAGAAGAAAAATAACTAGAATTGCAATTGCTAGCAACAGCAGATGTCACCCCTGGCAGCCATCTTGAAAATGGCGGCCATTTCGAAAAAAAACATAGCGATCTTACTTTCTGCCAAGTTTCATTCAATTCTATTCAGGCATCTCCGAGAACTAAGCCATACATAAATCATTGGAAGAAAGAAAGAATAATAACAAAGAAACGGAAGAATAACAATATGTCGCCGACATTCGTCGGGGCGACATAATAATAACAAGTAATAATTGTAACAGTGAACTGTTACTAAGTCTTCCGAATGAAGTTCCCAATCAAACCCCCCAATGGTACCAAATGCTTCGTCTTGTCATAAGGAGTAATAATATATATGGTTATAGGGTGGGGATCTCAATGGTTTTCCAAGATATTAAGTATTTTGTCAATTGAGGGGGAGGGGCATGACCCCCTCAGACCCCCATGTGATACCAAATGCTTCGTCGTCATAAGGAGTAATAATATATATGGTTATAGGGTGGGGATCTCAATGGTTTTCAAGATATTAAGTCTTTTGTCATTTGAGGGGGCGGGGCATGACCCCCTCAGACCCCCCTATAGTACCGAAGTCTTCGTCTTATCATCAGGAGTAATAATATGTATGGTTATATGGTGGGAATCTCAATGGTTTTCAAGATATAAAGTATTTTGTCATTTGAGGGGGGCAGGGCATGACCCCCTCAGACCCCCCTATAGTACTAAATCCTTTGTCTTATCATAAGCAGTAATAATATATAGGTTATAGGGTGGGGATCTCAATGGTTTTCAAGATATTAAGTCTTTTGTCATTTGAGGGGGTGGGCATCAGGGGTAATATATATTTGGTTATAGGGTGGGGATATCAATGGTTTTCAAGATATAAATTATTTTGTCATTTGAGGAGGGCAGGGCATGACCCCCCTCAGACCCCCTATAGTACCGAAGTCTTCGTCTAATCATCAGGAGTAATAATATATATGGTTATAGGTTGGGGATCACAATGGTTTTCAACATATAAAGTATTTTGTCATTTGAGGGGGCGGGGCATGACCCCTCAGACCCCCCTTAGGTACCAAATCCTTCGTCTTATCATAAGCAGTAATATATATGGTTATAGGGTAGGAATGTAAACTATTTTTGACCTATTAAAAAAATATCAATTTTTGAGGTGATTGAAGGGGCGTGGCACTGCCCCTGGGGCCCCTACACTTGAAAAATAGTTAGGACCAACATTTCATGGGGTACTATCATTGTGCAAAATTTGATTGAAATCGGCCAAGTATAAAGTACAAAATTGCCCCGGACAAAGTTGGCAGCTCGAGAAAGAAGAAGAAGAAGAAAAATAACTAGAATTGCAATTGCTAGCAACAGCAGATGTCACCCCTGGCAGCCATCTTGAAAATGGCGGCCATTTCGAAAAAAAACATAGCGATCTTACTTTCTGCCAAGTTTCATTCAATTCTATTCAGGCATCTCCGAGAACTAAGCCATACATAAATCATTGGAAGAAAGAAAGAATAATAACAAAGAAACGGAAGAATAACAATATGTCGCCGACATTCGTCGGGGCGACATAATAATAACAAGTAATAATTGTAACAGTGAACTGTTACTAAGTCTTCCGAATGAAGTTCCCAATCAAACCCCCCAATGGTACCAAATGCTTTGTATTGTCATGAGGAGTAATAATATATATGGTTATAGGGTGGGGATCTCAATGGTTTTCCAAGATATTAAGTATTTTGTCAATTGAGGGGGAGGGGCATGACCCCCTCAGACCCCCATGTGATACCAAATGCTTCGTCGTCATAAGGAGTAATAATATATATGGTTATAGGGTGGGGATCTCAATGGTTTTCAAGATATTAAGTCTTTTGTCATTTGAGGGGGCGGGGCATGACCCCCCTCAGACCCCCCTTAGGTACCAAATCCTTTGTCTTATCATAAGCATTAATAATATATGTGGTTATAGGGTAGGAATGTAAACTATTTTTGAGCTATTCCAAAAATATCAATTTTTGAGGTATTTGAAGGGGCGTGGCACTGCCCCTGGGGCCCCCTACACTTGGCCGCCAAACGTCTCCAACCGATCGCGATTTTTTTTCATCAGTTTGTTCTTCTAATTGTACTTTACAAACCTACGAAGTTTAATGAAATTCTATCGTACAGTTTTTGAGATATAAACGTTTTAAATTTTCGGAGGGTACCGATCTTTGAATGGCGGCCATCTTAAAAAATGGCCGCCATTTCGCCATTTCTCAATGGTTTTCCAAGATATAAAGTATTTTGTCAATTGAGGGGGGCGGGGCATGACCCCCTCAGACCCCCATGTGATACCAAATGCTTCGTCGTCATAAGGAGTAATAATATATATGGTTATAGGGTGGGGATCTCAATGGTTTTCAAGATATTAAGTCTTTTGTCATTTGAGGGGGGCGGGGCATGACCCCCTCAGACCCCCCTTAGGTAAGCAGTTTCAGACGAGATTTTTAAATGAATTTTCCTATAGGGTCCAATATTTAAGAAAGTTCGGTGTGGCAGCCACCTTGGTTGACAATCCAGGTGATCGGACAAATTTCTGAAAGAGGACCTCCTAAGGACCAATGCTGCCAAGTCTGCTTCAATATTTCAAGTTGTTTCAGACAAGATTTTTGAGTGAATTTCCCATAGGGTCCTATGTTAAACTAAGTTCTGCTGTGGCGGCCATCTTGGTTCACAGTCCACGAAATCAGATATATTTCTCAAAGAGGAACTCCTAAGGACCAATGTCGCCAAGTCTGCTCCAATATGTCAAGTGGTTTCGGACAAGAGGATTTTTCAATGAATTTTCCTATAGAGCCCTATGTTAAACTAAGTTCGGTTGTGGCGGCCATCTTGGTTGACAGTCCGGGTCATCGGACACATCTCTGTAAGAGGACCATCTAAGGGCAATTGTTGCCAAGTCTGGTTCCAATTGGTCAAGTGGTTTAAGACAAGAAGATTTCTCAAAGAATTTTCCCATAGGGCCCTATGTTAAACTAAGTGCGGCTGTGGCGGCCATCTTGGTTAACAGTCCGGGTCATTGGACATATTTCTGAAAGAGAACCTCCTAAGAACTATTACTGCCAACTTTAGTTCCAACTTGTAGTTTCATATAAGAAGATTTTTGAAAGTCACCGCTCCCCCCTTTTTTTCTATTTTCAGTAACAGCAGCCATCTCGGTTGGAAGTCGGGGATGTCAGACATAATTTTTAAAAGGGGCCACCCAAGGACCATTCCAACAAAGTTTGATCTCAATTGGCCCAGTGGTTTGAGAGGAAAAGATCTTTAAAGGAAAGTTTACGCTGGATGCCGTCTTTAAAGGGCAAAAACTCCTGTAAGGGGTCAATCAATGATTTTGGTCATGTTGACTTATTTGTAGATCTTACTTTGTTGAACATTTTTGCTGATTACAATTTTTCTTTATCTATAATAATATTCAAGATAATAACCTAAAACTGCAAAATTTCCTTAAAACTAACAATTCAGGGGCAATAACCCAACAAAGGGTTGACCGATTCGTCTGAAAATTTCATGACAGGTAGATCTTGACCTGACGAACATTTTTACCCAGTCAGTTTTGCTCTAATTGCTTTAATTTTTGAGATGTAAGACAAAAACTGCAGTTTACCCTATGTTCTATTTTTAGCCATGGTGGCCATGTTGGTTGACAGGTGGGGTCATCGGACCCATTTTTAAAACTAGATACGCTAATGATGCTAATGGCCAAGTTTGGTTCAATTTGGTCCAGTAGTTTCAGAGGAGATTTTTGTAAAAGTTAACGGACGACAGACGACGGACGACGACGGACGACGGACGACGGACGCCAAGTGATGAGAAAAGCTGTATCAGGTGAGCTAATAATAATAATAATAATAATAATAATAATAATAAGAAACGCAACAAAAACAATAAGTCTCCAAACTTCGTTTGGGAGACCTAAAAACAAGACATTTGGTTTAGGAAAAAATAATTTATAATTAATTAATTCAGAAAACGTAAATAGATATCGATGTGTAAATTTCTGAATCCAGTTTATTAAGTGAGCTGTTTCAACGGTCTACACAATACCCAACGTAGGTATTTAAAAACTGCACCGATCGACATTACCTAAGGAGGTTAAAAATAACTTTTCGGACTTTTCTATTACAAAGATTTATTTTTATCTAAAATGGAAAAACGTTTGGGTTTAATAGGCTAACGAGGATTGAAACTCCTCTGTTCAGATCGTCAAAGAATTTACCAAATTCGTTAATCGGTTGATTTATCTTTTAATTAATGTTTTAGTAAGAATAACTTTAACATACATTTAAGGGTTATTGTCATTCGCGTCGGCGAATGACTATATATAGATAAACAAAAGTTGACTTTGAAAAGTTGGTCTTTAAAATGTTTGAAGTGTCGATAACTTTCTGTATGATTTGAGTTTATCACTCAGACGCTTGATAAGAATTGTCCTTTCACCAACGATAAAGTGTTCATTTGAAAAAAAGGAATATACTGAACGTATAATACGGTAAGAAAATACCATTCAGTATGAAAGCAGGTAAAAGCTGTTGTATAAATAAACAAATCCAATAAGTAGATGCTTGTAAATATGAAAAAGTAAGATCTATAGTTACGTTACGACACATGTTGAATTTGATGTAAATATCCACTTTACACTGTTTGAACAATTCTGGTAAGACAAATATGTGTATTCTGTTTCTGACCTTAAGATTTTGTTTCTCATCTGATATATAAATTAGCATTTCATTATATGGAAAATTAATAAACTGATGACAAATCTTAAAGTTTTAAAATAGTTTTAATAAGGAGTCATCTTAAAATATGTTATAATAAACAATTGTTTCCGAAACATGTTATGAGATGGTCCCCTAAAAGCTTTAGTATTATGACACTGTAGGAATGCATTTCATTATGAACTGTCAAATTGTTGTTTAGATAAAGCCGCAAACCGTTAGCTTTGATTAATGATAGTATTATCGTCTGCACACGTTTCTCTATAGGTTATGGGAAAGTTTATTTCAGTTTTAAAGTGCATGCTTTGATTAATTCATCGATCGTTTAGGATGTACAAAAATATTAGCACTGCGACTTACAACGTATTTATTTTAAGATTATAATCAGCCACTGTAATCAGCAGTATTGAATAGTAGCAATTAACGGGGAACTGTGGTCAGTATACAGTTTCCAGCAATTAATAATAAATTGCAATGTAACGGAAAGTAAATATAACCTCGTTAGAAAAACTTGTTTATAAATTGTGTAGATATATGTGTAAGCCTAAGCTCGGGGGGGGGGGGGGGGGGGGGGGTCAACTCCCTACGTCAAGGTATACGGGGATGTGCCAAAATCTTGGGTACCTTTTTTTGAGAAAATTATATAAATATGGGTATACATTTTAACCAAAGGAATCTTTCAAAGCCTAGCTTAATAAAAATCTAATAAAAAAGGACTCTGCAATGCATTTTTTGAATATATATGACCAATCTTTTCCATAAAAATGCTAAACGAATGACCTCAGCTTTTTTCAAAAGCTAATCTTGTATAATATATTGTTAAAATATAGGCTCAACTGGCAAAGTTGTTTTTGAGCCAATCGATAATGAGATTGTTTAGCAATCAATAGCAATTTGGGTTTAAAAATGTTAAATTAATTTTGATCTCTGTTCTGTTCTCAAGACGCAGATGAAACTGTGAAATGTTTATGGAGGCCAAGTGGTGGTATATAACTAACAATGACTTGTTCAGCTAATAACGTATGAAAAATATGTTATATATTTATTATTTTATAAAATTATATAAACGACCTATATCTTTTTGCTCACGAAATTTTCGGTATTCAAGGCGTATTATCATGTGACCAGTGAAAATAATTATGACGAATAACGAAAACAAATAAATAAATAAAAGTAATATAATTCAGCTTGATTAATATGTACATGTCATCAATTTGACCAATAGCTTACTTAATAAAACATTTAAAAATAGGAAGAAAGGATGAAATAGTGTGATATGTATTGATAACGATCAGCACATAGAATTTTGTCAAAATGTTACAAAATTAATATTAATGACAATCAAAAGAAGCACTCCGTAAATTGGATTGTAAAATATTGATGAAAGTAACCAAAACAGATGTAATAAAATGCTCCGCTGGGCGCAGCTAGATACGACCGCAGATGTCGAACCCTGAATAGTTGGGGCAATTATGAACACAACATTCAAGCTTGATACAATACTGAATTTGGATTGTGAATAAATATTTGACACAGCATAGGTTTCTGACACAGAATGAATGTTGTCTAAGAACTTAAAAATTTTTAATTTACCTATTCAAACCATATCAGTATTTTTTGTTTTTATATATAAATCAGAAATAACCAATTTAAAATTGGGCACACATATCAATTTCTTGCTATTGCGCAATACTGTGCAATTGAAAATTTCTTCAAATATTTGACACATAATAGGTTTCTGACACAGAATAACTGAAACCAAAGAACTTAGAATTGGTCATATGATTTCAATTTATATTCAATTTTTTGCTTCTTGTGCAATACAATATGCTGTGGAGAATTGCCCCCCCCCAAAAAAAAAAAAAAAAATTACCCCTTTTTTAGCTTTTGTGCAATACACTATGAAGTTGCACATTGACTCCCCCTCCCCAAAAAAAAACAACAAAAAACAATAAAATTTATTGTAACCCCCCCTTTTTTGCTAAAAAAAATTTGAAATTTCCTTTTTAATTTATGAATTATGAAATGAGAAAAAAATTGCCCCCTCCCCAATTTCTCATTCCCCCCCCCCTAAATTTTGTTTTCACCCCCCCATTTCTCTTGATACTTTGCAACCATAACAGCCCATTTAAATACACCATAACGTATTAAAATAGAAAATGACATCATAGTCATGGATGGCAAATTTTAAATATGCATAATTTAAAAGCAGTTTAGATGAGATAAACAAAAAAGCTTCATCAGCACATATTCAAAATTTGAGATAAAAAAAAGAGTTATCCCTCTTTGTACATATTTTTATAATCATGTTGTCATATTTGCTCTAAGTCATATTTAATTGTTAGCAGTAGTATGTATGTTAGTATCATATAATTTTAAAATTTCTGATTTGTAAGTTTATTCAATATATATGTTTGGATTGAAGTCATTGTTGGGTGTTACTGAAGTTATCCTTTAATTGTAATGTAAACAATGTAAATAATGTAAATTGGTTTAAATTATACTGATTCTTGCTATTGCACAATACTGTGTAATTGAAAATTTCTTGAAATATTTGACACATAATAGGTTTCTAAAACAGAATAACTGAAATAAAGAACTTAGAATTGGTCATATGATTTGAATTTATATTCAATTTTTGAATTCTTGTGCAATACAATATGCTGTGGAGAATTGCCCCCACCCCCCAAAAAAAATAATTTACCCCTTTTTTAGCTTTAATTTTGGACCCCGATTTGGACCAACTTGAAAACTGGGCCCATAATAAAAAAACTAAGTAGATGTTTAGATTCAGCATATCAAAGAACCCCAAGAATTCAATTTTTGTTAAAATCAAACTAAGTTTAATTTTGGACCCTTTGGACCTTAATGTAGACCAATTTGAAAACGGGACCAAAAATTAAGAATCTAAATGCACGGTTAGATTCGGCATATCAAAGAACCCCAATAGTTCAATTTTCGATGAAATCAAACAAAGTTTAATTTTGGACCCGGATTTGGACCAACTTGAAAACTGGGCCCATAATAAAAAAAACTAAGTACATGTTTAGATTCAGCATATCAAAGAACCCCAAGAATTCAATTTTTGTTAAAATCAAACTAAGTTTAATTTTGGACCCTTTGGACCTTAATGTAGACCAATTTGAAAACGGGACCAAAAATTAAGAATCTAAATGCACGGTTAGATTCGGCATATCAAAGAACCCCAATAGTTCAATTTTCGATGAAATCAAACAAAGTTTAATTTTGGACCCTTTTGGCCCCTAATTCCTAAACTGTTGGGACCAAAACTCCAAAAATCAATCCCAACCTTCCTTTTGTGGTCATAAACCTTGTGTTTAAATTTCATAGATTTCTATTTACTTATACTAAAGTTATTGTGCAAAAACCAAGACAAATGCTTATTTGGGCCTTTTTTAGCCCCTAATTCCTAAACTGTTGGGACCAAAACTCCCAAAAACAATCCCAACCTTCCTTTTGTGGTCATAAACCTTGTGTTAAAATTTCATAGATTTCTATTTACTTATACTAGAGTTATTGTGCGAAAACCAAGAAAAATGCTTATTGGGCCCTTTTTTGGCCCCTGATTCTTAAACTGTTGGGACCAAAACTCCCAAAATCAATCCCAACCTTCCTTTTGTGGTCATAAACCTTGTGTTTAAATTTCATAGATTTCTATTAACTTATACTAAAGTTATAGTGCGAAAACCAAATGTCTACAGACTCCGACGGACGACGACGACGACGACGCCAACGTCATACCAATATACGACCGCAAAAATTTTGCGGTCGTATAAAAACAAATGAAAATACCACATACCGAAATTTTATGGGGCTACATCATCGGACGAATTAGAGGGATTCTCCTTCGCTATAAATAAAATTTTACTTCCTGATGATCTGATCGACATATACATTTTTCATGAATATTTGAAAGAAGTCTTTCTCGGTATTGTATCAAATTGTTAAATACCCCTTGAATGAAGAATTTAAGGATTTAACGTAGCATCTACGTGAAGGTTAAAAAATTCTTAAAGCGATAATTCAATCTAAATTATTTATTGTGCAGTTTAAGAACAATAGAATTTTCTCGTTTTGGACCTATTACGAAAAATGCTCATTCTACAAGGGGTTTCATGATAATTTTAACGACATTTGTGAAATTGGCACACATAATTTTAACTTTATATCCTTTGCAATTTAGAGGTTTTCACTAATTACAGGTACTTTTCTGGCCTGAGGAAAAATATTAGACCAAGTCCTTTAACATACATCAGACAAATCTTAAAATTTTAAGAGTTAAAATATCAAACCAATTTACATTATCCTACTGAAAAAGCGAAGGCAACATAGTTTTCACTCTCTGAGCGCTTTAGGAATACGCCAATACCAAAGTTTGCATACCTGAGTGGTGTAGATAGTCAGTTGTGATTCAAATTTCGATCCCTATACGTTTTCACTCGTAATTCTTTCATTCAGGTTATTATCAATATTCCAGACCATTCGGTACAGAAAACTCTTATAGTGCTAATTACAAATGTATTTTTTATAATCTTATCTCAAAAAGTGTAAAATGGATTCGAGAACAATAAAATTTTAACTTTAGGAGATTAGGAGTTACAGGAATATTCCGACACCTTTAATCAAGTTGCCATTTATAATTGGAGTTGTGATTCCAGTTTTACTTGCCATCCCAAGTAGTTTTAGTTTCACTGATATCATGAAATTCATTTTTCGTCAATAATTATGCCCATTGGGAAAACCTCAAATTTTGAAACCAATCGTATTCAAGATTCAGTGTTTTGTGGTTACTGAGATCATCCTGGACAATTATGTAGAGGCGTTACAGAGTACCGGCGAGCAGCAAAACGTTGTTGCTCTGAATGGAATCATTAAACAGTTTTGATGAAGAACCGTTCCGAGTGTCAGTTTTGACATCTTCAGATCCGAAAACATTTAAACCAAAGTCGATCCCATTGCAGTCTTTTTCAAAATAGAAGAATCAACCATTTATCTTGGTCTGATGAGAGGTAAAAAAAAATTTGCTCCCGTCTAAAATACACATTTAAAATCTATTTTATATTTATAGACCAAAACACATCCCAGGTAGGCTATTTTTATTTACATCACTAGGTATAGGCTATTGCCATCGCTTGGCATCTGTCTATTGGTCGTTTTGAGTCCCACTGGACAGAATGAAATCAAGCTTTGAACAAATAATCTTCATTGGGTTCTACCCTCTATTTGTCACTTGGTGTCTTTTGGTAAAAACAAACATATCATCATAACCGATTCTAATTTCTGAGTGGCAACATTTTTTAATTTCTTTTCAACATTAGCAAATCGTATTCAACTCAAATTCTTAAGATATATTTCGTTAAAGGTCCCAACACAGAACTTGAAATTTTGGTACCATCGGACTTGGTAAACACCGATCCTTTGCGTTATGTATAAACTCTATCTGAATAAATTGATACAAAACTTAGTTGGTATTTAAACATGTTAAAATGATTCCAATATTTCTTTATACTCTAATTGACATCGTTTTGCTGGCAAACTTTAAGTTGTAGCCAGACTTCAGATAAGTTAAATTTCCAAGATGACTTATGGTTGGCTTTGGATTTGAAACTTGCAGGGAATTATCATTATCAGATATAAGTACAGTAGATTTCGTTTATAAGGTGCAGGCCTATGACAAAGTGAAGATAAATCCCAGAAATATATTTTGATTTGATTTTTTTTGATACAAATGTTAAAGCATATGAGATGTGCACATTTCGTCGATTTACGACAATCTATTTTGTTCAAGTCCTAAAATGAAAGAAAACCAAAACAACTATCCAAAACGTTCAGGAGCAAATCAAAAACTGCCAAAAATGACCAAAAGAGGTAAAGCCAAAACCATCTAAGGACAGAGCTATGCACGGGGGAAACTCCTTAGATTTCACAAATTTTACAATTTTGTAACATGAAATTTTAGGTGTCAATTTCGAGATAATTTCGAAATACTGGCAACTGAGTTTGACTTTTTTCATTTGTTCTAACTTTGCTGTTGTTCTTCAATCATGGCTGATTTTCAACCCAAATATACGCCATATTTCTGTAATGTAAATTATATAGATATGGTTGATGTGCGTTGAAATAACAACCAATTTGTAAGTATTTATGAAAATGATACACCCACTCCCTCAAGTTGGTTAAATACATTGTACCATTTCCAATATAAAGTTTAGTCTTAATCATGTGATAACGGGTCCGTTTAACATATTAGATTTTATATTTCACAAAATGTAAATTATGGAGGTGATATTTGACGACGATAAGCCCATTGTCCATAGAACAACGAGCAAATTTAGTGAAATGAACAATTGATTAATCTTGAAAGTGTACAAATCTTTTTGAAAATATATTTGTGTCTACCTTTTTAGCTGGAAAATAAAGTAATGAAGAGAAGTGAACATTTTCTTTCATAATAGAGTGTAATGATATTAATTGATATGTGTTACTTTACTATGGCATTGGGTACAATAATTAAAAACTTCACAAATTATAAAATGTGAAACTTTACATTAATTGCCTAAATTGCTTGCTTAATTTTACATACTTTCATAAATTTCTTTATTAGTTGAAATTCTGAACCATGATATTTGATATAAATGCAAAAAGTCATGGTAATGGGGAATATATCTAATGTGGATTCAAGTGGAACATAAAATTAAATTTCCATTGATAATATAACGTGATATATTTTGAAATTTATTTTAATATAGTATAATGTAAATTTTCTAGTGGCCATAAGTCTAAGTTGTCTTGTTTTTAGTAATTTCTCCTTTCTAAAATAAATATTCTCTATAATACAACTAGAACTACTAGTGTTAAAAGTATGGACAAGGGTTCTAGGAGATACTGTTAAGCTTTTAGCTTAAAATTTGAAAATGGAGGGGACATAAGGATAGCAATAAAAAACAGCAGGACCTGCTATTATTCTATATTTATAGGTCAATTATATATTTTTTTTTACATGAAGTGAAAAGAAAAGCTGTGAAATTTCTCCTTTATTCTAAGTACAATCATAACGAGGAATTAGGCCATAGTTATATATATTCTATTTATGCTAACTCAAGAAAATGCCAATATGTATTTTATGGGTCTAAAAAATAACAATCCAAAGGTACTAATATTAGATATAGTAAATATTTACTATGCCGTATACGACGCATTTCAAGGAGTTACCTCCCATCAGCAGCATTAAAACCGAAAGATTTGGAAGACCAAAAACCAAACTTATTTTAAACAAGAAGTACTCATAACCAAAAATACCGAAATAGGAAGTCAAATTTCAACTAAGGAGATATACCATGTGCAATACAAGGAATGAACCCTAAGTATTTGTATTATTTTTGAATTTTGCTAAATACTGGTAATTTCTGTAACAAATCAATGAATAATCATGTCAGACAAGTCTGACGACTGGGTTGGCGAATACCCTCGGGGACCTAGGGTCCACCATGCAGAGGCATCGTCCCAGGAGTTTTAAAATAACAATCCAAAGATACTAATATTAGATATAGTTAATTTATACTATGCTGTATACGACGCATTTCAAAGAGTTACCTCTCATCAACAGCATTAAAACCGAAAGATTTGGAAGACCAAAAACAATTATTTTAAACAAGAAGTACTCATAACCAAAAATACCGAAATAGGAAGCCAAATTTCAGCTTAGGAGATCTAACATGTGCAATACAAGGAATGAACCCTTAGTATTACTAAATTATTCATTACACAACATCCTGCAGTTGGGCCATTATAACAGGGGCCAAGTCATAATTGTCTTACATTTTTATCAGGATCCTTGAAATAAAAGACAAACAGAACATACTGTATATTTTTAAATTGAATATGTGACAAACAGAGAAAACTGTGTGCAATGTTTTGACCTTTTTGTGCTTGAAGAAGTATGGAGGGAACCAGAACTGCATTTAAATGACAAAAAAAAAATTGGTTTTATATTTTTGAGCACGAGTGATGGCAATTAACGATCGTGGTTCTTTATATTTTTAGGATTCCGTCAACTCATGAAGAACTGGATGCAAATCACCCTGGCGTACTGCAGGATAATAAAATGTGTATATACCTGATTCTGCAGCACACGGAATATTTGCTTTTTTCACTCTTGTGGAAGTGAACGACTATCATTGGTAACTTCTATAGGTCAAAAGAGAATCAATTTGCGTCGTAGGTAGAATTTTCTAGCACATACACCAGGCGGCGATATGTTCGACCAGCAAATATTCTTCTCATATGGCGCAAATGTCAAAGATCTAAAAAACTGTCCATTTTGAACCTTGAATAATCTAACGCACCTTAAATACAAGCACATCCAAAAACACGAAACACTTTTTGGCTACGACTCTATAACAAGTATCACACTGTAACGTTTGGGAGTCACCTTTGCTGGTTTAATGTAATATATTTGTTTTCTCATACCATTATATTACTATTTTATTATTTTTACTATTTTTCATTCATTCACTTATTCATTCATCAGATTTAGTGACGTGGCTAAATCATGCATTGGCTCTGAAATATATTTTACTTCTCAACTAATCAGAGAGGTCCCGTTTAGTTTCCCGTGGCCTGGGGCTCGTGCAAAATAATTGTCGCCTGGGTGGCATTCCTGACTCCGATTCTGAAGGGGTAAGATGTAGAAAAGAAAATAAAAGATACCAACACGTCTCTTTGATTCAAAAGTGTTTTGTCGGTGAGGGCATCGCGCCTTTCTGTAAATTCTTTATATAGGAAAGTGCAGATTTTTGAAAATACGTATGTAAGACTTGGTTTATTTTCGCTCCCCTGAAAAAGTCTTTTGAATTGGTTGGATTTTGCTAATTTTGTCCCAGGTTTGTCAACTAAAATGATTGAAGACTGATTTTTGTGCGCAACGAGGCGAACATGAATTAACGAAAGGTATATGTGCTGTATATTAAAGTGGGAGAGATAAGATAATTTTGTCACTTTGGAACAGAAACTGGTTAGAATTTGTCAGGAAACGGTTATTTGCGGTAGGTAATTTGAAGTCTGGTTATTAGACATTTCGATGTAGATTTCGATAACAAATTCGCTTAAGGCTGACATTTTAATGAGAAATGTCTGAAAGGAAAAGGTATGATTTTGGTTGATATTTGTCCCCTTGAATTCCAAAATAAAAAAAGTAATGAGAAACTTACTCTCAGCTATCAATATATACTGCTAAATTGTTGCATTTTAAGGAACATGTTTTGTTTTCAACAAGAAATTTCTGTAATCGCGAAAATATGCTGTCAAAAAGGGCTAATTTTAAAGAAATCATTGAAAAACACCAAATTTCAATCATTATTGGATGTTTGAATCAACATTTTGATATGAGCAACAGCCTTGCCCAAAAAGATAATTCACTGAAATGTGTCTTTATGTAAGACAAACATTATGCTAAAAATATCTTTCTTTCGCGAGTCTGTTGCTCATAGTTGAGTTTACCAAAAAATTACTGTGAAAACACTCAATTTTCTTGAAGTCCCATATTTAGCAGTCTTTCATGGAGTCGCTGATGTATCATGGGAAGGAATTTGTTACAATTATTGATAGATTATGACATTTGGATAATTATACGACAACAATGATACAAATTTGAATCTGAAATCTTAATTTTAATTTTTCATATCAGATGGAGCAATATAACGACTGAAATCATACCATCTCCTTTATGACTTGAACTGGAGAGGACAGTTTAGAGTGTTAAGGGATTATTTGAAAGGACAAACCCTATGTTAAATACTGTGGTCAAAATGGTGGGCTGAGACAGATTGAGAATTAACATTACACTTGAAATGTGATTTTGACAGCTGTTGGAATCTGAATAAATTGTGTTGTCTTATTTTTTGCATCTTGCATAATAAATATTGTCTTGAATAAATGATCAGTTGATACTGAGAAATTTTTTCAGGAGAATTTGAGAGTGAACATTAAGAGGATAGTGTACATGTGACCAGTATGAAGACTGAATTGATCATACTTGAGAGAAGTATAGAATTGTACTTGAGGTTTTGGTGATTTAGAATTTATTCAATTTGTACCAACCATATCTGCTGTAGAGGTACTCGTGTGAGTTTGTCCGTCTGAAAACAGATCGATTTATTTTTAGTTAGATTTTTTCATATCGGCCGTCCGCCTTTTGTATCCATTGTCGGTTGACCTCGAGACTTTGGTCTGTTAGTCCGTTGCCACTATGTGGGTCGGGCTTATAGCTCCTTAGGTCTGTAAGTCTGTGTATCGTGTTACAGATTTACAGTGTCCATCCTATTAGGGCCCTGTAGTTTTCACTGCGTCCGACTGTCTGTCCGTCAACAATTGTTGTTAGCGCTCTCAGTTCTACATTTTCTCAACGGATTTCAACCAAATTTTTTATTGAAGGTGTATATAGGCCATGCCTTTTTCAAGTTCGAAAACGAGCGCTATCGTATAATTTTTAATACAAAGTTGTAATATTAAAAAGAAAGAAAAAAAAACAGAGGGGAAAAGGTTAAAGCGGCAAATTAAATTACTGAGTGTCATATAAAATAAATTGCTTCGCTGAGCGCAGCTGGATACGACCGCAGAGGTCCAACCCTGAACAGTTGGGGCAAAAATGGACACAATATTTGCGCTTGATACAGGTCTGAAATTGGATTGTAATTAAATATTTGACACATAATAGGTTTCTGACACAGAATAACTGTAGTCAAAGAACTTAGAATTGGTCATATGATTTGAATTTATATTCAATTTTTTGCTTTTTGTGCAATACAATATGCTGTTGCAAATTGAACCCCCTCCCCCAAAAAATAAATTAAATTTTACCGCTTTTTTTTGCTTTTGTGCAATACACTATTGCTATTGCGTATTGACCCCCCCCCCCCCAAAAAAAAAACTTATTGTACCCCCCCCCCGCCCTTTTTTGCAAAAAAAAATGTTTGAAGAAATTTTCTTTTTACTTTCTGAAATCTGCAATGAGAAAAAATTGTCCCCCCACAATTTCTTATTTACCCCCAAAATTTTCACCCCCCCTCCCCACCTTTCCCTTTTTCCAAAAAAAAATTCTTTCCCACAAGATAAGGTCATAATCCCTATTCAAATTTCTCATGGAGTTTGCAAGCATAATTACCTATTTAAATACATCATTGAAGTCTTAAAATAGAAAATGACATATGGCTAAAATTAATATTAATAAATAGTAACTTCTAAAAATAAACTGACAGCTATAAATCACCCCAAGACAATCTACATTTCTTTATACATAATTGAATCATACACAATATTTTACTTTAAATGTGTTTGGATTACCTCCCTTACACCAAGATAATATCATAGATTTCTATTTACTTATACTAAAGTTATTGTGCAAAAACCAAGAAAAATGCTTATTTGGGCCCTTTTTTAGCCCCTAATTCCTAAACTGTTGGGATCAAAACTCCCAAAAATGGTCATAAACCTTGTGTTAAAATTTCATAGATTTCTATTTACTTATACTAGAGTTATTGTGCGAAAACGAAGAAAAATGCTTATTGGGCTCTTTTTTGGCCCCTAATTCTTAAACTGTTGGGACCAAAACTCCCAAAATCAATCCCAACCTTCCTTTTGTGGTCATAAACCTTGTGTTTAAATTTCATAGATTTCTATTAACTTATACTAAAGTTATAGTGCTTAAACCAAATGTCTTCGGACGACGACGCAAAAACTTTGCGGTCGTATAAAAACAACGAAAAAATGTTTTTCTGCTTATTATGTATTCATGTTATTGTGTGCAGGCTTACAAAAGATTATAACGTAGAGCAAAGTAACACAATCGCGTATAATTCACAAATTATGACTCATAATGAACACCTTAACATATTAATGTGAAATAAAAAAAAAAGATTACAAACTATTTAGTATTGTTTTTATGCAAAACAATAACAAACAAAAAATGTTCGATAGCGTTTTAGCTTATTTTTACATTTTCGATTTAGCGTAAACTTAAGGATTTCAAAATTTCTCTATGACCAAGGCCGATTTCGTCGTTAAACTCCTTGCATATATGCACTGCATTATGAACGGTTATTCCATTATTTTGGCAAAAAAACGATATTATTTTTACTGAATAAAACTTAATTTTCAGAAAATTACTCCTTTAAATAATTTGCACAAATTTGAGCAGGCATCAATTCGTTATTTAATATTAAAAACATGTAGCCAAACTAAAAAGTTTTGTTTGAAAAATAGTACAGTAACTATAATCTTAGTTACACGTACACTTTTTGTGAACTATTTTAACAGCTAAATATAAAATCAACGACAAATTTTTTCAGGGTTCTTTGTTGTTGAATTTATTTTTAGCAGTTACAATAGTTAACAAAAAGTGTTTAACTAGGGTTACAGTACATTTTTTCAACAGCTTAGCTCGGGGCATGTATGCGTGTGAAACGTCAAAAAAACAAAATATATGTTCATAAAATTAAATAATTGTTCGTTAAAACGAATATTTGTTCATACAAACAAAATATACTGAACCACAAAAGAAACGTCGCTTTTTCAAAATGTTAGCAAAATTCAAAATAAATATTAATTAATGATTTTTATATAATCAGTATTACGATTACATCACCAGGTAAGATTAAATTACCTGTGAATTAAATTTTCGGTTGAATAATTTTCAGTTAATATCGTAGAGCGACCGTACCTAAAACCGCTCGTGGGACATACTTGGCGGTAATTTTTCTTAAATCTTAAATGTTCGTGAAATTCATGCTCCTTTATGGGTATAAAAGGCCGGAGAAAATTAAAGAGTGTTAGTATCAGTGTTGACACAGAAGCTATGCCACGTCTGACTCCACAACAGAGAGAACAGGCCATTAGTCGATTGGATGCTGGGCAATCTGCCAGAGTTATTGCCAACGACTTCAACTGTGCTGTTCGAACAATTGAACGTCTACGGACACGGTACAATGCAACAAACAGCACAAATGACCGTCCACGGAGTGGTCGACCCCAAGTCACTACCCCTAGACAGAATAGAGGCATTGTTCGTCACCATTTGATGAATCGGTTCACCCCAGCTGCCGAAACTGCCAGAAACACTGTTGGAACACATGGACGACCCATAAGTGATGATACGGTTCGTCGGAGATTAGCTGCTAGAAACATGAGATGTCGCCGTCCAGCAAGAGGACCTATTCTTACTCCTCGACACCATCAAGCTCGTCTTCAGTGGGCCACTCAGCGACAGAATTGGCGAAATCGACAATGGCGTAACATCATCTTCTCTGACGAAAGCCGTTACTGCATTTCAACTGCCGATGGCAGAACCAGAGTGTGGAGAAGACGCGGGGAACGTTACGAAGACAGCTGCATTCTGGAAACAGACGCGTGGGGAGGACCTAGCATCATGGTATGGGGTGGAATCGGCCTTAACGTTAAACTTGGTCCAGTCATCTTTCAGAACCTTGGCCCAGGCAGAGGAAATGGCGTAACAGCTGCCCGTTACATCGACCAAGTCTTGACACCCCATGTTCAGCCCCATTTCGCCCGTCATCAAAACAAGACTTTCCAACAGGACAATGCACGTGCGCATACCGCAAGAGCCACAAGAGACTTCCTACAGCAGAATAACATTAATGTTATGGATTGGCCGGCTTTGAGTCCAGATTTAAACCGTATTGAACATTTATGGGACGAAGTTCAAAGACGGTTGAATAATGAGCAGCCAAGTCCAACAACTGCAGCTGAACTTTCACAAGCGTTTCAGAGAGTATGGGCACGTATTCCGATGGCGTTTATTAATCGGCTCATCAACTCCATGTACCGAAGATGTGCCGCAGTAATTGGTGCCGGTGGAGGACATACACGTTATTAACGGACGTGGGAGCACAGCATTGAAAACATGTGACGTTGCGACAATTGTGACGTTTTTGTGAACATTGTAACCAAAAGACTGTAAATCATTCATTAAATTTTGTAAAAATTAATTTAAAATATATAAATGTCACTTTGAAATAAATGTATGTGAACATGTCATTTTGTGCGACGTTTCTTTTGCTGTTCAGTATATATATTCAATAAATCAAAATATGTGTTCATAAAACATAAATTTCAAATATTCATTCATAAAATCCAAATATTCATTCATAAAATTCAAAAAATATTCATTCGTAAAATCAAAATATTCATTCATAAAATCAAAATATTCATTCATAAAATCAAAAAAATATTCATTCGTAAAATCAAAATATTCATTCATAAAATCAAAATATTCATTCATAAAATAAAATATATATGTTCGTAAAATTTATAAATACGTTCAATAATTTGCATCATGGGATAGTCGTTTCTTTTGTCACAGTGTATTTGATTGGACAATCAAAAACGAAACTAGGATGACTGGTCGTATGGCAGGGAAAATTGACTCTAAGTTTCATTGAACAAAATGGCTAATGATAGGTGCATGCTATCATTTCATGAGGTTGTGGTACCAGAAATACACTGGTTAGACTGTTTATTCAAAAGGTTAAGAAGACACTAGGTCCTCACAGACTTCAGCAAGTATCCACACGTCACATCATCATCAATCACTAACAGCGTTGCATGATTTTTATATTGTAAAACTTGAGCGTTTTGCCAATCCTTTTCATTAGGATAGATCGAACTTGAACTGCTCAGGTTTGAATATTAGTTAACCCCTCCCCTGCAAGTCAATTTTGAGAACAGTCTACCTAGACAACTACACTACAGTGTTTATTCCCACTGACACTTAGACTCTTAGTCCAAATACTTATGACGTCTTGAAAGCACAGGCACTTGTTTCTGTCAGGGGGGGGGGGGAGTATTATCCACACTTGTACAAAAAATCACAAAAAAAGTACCTCGTGATTTTTCGTACAAGTTTGGATAGTAACCCCCACCCCATGACAGAAACAAGTGCCTGTGCTTTCAAGACGTCATAAGTATTTGCCAATAAAAATAAAAGATGGCCTCTGGCGGCCTTATTGTTTATCCACCCGGTACCAAAGGCTTTAATAAGGTCCTTCCATACCTCATTTCTGCCAACATTGTTTACAATTTGACCATTAGTTCCAGAGCAATTTACAAAAAAAAGTTCTCATATGGTTTCAATAGAAATTTTGAACAGCCGCAGCTGTGTTTTGAGCAGATGAATCTCAACCAAAAATAAAAAGGATTTTGAAAATTGACAAATAAAAATCAAAGATGGCCTCTGGCGGTCATGTTGTTTGCCCAACCGGGACCAATGGTGGATCGTTTGTAGAAGTCTTTCCATAAATCATTCCTATTAAGTTTGGTTACAATCTGCCAAGTAGTTTCAGAGGAGAAGATCAAAATGTGAAATGTTTACCGACGACGATTGACGCAATGTGACGACGTAAGTTCACATGTTCTAAAGGCTGGTTAGGCTAAAAATCATTTATCTTTTCATAATTTCTATGAATCCAGTAATGCTCTAGAAACTGATCTTTGACCTATTAATGGTTTTCCAAGATATTCAGTATTTTGTCAATTGAAGGGGGCGGGCATGACCCCCTCAGATCCCCATGTGATACAAATGCTTCGTCTTGTCATAAGGAGTAATAATATATATGGTTACAGGGTGGAGATCTCAATGGTTTTCAAGATATTAAGTCTTTTGTCATTTGAGGGGGTGGGCATGACCCCCCTCAGACCCCTCTATAGTACCGAAGTCTTCGTCTAATCATCAGGAGTAATAATATATATGGTTATAGGGTGGGGATCTCAATGGTTTTCAAGATAATAAGTGTTTTGTCATTTGAGTTGGGCGGGGCATGACCCCTCAAACCCCCTAAGGTACCAAATCCTTCGTCTTATCATAAGCAGTAATAATATATATGGTTATAGGGTGGGAATCTCAATGGTTTTCAAGATATTAAGTCTTTTGTCATTTGAGGGGGTGAGGGATGACCCCCTCAGACCCCTCTATAGTACCGAAGTCTTCGTCTAATCATCAGGAGTAATAATATGTATAGTTATAGGGTGGGGATCTCAATGGTTTTCAAGATATAAAGTATTTTGTCATTTGAGGGGGGCAGGGCATGACCCCCTCAGACCCCGCTATAGTACTAAATCCTTCGTCTTATCATAAGCAGTAATAATATATATGGTTATAGGTTGGGGATCTCAATGGTTTCCAAGATATAAAGTATTTTGTCATTTGAGGGGGGCGGGACATGACCCCCCCCAGACCCCCCCCCCCCCCCCATTGGTACCAAATCCTTCGTCTTATCATAAGCAGTAATAATATATATGGTTATAGGATAGGAATGTAAACTATTTTTGACCAATTAAAAAAATATTAATTTTTGAGGTGATTGAAGCGGCGTGGCACTGCCCCTGGGGCCCCCTACACTTGAAAAATGATTAGGACCAACATTTCATGGGGTACTATCATTGTGCAAAATTTGATTGAAATCGGTCAAGTATAAAGTACAAAAGTGCCCCGGACAAAGTTGGCGGTGCGAGAAAGAAGAAGAAGAAGAAGAACTAGAATTGCTATTGCGAGCAATAGCAGATGTCGCCTCTGGCAGCCATCTTGAAAATGGCGGCCATTTTGAAAAAAGTATTGATTGCACACCTTCACATAGTGATCTTACTTTCTGCCAAGTTTCATTTAATTCTATCCATGTAAAGTTTTTCGCCATTTTAACATCATTTTTCAAAATGGCCGCCAAACGTCTCCAACCGATCGCGATTTTTTTTTCATCAGTTTGTTCTTCTAATTGTACTTTACAAACCTAAGAAGTTTAACGAAATTCTATCATACAGTTTTTGAGATATAAACATTTTAAATTTTCGGAGGGTACCGATCTTTGAATGGCGGCCATCTTGAAAATGGCGGCCATTTCGAAAAAAAAAGTATTGATTGCACACCTTCACATAGTGATCTTACTTTCTGCTAAGTTTCATTCAATTCTATCCAGGCATCTCCGAGAACTAAGCCGGACAAAAATCATTGGAAGAAAGAAAGAAAGAATAATAACAGAGAAACGGAACAATAACAATATGTCGCCGACTTTCGTCGGGGCGACATAATAACTAGAAATAGAATTGCAATTGCGAGCAATAGCAGATGTCGCCCCTCAAAATGGCCGTCAAACGTCTCCAACCGATCGCGATTTTTTTTCATCAGTTTGTTCTTCATATTGTACTTTACAAACCTACGAAGTTTAATGAAATTCTATCATACAGTTTTTGAGATATAAACGTTTTAAATTTTCGGAGGGTACCGATCTTTGAATGGCGGCCATCTTGAAAATGGCGGCCATTTCGACAAAAAAGGTATTAATTGCACACCTTCACATGGTGATCTTACTTTCTGCTAAGTTTCATTCAATTCTATCCAGGCATCTCCGAGAACTAAGCCGGACATAAATCAT
Organism: Mytilisepta virgata; assembly: GCA_028015205.1. Taxonomy (NCBI): domain Eukaryota; kingdom Metazoa; phylum Mollusca; class Bivalvia; order Mytilida; family Mytilidae; genus Mytilisepta; species Mytilisepta virgata. The sequence goes on from CM051510.1 coordinate 6,084,731, forward strand.
TGGAAGAAAGAAAGAAAGAAAGAATAATAAAATTTACGTTTCGCGAAACGTGAGATGTCCCCTCCCGTGCCCATTTTATGCCTGTTCTCTTCAACAAGTTGAAGAAACCCTTAATATTGATTGAAAATGGCTGCAGTTATGTATTGTATTTATCTGGCCTTAACTAGCAAATGACAGCTTTCATTTAACATGGAATGGCATGCACAATTGAATGATATAAAATTGCAAATTCACTAATGGCGGCCATTACAGAAATTATGAAAATGCGCCGTGAGTCGCCATCACCGATATACACTGTATACCAAGTTTCGTTAAAATCAGACTTTATATTTTTTGCCATTTTCAGCAGCCATCTTAAAAATGGAGGCCATTACGGAAATTCCGAAAATGCGCCGTGAGTCGCCATCACCCATATACCCTGTATACCAAGTTTCGTTGAAATCAGACAATGTTTACATTTTTCACCATTTGGCGGCCATCTTGAAAATGGCGGCCATTACAAAAATTCCGACAATGCGCCGTCAGTCGCCATCACCCTTATACCCTGTATACCAAGTTTCATTGAAATCGGACAATGTTTACATTTTTCACCATTTTCGGGGGCCATCTTGAAAATGGCGGCCATTACAAAAATTCCGACAATGCGCCGTCAGTCCCCATCACCTATATACCCTGTATACCAAGATTCGTTGAAATCGGACAATGTTTACATTTTTCGCCATTTTCGGCCGCCATCTTGAAAATGGCGGCCATTACAAAACTTCCGACAATGCGCCGTCAGTTGCCATCACCCTTATACCCTGTATACCAAGTTCCATTGAAATTGGACAATGTTTACATTTTTCGCGATTTTCGGCGGCCATCTTGAAAATGGCGGCCATTACAGAAATTCCGACAATGCGCCATCAGTCGCCATCACCGTTATACCCTGTATACCAAGTTTCGTTGAAATTGGACAATGTTTACATTTTTCGCCATTTTTGGCGGCCATCTTGGAAATGGCGGCCATTTTGAAATTATAAACCGCAAAAAACACTGTAGGACCTTGGGACCTATCACCCCTCCAAGTTTCATATTGATCGGTCCATCCATTTCCGAGGAGATAGCCGGACAAGTTCGTGCATCAGGTTGACGGAAGAAAAAGAAAAAAGTATAATAATAAGAAAAATAAGAAACGGAGTAAAAACAATATGTCCCCGACGACACTTCGTGGTCGGGGACATAATAACAAACATGACAAAGAAACGGAAGAATAACAATATGTCGACGACTTTCGTCGGGGCGACATAATAACTAGAGGCTCTCAAGAGCCTGTATCGCTCACCTGGATTTAACTTTTCACCTTGAGCAGACCTAAAACTTTAAGTGTTTTTCTATAGGATTCTATGTTAAACTAATTTCAGCTGTGGCAGTCATCTTGGTTAAGTCCGGATACATTTCTAAAGAGAACCATCTAAGGACGATTTCTGCTAAGTCTTGTTCCAACTGGCTAAGCAGTTTCAGACAAGAAGATTTTTAAATGAATTTTCCTATAGGGTCCAATATTTAACAAAGTTCGGTGTGGCAATCCAGGTGATCGGACAAATTTCTGAAAGAGGACCTCCTAAGGACCAATGGTGCCAAGTCTGCTCCAATATGTCAAGTTGCTTCAGACAAGAAGATTTTTGAGTGAATTTCCCATAGGGTCCTATGTTAAACTAAGTTCTGCTGTGGCGGCCATCTTGGTTCAAAGTCAACGAAATCAGATATATTGCTCAAAGAGGAACTCCTAAGGACCAATGTCGCCAAGTCTGCTCCAATATGTCAAGTGGTTTCGGACAAGAGGATTTTTCAATGAATTTTCCTATAGAGCCCTATGTTAAACTAAGTTCGGTTGTGGCGGCCATCTTGGTTGACAGTCCGGGTCATCGGACACATCTCTGTAAGAGGACCATCTAAGGACAATTGCTGCCAAGTCTGGTTCCAATTGGTCAAGTGGTTTAAGACAAGAAGATTTCTCAATGAATTTCCCATAGGGCCCTATGTTAAACTAAGTGCGGTTGTGGCGGCCATCTTGGTTAACAGTCCGGGTCGTTGGACATATTTCTGAAAGAGAACCTCCTAAGAACTATGACTGCCAACTTTGGTTCCAACTTGTAGTTTCACATAAGAAGATTTTTGAAAGTCACCCCTCCCCCCTTTTTTTCCATTTTCAGTAACAGCAGCCATCTCGGTTGGAAGTCGGGGATGTCAGACATAATTTTTAAACGGGGCCACCCAAGGACCATTCCAACAAAGTTTGATCTCAATTGGCCCAGTGGTCTGAGAGGAAAAGATCTTTAAAGGAAAGTTTACGCTGGATGCCGTCTTTAAAGGGCACAAACTCCTATAAGGGGTCAATCAATGATTTTGGTCATGTTGACTTATTTGTAGATCTTACTTTGTTGAACATTTTTGCTGTTTAGAATTTGTCTTTATCTATAATAATATTCAAGATAATAACCTAAAACTGCAAAATTTCCTTAAAACTAACAATTCAGGGGCAATAACCCAACAAAGGGTTGACCGATTCGTCGGAAAATTTCGTGACAGGTAGATCTTGACCTGACGAACATTTTTACCCAGTCAGTTTTGCTCTAAATGCTTTAGTTTTTGAGATATAAGACAAAAACTGCAGTTTACCCCTATGTTCTATCTTTAGCCATGTCGGCCATGTTGGTTGGCAGGCGGGGTCATCGGACACATTTTTAAAACTAGATACGCTAATGATGCTTATGGCCGAGATTGGTTCAATTTGGCCCAGTAGTTTCAGAGGAGATTTTTGTAAAAGTTAACGGACGACGGACGACGACGGACGACGGACGCCAAGTGATGAGAAAAGCTCACTTGACCCTTGTATCAGGTGAGTTAATAATAATAATAATAATAAGAAGAAGAAGAAGAAGAAGAAACGCAACAAAAACAATAAGTCTCCAAACTTCGTTTGGGAGACTTAAAAACCAGACATTTGGTTCAGGAAAAAATAATTTATAATTAATTAATTCAGAAAACGTAAATAGATATCGATGTGTAAATTTCTGAATCCAGTTTATTAAGTGAGCTGTTTCAACGGTCTACACAATACCCAACGTAGGTATTTAAAAACTGCACCGATCGACATTACCTAAGGAGGTTAAAAATAACTTTTCGGACTTTTCTATTACAAAGATTTATTTTTATCTAAAATGGAAAAAACGTTTGGGTTTAATAGGCTAACGAGGATTGAAACTCCTCTGTTCAGATCGTCAAAGAATTTACCAAATTCTTTTATCGGTTGATAAGCCTCAACTTATTTATCTTTTAATTAATGTTTTAGTAAGAATTACTTTAACATGTATTTAAGGGTTATATAATATATTGTTAAAATATAGGCTCAACTGGCAAAGTTGTTTTTGAGACGTCTTTTCAAAGTTGAGCCAATCGATAATGAGATTAGACCTTAAAGGATATTGTTTAGCAATCAACAGCAATTTGGGTTTAAAAATGTTAAATTAATTTTGATCTCTGTTCTGTTCTCAAGAAACAAATCAAACTGTGAAATTTTTATGGAGGCCAAGTGGTGGTATATAACTAACAATGACTTGTTCAGCTAATAACGTATGAAAAATATGTTATATTTTATAAAATTATATAAACGACCTATAACTTTTTGCTGACGAAATTTTCGGTATTCTAGGCGTATTATCATGTGACCAGTGAAAATAATTATGACAAATAAAGAAAACAAATAAATAAATAAAAGTAATATAATTCAGCTTGATTAATATGTACATGTCATCAATTTGACCAATAGCTTACTTAATAAAACATTTAAAAATGGGAAGAAAGGATGAACTATTGTGACATGTATTGATAAAGATCAGCACATAGAATTTTGTCAAAATGTTACAAAATTAATATTAATGACAATCAAAAGAAGCACTCCGTAAATTGGATTGTAAACTATTCATGAAAGTAAGCAAAACAGATATAAAAACAAATGAAAATGGCACTTACCGAAATTTTATGGGGCTACCGTGATTTCTACCATCATGGACGAATTAGAGGGATTCCCCTTCGCTATAAATACATGGACGAATTAGAGGGATTCCCCTTCGCTATAAATACAATTATACTTCCTGGTGATCTGATCCACATATAAATTTTTCATGAATAGTTGAAAGAAGTCTTGCTCAATATTGTATCAAATTGTTAAATATCCCTTGAACATGTTGAATAAAGATTTTACGTAGCATTTACATGAAGGTTAAAAAATTCTTAAAGTGATAATTCAATCTCAATTATTTATTTGCAGTTTAAGAACAATAGAATTTTCTCGTTTTGGACCTATTACGAAAAATGCTCATTCTACAAGGGTTTTCATGATAATTTTGTCTTCCCGGGTTTGTATGTCCAATGGATTACGTTTGTTTTGATTGCTCCTTAGGTATATTTGTCCTTTTTTTTAACACAAAAGACATCTAAAAGCCAGGTGAGCAATAGGGGTGTACCGATACTCCGAAGTACCAAAACTGTTAGAATTGTTTTCCATTTTTGGTGTTTGGTTCATATACCATCTTTGCCGTTTCGGTATCGGTACACGGGATCGATTACTTATTTTATTTTAGATTTAGATATTATTGTCGCTCATTGAAAGTGAAAGTAATTCTCCGCAAAGCGATTTTCAAAAAAATAAAAATAAATAAATAATGCCAACGGCCAAGGACACGGGAATTTCCGGGGATGAAAATAAACCAAATAAGAACGTGAAACCCAGGGATCCACCTGCTAAATTTCGATCTCAAGTATGGAAATACTTCGGATTTTAAATTGTGAAGGGTATTTTTCCTGATAACTGCATGATACATACAGTTGAACTAGTATGCATTATTGTTTATGGACCAGCTGAAGCCCGTCTCCGGATGCAGGATTTTGTCGCTCTGTTGAAGACCCATTGGTGGTCTTGGGCTGTTTTCTGCTCTTTGGTCGGGTTGTTGTCTCTGACACATTCCCGTCTATTTCTATTATAGTGTATGGTATAGTATTGAAAGTAATAGCACGTGAAGGAAATTTACGATACGTATCGTAGCGTAAAGGAAGCGTATCGTTACACCCTAGACTGAGCACCTGGGAAAATTCAGTTTTATTTCAATAAGAATATCAACATACATGGTTTGATGCCAGACAACTGGTTGATGTTTGGGAAACCGAGTATCTATTTAATTGTTCAACTGCTAAAAGCAACGAACCAATGATGGTTAAATCTTGAACATTGTTGAATGTTGCATTATCAGTAGTGTATTTGGAATATTACTTCACCATAGTGTTAAGTACTCCCAAAAATATTGCAAAAGGCTGGTTATTAAACAACATGATTTATCCCGATACTTTTAAATTAATTTAAAAAGCCTACATTTTTCTCTTTGTAATTTTTAATTGGAATCAAATAATAAAAATTAAAAGGTTGTAAATTTATAAACAAATCTAGTGATAAGACAGTAACCACTCTGAGACAACATATCTGTATTTTCTTTCATATTATCCAGAAACAGTTCAGCCATGTGAACAAATAAAAATACACGTATGAAAAAACATAATACAATGTATATTATTACCCCCAGAAGTCTTAGAATAGCGCATAAATGTATATTCATCTAAAATTTCCATGCGAATTGTTAATTCTTTCCTATAAATGTTACCATTATTAAGAATACATGTATATTTGTGTTGTTATTGACAGCAATACAATTCGAAAACGTTTCTTATTGCATTTTCTCTTTAAATAACAGACCTCAAAAGTCGTTGATGTCTATTTAGCATGAACTATCATGACTTGTGTTTCGGCAGGTACGCACTCAACTAGTAAACGCTTAAAAATTAGTTAATTAGCTAATTAAAGTGGTTTCTACAGTCATTTATTTGTTCATCTCTAGCTACAGGAAGATTTATCTAGTCCACTAGCTCTTGGGTTCAAATAAAATAATGAGCTATTTTCTTTTTTTTCAAGATTCAAGATTTTATTCACTCAAGAGACAGTATACACTGTAGCAAGAGGCAAACATGATATATACATAAGTAAACAAATGGCGAATTAATAGAGTGTGTCAATATACAATAGAGTACTTGTGACCTTGACATTAAGTGATTATACACGTGTTAATACAATAGACTAAACATATGTAAATGGATAAATATACGATTCTATACTTGTAAGTTAAATTAATCTAGATTACAAAAACTTCACTATTTTTTGTAGAAAAAGAGACAAATTATTTAGAACTCTGGTATTACAATATGATATCATACCTGTAAACTTATGGTGGCTTGGATCATTTAGATAATATTTTGCAACGTACTTTACCCTATTTTGCATTATTTCTACATGTGTACATTCAAATATATAATGGTACTCTGATCCAATCATTCTGGTATCACATAAATGGCATATACGCTCTTCCCTTGGTGTGTTATTCCAGCGCCCGGTTTCAACCGGGAATTTTATATTTGAACACCTAAATTTGGCAATATAACCCCTCCTGTTTGCATTTAATTTGATTAATTATTTTTCTAATCCAAAATTGCTCTTAATTGAAGAATAAAACTGACCCCTCGACGATTCTTCTGTAACGCTATGCCATTTTTGTATAAATTGGTCACACAAAATTTGTTTAATGCATGTTTTTATATCAGTATTATTTAAAACAAATTGACTATCCCATACATAACTTAGTCCTAACGAATCTAGTATGGATTTAATATTAAATAACCATTTTGAAAGACACATCTCAGTCTGGTTCAAATTATATAATAATTGATACATACAGATAGTGCTTGATAGCTTATTTTGGTTTGCTAATAGTTTTGTCCAAAAATTTAATAATCTAAGTTTAATTTTTATTTCTAATGGGAATCTACCTGTCTCCCCATATACCATATAATTAGGTGTACTCGACCTAACTGTCAGTATTCTTTTCAAAAATTGTAAATGAATTTTTTCTAAACAATTGACATTTTCGAAACCCCATATTTCGCAAGCATACAGTAAAATCGGTTCAACAAGAGACTCAAATAATTTAAGTTGCAGATCAATGGGAATACAAATATTTCTAATCTTTTTATACAATGCATAAAGTGCCTTCTGGGCTTGATCAGCTAATTTCTTTTTAGCAGTAGTAAATTTACCGTTATAATTGAAAATTAACCCAAGATACGAATAAGAATCTACCCTTTCAATGACTGAACCATATAATTTAAACTCATGATCAAGCTTTTGTTTCCACTTTGAAAAAATCAATACCTTTGTTTTGCTTACATTAACAGCTAATTTCCAATTCAAGCAATATTGTTCAAACACTTCTAAAGAATGTTGTAAATCGTCAGCGGATTATGCCACTATTATAGTATCGTCTGCATAAAGCAAAACAAACAATAATACAAAAATTCTAAGATTTTCTTGACATTGAATTGATATTGTTTCAAGACCTGTAACATTATCACTGTTCAGAGAAGTTTCAAGATCCGAAAGGAAAATAGAGAATAAAAAAGGCGATAAATTTTCCCCCTGCCGCACTCCAAGATCACACGAGAAAAATCCTGAAATTTCTTTTCCCTGTTTAACACATGATTTTATACTATTATACATATTATAAATTACTTTAAGTATTTTCCCGGAAATATTATTTTGTACAAGTTTCTGCCAAAGGCCAAGTCTCCAAACAGTATCAAACGCCTTTTTACAATCAATAAAAGTACAATACAATTTTTTGCCAAATGATAAATAAATTTCAATCAATACATGAAGGCAAAACATGTTATCCAAGGTCGAATGTTAGCCACTCTGTCATTGGTATGCTTAAAAAAAATCAATGACAACTAGAAATCTGTACGGTCGGAATCGACAGTGATCCCCACACCCCCTGTAAGTATTTGAGCCACTTACCTATAGTCAAAAACATCAAACCTTATTCCCATCCAAACATATTATGCAGGCATTATATAAAGAAATTAAATCAATAGACCTAATGAAAAATGAAACAACCTCAGTTCACATGGTTAAACTTACAATTTTTGAAATTGACCTGAGTGGGCCCCGAGTTTAAAAATCGATATTCAATCCTTATTGAACAACTACATATATTGTAGGACAATACATATATAAGCAAAATGCATTAATTGCAAAATGAAAGCGAAGTTTAGATCACAATCTTAAATTGTGGGCCCCAATTTAAAAAAAAAATTAAAATTATAAAACCTTATTGCACATCTGCATATGGTGTTTGACAATAAAGTGTAGAAATAAAATACAAAAATTGAAAACCAATAGACAAGTTTACGTCACAAGCTTAAATTGATAGTGTTTAAAAAGTCGACCCCTGTGTGCCTCAATTTAAGAAAATCAAAATTCTAAAACCTTATTGGGAATCTGCATATGGTGCAAGACAATACTGTATAGAAATAAAATGCATTTATTTTCTACTTCGCCGGGCTCAAACGAATATAAATTATGCAACAAATAAAACTCAACACATAAATATGGAAACTGTGCCTACTCGTGTAGCACTTTTTTATTATTATTGTTTTATCTTAATACGTTTCAAATAAATATATTTTCTATAGAAATGTCTTATAATTATACTCATCTTCCATCCAACAGTCCAATCATGGCCTTCATACATTAAAAACTACAAATAGAAAACTTCACATTGATTTTATATATATATATATATATATATATACACACCTAAATACTAACCCAACACTGTTAAAATCAGATTTTAATACTGTCAAATTTCTGTCCGCCTATGGCGGGACTCGAACTTACACTGTTGAGATATATATACTAAAGGTGATGTCTTTACACGACAAAGGAAACGTCTTATTCAGAAATCATTTAAGTGACCATGTCTACTGCAATATATAGCGATACCAGGACCACGTCACACATACTATACCTCTGCAGTAGGGTTATGTCCTTGGAAGACCCTTGATGCAAAATATTCAAAATTTAAAAAAATATTAACCTGACCATGTCTACTGCAATATCTAACGATACCAATATCATGCCACACGGCAGGGCCAAATGTAACTCTGAACCATGTGTAAAAGATAGTTCATGCAACTTTTTTAAATATTCAAATCAACAGTTAAAACGTCTTGAAATTTTGTTAAAGCATTAAAATTCGACCATGTCTACTGCAATATCTAGGGATACCAGGACCACGTCACTACATATTCGTTTCTCATTAGCTCTTCATTATCAGTATGCATGTACTAGGGCCATAAAGATTGTATGATGACTGCCAAATTTATTTTATTTAAAAAAAAAACAAAAAAACAATAAAATGACCATGTCAAATGCAATATCTTGCGATACCAGTACCATGTCCACTGTAATATCCTGCGATACCAGGACCACGTCCCCCTTTTTTAAACTGCCTTTACAGTATAATTTTGCTGAAACTGGAGATATAAATCCGAAAATGCGTGATTTGAATCTTTTTAAAATACATTGTGTCTTCTGTATGTATAAATTCTGATAAAAGCGACCATGTGTACTGCAATATCTTGGAATACTAGGACCATGTCACGTTTTTTTTTTTTAAATTTTTATTTTTAAACTGTTTTTACAATATAAATTGCTGAAAATGAAGATATAAATGGATATTTTTACAAATTAAATTTTGTCTACATGTATAAAATTCTGATAACAACGACCATGTCCACTGCAATATCTCACGATACCAGGACCATGTCACCACTTTAAAATTAGTGTCAGGAGAGCAACATTCCACCTTTAACCGTATCTGTACAATATAAAATTGTACACTTGGACAAAGTGTAAAAGTCGCATCTAATGATTTCCACGTTATATTAGCATATCATAAAAGGAAAGTGAATATGTGGATCAAATCACTATCGTGTAACGTAAAGTCCATGCATCTGCAAAATATAAAGCGATATATTTCACCCAACATAGTATAACCTTGCATTAAATATCCAATAAATGATATGTTTTATTTCATAACTTTCCATCATTAATACAATGTAGGCACCGTACCAGACCACACCACGCTACATCACTGGTAACATTCTATTTTCATCTGATCAATATTCAAAAATAGCAAAACTCTCTTATATATTACAACATGATGAATTTTGAAATCATGACATACTCTATCTTTAAACAGACCAAAAAAATGTTAGAAATTTGAAACATAATAGATAATGAAAGGGCAAAATGTTAGAAGTTTGAAATATAATTGATGAGAAAAGGGCAATAACTCAAATATCAGTCTTCTGATTTTTTGTTTAATATTGCAAGGTAGACAGACCTCAATATGGCAAAGGCAAACATTTTGAAATTAACACTTAACCAATACATGTATATTAATGTTTTTTTAAATAAGAAATAGTAAAAAAAAGAAAATGTGGCAACAAAGGGGCAATTACTCCAACAAGGGTCTTCATATTATCTACAAAATTGCACAATCAATCACCTCAATCTTTTATTACTTTTGTAATAAAAGACAAAAAACATAACAACTTTGACAATTTGACAAATAAAGGACAAGAACTCTGTTATGGGTTTTCAGATTTCTTCAAAAACACACAGTACATGTAGGTAGATTTTAAAATGGCAATTGCAACATTTTGCAATGTACACTTAAACTGTCTTTTTTGTTTTTTAAATAAAAAGGTGAAGTGTTAAAACCTTGAAATACTTGACAATGTAATGTTTAATCTCTCTCTATAAAATTGGGAAAACGTCCAACTATCTGTTGTCTTTTAATTTCCATGTGTACTAATGGTTCTCCAAGCAATGGTGTTGGAATGAGGATGTTTTCTCTGAAAAAAAATATGTACATGTAATATATATAAATCCACATACTGAATGATGATACGCTCTTCCCTTGGTGTGTTATTCCAGCGCCCGGTTTCAACCGGGAATTTTATATTTGAACACCTAAATTTGGCAATATAACCCCTCCTGTTTGCATTTAATTTAATTAAATATTTTTCTAATCCAAAATTGCTCTTAATTGAAGAATAAAACTGACCCCTCGACGATTCTTCTGTAACGCTATGCCATTTTTGTATAAATTGGTCACACAAAATTTGTTTAATGCATGTTTTTATATCAATATTATTTAAAACAAATTGACTATCCCATACATAACTTAGTCCTAACGAATCTAGTATGGATTTAATATTGAATAACCATTTTGAACGACACATCTCAGTCTGGTTCAAATTATATAATAATTGATACATAGTGCTTGATAGCTTATTTTGGTTTGCTAATAGTTTTGTCCAAAAATTTAATAATCTAAGTTTAATTTTTATTTCTAATGGGAATCTACCTGTCTCCCCATATACCATATAATTAGGTGTACTCGACCTAACTGTCAGTATTCTTTTCAAAAATTGTAAATGAATTTTTTCTAAACAATTGACATTTTCGAAACCCCATATTTCGCAAGCATACAGTAAAATCGGTTCAACAAGAGACTCAAATAATTTAAGTTGCAGATCAATGGGAATACAAATATTTCTAATCTTTTTATACAATGCATAAAGTGCCTTCTGGGCTTGATCAGCTAATTTCTTTTTAGCAGTAGTAAATTTACCGTTATAATTGAAAATTAACCCAAGATACGAATAAGAATCTACCCTTTCAATGACTGAACCATATAATTTAAACTCATGATCAAGCTTTTGTTTCCACTTTGAAAAAATCAATACCTTTGTTTTGCTTACATTAACAGCTAATTTCCAATTCAAGCAATATTGTTCAAACACTTCTAAAGAATGTTGTAAATCGTCAGCGGATTATGCCACTATTATAGTATCGTCTGCATAAAGCAAAACAAACAATAATACAAAAATTCTAAGATTTTCTTGACATTGAATTGATATTGTTTCAAGACCTGTAACATTATCACTGTTCAGAGAAGTTTCAAGATCCGAAAGGAAAATAGAGAATAAAAAAGGCGATAAATTTTCCCCCTGCCGCACTCCAAGATCACACGAGAAAAATCCTGAAATTTCTTTTCCCTGTTTAACACATGATTTTATACTATTATACATATTATAAATTACTTTAAGTATTTTCCCGGAAATATTATTTTGTACAAGTTTCTGCCAAAGGCCAAGTCTCCAAACAGTATCAAACGCCTTTTTACAATCAATAAAAGTACAATACAATTTTTTGCCAAATGATAAATAAATTTCAATCAATACATGAAGGCAAAACATGTTATCCAAGGTCGAATGTTAGCCACTCTGTCATTGGTATGCTTAAAAAAAATCAATGACAACTAGAAATCTGTACGGTCGGAATCGACAGTGATCCCCACACCCCCTGTAAGTATTTGAGCCACTTACCTATAGTCAAAAACATCAAACCTTATTCCCATCCAAACATATTATGCAGGCATTATATAAAGAAATTAAATCAATAGACCTAATGAAAAATGAAACAACCTCAGTTCACATGGTTAAACTTACAATTTTTGAAATTGACCTGAGTGGGCCCCGAGTTTAAAAATCGATATTCAATCCTTATTGAACAACTACATATATTGTAGGACAATACATATATAAGCAAAATGCATTAATTGCAAAATGAAAGCGAAGTTTAGATCACAATCTTAAATTGTGGGCCCCAATTTAAAAAAACAATTAAAATTATAAAACCTTATTGCACATCTGCATATGGTGTTTGACAATAAAGTGTAGAAATAAAATACATAAATTGAAAACCAATAGACAAGTTTACGTCACAAGCTTAAATTGATAGTGTTTAAAAAGTCGACCCCTGTGTGCCTCAATTTAAGAAAATAAAAATTCTAAAACCTTATTGGGAATCTGCATATGGTGCAAGACAATACTGTATAGAAATAAAATGCATTTATTTTCTAATTCGCCGAGCTCAAACGAATATAAATTATGCAACAAATAAAACTCAACACATAAATATGGAAACTGTGCCTACTCGTGTAGCAGCTTTTTATTATTATTGTTTTATCTTAATACGTTTCAAATAAATATATTTTCTATAGAAATGTCTTATAATTATACTCATCTTCCATCCAACAGTCCAATCATGGCCTTCATACATTAAAAACTACAAATAGAAAACTTCACATTGATTATATATATATATATATATATATATATATATATATATATATATATATATATATATATATACATATACGCCTAAATACTAACCCAACACTGTTAAAATCAGATTTTAATACTGTGTCAAATTTTTGTCCGCCTATGGCGGGACTCGAACTGACACCGTTGAGATATATATACTAAAGGTGATGTCCTTACACGACAAAGGAAACGTCTTATTCATAAATCATTTAAGTGACCATGTCTACTGCAATATATAGCGATACCAGGACCACGTCACACATACTATACCTCTGCAGTAGGGTTATGTCCTTGGAAGACCCTTGATGCAAAATATTCAAAATTTTAAAAAATATTAACGTGACCATGTCTACTGCAATATCTAACGATACCAATATCATGCCACACGGCAGGGCCAAATGTAACTCTGAACCATGTGTAAAAGACAGTTCATGCAACTTTTTTAAATATTCAAATCAACAGTTAAAACGTCTTGAAATTTTGTTAAAGCATTAAAATTCGACCATGTCTACTGCAATATCTAGGGATACCAGGACCACGTCACTACATATTCGTTTCTCATTAGCTCTTCATTATCAATATGCATGTACTAGGGCCATAAAGACTGTACGATGACTGCCAAATTTATTTTATTTAAAAAAAAACAAAAAAAACAATAAAATGACCATGTCAAATGCAATATCTTGCGATACCAGTACCATGTCCACTGTAATATCCTGCGATACCAGAACCACGTCCCCCTTTTTTAAACTGCTTTTACAGTATAATTTTGCTGAAACTGGAGATATAAATGCGAAAATGCGTGATTTGAATCTTTTTAAAATACATTGTGTCTTCTGTATGTATAAATTCTGATAAAAGCGACCATGTGTACTGCAATATCTTGGAATACTAGGACCATGTCACGTTTTTTTTTAAATTTTTATTTTTAAACTGTTTTTACAATATAAATTGCTGAAAATGAAGATATAAATAGATATTTTTACAAATTAAATTTTGTCTACTTCATGTATAAAATTCTGATAACAACGACAATGTCCACTGCAATATCTCACGATACCAGGACCATGTCACCACTTTAAAATTAGTGTCAGGAGAGCCACATTTCACCTTTAACCGTATCTGTACAATATAAAATTGTACACTTGGACAAAGTGTAAAAGTCGCATCTAATGATTTCCACGTTATATTAGCATATCATAAAAGGAAAGTGAATATGTGGATCAAATCACTATCGTGTAACGTAAAGTCCATGCATCTGCAAAATATAAAGCGATATATTTCACCCAACTTAGTATCTGTAAGTGAAGTAACCTTGCCTTAAATATCCAATAAATGATATGTTTTATTTCATAACTTTCCATCATTAATACAATGTAGGCACCGTACCAGACCACACCACTCTACATCACTGGTAACATTCTATTTTCATCTGATCAATATTCAAAAATAGCAAAACTCTCTTATATATTACAACATAATGAATTTTGAAATCATGACATAAAATAACTTTATAAATTATTGAAGTATCTAAAGAATTCACTGCGATTTATTGAAATTTAATACCATCTGTCTTGTCTGCACGCAACTAAAGATTAACAAAAACAATTTTTCATTATCTACATAGTACTTTGTGATGTGTTTGTGGAACAAACTTTGACATTGCAAATTTCATCCTGATTTTGTTGAATCATTTAGGCCATGCGAAAATTCATTATTCAGCATTTGTTAGGCTTTTACCAAATTAAAGAAAAAAAATCATAACGTGGGTTATGCGTGCATACAGGGCGAAAAGTTGACAGAAAGAAAAAAACACACTTCTAGCTCTGTTTTCCCGGAATGCAGTATTAAAAATATCTATATTATATCATATGAAGAATCCATACACCAGTGGGTTTGACATCGCAGGGAATCTTCTTTAACACATAAACGTCTTTACAAACTGCTGCTACACAAGCTATTAGGCAACTTCGATTAAACTTCAAAACAACTTCATTTAAAATACTTTAAATAATGGTTTTACACATTTTAGGATTGTCTAGATCTGAGTTAGTCAATTCAGATTTTTATTTTTTTGTTCAAATTTTCAAGTGCATTATTTTTTCTATTGAAAATTCCACTATCAGAGCAATTTTCAGGTGTAAAGATATAACCTTTATCAATAATTGTAAAATCTGGCATGTTTTATTGAACGACTCAACAGGGTTAATTAACCAACAAAATATTGTCACATAATACTAACATTTAGACTGTCAAAAATCCATTCCTTGAACTGAGGTATACAAACGGTAGTGGAATTTACGTTGATATCAGACCTTGGATAAAACAAATCTTCAATTGCTACTGGAGATGTTTTGTTTAACCAAGGGCAACAGTTAACGCCGTACTGTTATACACCGATATTCATCTAAAGTACCACGTTTTTAATTTTCAATCAGTGTTGTGCTTTAACCATAAATTGATTGACAACTTTGCATATACATGTCAATAACAGTGCATTAGTAAGTATTTATATGAAAGTATGTATATCAAAATTTATAAAAGGCCAATTCTAAGTATATAGAGATGTTTATCTTTCGATTAAATAAGAGCATTTTTTTAAAACTAGATATTTATTCTTGACATAAGTTTAACAAAGCATACATTTTTTCCTGATTGGGCCAATGTTGACATACTTTCATGAATCTTTCGTGATAAGATAGTAATCATTATTTTTTATAACAGCAGGATTCTATTCTCTTAATGATGAACAAACGCTTTTTCGTTTTATTTTTTGGAATTTTGGAGTTTAAATATTCCCTGTGCACAGAAGGTAAAATAAATCTTGATTTCGAATGGGGTTAAATGAGATTTCGAATTCATGGACCCGTCACACTGTTTTGTTTCCTCGGTGTTCTTTCGCCGATATCATATGATTATAAACTTAATCTAATATGCATATTGTACTTCTGAAAACATTTACGAATATTAGTCATTTTTTGTTCCTTGGATTTGGGATGAAATAGTGACTTTTATTAGTTTTTCACCTATGGATTGTTTTTACGAAATTCAAATCTTATGTAATGTTATATAAGTATTTAGTTCCATTTTTTCCATTGTGTTTTCAACATTAACTTTATATCGACACATTCTGGTTCCTTTATGTAAATTTTTCCGTTGATTAACCGACGCATCGTTTTGCAGGATCAGTTCCAATGTAGACAGATGTACATGATTTAAAGCAGATCACAAAATGATTTCCTACATAGTCTGCACCAAGTCAGACTATTCTACTCTCTGTTGTGTTCATGTTTGTGTTTTGTAATCTTTTAGGTTTTTTGTGTGGCGTTCTGTCATATGGGTTGCTTTAACTGATTGGTATGTTATTGTTGACCTTTCCTGTTATCCATTTTGTTGTTTATACTGAGTTGTGAGTAGTTTGCGTTTTTTGTACAGTGTATCATTTTCATTTAAGACGCTGATTAGCTATCATGATTTTTAAATTTCTCTTTTTCAACGTAGAGGAACAAAATCTTAAAACACTCTGTGACAAAAACAAACTAACACGTAAAAGCCATTAAACAATTTGCTAACCATACAATACGTTTCAAAATCAGTCTTGGAAATCCGTTAGAAGCGATCCAGAGGTTAAAGAGTGGTAATAAATCTTTTTAATATGTTACTCGGTCTTTATAAACCTTTTTACTTCGCTGGAAAAGAAAACATTTACGAACAAAAAATGATTTGGAAGTCTGAGCTCAAATCAAGCACTCCTCAGATGAATAAGCTATCATATCCTGCTACAGCGGTCATCACGTGAGCTCTGGTAGTACATGCGTGTCAATTAATGGCTATCGATTTATCATTACAATTCAGCGGGACGTGTTACTTAGATGTCCATTACTCCTTTGTCATCGTATGGTTGACACCATCCAACCCCTCATCATGCTCATTGCATTGATTATTATTTTGTCGTTTCAGATATGTTGTTTAAGGGGGTAGGCCTGGGTTAGGCCAAAATTTTCCACTCGTTTAATTTTTTTCATATTTTCGTCATGCATTATATATGTCTCAATACACCACCTGAGAAAATTTTGTTGAAATTCAACCACGCGTTTCATTCACAGGGTTCATTGAAAATGGGCATTTAAGGGGTACCCTTCATTCCATGAGATGACACAAGTTAATGAATATTAATACCTCTCATAGGACATATGTTTGATAAAAAATAGTTATAATTGTTGAACTGAAGAACAGGGATATAGTCTTAATCAAAAATGAAATATGATGGTTAAATTCATTCTTTATATGCAAATTCAAAGCTAAAAAGTACCAGACATGTTAGGAATTTCGTTCATTTTCAGTTGCCTCATTAAATATTCAAACACTGCTGTAAAAAAATCCTGTCGTTTAATTCTTACAAAAAACTGTTAAAACAAATATCATATATATATGTGTTATATGACAAAAAAATTATGAAATTTTAACCACAAGTTTTCACAAAATACTCGATCAATTTTGATATTAAGACATTGAAAAAAATCAAGATTTTCCCATAATTCTATTTGAAGCTGCATTATCATTCATTATATGTAGTTTATATATGCTATACAACAAATCATGGTTACTTGTATATGATTTAAGGCAGAAAATATCGCTAAAACTTTCGATTCATTCATCAATATATCAGATCCTACGTAATTATCAATTTTGCACATATTTCGAAAAAGTTTTAGATTCGTTACGGAGATGCCCCTTACCGAACCTCTTCACTTCGTTTAATGCGAGAAAATTTGGTACGTCATAGTAATTCCACGTCATTCCTATTGTTTGACGTCAAGAAAAAAACCATCAATAGGAGTTACCTTACCCCAGGCCTACCCCCTTAAATGAGTTCAGGGCATAACATTTTCCTTCAAGTCGCATTTGATTTTTTCGTTTTTAATACCTAATAAACCATATCACATATGACTATTTTTTACAATAGAACTCATGTTCGAACAATAATTTCTTCTCGATACCTTCCAACCCCATGATGGAATATAATTATGAAGCCGAATTCAGATAAGATTCCATTTATCTTACTTCAAACTAAGGTTGAAATCTGTTAATTTTTATGATTTTTGTGCATTAGTTTCATGATGGCGCCCCATCCAAATCAGCTTCTTCCTTGTCAAAACAAAGTAAATATCGTTCATACAGGCAAATAGAATTAACTATATAATATATCAAATGTTTACAATATAAACAAACCAACACAGATAGATTATTAATTTAAATAAATTAAAAATGTTACTTATGTGATATTTGAAATAATAATTATACCCCCGCAAACATAGTACGTAGATGTGCGCATGCGAAGTATGTCCTGACCCAATAATTTTATACCCTTTTGGACTTATACAAATAAATTCTGTCTGTCCCCCAATTTGTTTTGTACCGGCAGTTTCTCAAACATGCCTTATCACAGGTTAATTGAACTTTGCATACTGTTAGATCATATTACGTAGATGTGCGCATGCAAAGTATGTCCTGGTCCAATACTTTTTCCCATAATTTTATACCCTTTTGTTCCCCCAGTTATACACAACTGGACTTAGAAATTGTGAGACAATTCACCATGATAAGAATGCCCTAGTCCATTAAATTAACAGCAGCGGGGGGTATAGTTAGTGAGGTCCCCTCAAAGTTCTAGTTCATTTCTGAATTCAAATTTGAGACCTCCCCCTTACACACACACACCTCTTTATTAAAACGCTGGATTAATTATTAAAACACGGCCAAAGTACAATATACATGTCAAATCGTTAATTACCTGAAACACACAACATGTTCTATACATTTCTATACATGTAAATATTCTTCAGATAAAAATCAAATCAATTTTAAAGAAAACAGTCGCTTTTTCTTGTGGCTTAAAAAAAGGAAAAAAAATAACTTGCACCATACCTCTTTATTACGTATATGTAGTTTTGCTAGTTGGTATAAATTGGTCCTAAATTTCATATCATTAACAATTTTCACAATTTCATGTAATAAATTATTGTCACAATTTTATATATTGGAATTATAATATATAGATGTGAAATGTTACTATGATGGGGAGTACGTACATGCTATAATCAATACAGAGTTATCGAACATGAAAATGACCGAAATAGTTGGATTTGTGGGCAAAATGACAAATGTATTCTACGCTACACATATAGCATGTATAGTTTTTTCCTACTTAAAGAAGTTGAAATTTAAGTTACTATTTGTTAAAATCGTATGATTTTCGTTTGGTAGAAATTAATTGACATATAACAAACATTTCGCAGCTTTATATCATGCTGACAGACACTAACCATGCGTGACTTTTCCTTTTTTTTATCTTTATAACAGGAAAAGACAACAGAGGAAAGGAATTCATATTTGGATTTATGGATAACTATGTCCCTAGTGATTTGGAAGTTTTTATTACAACCGATTATCCCGGTGTAGTTGATGTCAATGTCTCTACACCATTATATGATTATACCTACTTTAGGAATGTAAGGATTAACAAAGGCAACGTATCAAAAATCACCTTTGATTCAAGCATTCGGGGTATAAATACGGCATTAGAAAACAAAGGAATTCATATTTCCTCCAGTTTTGAGATTACCGTTTACGCTGCAAATAAATGGAGCGAGACAACCGACGCCTTCGTTGTCTTTCCAACAGATGCAATTGGAAAGGATTATTATGTTATTTCATGGACCACTGAATCCGTTTTTATGATAATTGCAACCGAATATAACACAACAATAGATATTTATGTGTCAAACGAAGGAGCATCTCTGCTGTATAATGGTGTAAAGTATATTTTCGGTATGACATTGACAATGCGATTGAATAGATTTGAAACGTTTCATGTGTACGACACAAGTGCTGATTTTTCCGGAACAAGAATTATTTCTGATAAACCCGTTACTCTGTTGAGCGGAAACAGGTGTATCAAGATCGGTGATGGTGCGTGCGATCATCTTGTATCTCAGATGACACCGGTGGAAACGTTTGGGCATACATTTGCTACTGTATATATGCCTAATTGTAACCAGCCAGTAAATTATAGAATATTAGCAAGTGAAAATAACACCATTGTCAACATATCAGGACAAAATCCAGAGATACACTCAGCTGGAGGTCTGTTTACTTTTTCTGTCCCCCACAAAACCTCTAAAATTATATCAGCGAACAACCCAATTGTATTGGCATTTTTTTCTGAAGGTGGATGTGACAGTGATGGACTGGGCGATCCAGCAATGATTGTCGTTCCCCCAGTTTCACAGTATGCTGCTGATTATACATTTGCTACAATCGAGGTACCTTCAAATCCGTTTCATAATTCCTTAACAGTTATAATTCCAGATTCTAATATTGACAGACTTATTCTAGATAACCGTAATATATCGTCAGACTGGCAGGATGTAGTCGGAAGCGATGATTTAAAAATAACGGTTGCTGATGTTCCGAGTGGCTCACATACAATTTATCATTTAAATCCTACTGTTACGTTTCTAGCAGTTGCTACGGGCATAGCAGAATACAATTCTTATGCCTTTGCAGCGGGACAACGATTGGCAGATATTAACAGTGTAAGTCTTTACAGATGTATTATAAATTTTCGGTCGAGATATAACAAAATAAGCGTTACTTATATTTCATTTCTTAATAAAATAATTAAAACGATTATCTTACAGATTGAAAATAACATTCAATAATGCTGATATGCATATCTAATTTACCACCACCACAATCAGAGCAGAGGTGGGGTTGATTTGGGCTCCTATCAAAACTACTCCCTTTGATAAGCTATTTATGTCTGGTTTTGGTATTCTAAATTATGTTTACAACTCTACATAGTTTTATACACCTACATTATCAAGCCCTTTCTTGTACTGGTATTTGGTTAGATAAAAAGGTTACTTATATTTAATTTCTGAAATTCATTTTTTTCTTAAGATTAAAAAAAAAGCATTCAGTCACGCTGAAATGTAAATCTAAATAACCACAATCATCATCCGAGCAGGGGTTGCTTGGAGATGTGTTCCCATCAAAACTACTCCCTCTGATAAGCTACTAGGTCTATTACCTGGCAAAAGAAACAAATGAGTGTATACAATTCAAGATAGTTTTTAGTACACTTTACACTGTTGGGATTTTAATTTACTTCTTTATTTCTAGAAATTATAAGAAGTTATTTTGGTAGAAAATAAATGACATATATAATATAGTTACAATCTGCATATTTCTCAGTTTTGTCATTTTCACTTTATCGTGATGAAGATGTAGCCAATTGAGCATTGTCCTCAATAGAAAATGGGTGTGATTTCTGAAACACTGACCAATTTTATTTTAAATAAATATTTTGCTGATTTGTCTATGGTATGACCCAACGATTTCGGTATTTTCTTGGTTGAGTCTGAATGTTGTCTTCGCTAGCCATGGGTTACCGGAAAGAGTTCCATATGGCACCCCCGATCAAAAATTCCAAATCTTAAATTGGTGAACTTTCGACATACCTTATCCCTTTTGACACCCATATCTTATTTGCCATCCCGATTTTCTCATGACACTTCTTTACCTTGTTCTGCAATCTGCTTTGGGTTTGTAACTTAACCTCTTCTGAGTTAATTTACCTGAAAAAACGTCAGCTGTCAAGCGAAATTTGAACCCGGTACTTCTCGATATGAAGGCGAGGCACTAACCACTGTGCTACAGTGAGTTGTCAGTAATAGGGTTTTAATTTGATGTCATACTAATCATCACGTGATAAACGAAAGGGAAATTAAGACTAAAACAGCTTATTATAAATATCAAATAATTTGACGTCTATCACGTACATGTGCAATGATCTGAGTTACAAATATGAAACTTAATCCAATTTGGGATTTTGTTTCCAGTGCTATTTTTGACTTGAATAGTTCCTGACTCAAAATCTCAAAAGGGATTATGAACCTGTGAACCACTAAAATCGATGAGAAATTCCAGCATGTTAACAACATCAGTCTAAGAGTAATTTTTGTTAGAATCTGTGTCTTTTTTGACAAAATACAATGCAAGCCTTGTCCTTACCTAATACCAGATAGGCATATATTTGTAAACCTTGTTTGGTGAATTAGCTCACGAAAAACAGATTTTAATTGATCATGGGGGATTGTATACAATGTAGAAAAGTCAAACTTTTTTATGCTACTACAATAAGGAAGGTCACCAGACGAGAGATATTACTGTCAGTCTTTAGAATTTTCTAGAATCCACATCTGATTCACACCATTAGTTGAGTAGACATTATCACAGTGGCTCTTCAGACCATCCTTGATTGCTGTAAGTAAAGTAGTAAGGAGAGACTACTGTGTATGTGTTTGTATAGACACTCATTCAAGGACAGAATGTTATTTATCTAGGACAAGGGACACTTTAATGTGGATGGTACATCAAATTTATTTCGGTATTTTGTGATACGTTTTATTATACTATTGTAGAAGGAAAATGGGCACAATGAAATAGTATATGGCGGAATTGAAACCGGAAGGGTTCTTGCTCCGCTTACTTATAGGCCAGCTAGAACACTGCAATTTCTGTTTAATAACATAAAAAATAGATTGCATAAAATCGTTTTCACACGAAAGGAATTATTCAAGATTAAAAACTAATGGTTAGATGCAAAACAAATACAGAAAAAAGTTACCCTATTCCTTTGTGATTTGAGAAGATGCATTTACAGTTGTTATTTCTATTATCACAGGAGTGTAAAATTAGCGAAACCATTCCCGGAGATATTATCGATAACGACTGTGATGGTTTAATAGACGAGGAACTTAAAGATGGAAAAGGTATTTATAATCTTTTATTACACACTACCTGTGTACATATTATCGTACCAAGCAAATCTACTAGCACTTATCGAATTAGGTCATAGAATCTTTTTTTATTTTGGAAAGGAGAGTTAATGATCAATTTCAGCAATGATGCCCACATATCAGCAATATGCTTGGTGGCCGAGTGGTCTAGGTAGTTCGTCATGACTACTAATGGTCACTAGGCTGTCAACGCTGAGGTTGTGAGTTCGAATCTCACATGTGGCGGGGTGTGTTCGACTCCGATCTTAATTGACAAGGATTTTCTACCGAAGGTCTGTGGTTCTCTCTGGGCACTCCTGCTGCCTCCACCAATAAAAACTGGCCGCCGCGAAATAGCCAAATGCGCTGAAAACAGCGCAAACTCCCCAACAGAACAAACAAACATCAATAATTACATTGTATTATAATTTCTTGTTGACAGACAACGATGGAGACTCCTTGATAGATGAAGACCTAGCACTTTTCTTCTTAGACAAAGTAACAACAACAAGAACAACGGAAAGACAAGAAGTTTCAAGTAGCAAATGTAAGTACAAAATTATATATAAAAAGTGAAATTGAAAGTGAAAACAGTTGACAGCACCGAGGGATAGTTAATATATTTCATTTTATTCTATATGTTCTATGTAACTGTGCCCTGTATCTTCTGTTTAATGCCAATTTGAACAATTGGCCATAAAAGTTGTTAAACGAACTATTATTATAAAAAAAATTAAAAAAGTAAAAATGCTGCAAATAGTAATATTTCTGTTGCTTTGATTTCAGTGGAACATAAGAATGAAAATATAACAGATTATCATAACATAATTGAAGGAATTTTAGGATCCCTATGTGTTGTATTGGCAGGATTGTGTTGCTATCTCTACATAAGGAGCAGGAGAAATTACAAAGAACAACAAACCAGTGTCTATTGCCTTCCACAACCAAAGTACAGAGATAATTCTGGAAAACCTATGTTTGACTTCCAAAACTATACCATGCATAGCAAGCATCAAATCAGACAAAGTGAGCGATAAGGAAAGCTGCATATTGTTTCCTTCCAGCTCAAGGATAACTTTATAAATGTTTACTTCATTCATTTGACATTGTAGACAGAAACATATGTAAAAGTTATCTCATTGCTAAAGTTACAGGAACAGTCGTTTTAAATTAAACATTTAGTACTTAAGTGAGGGTATTGTTAACGGAGCAACAGAAGCTTACATGACCGAAAACTTGTTATGTTTTGGTTATGTTATAGAAAATTGGCTTATCTGGCGCCTGTTGTAACTGTGTCACAATAAAATACGCAAAAATATAACCGATCCACAAATAATCTTCCAACCAACAGCTATGAAAGCCTTTGCTAGATTTACAGTTAAAATTAGCATATCCTGTTATTGCTATCTAAATTATGTAGGAATACCTTTGTGTACATTAGAACTTATTGTAAATTCTAACACAAACTAGATATATCAATACAAATATTTTACTCAGTTTAACATCATTAAGAAAAACAATAAAATAACATTTTTTGTCCCGTGATAATCGTGTGTTTTTTCCCATAAGACGATGCATGCACATTTAGCAGAGATGATTACTCGATCCTCTGGTTTTGTCAAAAGAACAGCGCGCATGTAGTTGAATAAATCGGACCGCAGATTTGAAACGTCAATATAAGAGAGTATGAGTGATCGGATAAGAGATTTGAACCTGTCCTAATCTTTGATTATGTTAAACTGAAGTAGAGTTATAATAATGTTTTAATTGAGCCGTATTGTTGGTCTAAATTTTTGATATGAGGACATAGGATACACCTGCTCGCTCCAATAAATGTATCAGGCTTTTGTTGATGTTCTTGGTGTGATAGAGTTTGATTTTGAAACTGACATTTACGCATTTATGCACCTTTTATACCTATATTAAATGAAAAAAATCCCCTTTCTTTTGAATAGATATATAATCAGTCGCTAGAATAGACACAATGCAATTTGTGAACATGCGTCTGTTTGACGGGAGGGCAAAGGACGTATTCAAAGATCCAAGGATTTTTCGGCTTCATTCGCAAATTGAATATTTTCTGTGTACTAACGAGTGATATAGTCTGTTTTAGGAAGCGTGGAGGGATAATCCTTCCATGTATTCCCGTCTACTAAAATAATGTTAAATAGTCTTTGAATTATTTAAAAACAATTATATTTGTTTATACTAAACTCCTTTGTGTGACAAAATTGCAGAAAAAAAATCACTTTTTTCAGCACTTGAACTTTATTGAATATTTAGTGGACTTACCCTAATATTCCTTTGTAAAAATAAGAGGGCTCCAGTACGAACATACCAGACTATCCACAACCAATTGGTTATGCTTTTTTTTTAAATTATCAACAATAAGGAACCAGCATATAACGAGAATATAATGCTCAGACATAAGCCTTCCATGTGGACAACTTTGCATGGGTTTTTTTCTGAGATTCTTACATAAAACTCTTGTATGCTTTTGGCAATACATTCTATTAGCCTATTTCAAGTTATTTTAATAAATTATTTCACAGTAATATAAATAATAATATATATGGCGAGTATACATATAACTATATGAACATTAATCATTAATACATAGACTTAGATTTTTTATCAGATTTATGTAGCAATTTGTCCTAATACATAAAAGCCTAAGGTGATAATTATTTCAAATCCGGTCATATTTAGTCAGGATATATGCTGTTTTTATTCGCCACATAATATATCTTCAGATTAATTAATGATGCAGAAAAAAACACATTGCATTTTTGAATCCCAAAATAAAAGTAAAATTCTATCCGAAAAGTAAATTTAATTTATTTAGTTTTTCACATACAATATTCAGTTGGCCATTCTACGGAATACAGCAACAAAGAAAGTTAGGTTTACTTTCTGATCGGACAAAGCGGCATGCCGAATGTAACCCATAACGTATATTATCTGTTTTAGAAACGTGTATTTCGTCAGGCCTGTTTTAAGAATGCATGTTATCTATTTGGTGGGAAAGGGGAATTTAGTATTTCAAGTTGAGTTTAACATAAACTTAATTAAATGTTTCTGCAAGGAAACAACAAAAGTAACACAACAGTATTTTATTATCATTATTTTATCATTTTTGGGACATGTCAGGGGAAGTAGGGGCGAGAAAGTGTTCTTGGGTCCTGGAATGGCACAGTGGAAATTTTGAAAAGATATAAAAATAAAGAAAATTAGAAGCAGAAAAAGTGGGAAATCGCAATGAAATAAAAAATGATTTTTAATGTAACAATTAAACTATGAGGCAAATTTTTAAACATTGAGCGGAATACGTTTTGAGAAAATGATTTAATGTCCCTTTTATGATACGGAAATAACAAAAAATCAATAAAATTATAGCTAAAAAATAGATACAATGAAAATAATAATTCAAACATTTAAAACGCACGAATGTGGCTGGGCATATAGATTTGCCCTTGTCCGCCTGTCCGTACTTACGTCCAGATTCGGTTAAGTTTTGTGTTAAGCTCCATTTCTCAGAAACCTATTGTAATATATCAATGATATTTCACCACTACAATCCTCTTGTATAGTACAACACAGTTCAGCAATACTTGGATCCCTATGACCTATATTTCATGATTCAGTGACTTTGGTTAAGTTTTGCGTTTAGCTTCATTTCTCAGAAACCTATAGTAATATATCAATGATAGTTCACCACTACAGTCCCCTTGTATAGTATAGCGCAGTTCATAAACATTTGGGTGGCTATGAACTACATTTCATGCTTGATTGACTTTGGTTAAGTTTTACGTGTAGGTTCATTTCTTTGGAACTAAACATAGTGTATCAATGAAACTTCATCGGCGGATGTGCCTTGTGTAGTACTGAGCAGTCATACAATTAATTGTGTCATTGTGACCTACATTTATGCTTGAGCGACTCTGGTTAAGCTTTGCGTTTAGGTTCATTTGTTTGGAACTAAGCAAAGCGTATCAATGAAACTTCATCAGTGGGTGTGCTTTGGTTAGTACTGAGCAGTCATACAATTAATTGTGTCATTATGACCTTCATTTTATGCTTGAGCGACTCTGGTTATGTTTTGCATTTTGCGTTCATTTCTTTGGAACTGAGCATAGTGTATCAATGAAACTTCATCAGTGGGTGTGCCTTGGGTAGTACCGAGCAGTCATAGAATAATTTGGTCATTGTGACCTACATTTTTGCTTGAGCGACGGTGGTTAAGTTTTGCGTTTTGTGTTCATTTCTTTGGGACTATCCTCAATTTCCCAGAGACTGCCAATTAGTCTGAAATCGTCATAAAACATATATCATTAAACTTTTATTGACCAAATTATATAGCGTGACTCTTTTTATTTCTCAGTCTGTGAATTATATATATAATTTGGTAACTTCCCGTTCTACCATGATAAATTGTTAAATTGTTACTATTTATTTAATCGGTTGATCATTTTAAACACAATTAGGGATATTTAATATATTCAACATAAAAAAAGTCATCCTGCTAAATTTGTATCCCGAATTCCCGACCCGAAAAAATGCTTCCCAGATCCCGCATCATTTCCATCCTGTATTCCCGACGTTGAAATAGGCCAATCCCGAATTCCCGTTCATTGAAATTCGCGATCCCGATCTCGAGGAAAAGGCTTACAGACCCTCTTTTACCGTAGATCTGATCTTATGCGTTTAGGATGAACTGGTTTTGAACTTTGAACTTTCTTAAATTAACAACAGAGTAGTAGATCTACTGCTTAACTATGCACTTTGAAGTATAGTACGAAATGCAACATTAATAATTCCATATATAACCTGTATTCGTGAAATTATAGGTTGTTTTTTTTACCTTTTTCCCATTAACAAAGAAAACCAATGAGGTATTACGCAACTCCATTTCAGATATCTGTGGAGCAAGCAAGAAAAGGGGATACATACGACCTAAATGAACCTCTAAATTTCTATATCTTCTTCCTCTATATTTTATAGGAGCACAATCAACTTTCTGATATATTACTATTAGAGAGATTTAACTACATTGGACAGAATATTTACCACTTATTTAAAATTGTATCATTGAAAAAGCACAACCAACACCTTTTCTCATACATAAGTCGGTGTGTCGCGAGGATCAGCCTTTTAACCCGTTTATTGAATTTTCTCAATAGTACCGAAAACATTTTCCATATGTACAGATGTGTAGTATTCTTTCGTTTTTTTTTCCTGTGATTCTTTTATGTGACTGGGCTTAATGAAGCAAGTTTTTTTTTATGTTTTATTTTCTTCAGTGGCACCATTAAGAAGGTCTAAAAACATGGATACAAGGATTTCTTCTACAAACATGACACAGTGCAGGTGCTTTGCCAAGGTGTCATATTCGTCCCCTCAATCCTTTGCCTGATTTTATACTCTGTATGGTTTTTGCAATTTCTTCCATCGGTACCTTAATTGGTCTTAGGTTTCTACAATTGCCGTTTAAATTAAATCATGCCATATAATTAAATGCCAAAAACAACGTTTGAGGGACTTATTGTTTTTGCTCTGTTTCTTTTTTTTTATTATTATTATTATCAGTATTCTTTTCCTTTCTGCTTCATCTTCTTATTCTGAGCTATGAACTTGATGAAAGCGGATTTCAAAAACAAGCCAACTTAATGAAATTGGTTCAAAAATAGTAGGTCAAGCTTAGGTGTGGATCAGGCCTTAACAAATTGATTTTTAGTTCTTTGAATTTCGACGCTACGATTTTCGGACTTTGTAAATTTTATTGTTTAGTTTGTTTAGTTGGGTTTTAAAGGCGTTTTCAGCACATTTTGGCCATTTCGCGGCGGCCAGTTTTTATTGGTGGAGGAAGCCGGAGTACCCGGAGAGAACCACCGACCTTCGGTAGGAAAATTGGCAATCCTTGTCAATTAAGATCGGAGTCGAACACACCCCGCCACAGGTGAGATTCGAACTCACAACCCCAAAGTTGACAGGCTAGTGATCAGTAGTAGTCAAGATGAACAACCTAGACCACTCGGCCACCGAGGCTCCTGTAAATTTTAAGTATTAAGATTTTTTTTTTGCCACTTCATTTTTCAAAAAGGGTGAAAATTCGCCCATAATTCTTCATCTTTCAAGAAATTAAAAATACAAATTGTTCGCCCGCTCCTAAAATTTGGTAAAAATAGGGATTTTTTTTTCATTCTTTGCAATATCTTAGTTAAAAAAGTTCGGAACGTGATATTGATCTTCGCCCAAAATAAAAAAAAAAGAAAAAAAGTCCTGATGAAAAAAAAAAATTCACTCGATCGCACAGATTTTTGCCACCCAAAAATCCAAAGAACTGAAAGTCTATTTGGTGTGGCCTAGTAAATGGATTAAATGTGCACATCTTGTGAATGAAAACTGGACGGTTATCAACTTGATAATTTTATTCAGTATACCGCATCGAAATGTGCATATATACTGAACCGCAAAAGAAACGTCGCACAATATGACATGTTCACATACATTTATTTCAAAGTGACATTTATATATTTTAAATTAATTTTTACAAAATTTAATGAATGATTTACAGTCTTTTGGTTACAATGTTCACAAAAACGTCACAATTGTCGCAACGTCACATGTTTTCAATGCTCTGCTCCCACGTCCGTTAATAACGTGTATGTCCTCCACCGGCACCAATTACTGCGGCACATCTTCGGTACATGGAGTTGATGAGCCGATTAATAAACGCCATCGGAATACGTGCCCATACTCTCTGAAACGCTTGTGAAAGTTCAGCTGCAGTTGTCGGACTTGGCTGCTCATTATTCAACCGTCTTTGAACTTCGTCCCATAAATGTTCAATAGGGTTTAAATCTGGACTCAAAGCCGGCCAATCCATAACATTAATGTTATTCTGCTGTAGGAAGTCTCTTGTGGCTCTTGCGGTATGCGCACGTGCATTGTCCTGTTGCAAAGTCTTGTTTTGATGACGTGCGAAATGGGGCTGAACATGGGGTGTCAAGACTTGGTCGATGTAACGGGCAGCTGTTACGCCATTTCTTCTGCCTGGGCCAAGGTTCTGAAAGATGACTGGACCAAGTTTAACGTTAAGGCCGATTCCACCCCATACCAGGATGCTAGGTCCTCCCCACGCGTCTGTTTCCAGAATGCAGCTGTCTTCGTAACGTTCCCCGCGTCTTCTCCACACTCTGGTTCTGCCATCGGCTGTTGAAATGCAGTAACGGCTTTCGTCAGAGAAGATGATGTTACGCCATTGTCGATTTCGCCAATTCTGTCGCTGAGTGGCCCACTGAAGACGAGCTTGACGGTGTCGAGGAGTAAGAATAGGTCCTCTTGCTGGACGGCGACATCTCATGTTTCTAGCAGCTAATCACCGACGAACCGTATCATCACTTATGGGTCGTCCATGTGTTCCAACAGTGTTTCTGGCAGTTTCGGCAGCTAGGGTGAACCGATTCATCAAATGGTGACGAACAATGCCTCTATTCTGTCTAGGGGTAGTGACTTGGGGTCTTCCACTCCGTGGACGGTCATTTGTGCTGTTTGTTGCATTGTACCGTGTCCGTAGACGTTCAATTGTTCGAACAGCACAGTTGAAGTCGTTGGCAATAACTCTGGCAGATTGCCCAGCATCCAATCGACCAATGGCCTGTTCTCTCTGTTGTGGAGTCAGACGTGGCATAGCTTCTGTGTCAACACTGATACTAACACTCTTTAATTTTCTCCGGCCTTTTATACCCATAAAGGAGCATGAATTTCACGAACATTTAAGATTTAAGAAAAATTACCGCCAAGTGTGTCCCACGAGCGGTTTTAGGTACGGTCGCTCTACGATATCAACTGAAAATTATTCAACCGAAAATTTAATTCACAGGTAAGTTAATCTTACCTGGTGATGTAATCGTAATACTGATTATATAAAAATCATTACTTAATATTTATTTTGAATTTTGCTAACATTTTGAAAAAGCGACGTTTCTTTTGCGGTTCAGTATATTTGATTGTATTTTTTCGAGAAACATTTCCTTTTGCAATTGTTCTCTATATTTATATGCTAAGGACAGCTTATTAATAGCAAAGGCTGTTTTGAATGTAATAAAACTTCGTTTCAACAGCTTGGAATGCCATATAAATAAGTAAAATATGGAAAAGCTCGGAGTGCCTGTACAACATTAATTTTGTCATTAAAACCATGCAGATTGTTTGCTACATAAGTATCTGGTGTGAATAATAATTCTTTTGTTTTAGTTTAGAAAAAAACCCATCTGGACTATCGAAAATGGTCGGATCCAAGCCAGTTTCTCTAGTCTTGCGGATCCATGTCAGTTATCCAAGTCTTGCGGATCCAAACCATGCAGATCATTTAACAAGCAACTGATGTGAATAATATTTCTGTTGTTTTAGCGTAGAAATTACCCATGTGGACTATCGAAGATGGTTTGATCCAAACCAGTAGTCTTGCGAATACAAACCAACTACGAAGAAGATACCCAACCACTGTTGTGCCCAAGATATTAAGCTGAAGTTGGCATTATAGTCCTTTTCCTAACAACCTTTAATTAGCTCTAGAAGCTGCATATAAACATAAATATTGGTAATACTGAGGAGAAATAAATCATCTAGACCTGCATTAACAATCTGGGAAACCAAAAGAAGAGTTTTTCCCCTCAATATATAGGATAGTATCTGGTAAAGTCAAGAAATACCAAAGGGATATTATTTTCGGTACTGGCATAGGACGTAATATAAATTGTTGTGACGTTTTGGAATATAATTTGATTTCATTGATTTGTTACAAAAATTACCAGTATTTAGCAAAATTCAAAAACAATAGAAATACTAAGGGTTCATTCCTTGTATTGCACATGGTAGATCTCCTTAGCTGAAATTTAGCTTCCTATTTCGGTATTTTTGGTTATGAGTACTTCTTATTTAAAATAAGTTTTGTTTTTGATCTTCCAAATGTTTAGGTTTTAATGCTGCTAATGAGAGGTTACTCCTTGAAATGAGTCGAATAGAGCATAAATTTACTGTATCTAATATTAGTATCTTTGGATTGTTATTTTGAAACTCCTTGGACGATGCCTCTGCATGGTGAACCCTAGGTCTCCGAAGGTATTCGCCAACCCAGTCTTCAGACTTGTCTGACATGATTATTCATTGATTTGTTACAGAAATTACCAGTATTTAGCACAATTCAAAAACAATAGAAATACTAAGATTTCATTCCTCGTATTGCACATGGTAGATCTCCTTAGCTGTAATTTTTTACTTCATATTTCGGTATTTTTGGTTATGAGTACTTCTTGTTTAAAATACGTTTGTTTTTTGGTCTTCCAAATGTTTCGGTTTTAATGCTGCTGATGAGAGGTAACTCATTGAAATGCGTCGTATACAGCATAGTATAAATTTACTATATCTAATATTACTATCTTTGGATTTTGAATCACTCGTGATAAATCTGTCCTCAACTGGTTATTATTTATTTTATTTTTTGTGTCGCAGTTTTGGCCATTTGGATTTTCAACAGTCGGCACCTATGTTTTTGTTTTTTATTTCATACTGTTTGTTATTGAGTCCTAATTTGACGAAATATGTAGACGATATATACATATATACTGTCGTCATAGAATACCGAAGGTCGTTGGTTCTCTTCAGATACTCCGGCTTCCTCCACCATTAAAAACTGGACACCGCGAAAAAGCAAACTATGCTGAAAACTGCGTAAAACCCCAACTAAACACACATAGAATACCTTGATATAAGCCATGTAAAATGCTACGCTTAATACAGGCGAAGACCGCAGAATTCCGTGAGCATAAAATCAGTTCTCAAGAAAGACAAATAAATGACCCAGTAGAGATTCCAGCGTGCGAAAAGTATGTCAGGTTGGGCATTTCATGTGGAATAATTTTGCATTTGACTAAAATAAATTTCACCTAAAAATAAAACGTTCAACCAATGTTTGCAGATAGAGTAGAGCAGTCAACTTGTTGGTAACTATTGGCTCTACCTACTTATGTTTTTACACGCCAGAGTGTCAGGATTGATTGGGGGGTGGGGGGGGGTGGGGACTAACAAAACCGAGTTTACCCATCACTGATCTGTGTCTGTATCAAGTCAGACTATCCAGACTCTCTGTTGTGTTTATTTTTGTGTTTTATGCTATTTTATGTTATTTTTTGTCCGAGGTACTGTCTGCTGGATGGTATGTCATAGATCACCCTTTTGTTATCAATTTTTTGTTTTTTTTTATCCACAGGATAAGTTAAAATCGGGGTTAAACAAACGTTTTTTGTCCGATGTTCTGTCTGCTGGATGGTATGTCATAGATCACCCTTTTGTTATCAATTTTTTGTTTTTTTTTATCCACAGGATAAGTTAAAATCGGGGTTAAACAAACGTTTGAAGTGCTGATTAAACTCTAATATAACGTAATTAATTTCAATTAAAACCATGACAAACGCTATAGCACATGTAACAATTAAGTTTCCGATTCTGCATTGATATATCTCGGTCTCAACATATAGTAAAGCAATAATTAAATTTGGAAACACCAGATAATTTTACATCATCGTCAAGGGCTGTATATCTCCGCTTTTATACTATATAAACATTCAATTTTAGAGCAAAGTATGTACGCATTTCTTGATCAACTCATATATGTCTCACAAGCTTTTTTCAAAGCCGAAAATAGCACCCGTGTAGCACTGCATGACGGGAAATACATTCACAGAAGAATGTAGTTTTTAATGCTGGTATACTTTGAGTATTGGTAACCATTTTCTTATACAGCAAAAGCTTGGAATAATTGTTATGAAAGGAGGAAGGTCATTTGAACAGTGATTTCTGATATAAATTCTTCTATTCAATATTACAGTCTCCCGAAAGTATTATGGGATTTTGTGAAATCAATAAAAATTTTCCCACTGGAGATGCAGGGAAAACAATGTACTAAATACGACGTTACCTATTGAGTCAGTACATTCTAATCTTGTTGATGCGTGTGTGTATGTTTGCTGGAATGATAATAGTCTAGAAACTTTGCTGATTAACAGTTTTATTTTACAAAACGACCATATATCATGCGAAAAAAGAAATAAATGAAATAAAACAATAAAAATATACATGTACATGTCGTCAGTGTTTAGGCCTACAATTTGCCTGGTTGAAAAATTCAAAATATTATAATAACATTCTCCTTTGTATCCGATTTTTTCAATCATAGCAGTACAACAGAAATGTATTCAATTTGGAATTATTGCAAAATTTAGTTAATATTTGATACCATTATTTCTGAACAGTTTGGGATTAAGATATTTCGTAGTAAATCTACAACACCTAATGACAGCAACACTAGTAGGAAAATATGACCTCATATTAAGTAATATCCAAATACAAATTAAACATAGTCCAACAGCTTCATTGTCAAATGTATAAAACAAGTTTACAATTCTATTATATTAATATTGTGCTTTCTCGGTGAATGTTATAATAATAGTGAAATTGTGAAAAGATGAACTTTCGTAAAAAGTTTTACGGTCAGTTTAAAAATATTAAATAGACATCCGCATGCAAAATTATAGACCATTCCATAATTCTAACGACATATTTCTCTCTCTCTCTCTCTCGCTGTCTCCTTCTGTCTAAAAATATTGTTACAATCGAACACTAGTTTACCTTTGGTTAAGGTAAAAGTTAGCAATAAAACCATTCGACATTGTAATGAACCAATATAGTTCTCTGAAATTATTAAGGAAGTGTACTTTTACATGCTTTACTTTTCAGACTGTCTGTCGCCTTTGAACAGACAGTACACCAAATATACCGGTTAGGTGATTACCGAATCAATGAAATATGAAGCTCCTGTCAAAAATATACAATGATAAAACACAACTTACACCAAATAGCAAGGTTGCAAATAACTTTCTAATAAAATTAAACAAAATTCTGAAAGAAATCATTTATGTATCTTTGATAACCAAAACAACATTTAAAAAATATTGGGAGCAGATCATAAAACTATGTTCGAAATAATCAAAAGAACTATTTATATGAGGACAGCATTGTCACAACTACAAAAAATAGACAAAATGTTCTCTAACTGTTGATGATTAACACGTACGTACGGCCTTTACACCAAGCATAATGCCGAAATCATATATTCCATGATTCATGAATGAAATGCCAATTTAATTTTTTTATTTTATGTTAAATTTTTGTTATTTTGCCAGCATTCCCGAACATTGAACCCTTCGACCTTTTCTGTTGTTTAAATGTATTTTATTCTGCATATTTATGTTGTTTTTTTTATTTGATTTGATTTTATATATCGGCTAATCCCTTCATCACTATTTGTTTATTATTATTAAAAGTTTAATAAAATTAAAATCTAAGAATAAGTACAGTAACATTTAACTTTATACAGTAACATTTAACTTTATACACAATTATTTGGTTAGTACATCAAAAGAAGGGAAAAACTCAAATGACACAAAATATTATTATTATATATACAAATTTACAAAGGAAGTAAATATATATCACTAATACATGAATAAAAAATCTTCAGTTATTTTACAAAAATATGTTTACACGAATGTTACAACTGTCATGCGGTTATGTGAATTAAAAGACTAAACCTGATTTTGAAAAAGGGAGAAATCAAGCATCTATGTTATTTCAATAGCTATACCATTCGTCAGTGTATTGCGTGAAACAATGTTAAACATAAATACTATACTAGACAATGTGATGCCCCTATGGCACGCCGTTGTTATATTTATTCAATTTCGAGATATCTTATTTAGTTAAATAAGATATCTTATAAACTAATTGAGATATCTTAATAATAAAATGAGATATCGTATATATTAAATAAGATATCTTATATATTAAATAAGATATCTTATTAAAATGTTTATAAGATATCTTATTAACTATGTAAGGTATCTTTTATATAGTTAATAATAGAGATATCTTATTTACTTAATAAGATATATTATGAACTAAATGAGATATCTTATAAACTTATAGAGATATCTTATTAACTTATAGAGATATCTTATTTAACTGGTTATAAATATATCTTATTAAATATATAAGATATCTCTATAAGTTAATAAGATACCTCTATTAGTTTATAAGATATGTTATCAACTTATAAGATATCTAATAAAGTATGAGTTTAAAAGATATCTTTATAAAGAAGTAAGCTTTCTTATATACTTTATAAGATATCTTATTAACTAATATAGATATCATATTAACTTATAGAGATATCTTATTTACTTTCAAATTAAATAAGATATCTTATAAAAATTAAAGATATTTTA
Source organism: Mytilisepta virgata (assembly GCA_028015205.1). Taxonomy (NCBI): domain Eukaryota; kingdom Metazoa; phylum Mollusca; class Bivalvia; order Mytilida; family Mytilidae; genus Mytilisepta; species Mytilisepta virgata. The sequence continues at coordinate 6,121,080 of CM051510.1, forward strand.
ATACTTAATAAGATATCTTGTTAAATAAATAAGATATCTTGGAATTTTAATAAATATAAAAACGGCTTGCCATATGCCCCGCATTGAACTTACCACAGTGCAATTAACCTCAATTAAGGTCAGCTTTAAAAGTGTTGCAGAATAACATTTGAAATGTATGCTGTTGCCCCCGCATATATATCTACTTTGTTTTAAATACAAGGTGAACAGTGAATAACAAAATCTGAAAGTTCAATGATAATATTTAAAATAATTGAGCACTTCTCAGATGACCAGTATTGTATCATAAAACATGCACTTTTAAGATATACTGCCAATTACAAATACTGATACTCACAAGTTTTACTATTTGACAGTGTTAACTATTTTATGATTGGAGAAGTTAGTTGCAAATGTCTTGATGTGATAGGCACCCTCAATGCTAAAATTTGCCCCAAAAATAACTTTGTTAAACTACCCTACAAAAATGTAAGAATTGACCAAAATCTTATCCCTGATAATATATGTCTACAAACACTCTGCAAAGTGAGAAGTTTCTGGCATTAAATCTGTAGGAGGAGTTATGATAACAAGTCATATACATTCTGTGTTAAAATTTCCTCAAAACATTACTATGTTCAACTACCATGACTACCCTGCTAAAAAGTAAACATTGACCAAAATTTAATCACTGACAATATGCATCTCTTCAATATGCGTACAAACACCCTGCAAAGTTAATCTAGCATTAAATCTGTAGGAGGAGTTATGCAGACAAAATATAACCCTGAATGGGACGGACGGACAAGGGTAAACCAATATGAACCCAGCTTTAAGTTGTAGTGGCATAAAAACTGGTATGTGATACAAGAGTTGATCAATAGTTTCAAGGGTACATGAGAAATGTTTAATATGTTACTCATGTTGAAATGAGACTATTGAAAAACTCTTGTACAAGTTTTCTTAGTATTCATAAATATAATTTCTAACAATCAATGTCTAAAAAATTTACAAACAATACCTGAAGCAATGTCAGAACATCCGATGGTGTAAAGGTAATAATACATTCAAATGTATTTTGAAATCTTGTGAAATGTTGCTAACAAAATGCGTTCGGGCAAATCTAACGCATACAAAATAAATTTCTCGCACAGAACCGTACATTCAATGGCCTTATATTTCAAGTTCACACGACTGATAGCTGTTTTTGTATCACTGAGGTTTATATGAATAACAAACATTTAAAAAGTAAATCATGTTAAATTATAAAACAAAATAAAAAAAAAAGTACAAATCAAATAAAAATTACTAAGTATAAACAATTTATTTTTAGACATTACCTTTAAATATATAAATATATAAAAAATTATACATCTTTACAATAACAATATGTCATTGCAAACAACACTTAATTCTTAATAATTTATATTTACATCAAATTAAAAAACAACACCGTTAATATACAAATATACAAAACTCCATGAGACATGACTTCATTTTATACAAATTTACTGTATATGTAAAAGATTTGATTTTTGTCATTAACTGGTAATTCATGTAAACCAACTTAATGCATGTAAGACATGTAAATCTTTTAAAACCCCAATTTCTGACTGTCAAACAACAAGTTTTCCGTATTGTCCTAATATAATTTGACTTCATATATAAAATAAGATGTTTCACAATTGAGAGGGTAGCTCTGATATATTTGTATAGAATGTATTTTACAATTAAAATCAAGTAAAAGTAAACAAAAACCCGCATAAGATAAGGTACACAAGCAAATATATTTACATTACTTATCAATGTTCAATAACAACTGGATTTGTTAAGGATGATCGCTGGTCTAATAGGAAATAAATAGGATTTGAAATAGGTGTTTAAGTTTGAGAGAACATATGAAAGTATATATAGTAAACAAATAAGTAAGAAAAAACTATAGGTGCAGGTTCTCATTTTAGAGATATAAAGCCTTGAAAATTTGCAGGAAATAGGTTTTCTCTGGATTTTTCATTTTTTGCATTGGCAACTTCAGTCTCTCAAAAATGTATGAAAAAATAAAAAGGATTTCATAAAATTTTGTCAAACACCATTTTAAGGTATATATGATTGAATTATAAAAGAAAAAGTGGGGGTTCATGGGCAAAACATTTAATGTTTAAGAAATGGATAAAACCCGAGGATTCCGCAAATCTGACAAAAAGACCAAAATATGACCAGCGAACATCCTTAACTGTAAAATCGGACAATCGTAAACACAATAACTCCAATTTGTACACACCTAATAACCATGAGAGCCTTAACCTGTTTTATAGCGAACCTGCTATATATTATATACCACTCAAATTTATTTTACAGTTCTAGCAAGTGGTCACTTTATTGATAATCATATCATATTGTTTTTTATAGTACCTTTTATACAACCGAATATATGGATAGATAAAGGAAGGTTTGTGTTCACATTAAACCGGTTTAATTCAACCACTGTTGAGTTTCTGTGCCATTTCAGACTATCCTGACTTTATGTTATGTTTGTGTTTGTGTTTTGTGCTCTTTTATATTATTATTTGTCGGGAGTTTGTCAGTTGGGTTGCTTTGATTGATTGGTATGTTATTGTTGACCTTTCCTATTATCCATTTTGCTATATTTATAATGGTGCTCATCAAATATTTCATGATAATTTTGTTATTAAAGAAGTAGCCACAGAAATCGCTCATTCCCTAGACGGAAAACTGGTGAATTAATACTAAATCTCCAATGGTTGAGAATGTTCTGGCAAATTTTCTCTCTTCAGTAAAAAACGTACTCTGTTCCATTCAAACTCTTTAGATTTCGCAATTATATTATCTGCATCAAGAATCTGATGATCAAAATGCTTTAACATCCATACGACTAAATCTTCATTCATCGGATTGTTACATGCTACTTTTGAAATTGCTCTTAAATCTAAACAAGTATGATTAACCTTCTGCAATAAGAGTTGTACAATGTCAATTTCATCGTTACGGCATGCAACTTTTATTGCTTTATTCACATCAAATATTCCAATTTCGACATTTATATCCAAAAGGTACGTTACTATCTCATCCCACCCGCGTTCACTAGCTGCTACGAAAGCTGAATTTAGATCGAGTAGGTCCAGGCTACATTTTTCTGTAATCATCTTCACGATTTCTAATTCCCCGTTTACACAGGATTTGTGTATAGCATTCTTCATATCACAGTTTTGGTGGGAAACATGTTCAAGTATCCATAGAACAACATCTGACCATCCACATGCACAAGCATGTGTCAAAATGTTAGACAGACTCTGTTCTTCCAAATCAAATTTTTCCAGTAAAAATATTGTAACATCTGCACATCTTGCATTTTTGCATATTCCAGGCACTATCTTAGGGATATCGAAGTGTATCCTACCATATTTGGAGAATATTAGCTCAACAATTTCTATATGTCCATTAGTACAGGATTCTGTGATAGCAGACGTAATCGTTACTGAGGAAAACTCCGAATGTTCAATAATGCGTTTTGAAATGTCAGTCCATCCATTTCTGCAAGATTCTGTCAACACAGTGCTGATATGAAACGATTTCCATTCTATATTGTCAAGAAACCATGCAATAATATTTTCTCGTCCACAGTAGCAAGCTTCGTTTACACATGACACCAAATCAAACTCTCTATCATTATTCTCTTTCCATATTTTCTGCACAATTTCTAGCCAACCATATCCGCATGATTCACACAATAGTGTGTTCATATCAAGATCTGTTGAATCTAATTCATCTAATGACCATTGAATTATTTCTAGTCTTCCATTCTGGAATGCGATATTTATTGTTTGCCTTATATTTATATCTTTGTGTTCTACATTTTCCCATATCAATTTCAAGACATCTAACCAACCGTTTCTACAGGTTTCTGCAATAATTGGCTGCATGTTTAAAGTTGAATAAGCAGTGTACTTTAGTACGCACATAACTAATGATCTTTTAGCTTCCTGCCTTTCAGTTCTATTTTCATCGGTGCTGGCGTTAACGTCAATATTTAAAATCAATCTCATCACATCATTCATGTTATTTGTGTTATGTGATTTTTCTATAAGCCATCTAACAATATTGAAATGACAGTTCTTACATGCTTTTGATATAACCTTTGTCACGTCCATTGTTGATATCTTCGTAGTGTTTATTAAAGTTTCAATAATCTCTATCTCATATCTTTGGTGCTCAATTTGTCTTGAACATGTATCTAAAATGACTCTTTCTATGTCGTATAAGTTAGAATCTACACTTTCAAGAATCCATTTTATTGTCTCAAAATGTCCATGCCAGCACGCATTGCACAGAGCAGTTTCCATATTAACACCTTTCTTTTCAAATCTTTTCCATAAAAACTCTAGGATGGCAGTATTTCCATATCTACAAGCATTGTTTATTGCTATTTGGAGATTTAATTCTTGAGTATTGACATTATCCAACAGCCAACGACAGACATGAAGCGATTTGGGTAATTTCCCCCTACAAGCCTTGTTCAATGCACTTTTCATGTCAAACTTTTTTCTATCAAATCTCTCCCAAATCCATTCAACTAATTCTAGTGTGCCATGATGGCAAGCTTCGTTCATTACATGCTTCATGTTGAAAATGCTTGAGTCTTTGTTTAATAGTAACCATTTGACTATATTGGTTAGACTACATAGACTTACTTCTTCCATTAATGTTTTGAAATCTATAAAAACGTGATCAATTTTCTGTAAAATTATTTCAATGATGTTTTCATTTGGTTTCTCGTCTGCTGTATGCAAAGTTTTTAATATTGCCTTATTTATATCAATTAAGGAATGATCGATTTTCTTAATTATGTATTTGACAATATCAACGTAACCATAGCTACATGCATTGTTGATGATATTTTGCATATCAAAGATATTCCCATGTACTTCGTCCAAAATATACAATATAATCGCTTCCTTAAGATCTATATCGAGAGAGTTATTGACAGATATGGAATCTAATAGTACGTTAAAATCAAATTGGGTATGTTCAACATTTCCTATCAACCACTTGATGGTATCAAGTAGACCGAATTGACAAGCTTGATTCATAACTTCCTTCAGGTCAAAGGAATTTTTATGTACATTTTCCAACAAATGTAATAAACATCGCTCACTTCTGTCAGCATCATCTTGGAAATGTATATTGTCTAAAGCCGCTTTAAAATCAAACCATGTATGTTCAACATTTCCAATTAACCACTTAATGATGTCAAGATAACCGAATTGACAAGCTAGATTCATAACTCTCTTCATGTCATCAACATTCCCGAGAGACCAATTCAATATATCCAAGTTATCACTCCACCAAGCAGCATCCATTACTCGCTTCAACTCAAATAATGTATTATCAACATTCTCCAGTAACCACTTCATTATATCTAGACTTCCTGCTTCACAAGCTTCATTCATTGCTGTCTTCATATCAAACAATGTATTATCAACATTTTCCAGGAACAACTTCACTATATCTAGACTATCACACCAACAAGCAGTATTCATTATTGTCTTCATATCAAACAATGTATTATCAACATTCTCCAGTAACCACTTCACGAAATCTAGTCTATAACATCTACAAGCAGTATTCATTATTGTCTTCATATCAAACAATGTATTATCAACATTCTCCAGTAACCACTTCATTATATCTAGACTTTCTTCTTCACAAGCTTCACTCATTGCTGTCGTCACATCAAACAATGTATTATCAACATTCTCCAGTAACCACTTCACTATATCTAGTCTATCACTCGAACAAGCTTGATTCATTGCTTTCTTCATATCAAAAAATGTATTGTCAACATTCTCCAGTAACCACTTCACTGTATCTAGTCTACCATACATACAAGCTTTTTGAAGTCCTGTCTTTAAGTTAAACAGTTCATTATCAATATTCCTTAATATCCACTTCATCATATCCGTCCATTCACAATCAAGCTTATTCATTTTCCAAAAAGTGTCCTGTAACCAAGATTTGGCCTCCATAAATTCACATTTTAACCATTTTACTGTACCAAGTTGTCTCCCACGACAGGCCACATCTATTGCAGTCGTTATATCCAACTCATTTTTATTAACATATTTTAGCACGCACTTTATTACATCAATATGTTCATCTTTACAAATCATGGTAAATGTTTCCTTAATCCCAAGTTGCTTATGATCCACTTTTGCCATTAGCAATTTAATTACATCTTTGTTTCCTTCAATACAAGCTTCCTTCATTGCTTCCTTCATGTTAAAATCCACGGTCCTATAGTTTTCCATTAACCACAAAACATCGTCTACCTCACCAGACTTGCAGATTGTAACGAAGAATACATCTATGTCTTTTTGTAAGATATCACGGTTAACATGGTCTACAAAAAACTTTAGAATATGGAGATTGTTGGTATCCAATGCCTTATGTAACATGTCTTTAATATTACTAGAGCATTTGTCGCCATATTTTACGAAAAAATGTATTGTCTCTATTTCACATTCATTGAATGACGAATTTCTGTCTGAGTCTAAATGAAGAAAACGGTCGTCAATATTGAGCAACAGCCAAATTACAATGTTAAATCGTCCGTATTGAAATGCATAACCCAGTGCAGACTTCATATCAATTGTAATAATTTTGTAAAATGCATTATTTAACAAAAGTTTCAGCGTATTCAACAATCCTCTTTCACATGATTTGTTAATTGCAGATTGCATGTCCATTAGGTGATGGTCAACAGTTTCCAATAAAAATTTTAAAATCTCTATGTTTTCACATGTTAAATTTAAAGACTGCCTAAGGTCAAAGAAGCTGTGGTCAAAATTTAGTAAAAGTAATTTTACAATGTCAATTCGATTGACTTTACAGGCTTTATTTATTGTATCTTTAAGATCAAATGAAGCATGGTTAACATTCTCTATCAGTAACTGAACTATATAGAGTTTTTCCAGGTCAGCTATTGGACCAAAATCGATCATCATTTCAAATAATTTAAAATCTCCCAATCTTTTTTCTATTAACCAAAGTATAATACACATATGGGATTTAAAACACGCATTTTGCATAGCTTGTTTCATATCAAATAAGGAATTATCTGCATTTTCTACAAGCCACATTGTTGTTTGAAGATCTCCCGAACTACAGGCTTTGTTTAAAGTGGTCTTCATATCGAGAAGCGAGTGTTGACCATTTGCCATCATCCAATGTACAATATCAAGTTCACCCATACCACAAGCCTTTTTCATGCAATTCATGATTTCAGGCAACACAAAATGGCTTGCAATCTGTAATAATATAGATACAACTTGCTTTTTACCATTACGACACATGTCTTTTAAGATATTCATATCAAAACTTGCATGCTCAATCTTTTCAACAAGGATCTTTAAAATCGATATTCTGTCTCTCTGGCAAACTTCAAGTATAGCTTTATTTAAATTCATCCGAGATTGGTTAATATTGTTGAGTAACCAATGTACTATTTCAAGTCTCCCTTCTATGCATGCTCTTGTTAGGGCTATTGACATATCGGTATTCACTCTTTCCTTGTCTACCAACCAGCGTAATAAATCTAGATTTCCTCCAGCACATACCTCTTCAAAAATAACATTCAGACCAAAGCTGGTGAATGCAAAATTACTTTTTAACCACATTATTAGGTCTTTGTCATTTCCAATGTAACAGTTGATCAAACCACTAGAAATATCAATTATTATCTGAATAAACCATTTTGATTTCTCAATATCAGAAATAACACATAACAGTCTAATAATTTCCGTTAATTGAAACCGTTCATGGCAAACTTTTACAAGTTTAAACATACTAAGCCAGCTTTTTTGAAACAGAACTGAACATACGGTTTTCGTGTCAATTAACTCGGGTTTTATTGATTGTAGCAAAAATAACATGGAAGTTTCACTTGTTATTGAAGTGAAAATATTAGACAAATATTCTTTTGTTTCAATGGAATTTCCAAAATCTATGATTATTGCCAACAATTGTTGCAAAATGGGTTCCATATGTTCTATGTTAACAGCGGATGCAAAGGTGGCACGTAATGACGTTTTACAACTTTCCTTAATTTCTTGTTTTTCACATGTTGATATGATCTTGCCCATGTGTTCTAACAAGGGATTTATTGAGTAAAACATGTTTCTCCGTTTTATTAGAAATTCCAGTAATGCTGCTGGGAGGTAGAATTTTACCGAATCACATCTATCTAAATACGTCACTATAGTTTCTAATGTCTTTAATGGCATCATACGATGGGATTCGTCAATAAGGCATTGAATGAATCGTCTGTCATTCTGTCGCATAATATCCGAGTCGCAAAGTAACCGAGTAAGTGATAATGATTTATCAGAAAACCGAGTCTCCAAAATGGAGATTATTCTTTGACATAAATCAGGATAATTCTTTGGGGTAACCTTTAATACTATTTCGCCTTCATTTTCGCGGTAATTCTCTAGTCGTACAATTTCTCGTATGAAATCAAACGATAGCTTTGATAAAATAACTTTTATGTTAACTTTACTATAAGAAATGAGAACGCTTTCAAGAATAGTTTGGTGTTGGAATTGGTACGTACCTGTATCAAAGTTAAAAGTCAAGTAACGGCCCCTCATTTCGTCTGCAGCATCAAGAATTGCGATCGCGATACTATTGTTTTCTGTCCAATGGTAGCAAGATCTGATAATATTGTTCACCTGATCAATGTCAATCTGGTTCCTGTCCAAGCAATCCCCACTTAAAAAGGTGTAGACAAGAGTTGTATATTTTATCTTTTCACTATACCTTTCTCGCCCTGATATACGGAGATCTTCAATTTCGTCGGTAAGACATTTTGAGGGGTGTTTGAAAAATGCTTCCCCTAATCTAGTTATTTTCCTGTTTCGTGTGAATAAACAACATGCTTCTGGGAATCCAAGTAAAGGATCCGTTTTTATGATCTGATGCATTGTTCCTCTACATAAACGAACAGTAACACCAGGATCTAAAATTTCGTCTTTTCTAAAATTTTCTAAATCCTGCCAGCCGACAATGCTAAAATTATTTACCAGGCAGTATTTCTGAAACAATTGCTCTTTTTGGTTTAAATTTAACTTCAGTTCTTTAGAACTGAGATTGACCTCTGCACGTTTATGGAAAAGTCTATGAGAGGAAAGCACCCAATCACATGATCTTTTTACCACATCCCTTATTGTAAATATAACCTTAATTTGACACTTGTTCACACACGCATCTACCCTATCAAGAGCTTGAACATCATTGTTTTGTGTAAAAACATTATTAGTCCTACCAAATACATCTTCTATGAGAATCAAAGTACTGGCATCCCTAGAAACTATCTCTTCAAATTCTTTGAGGTCTGTCAGCTTTAGGACATCAAATCCCATTTCTCTAAAAATTCGAAGGATCTCTAAACTGTTTCTGCTTTTACCTGTCCCAGCAGCACCAGTTAACAGTAAAACCTTTTGTTTTAATAACAAGTCAATACATGTTTGTACCATCGGAGTCAAGAGGAATGTGTTTTCTTCAATATGATTCTCAATCTCCATTAAGGTAAGATCTGTAATAAGGCAAAAGTAACTTTACGAAAGTATTACATTTCTTTAAACGAGACTTATTTTATACATTGAAGTCACAATTTCAAAGTTAAATTCATGGAGGCAATCGGAAACCACAGCCTATAATTCCCGCTCTGTTCACATGTTATATCTCTTTGCACTTCTTTCATAATCAGTTTCGTAAACTAAAATTCTACAACCTTATTGTGCATCTATATACATTGCTTGATAAAAGGAGTTGAGATGACAAGCTAAATTTCAAAATTTCAAAATTAGACGCCGATGGTCCTAATGTTTTAAAAAATTAAAATTCGACAACGCTATTACACACCTACATACAGTATTTGACAATACTGTAAAGAAATAATACGCAAAATTGGAAAATGAAAGAAGAGTTTAGGTCACAACTTCAAAATAAATATTCTAAATCTGATTTTCAATTTACATATGACAAAATTATTTTCGAAATTTTACCTCTGTAAGCCCTGAAATGTATGAACTTAAAGCTGAACGGGGATTGTATGTCGCGAGGAAAATTTCACTAACAGACAGACGGGGATTGTAACAGTACTTCCGAATATCTATAATAATTACACAGATTTCTGTAATGCAGGGATTTAGTAATATTCAGGTATACATTTTATGTATGTATGAAACTGCTTGATCTGTGACAAATTTATTATATTCACAGTAAAACAATATACAATTACGACCCTCATTTGAGGTAGACATTCAGATTTGGTAACCCGAGAAAGGTTGTTTTCCCGAGGGGTTGCATCGATTACGCAGTTGCCTCCTTTGTGGGCGGAAATTGGGATGTTTGGAGGTGAACAGTAGGGTTGTTTCCCGGCGAACAAAAGGAGTGTTTCCAACGATGTTCAATTTTTGTAAAAACATTAACAAAACATTCAATTAATTTTTGAATCACGTGACAGTTTTCATCCAACGAGAGTATTTTAAAATATCTAAAAAAATAATAATATTTAATTTCGGAGGTTTTCTTAGAAGATCGGGTTATAGTTGCTAATTTGAATATCTTCAAGTATATATTTTGTCAATAATTCTTCTCTTAGGGCATATGCCCATTCTGAAACCTTTGACACAAATATGGTACAAGTAATGTGAATCCTTATACTTTATTAGTTTAATCATTCTATTCTAAATTGTTAAACATATTTCGCTATTTTCTATCATCAATGATTTAAAAGGAGATCTTGCATTTATAAAAATTTGGGTCATCCAAAAAATGTGCGCAAATGAATACCAAAGCGATCGTGGGAATAGTCCAAACAAGGAAACGACAAAGCCATATAATTGAACACAGCAAAAACACACCACAGGGATACATGTATAATTAAAAGAATAATAAAAAAAAACGTATATTAAACTAAAAAAAATTGAACAAGACAACGCAGAAACTAAAGTACTAGCAATGCGAACATCTAACTGAAGATATCTAGTCTCATTCAAGATGGAAACTTCAAATCGGCCAATTAATTCGTGGTGAGGACGGTAAAACTTTTGGGGTGATGAAATTAACAGAGATTGAAAACAACCCTGTCTTAGACGTTTATATGACAGCAATCTCGCCCTGCCGAGAAAGCCGCCGTATAAATCAACTGTGAAATGTACACCCCACAGGCTGAAGACCTTGGTAGCTAAGAAAGGCGGTGTTCGCAATCTGAAATTAAAATCATCACGTTGTCGTAAAATGTTTATTCCGATCACCAGAAGCAAGCTCCCCACCCCTTCCACACACAAACCAATGGCTCATACAAAAAAGTCAAATTTGTAATTTGAAAACGCACATATAATTGTCATCATCCTCAGGGGCGGATCCATTTTGAATAATTATCTGCCCTTTTTTGAGGGGGGTATAGTGAAGATTTTACTACCTTTACTTTTGAGAGGGGGGGGGGGGGGGAGTACAGCATCACATATTTTTGGTTAACGTCACAGAAGCTTATGTATCTGCCGAAAAATTGAAAGCAATTATTATATTTTTACTGCTGTTGTCAGGTTGTAGAACTAAATATCATGATCTGGTCCTCCGTGCTCTGTGCATGATTAGTGATTGTAAGAAAGAAGATAATTACACCTGAAGAGCAAACCAAAAAACGCAATCCATCATAGCTAGACCGGGAAGGAAAATGAACAACCACAAGCACAACAAATAAAAAATGAGAACTAGAAAACAATGAACAACACAAACTCCTATAAAAACCAGAAGTGATCTCAGGTGCTCCGGAAGGTAAGCAGGTTCCTGCTCCGTATACGGCACCCGTCATGAAGTTCAACAAAGTCAATCCGCCATCCGGTGATAGTCACAAATCGGTGGAGGTGCGTGAAATGTTACCACAGTGGGAATAGGTCCAACACCATCTTCGATATTCGTGATGAAGACCGTAACATTTCCTAAGTGATGACATCACTTTATCGCTGATTGAAAAGCGTACCATGAGCGAATTGAAAAGGGGACCCAAATTAAGTAATAAGACTTTCAATAATTAATAATTTTATTTCGTCAAAAATGTCATGCAAAATCACTGAAAGATGGCAGTTTTAAAGTTTAAAATATAATGATTGAAGTGGCGGCGTTTTCGATAGCCAGTGCAGTTTGGATTCTCTGACGTTACATGTATCAAATTTCAAAATGGATCTCAAACTTTTGTTCTTTTACACGGCCACCGAGGTGCTAAAAAACAATCAATTGAGAGAAGAAATTTTTTGACAATTATTAATATCTTCAAGTTTTAAATAGAATGAATGACAGTTTATTAAATTAAAGGTTTTAAATTTATATTTCAGAAGTCTCACTGATATAAATATTATAAAAATGTTGATGTACCTCTCATATGTCGGAACAGTTTAAACAAATCATGGTAGTAAAGATTTATCAGTTATTGTAGATGCCCATTTGTACAAACAACACACTTAAATTAAAAAAAGTCCAGAAATTTTTACTTACCAATGAATTTCAAATATATTAATTTAAAAAAAACAGATAGACATCTTTGAATAATTTTTTGTTTGTATTTAAAACAATTATAAAAATGTTGATGTACCTCTCATATGTCGGAACAGTTTAAACAAATCATGGTAGTAAAGATTTATCAGATATTGTAGATGCCCATTTGTACAAACAACACACTTAAATTAAAAAAAGTCCAGAAATTTTTACTTACCAATGAATTTCAAATATATTAATTTAAAAAAAACAGATAGACATCTTTGAATAATTTTTTGTTTGTATTTAAAACAAAACACGTCAGCAAACAATGAATCAATAAGTAAGCAATCGTAAGAAGGGTACATGTTCAATTAAACACTTGCAAATCTTCAAGGGGCACTGGTGGAATTAATTTTACTTTCTTCACTGTGATATATTTAAATCTCATTAACTCTTATCTTTATTATCAGATTTGTAAAAAGTTACATATACATGTTAATTTTCACAACTAGGTGGCGATCAACCATTGTAATAGATAACGTGTTATGGTCACTTTCTTAAAATTTGCGTTTCGTAATTATGACCATGTTCAACGATATGAAGCTTTGTATCTAGTATTTTCTTATGTTCGGTCGACATCCCAAATTGCCAATAGATTTAGCACTCGGGTTAGCATCAGAGAAAGACAGAGTATCACAGACAAAATATGTTGAGACTTTAAGAGAACGACTAACAAAAGCATATAAATTAGCATCAGAAGAATTACAAAAAGCACAAACAAAACAAAAAGAAGGATACGACTTAAGAACAAGAGGTGCAACAGTTGAAAAAGATGATAAGGTTTTGGTCAAACAGGTAGCCTTCGATGGAAAACATAAAATTCAGGATAAGTGGGAAAATTAGGTTTACATTGTCATTGATAAACCGAATGAGGATATCCCTGTGTTTACAGTGAAAAAGGAGAATGGGAAGGTAAATCTAGAACTCTTCACAGAATTTATTGCTATTTATTGGATACATCAATGAGCAAGAACAAATTAATCGTCCAAAACCACAGCCACGATTAAGAACAAGACAAATGGCTAAATCAAAGAAACATTTAGATTTGAGTTCAGAAACATCATCAGAGGAATCTTCAGGTGAGGAGGAAACATATGTTTTGGTGAAACCGAATGGATCGATAATCAATGCTCCTACCAGTATTGAACCAAATTATGAAGATTTTATTGATTCAGATGGTGCAGAAGAAGTAGTAGATTTAGGAACAGAATCAGTTGGGGACGCCCAATCTGATAATAGTGTCGGAAATGATTCTGAATTAGAAGGAAGCGCTTCTGTAGAACAAGACGAATGGATGAATCAGAAATTATTCAGGATATTGTTCAGGATGTGGAACTGGAAGAGGAAACGTTGCAGAGACTTGCGACTCCGCTTCAAAATGTTCACCCTCCTATTCCACCAAGAAGATCAACTCGAACCAGAACAGAGCCTTATTAGAAAAGATCTGGTCAGTATGTGACTAAAGGTGCTATTGTGACTACAGATAATTGGAAAACAAGAGCAGAATTTATGATGAACTTAATGCATCAAGGATATTTGAAGGATATGGAGAAAGAAGCTAGTCAAGCTTTGATAGACATTGTGAAAAATTCTGTGTAATTTGTCATTTGATTTGATTTATCTGGCGTCATTGTGTATGTTTGTATGTTTATATTTGTAATAGAGTACTGTTATTCAGTTCTTTAGATTACATTGTGTAATTGGTTTGTGTAACTTTAAGCTATCATGCAGTGGATGACGAGGACGTCATTTCTAATGCGGGGGAGTTTGTAGTAGTGTGTAATTTTATATGTTATGATTATTGAATAATAAATATGATATATTTATTTGATAATATTTGACTTTATATTATTTTATTACTGGTTCATATCTGTTAATTGTAGACAGTACTTCAGTACTTTGATTTACTGATGTACATGTACTTTCATGGTTGACTGGTTTAGTGAACACTTTCTTTAACTTTCTATTGGTTGGTTTAAATTCCGTTTTTCTTGGGTATACTTCAGATAGATTTTGAAATGATCAGAAATTTCTTTGTATCTCTTCCGAGACTTATAGTTTAGTTTATCAGATGGTCAGTTATTTACAGTATATCAATTCACACTTTCTTATCTTTTCCTTTAATCTTATTCTTTGAATAAAAGTGGTAATTTCCGAGTAAAAGTTTTCAGAGATGGAATGAATCTTTTTGGAATGAATGGTTTAAAGATATTTTTATAGTAAATGTATTGCTTCATTTAGATAATGAAATATTAATTTGGGCATTGTACGTAATATTTATTTTTATTATATTTAGGAGCAATAATGACGTTTATACAAATAAGGGGCAATGCCTAATTGTTGTGGACCCTTGTACCACATTTAGGGTAAGCAGTGTTTTTTTCTGTGTTCTTTGTGTCTATATGTGTCTTAATTGAATGCTATTGCGTATATTTTTAATATAAAGTATTTATTAGATAAGTAGCATCTCGTAAGAGATATGATGCGTTTGGAAATGTTATTGCAAAGTTTAATATAGGTTAATTATTAATTATTTCATAATTAATGAATATTAGAAAGCCTAAAGTGAATCCGTATTTATTTGTACATGTTAGATATTTTCAGTAACTGTTTCAAAACTTTATTCAGAATCAATTTGAGTTATTGCCCTTTGAACAGTATTCTGTCTTATTTGTTGTAACGTCTTATGTGATACATGTATTGTTTTGTTATAACTGTTTTATTATTGTAGGGTTTATTTACAATCAATACAATCCAATTAGAACCCTATGCTGAGTTTTTTGTCATTGCCAAAATTAGACCCGGCTACAGTTTTACGTGCCCCCCCCTGTGCCCCCGCTAAATCCGCCACTGATCCTAGTTTAAGTGATTCACAGTATTTACTAGATACTGCGACAGATGGGAAATTCACATGTTATTTTAATGCTATAAATTTCAAGTTTTTATCTTTTATGGTGTTGGAACATTACAGTGCATTGAATCACATTATTCTCCGGGTTTCTCCTTTTCTAAAAAAGGGGGGTAATCTAAAAATAGATTGATAAGCAGCTTAAGGTCTAAAAGTACTAATTTTTTCTATGCCAAATGCTTTTCGTGTGTCTCTGATGTAAGTCCGGATTTATTAAATTTTCAAATTTCATTTTAGCTTGCTACAAATTTCCAAAATCAAACATTTATATTTCTGCATAGAAGTATTAAATAGAATCGCAGCTACAAATTTTATAAGGTTTCTTTCAGGGCATTTTTTATCGTAATTAATTGGTATAATTAGGGTTCAGAGCATGGGTATTGGTAGAAAGAATGAAATTTCAATAATATTGAATATCCTTCTTCGTATACACGTGTAAATAGAAAACATACCAATTAGCTTTGATCTTCTTGGGTTATCTGAAAAAAAAGATACCCATGCATTTTAAATACAGATATAATTTTTTTTCGTGTACGCAATCATTTGTAACAACAATTTCAATACTCCTATATGCATTTAATATATTGTGTGTTTTTTTTTTTTTTTGTATTTCAATGTCCAGTTATTACTACCTGACGATTGACCTTTCAGTAAAAAATTTAAAATCACAAATTATGTTAGTTGTTGAGCCTTACTGAAATCTATATTTATCTACACTTTTGTCTCAGCTCTATGTGTGTTATGATTTTTCATCGATAGTGGTTCGTGTGACAGGAAACTGAAACCGGAATCATAAATTCCGACATTTTGAAAAAGTTTGGTATGAGTCGTTTCTATTAATGTTTAGTAACTAGTTGACAACTCTTAAATCATGTAATCGAATGTTTAGAAAGCTTTAATGTGTAAAATCCCCAACAAGCTATTGAAAAAAGGTTTGTTTGAAGGATAAAACTCACAAGCGGTTTTAGAATTTAAATACAGGTTATAATACTTTAAAATAATAAATACATTCTTAAAATTGAAAGTCATTGCTCTTATACCCCACCCGTACAACAACTCTTAAGGGACATAATTTCCCACTATATTTCATTTGGAGAACTGAACGATGACCCTTTATATATGTATCAATGTATTATTAGAGAAGACGCCAGGTAGTCTTTGCTCTTGTTTGCATCAATTAATGACATTGATAAAACTGAATATGTAATACCCGAGTTCACAGTACCGTCCGCCATAGCTACAATTCAAACAAATTCCCGTAATATTTGACATCACAAAGAAACAATTTGATGTCGTAGTTAAAAATATCAATTGTTCTACGACGTCACTAAGTCAATTCGAGCCGAATCTTAGGGTCAAGTGGAGCTGACGTTCTACTGTCAATATGTCTATCCAATAA
Organism: Mytilisepta virgata; assembly: GCA_028015205.1. Lineage (NCBI taxonomy): Eukaryota > Metazoa > Mollusca > Bivalvia > Mytilida > Mytilidae > Mytilisepta > Mytilisepta virgata. The sequence goes on from CM051510.1 coordinate 6,137,984, forward strand.
TTAGAGTCGTCCTAAAATGAAACCGAATGACCATATACAAATAAAAAGGCTAATTCCTTCTAATCATGTTTATGAGATGTTTTAATAACACAGAATTGATTTTTACCTATTTTTGAGATACACTCCTGCCCTTTCTCAGGTATTCGTATTTCAAGTTCCTTTACTCGATTCGACACATCAACTGATTTTTCCACAGATGTCTTTATTTCAGATATGCAAGACAGTTCTGCTTCTGACTTCTCCTGAACATACTTGCGGATCTTTTTAGGAATGTCTATTTTTAGATAGTTTACATCGTTGGATAATTTTTCGATTGACAGGTCTAAAGATTTTACCTGACGGCCTAGTTTACGGACCCTTAGTGGTAAATTCGCTCCAAGGTTGTTTACCTCACGTGAAATCACCTGGGTTTCATTTTTTATTTTTCTAATGTTGAATCCTTGAGCAACTATTCTTTTTCCAAGAGTCTGCAAGAACACAAAAATGGGATTTAAAATTGAATTTAACTTTTAAGCTGAATTCCGACAAAATCTTATCCCTAACACCAAAGAAACCTACTGTTATCCTGTTATTTGTTCTGTGTAAATAAAAGTGTTAAAGATAACAAAGTAATAAATTTAAAAAAAATATATACAAGAAAATAATTTTGCAGATTTGGTTAGACCTTTAAATTGAAGATAGAATAGCTCCAACGTGAAAACATGTTATTGAAACTTACATTTTTCATTTCTTTCGTCCGATCGATATGACGTATCAAATCATTTTGGTACTGTAGACATAGAGTCTCATCTAATGCTTTTATATGTAGATCTTTAAGCTTTTGCTGGACTTCACTCTCGTTTCCACTTAAAACACTTATCTCTATTAACTTTGAATGGATTTCTTGTGTGCTTGCAACATAATCTGCATCTGTCATGCGGGCGTCAGTGACATGACCAAATCGTTTATTACGCATATCGACCAAAACATTTACATTTTGATACAATGGACAACAATACTGCAGCAGAACATCTTGTAAATAAGGATCTAATTTAAGGACGCTAATGCCTGTAATTGCTGTTGCTGCACAAATACTTGGTGATCCACAAGACGATCGCTTCCTGCAATTGATACAAGGTGCTAAATGTCCCGAAAACAAGCTGTTCCATTCTGTTTGACTAACTTGTTGTTTATCACAGGGAAATAAAAATCCCGATGGACACTGACAGCACTGTGTCTTGTTCTTCCAAAGATGGTATATTGTATGTTTGTTATTATTCAGAAAGTTTTCCAATGTAATCCCTTTAAAAGTTAAACAGCTATACCAGAATACATCTTTGCAGAAATTGAGTAAAAATGTTCGAGCAAGTGTAATATCTAGAATATTGGTAGCTACATTTCCTCTTGCGGGATGGCAACAATTAGTTGGTAATAACTTTGGAACATGACAAGGCAAACGCTTACTGCTATCAAACAAGAGGCCAAACTGAGTTTGGAAAAGTTTTCCTTTCGTTGTAAGAGGTGGTCGAGGTCCACATTGGCAGCATCTTTTATTGTAACATAAATGATAGAGTTCATGCTGGTTATTATTTATTAACTGTTCAAACGTCAACGTTTTGTTTTTCAAATCTAGTTCTATCAAAGAAAGGAGGGAATCTTTCACATGATCGACAATTAAAATAGCATTCCTTAGAAAATTTTCTTGTTCTTTGTGCTTACTCAAAGCCATAATTTGATCTCTTGCTGCAAAATAACAATTAAACGCTAATTTCTCACATAGATCGTGTTAGTCTTAAAATTTTCTTAATGATTCAGCTGAATACTAACCGATATTATGTTACAAAGTTATGCAATAAGTATGTGTAATATAAGGCCTGATACACAATCAATTGACAGTGCTGTTTATATCATAATTAAATAAATGTAATGACTATCAGTTTTCTAATGGTCAGTTGGTGATCACATGATTCCCCATATATTGTGATTTTGCTTTTTAAAGTCAAAAACTTCTCGTATTAGTGAAATCTAACGCACCAATCAACTTTAAGTTTGGATTCTGTATGAACCAATCAGACTCGTCGTTGTATCAGGATTTCGGTCAACGATGAGGTAAGTTTTACAGTTTTGAAGGCCAAGTGGACGGGCAAGCTATCAAAAAAGTTTCGCAGGCATTATGAAGAGATAGTTGAAGGCAAGTAAGTTTTAAACACAAAAGTCAACTTCACAATCAGTACAATTTTTCAAAAAGTATCAGGCGGAAAATTCTCTGGACATAAACTTGGAACAGTATCCCGACTGGATTCAAAATTAAAAAAAAATGATGCACATTTCATCGACTAATTAGTAATGCTGAAGGACATATATGTTGAAAACCAAAAAAACCACCCGAAAAGCAGTAAATCATTCACATTAGAATATACATGGACAAAAAAAACAATTTAATATATGGATGCAACATGCATATGGTTTTTACGAATGGCCATAAATGCAGGAAAAAAAAACATATATTTTAACCAAAACTTGGTTCAGTACCTGAATTTTGGTATGAAGCAAACTCGAAAAGTTTTCATAAATTATGTCATAAAACAGATACCGTACTTTAACTCGACCAATACGAAGTTTTATGGAGCTCAGACGGCAATATTTTAACTCGGCTGTCCATAAAATCTCATATTAAACTCATCAAAGTGCGATAATTGTATAATATTAAATTGAATGAAAAAAATGTGCGTCTCAAACTTGAAAATCTTTCTTATGAGGAAAGACAAATGGTTTAACATGCACCGTACCAAAAAACAATCAAAAGAAAATCATGCAATCTTGCTGAGGATCGTGTGCATGTAATGTGCACATCATTTGACCACCCCTTTGTTCATAGCAAAAAACTGCTGAGATCAGAACTCTTAACCATATTCAAACTCGCGTTTTCTTCGCCTTTTCACCGGTATAGTTACCCAAACAAATACTGCTAATTTCAGGACTTTAACATGGAAGATTGGTTAAGGTTCTCACATTTACTTGATGGAATAGTGCTGACATTATTTGATACGATTATATATCCTATACTAAGAACATACTGGTAAAATAAGCTGATTTAGGACGGCTACAATGTATACATATTTCACAATTGCGATTCGCTAAATTACGGTCAGCCTCGGTATCGCTGACATCGTTGCAATATGAATGCCCAGTAGTTATTCGTTAAACTATTTTTCCGGTAATCCTTGATTATCTTATTCTTGATTGTATCCCCGCGGTAATCTTTCAGCTCGTGTACAGCACTGAAAATGACATTTTCAACGCGCTATATTGAAGATTTGAATAATTATTACAGTACGAACTCATGTAAACACCCGAAAAATCTGTCAAGCGAATTTGGAGGTCTTCGTCTTTATTCATTTCACTTTTCATTACAATTCCCGCGCTTTGTTTGCTGAAGTGGAACTACAAAGTTCAGTTGATATTGCCAGGTTCCCGTTTGTATAAAAAAGACAAGTGAATTATCCTCTTTATAATTTATGCAGTGTGCATGTTTAATAAGATTCTTGAGTTTTCACAAGAAAGTCAGTTGCCATGCACTCGTCATACCGAAGATTTCATGACACTGTTTGAAATAAGCATAAGCCCTATTTCAGTTTCTAGCTTCTTCAGTTATATTAAACTTTCCCTCCACTTTAATACTAATTAGTCAATTCCGCAAATTGTTTTTGTAACGATGACTATTTTGTGCGAAACGTGTGATAACTCTCAACAATTTATTTCATTTCAATCAAAGGAGTAGGTCCACGAAAGGTCTCAAATGGTCTTGTAAAATGGCTTCAAATAGAACTATACGAACATATGTTGAATATGTCTTAGAAAATTCCCGGTAGTGTAAAAAGACCGGTTTTACCGGACTTCCATATTTTCAGGGGAAATTGCCCTTCTCGCCCGACACTGAAGGGGAGAATGCAAACGAACGATGTCGCTTCTGAGTATTATATATATCATGGATTCTGTACTGAATATGGGTGATAATACACATCTCTTAATCTCTTAATCTTCGACAATAAAAGACAAGTTGATAGGACCGTGGCAAATAATGAACAGCACGGTTTCTTTTCGTTGATTCCAATGATCCTTAGAAATTTATTAGTGATGAAGCCTTCCACAAAATTAGACTTTTTCTCGTCTTGAAGAAGCATGAAATACAGTATTTGCCACTGGACGTTGAGCAACAATGAATTTATCAATCTATAGTTACGATACAAGCTGCTACAATTACTTCATCTCTATGTGTCATCTCGAAAGAGTAAAAACAGAAAAAATCCCTTTAATTCTGGATGTATAAAGCATCTATGATTTCATTTAACTTAGGATGAGAGCAAAAAAAAAAAAAAAAAAAAAAAAAAAAAAACCGGGTACAGAGTAATGTATCGGCATATGCTTTATTTTTTATTTTATTATTTGGAATATTTATTGACATAACTGTGAAATTATATTTCAAAGTTAATAAGAATCAATAAACGTTTTCCTTTTATTTTTACCTTATTAACTATAGCATATTAATGGAAAACAAAATTGATTTCATAGATTAAAACCTGAGATTTCCAAAACAAATTAAAAACTTTTTTATTTCGCCAGATTTTAAGAATTACTTAAGATAGTTTTAACAATCAAGTTAAAGTTTAAATCCGTGTTGAATTTGCAAAGAAATTGTTTGTTTGGTTACCAGGCTGGTGATTATTAGTAGTCATGACTAACTACCTAGACCATTCGGCCACCGAGGCCCCAATTAGAAATGGATCAGAATTATTAATATAAACATTTGCAAACATTTGAAACCATTTAAAGTTCGTTCAGACACTTTTTCAAATTGAAGTCGAATCAAGTTCTGATTTTGATTTACGCGTTTTAAAATTTGTCTCGACCACTGAAATATCTTGCACGATACACAATTCTAATCCGCACGTTTCTAGCCACACGCAAACTATACACTCACGATTCACACGTTCCACGCACAGGTTTTGGTCGTCACATCATTGTTTTGGTGCATTACTCGTTCAAACATCTGTAACGAATGGTATTTTCATTTCTAAAATCATTTTTTCCAAATCTATATGTTAACGGCGTTTTATAAATCAGCCGTTTTGAAATTGAATCTCTATATAACTTGTACACATTGCTAGTGCTTTGGTTTCTGTGCTATCGTGTTGTATTTTTTTAGATATAACGTTTGTTGGCATTGTTGATGTAGATTGTGCCGAAAGTTTTGGAATTTTGGAATTTGCCCTTAGGGCATAGTTATAAGCAATCAACCGATTTTACGATATCCGGTAAATAGTGAAATCTTCTAAACTATTTGGAATAGAATGCTGAAACTGAAACCATGATTAGTATTACATATGGCAAATTCAAAGGTGGCATGATAATTTTTCTGAAACCCCTGGGGGCATAGCAACAAGGGAGTTAAAAAATCCCAAATCGATTGTCACAGAACTCATCTTACACCCTAAGCGGTAGAAACATAAAAATTGGTGCATTACTATCACTTTAAAAGTTGTCTGTGCCGACCTGTCAGAATTTTTAAATTTTCCCTTTAGGCAGAAAAACATTCTGCAAGAGTCTCAAGACTTATTAATTTTTTTTTAAACTACCAATCAACCATACTATCAGAAACTAGCAGTATAATAGCTGTTAAATGAAAATTTCCTGAAAGACTTTAAAACCTTCATTTTTTTGGGATGTATCTAGCAACCATATATATAGATAACCATTAATGTCACAAGAGTTAAGGTAACCATTCAATTTCCAAAAATGAAATTCCGACTTTGGTAAATTTCCTTAAAGACTTTAAGATCTTCATTTTTTGGAAATGTATCTAGCAACCATGCATATTAATAACTATTAATGTCACATGGCTTAGGCTAACCATTCAATATCTAAAATTGATATTCCAATTTTGGTAAATGTACACTTTATTAGCAGAGCATGTCATCATAAAAACAGTTCACTACATGTATTTATATTTATTCATCAATGTATGACATCCTAATCAGTCACACTTTATTTAACATTATGACTACTATCTCACCTGTCCAATTCATGTGTAAAGTTATTGTCACATCTGAGAGTAATTTCTTTGTTATATTTACAGTATTATTTAGGATCTGTAACTGATTTACATTGCAGAGGCGTGGGCATATTCGACATTTAACGCCCCTGCCTTGTCAATCAGTTACAAATCTAAATAATACTGTAAATTTTTTGTGTCATACATATTCATGAAGCTTTTGCCGCGGTTCGTGTAGAATTGTGCCAGGTTTTCTTCTTTCATAGACTTTCTATCCGATGAAATTGATGACATCCGTCCGTCGTTGACTTTCGTTTAATGTTCAGTGCCTTACATGATAAAATTTAGAAATTTGAAAGTTAAAAATTTCAGCAAAAAAATTGGAATTGGATGTTGGAGCTATATCTTGTACGGTAGATTTCAACAAGTGACGTAATTCTGTACACTAACTTCCCATTCTGTAAACAGGATCAATGGGAAGTTATTATACAGTATGACGTCACCAGCCTGGAAGTTATAGCCTCCTCCGTCTCAGCTTCTTTCGTATTTACAGAATGGAGATCTCCTATTGAAAACACTACGAACAATGACACAAGGTCATTTGTGTTTTGCCATTCATAGCACTGGCTGAATTATTTAAAAAAGAAAAAATAGTAGTGGTAGTGAAACAGTGAAAAAATGTTATTGCTCTTTTGCGAAATATTCCTTTGATTGAAGTCGTAGCATTTAATTTTGTGATTAACACAACAGTGGCGAGGGGATGTGCAGCTTGGCTGCTGTATTTCATATTATACATTTGTTATTCCTTTGGTTATACATGCATATGTATCCTTGTGGTGTGTTCCATCATCCTGAAGTTTTTGGACATCGAATGTGTGGAGTTTTCCCACTGACTTGTCGCGTCGGTATTCTTTTGGTGATATTTGTTTTTGTTACAACCTATTGTCGTTTTGTTTTCTTAATATTTTAAAATTTAATCACCCGTACAGGTTAATAGATAAACATTTGAGATTTGTCTTGTACATCTCTGTAAAAGCCGCACCCAAATTTTTTTCAACGGAATGAAATTAAATAAAACGAAACATTAATGATTTGAATGAAAATAGCACATATGTAAATATTATTCTGTCTATTATCAGTACTGCATTAAGTTTATTAAGTGAGCTGGTTCAAAGGTCAAGACAATAACAAACGCGGGGAATTAAAAAGCTGCACCAGTCGAAATTACCTAAGGAGGTTATAAATAATTTTTCGGGCTTTATTATTACAAAGATTTATTTTTATCATAAATGGAAAAACACTCGGTAAAAATAAAGATGATATATTTAATAGGCCATAAAGAATTGAAACTCCTCTGTTCTTGTCGTCAAGGAATTTACCAAATTCATTAATCTAACCGAATTAACCTCAACGTGGTAACTTATTTATCCTTTAATTGATGTTTTAATAAGAATAACTTTATCAAACAGTTATTGGCGTCTATAAAATATTGTAAAATGTGAATTTAGCTTGCAAAGTAGTTTTTGAGACTTTTTTCAAAGTTGAGCCAATCGATAACGGACAATTGTTAGCAATCAGCACCAATTGGGATTAACATTTTAAATTTATTTTAATCTCCGTTCTTGTTCCAATATGTAGATCAGAATGTAACAAGAAAGAATATTGGTAAACCCACATCCAATGCTGCTTAATTAAGTTTAATTTAGGGTGATAGTCCATTGACGACAAGAGTATGGTCTATAAATCCAAATATTTCTGGATACCTTTAAATTAATACTGGACGGACGAAAACTGGAAGAAACAAATAATAAATAAAAAATATACACCTAGCTGAAACTTTTAATTTTCTACATTAGGACAAGATACTGATATCCCTTAAATTTATAAGTTTTCTAGATATTAAGAAGATTAAACAATCCCTCCCTTCCAAAAAAGATCAAGCTGATTACTAAAGTTAAGTCCTGATCATCGACAAGCAAAGACAATATAAGGGTAGATTCCTGTTAAAATCCTTAGCTATCAATTGAATTTCATATTTTAACCCTGAAAAAACCCGAATGGAAAGTGTGAGATATATTGAAAAGGACAAATATACCTTTCAAAAAACGTAGTCCATTGGACAGATAAACCCGGGAAGACAAATGAACAACATAAGCAAAACAAATAAACACAGAAAACTAAAAAACAATGAACAACACGAACTTCTATAAAAACAGGAGTGAACGCAGGTGCTCCGGAAGGGTAAGCAGTGCCTCCTTCGTATACGACACCAGTCGTGAAGTTAAACAATCCAGTGGAAGTCACAAATCGGTGGGGGCACATGAAATGTTACGACAGCGAGAACAGGTCCAACATCATCTTAGATATTGGAACACTGTAATGGTCCATCATTTCGTGATGGCGACCGTAAAATTTCCTAAGTGATGACCTCAACTTATCCCTAATAAAACCTTTGTTAAGAAGTTTTTGTGACAGCAGTAATCCTCTTTGTCGAAAGTCAGGGTAACTCACGCATGCCCTTGAAAATCGGATAAGCTGAGAAACGTAGACGCCATATGCAGAAACATATATTATTATATAATGAAATACATTAGTGGAAGCACAGATCATTTTACCTTATAACCCGACCTGCGGCAATGAACAAATTGTACCAGTAAACGATGTGAATTTTTGAACACAGTTTTATTGAAGCAAACAGCAATAATTGTATATATTTTAGTTCATTAATGTTATATTAAAATTAATCTTGTGAACTGAATTGGATGATTTAGGATAGGGGCCTGCAACGATCCTTCTAAATATAAATAAACATACTTATACACGTTACATATAGGGAAAGTTCGATTTGAATTAATTTCTTATTAATTCAGTATAATTATGAAACTGAATTTCTTCCATAATATATTCAAATTGTTTGTTGACCTAAAAAATTTCTTGTTTAAAAGTCTTCAACAGATCTTGGGTATAATTGATATTTAAACATCGATATTAAATTAAAAAATCCCCTTTCCTCTGAATAGATATATAATCTGTCGCTAAAAATATATACAATGCAATTTTGTAAACATGCATCCATTTGACGAGAGGGCAAAAGACCTATTAAAAAATCCATGGTTTATTTTCAGCCTCATTCGCAAACGGAATATTTTCTGTGTGCAAACGAGTGATATAGACTTTCCTTTTTAGGAAGTTTGGAGGGAAAATCCTTCTATGTATTTCCGTCCACTATAATAATGTTAAAGATGGTTTGAATTATTTAAAACAAATATATTTGTTTATAATAAACTCATTTTCATTACAAAATTGCGGAAACAATTACTGTTTTCAGCACTTCAACTTTGCTATATATTCCGGGGGACTCCCCCTTTATTCGATTATGAAATTGAGAGGGCTTCAGCACAAAACTATCCAACTACCCACAACCGAATGGTTATACATTTTATTTATCTATCAACCACAAAGAATCAGGATATGGAGTATATAATGCTCAGACGTAAACCTTCCTTGTGGACAACTATGAGTTGATTCTGAAATGCTCACTGAAAACTATTTTATGCTTCTGGCAATACTTTATATCAAGTTGAACCCATTTCAAAGTATTTTAATAGAGAATATAAATATTAATATAAATTGCGGGTATACATATAACTATAAGAAGATTAATAAGTTTTAATTGTCTTGAGTCGAAATTTCGGTTATGTCGAACTTTTCTCCTGGTCCCGACCAGCCAACGGTCGTTCCGTTTATCCCGAAATTCGATGAGTACAAATTTCGGTTGTGTCGAAGCGATATTATGTACATTTGTGTAAACTATAAAAGAATACTTTATCAATAACCACATTTCTGTGCTATCGTCCTTCGATATTGCTGAGTAATGACACAAATTACATTCTATTGATTTACTGGTTACCAAAACTCCGTAATTTCTCTTACAAAAGTGCCTAGTTGGCTCGTCCAAGCCCTATACCCTTTAAAAACGATTGAATTACATCAATTCTGGACGGTCTCAATAGCCGCTGTGGTAAGGACTATTAAACGAGTTCTGAGGATCAGATGTGGATTCTTAATTCTGACAGGCCAAGGGCTGGATTAGCTCCCCCCCCCAACACTTCTATGAGACCAAATTTTTTTTCTCGTCCAATACATCCTTTTAAGAAAAAGGCATGTTTAACATTATAATTTTTGGTACGCTTCTGAGATTTGGGGGTCATTTCTCTAGTCGCATTTTTTCGGCATTTGTTTTCTTTGATGGCGTGATTTCCTGTTGTACCTGTAAGAGATTTTCTGCTTGATGTACAGACTTCAAGTACGTATGATTAGTAAACTAAATATTTTATTTTTAAAGTACATAATATATGGTATGCCTGGTATTTTTAGCATATAGAATCCTAAAAGGGCTAACAAAAATATGGTGAAAATACATAAATTCTCACTTTTGCATTGAAATTTTCACCGCGTACAGCACAAATTTTAAATATTACAAATCTAGGTTAATAAAAAAGAACACATCTCCACAGTTTATGTCATAGACCAGTATAGAGAAGAGAAATTAAGTGCTGGATTTCGATTTTTTTTTATGATTTTGATCTGAGATTACGGCAACTTTGAACTTTTCACTCTGAGACATTTTTGCCTTGTGCTGTGACCTTAAGTCGATTGAAATTAGTTTATTTGTAGCCCTCCACTACAAAAAATACGTTTGTCACCTCCTACCCTCGTCCACCCGGAACAAGGCGAGCCTTTGTTTTGATCGATACTTTTTATACCATTTTTAATCCCCAAGTTGCGAAAAACTTGTTTATCCCCTGATATCTCCAACGCCAAGATGGAACTAGAGGCAAATAGAAAGTAAATTTTATAGTGTCATTTTATACCAACAGCTTCTTCTTGTCTTATGATAGTAGACCTTTTTTTAAATACCAATTGACAAAAATCGTAAATATATTTAAAGAAAACTATAAGGTCAGCCATTAGTCTCCTAATACCTACTTTGATAAATTATTAAGTTTCAAGATTAGTTAAAGGACGGGCATTACGTTTTGTGATGATTACCCTGCGTAGTTTTTTAACGGCATCTACGCGTCAAGTTCGAAATAATAACGGATAATTGATCTATATAACACTATTATCACTCAGAGTTCCATTAGATTTATTTTAAATATGTTAGTTGTATGTTAGTTTTGTATTAAATGTAAATTTAGTTGAATATAAAGTCATCTTGAATTAAAGTCATCTAATACATGTGTAGAATATTTTTTAAAGATTTATAGTAATCCTTGTTATAGTTTTATTAGTTTTATTGTTATTTTTAAAATAAATTTGCTGAGTAATTGTTTTAATGTGAATATTTCGAGAAAAATAAAATTTATAGAACAAGCGGACACAGGTAGTGATCAGTTATGCCAGAAAATGGACCAAACGTGAACAAGAGCCACTAGATTCACTTTCAGAGTGGGTTAAAGCTGTGAGATCGTTGATTCAAGTTCGAATTGATAAACTTAGAAGGTCTATGAGTAAAAAAGGAACATCAGTCTTCAACAACCCCGATGCTGCCAAGACATTGTCCGCCATTCATGACAAATATGTTGTTGTTCCTGCAAACAAGGCCCCTAATAACATCGTTTTTGTATGCAAAAGCTACTATATTCAATGCTTGATTAATGAACTAGGGATTGCTAGTTCACTTGGCAACCCTACCTATAAAGCTACTACACTTTCAAAGGAAGAAATAACCGACAATCATAGATCGGTCTTATTGTCATTTGGTATTTCCATCAAAGATGATGATTGTGATCTTCCTACCTTGTACTGGATACCCAAGTTACATAAGTGTCCATACAAACAACGCTTTATAGCTGGATCTGCCAAGTGTTCCACCAAACCATTGTCTTAACTTCTAACTTCTATTTTAACAGTGTCAAAACGGGCCTCCAAAGTTATTGTGAGACAAGTTATTCAAGAAGTGGTATCAATCAAATGTGAATATTAAAGAACTCCAAAGACTTAAAGGGTATTTTACGATCTCGGTCCATTTCAGTCTGTAACAGCATAAAAACATTTGATTTCTCTATCCTCTATACTACCATTCCTCATTCACAACTGAAGGAGAAGTTGAAAGATCTAATCCATCGATGCTTTCAAAATAAAAATGGCAACAACAGATACACATACCTTGTCATAGGTAGAGATAAATCATACTTTGTTAAAAACCACTCTAAATCTAACAAAAAATATACAGAGGACGAAATTGTCCTGATGATTGAATTTTTGATCGACAACATATTTGTTCAATTTGGTGGACGTGTTTTCCAACAGACAATTGGCATTCCTATAGGTACTAATTGTGCGCCACTCCTGGCTGACTTGTTCCTTTACTCATATGAGGCAGACTTCCTTGACGGACTTCTTAAGGAAAAACAAAAGAAGTTAGTCCGTACCTTTAATTTCAGCTTCCGCTACATAGATGATGTTTTATCACTCAACAATTCACGTTTTGGGAATTTCTTACATCTCATCTATCCCAATGAGCTCGAAATTAAAGATACCACAGACACTGCCAAGTCTGCATCTTATCTTGACCTTCACCTCGAAATTGACACAAGAGGAAGGTTAAATACAAAACTTTACGACAAACGGGATGACTTTGACTTTCCAATCGTCAACTTTCAATATTTGAGCGGCAATATTCCAGAAGCGCCGGCGTATGGAGTATATATTTTACAACTCATACGTTATTCCAGAGCTTGTGACATATACATTGACTTCCTGGACAGAGCCCGGCTCTTGACAGAAAAGTTGCTCTGACAGGGGTACGTTACTCCTAAGCTGAAGTCATCCCTATTAAAGTTTTATGGGCGTCATCATCACTTGGTTGACAGGTATGAAAAACCGTTTCCCAAATGAAAATGGACCTGTTCCATTGATATTATCCCTTCCCCATACCGGATTTGACATGAGCAGCATGGCGGGTGTCCTGCAGGAAGCAGAGACTGCTTACTCTTCCGGAGCACCTGAGTCTACCCCCGGTTTTTTGGTGGGGTCCATGTTGTTCATACGTTTTTAGTTGTTAATTGTAGTGCATGTGTTGTTTTGGTCTTGTCTTCGTTCTCCGGAGTTTGTCAGTTGTAACGATTTTTCTCTCCTTCGAATATCCCTTTGGTATTTCTTGACTTTACTTATGCATGATTCATTGGGCAACTTCAAAAAATGAAAATTATGTTGAATGCACTGAGGAATAATTTCGGAAGTTAGAAGCGATTCGGGAAACAGGAATGGAGGAGCCTATAGAATCTGCTTCTAGGATGACGAAATTTTTTTTAAATTTTCCACAATCCTTTTCCAAATATTATGGGTACCATAGAGACTGCAACCAGAATTTCACAATAAATCTTGGTAGATTAAAGGCTTGAAAGAACATTGCTTCAAGTTCATATGCGTCTATGAAAACAAGTTCGGGTGTTTCAGTATCTGCCGATCTAGATAAAATTATAATATTAACCCGCACTGTATACTTTGCAGTAAAAAAGAAAGAAATGAAGACAACGGAACCAACTGCAAAGTTTGAATTGCTCAAGAAAGTGGAGTTTCATAGTTCTTGCAGACATCATGTATCTTACTGAACCTCTGAGACGATGAGAAAAGAAATAGAAATTTGAAAAAGAGAAAGTCCATAAAGATGCTTTGGAGATAAAACAAGCCTTCCTTGACACTAAAATACTAGTATGAAAAACTTATGAAGATCAGTGACTTTAGGGAAATCTACATATTGCAGCTGGCGTCAAATGAGTACGGCGAGAAATTAATGTTCATAGATATGAAAAAAAACCTATTATATTTTTCTCAAACTTGTTTTCCAGTGCAAAAACAAATATTGAGTCCGCCATAAGGTATGCTTATGAGCAGGGAAACATGGACAATTTTATAGATGTGACAAAGTCAGCTCGTTCAGAAATAATCGAAGCTTTTGAAAATGACGAAGATCTAAAATGGCCACCAAAAGGACAGTATATTGAACCTCTGGTAATTTCTGTTCATAACAGCATAGAAAAGTTGTTGAATGTTCTAATATTCGGAAAATGGGATGATTCACAATCCCCGAAAGTCACTCGAGTCGTTAGCTCAGTTCGACAGGATATATGTAGGACAGTCATCTATGGCCGTTGGAAGATACCATAACACATTTTACTGTGTATGGTACTTCGTCATTGGTTTAAAAGTACAATTCAACAGGTTTTGACATACTCGTTCTCTCTGCAATAGCCAATTGCTGATGTCCCCCAGACTGTGAGACATCCAGATGTACTATCTATGTTCCAATCTAAGTTTGACAATTATGACTAGTTGGTTAACGACACAGAGACGAGAATGATATTCTTCTCCACACACACACCCACACACACATATATATATCTACTCCGAAAGATAGTTGTTTAACTTGAAGGAAACCTTCCAATGCGAGGGAAGAGTTGTCAAATATAAATAAAATTTTGATAACGGTCAATTGGGAAAATCTCGCAGTTCCTCCGTGGGAAGTCAGCTGCATATAGTAATATTCAGGTTGCGCGGGCTTCTTGCAGTAAAGACAAAAGTATTATTAATATCACAGAATTAATAGTATATGAATTGATTTTGCTAATTTAAAAAAAAAAAAAACGTTCAAAGTTCACAGAAATTTCAGAGTGACAGGAATAGATGCTTTGACAATAAGTTTAATAGCGACAAATTTGAATCGGAGTACAAACATGCATATGAAGAAGACTATGTTTAGCAAAATGATTGAAATCAATAACTCTATACTACTTCAAAAAAAAGAAAGTAAGCTTGATGACGAAAACGCTTTTATACAGAGTAGATTCTCTTCTATGTCAAAGATATTTAAAATCAAAGAGATATGTAGAGATAAGGTAGATCAGACATTAGCATAAAATGTATTAGATTTATTTAATAAAGGGAATGGATAGAAATCAGTATAATGAACTGACCAAAGATGAAACGCCTGGAAAACCTTAATTATACATTTCTCCTCGTTCAGTAATTTCTTATCATTCTGTTGTGTGAACATGCGATCAAATACCAGAAATGTATAATTAAGGCAACTAATATAAACTCAAGTTGTAAATGATAAGGCTAAAGTTGAAATAAATTTCCGTTTAATATTTTTCCCTTTCCTTTCATAGACAAACGTCGCTGACCTGATTTTCTTTTGTCGTGAAGAAGAGAGATAAGTAGCCGTGTAAAATGGAATATGTGTCTACCATTTTATTGTACCCTCATCGAAAACTGTTATCTAAAGTGGCAAACAAACTATTTGGAGATAATCAATATTTACATAGTTAGAGAAGTGAGATATATAATTTAATGGTTTTATGGGAATAAAATTAATTTATAATTCTGACACA
This sequence comes from Mytilisepta virgata, assembly GCA_028015205.1. Classification (NCBI taxonomy): domain Eukaryota; kingdom Metazoa; phylum Mollusca; class Bivalvia; order Mytilida; family Mytilidae; genus Mytilisepta; species Mytilisepta virgata. The sequence continues at coordinate 6,153,413 of CM051510.1, forward strand.
TTGGCCAATATCGTCGTAAATTTTTCAATCTAGTTTATTGAGTCTAACGGCCTAGACTATAGCCAACGCAGGTAAAAGTGTACCAAACGAGATTAGAATAATTTCCGTAGTTAGTCTTTCCCATTACAAAGACTTCTTTTTATCTCAAAAGGGAAAACACATTCACTAAAAATAAATATATAATCAATATTCAGTTATTTGATAGGCCATAAGCATTGGAATCCCTCTGTACTTGTCGAAAAATTTACCTGTAACTGTGTATCCGTGGAATCATTATTAAACGCATTTGCTAATCTAACTGTTAACTGATTTGTAAATTTGTAAATAAAATTTCAGTATCAGACAGTTAAGGTCATCTATAACATATTGTAAAGTATAGTTGCAACTGGCAGAGTCGTTTGTGACAATACGTTTTTCAAAGTTCAGCAAATATACGATAAGACTAGACTCTGAAGGACGTGTTTCTTGGACAATCAGTCCCAATAAAGAAACCACTCTTACGAATTGCGTTATCAGAAACATCTAGACCAAATGTGTTCTTCGGTTCTCAAGAAGAAAAAAAAATGAAATATTTTTGAAAATGAAGTGGCATTTTCCTATTGAGTTAATGAATGTAAATTGTAATGGATTAAACTGCATATAAGTAGTAAAATTATTATTTAAAAAATATCATTGTGCTTACCATAATTGCAGATTGCTGGGCGCATTATCATTATGACAGATCGGCACCAAAGTACCAACACTTGGTCAGAATATCATAAGGAACATTCATGCTATGTTTGTTTTCAATCCATTTAGTGGTTCTCTAGAAGAAGAGTTTTGTATGTATTTCCCATATGGTCCTATGTTATACTATGTACCCAGCTAGCGGCCAACTTACATGATGGATCGGAATCAAAGTAGGAACACTTGGTCAGCACCTCATAAGGAGCACTAATACCATCTGTTCTTTCATCCTATTCAGCGGTTCTCTAGAATATTTTTGTATCTATTACCCATAGTGTTCTATTTTAAGCTAAGGCTCCTGCTAGCGGCCATCTTGTATAACTGATTGGCATCAAAGACATAAAAGTTGGTCGGCACCCAATAAGGAACATTCATGCCATATTTGGTTTAAATCGATTCAGCGGTTCTCTAGAAGATTATTTTTTTTTTATATTTAAATCCCATGTTAAACTACACTCTCGCGCTGTCGGGAAACATTGATGATGGATCGGCAACAAAGTAACAACCACTGGTCAGAATCTCATAAGGAACATTCATGCCATGTTTGGTTTCAATCAATTCAGTGTTTCTCTGGAATATTTTTGTATCTATTACCCAGTGTTCTATTTTAAGCTAAGGCTCCCGCTAGTGGCCATCTTTGATTACTGATTGGCATCAAAGACACAAAAGTTGGTCGGCACCCAATAAGGAACATTCATGCCATATTTGGTTTCAATCCATTCAGCGGTTCTCTAGAAGATTATTATTTTTTTTATATTTCACATAGCGTCCCATGTTAAACTAAACTCTCCCGCTGGCGGGAAACATTGATGATGGATCGGCAACAAAGTAACAACCACTGGTCAGCATCTCATAAGGAACATTCATGCCATGTTTGGTTTCAATCAATTCAGTGGTTCTCTAGAATAGATTGATGTATGTCTACATGGTCCTATGTTAACATAAGTAACCCGTAGACTGCCATGTTGGATGATTGATACACACCAAAGTAACAACACTTGATCAGCATCTTATTAGAAACATTTATGCCATGTTTCGTCTCAATCCATTCAGTGGTTCTCTAGAAGAAGTTCAAAATGCGAAATATTGACAGACGACGGACAAAAAGTGATTGCAATAACTCGCGTGACCCTTTGGGTCAGTTGAGCTAAAAAGGAATATACAAAATACAAGAAATATATATATGCTGCCAATTTGATCAATATATGTCGTAAATAAACTGTTTAAAGATAGGAATAGAAGATGAGAAACGTAGGACAAGTATATTTTTAAATCATAGCAGCTCGTAAATATCATATTTATGAAAACCATTAATATGAGAAAAAAATGAAGTTTTCCACTTACCGAAATTGTATGGTGCTATCGTTAAAATAAATAAGCGATTCACGTTTGTTCGATATATGTTCGAAATGTACAACCCTTCCTGTAAGATATGACACATGATTTACATTTCTAAAAATAATTTTTCTTGAAACCTCTTTTTGATTATTGCTTTGTCCAATTATGTGTACAACTTTATTGGATGCATTTTCCCGTTAGTTAGTACTGAATTACCTCATTCATGCGTGGAAAGGGACCGCCATTTACAAAGAATGATGATGGTAGTTGGTTTTACTGTTTTCAAAATGTTTGATGTAATTTTTTATTACGGGAACTAGAGGTAATAATGATCTTTTCCAATGAATTAGTTATTTTTTTAAGGTATTTGGGAGTGTTAAGAAGTTTTCAAAAACATTATATTATAAATTGACTTCGTTTAAATAAATCTAAATCATTTTTATTCACCTCTGTTATCGTTGTGTAACATTCAGAAGTGATCTGAGAAAACACAACTATGACAACTTCAATCAACTTTAAAATGTACAGACTTTACTCGTATTTATGAACAAACGAGAATTATGTACTTACGATACGGAATGGCACAGTGACCATCTCTTTACCTCAACATGTTCAAGTAAAATAGTTACAGAATTATTTCACTTAAGGTCAAGGCGAAGTAATTGAAAGTATCCTACATTTTTCTAATTATTTGTCAGTATGTAAAGCTAATCGAAAAACATTGGAATATGAAATAAAAAGGGGGGGGGGGGGGTACCCATGCTTATTTTTTGCTATAACGCTTTGAAAATGCGTTCTGAAATTAACTTTTAACATAGGATATATAGGGAAAACGTCAATTTTTCGACATCTTTGCTCGAAAAGTCTATAAAAACCATAGATGTTAGTCCTACAGTTTCTTGAAAAACTAATATTATATTGCCTCATCCACGAGCTTTCTGATGATATAAAAATATTTGGAGGTCCCCATGCTTAATTTCGTTGTATCTGCTGCTGAAGATAATATCAAGCTAATAATTTTGGTGATTTTTTCAGGCAACGTCATGACGTCCAGCGTTCGATAAAGTCGCCCCTAATTCAAATTAAAAATAAAATGTTGTGTCACACTTAAGTTTTATATTCGCCTGAAAAAAAAACCCATCACGTTAGAAAAAAAAATTTTGCTCGCTCGCACCTTTATTTACCCTTTAAAAAATCCAAAGAACTTCACATCAATTTTGTGTAACCAAATTAAAAAAACAATTAATGTTCTCAATGCATCATGTCATTAAATCATAAAATTAAGTTAATATCGGTCCCAATTTCAATCGATTCAGTTTAATTCGCAGTATTCAAATGTCGAAGCGGTACGAATTAATTCCAATACCAGGCGAATTCTAGAGAACGATGAAATTGCAAAGACGTTTAATCAATAATATAAGTAACACTATATTTTTAAAAGGATAACGAGGACCGTCTTCACTTGCTTGACATTTTTTATTTCTCCATCAATGTTAAAATGATGTTATATGCGCAACTTATATGCGCCGTATATGCATTCGCGTTATTTACTAAGTTCACAGAAATTGAGATGTTTAGTAAATTTATAACAGTGTACCGTGATCTAAGTGACTTACGGGGTGGTAATACCATGGAGGTAGTACACTGTACATAAATACCTAAAATTTAAACTAAGCAAATTACTTGCAAAAAATTTACTGTACAAATCACGTTCCTATGATTCTGAAACGTATTAGTCTAAATATGCGTATACACGACAAAATAATGTTTTCGAATGCGTTTTGATAATGAAGGGACGTGTGAACGTACAATGCGTTTTGAAACATTTCGAAAAAGTTTTGCGTTGCGTAATAACTGTACGTCTGAACACACCACTATTTCTACCTTAGGGCGACTCCACTGCTCCTCCGGAGTCAACGTCATAATGCCTACGACGTCAAACAATCAGTCAGGGACGTAATACAATGACAAGGGGCTATTATCCTTGAAACGGTAAACAAATGAACACTAGATGGCGCTCAATTACTTCGCCTTGACCTTAAATAAGTTTACTTTGATGACTTGTCACTAAGAATTGTCTATTATTCATTTTTCAAAGTATAATCATATTGTCAGATATTTCGTCGAATTAGTGTATAACCCGAAATATACATTACGCTCATAATTTGGCCTTATGACAAAATATTAGAATTTTTAAACATTTAGCTCAGATAACACTATGAAAGCTCGTGGATATATGTAAAACAGTGTAAGAGGGATAACCGAGAACAATCTTTTTTTTTACTTATTTGACCAGCTAATATAAGGAAAATGCCCAATGCGTTGTATGAAAGTTCAAACGCAATTGGTGAAGTTGGAACATAGAATGCAAGTTTTGATTCCAGTGTCGGCTTTCTATCCGTAGTAGCTAAGAGAATTTCACTCATTACTGGATTATTCGAAATGCTTTTCCTTCGCGATCGGATGAATATCGAAATTCAGAAACACTAACTTATAGTGCAAATTATATACGAACTTAATGATCATATCTCAAACAGTGGGAGAGGAATTCGAGGATTATAAAGTTTTCGCTTTCTTTACACCTTAGGAATATGCCCCCATGTGTGATAAATATCCCAAAGCCTTTAATGAAGTTGTCATATATATTGATAGTTGTGATTCAAGTTTTAGCTTGCTAGAACAAGTAATTGAGAATAATCCACTGGTATACTGAAATTCGTTTTCGCCCATAAATCTGCCCCATACGGCAAATATAAAAATGTTGATATATGTATACAGTTAGGTGCAGGAATAATAAATCCCAACTGAAAGTTTCAGGAAAGTCTTTTTGTAACACTATAAATACAAATACCAGTCTGAAATAAAGCCGCTGATCAGGTTGTAATTCTTGACCAGTTCTAAAAAGCAGTCGTGGACAATGACTGCTATGATTTTTGACTGCACTGGTTCTAAAAACAGGCATGAAACAGGACTGCTCTAATTCTTGACCAGAATTGTTCTCGACCAGAGCTATTCTTCTTCCTCACTACCCTAAGTTAACATGGACGAGAGGTTATGACTTGTCGCAACTGTATGTTCATAGTGTTAATGTTGTGTAAACTTTCTAGATTTTGTGGATTGTGGTAGAAGAAATCTTGGACATTACCCACAGGCGTTACTTAGTACGGAGTACAACAAAACATTGATCCGCGATTGCGTTCAGCGTGGTTATAAATATTTACTTGCAGTGACAGTAATCTGGCCATACTGAGATAATAGTCGTATACATGTATATCACGTCGAAGGAAATTTAAATCATCACGCTTGTCATAAACTTTTAATTGCAATCACTCATTATTATATATGTCCGTTCGTACAAGTACAAAAATAGATATGAAGCAGAAGTTGATGTGTGGTGGTCTCTTTAATTTCGTGTCTAGGATAGATGAGATTTAAATAAACATTATAGTAGGGATTATTAAGTTACAGAACATCTTCTATATAGCGTAAACTGAAATTAAAGGACTTGGCTAGTTTCTTTGTCTTTCCCATAAAGTAGCCGGATAAAAATCTAGCCACATATGAACATGAAAATAAGAACAGTTCGTCCAAAAGCGACCCATCGTAATACCTAACGTCTGTTGAAAAATATGTCCTCCAAACGCATATAAGATATCAATAAGATCTACTAGCGTGTCAACAAAATCAGTTTCAGAGTATTTTTTGGTAGCATCATTGTGTTTTGTGACAAAAATATCTAATTCCAGATATATCTGTCTTAACCTTGTTTAGTCAAGAAATATTGATCTACCTAAAATAAACAGAGAGGACAGGGTACACAACATGAAATACACGATATTGTTCAAACAATTTAAAAACCCGAGAAATACACCTGCATATTTTTTAAGGGTAAATAAAGGTGCGAGCGAGCAAAATTTTTTTTTCTAACGTGATGGGCTTTTTTTCAGGCGAATATAAAACTTAAGTGTGACACAGCATTTTATTTTTAATTTGAATTAGGGGCGAATTTTGAGCTCTTATTTTTAAATGAAGCGGCAAAAAAAAATATATATTGATTATATAAATATAAAAATATGCAGGTGTATTTCTCAGGTTTTTAAATTGTTTGAACAATATCGTGTATTTCATATTTTTATATTTATGTAATCAATATATAAAAAGGGTCCACTAAATTTCATTTTAACACCTTAAGTCTAAGAAATAATGCATAAATGTATATATATCTCACATATCCATGCAAATGGCTGTACTATTTAAGCTAGTGAAAATATATGTTTGCTATTAACCATAAGATTGTAAATATTTTCTTACATACAAGTCACATTTAAAAATAACAGAAACCACAGTCAAGGTCGATGATTCCTAGTTTAGAACAACAGTTACTTAGGTTTCTGTATGCAAACACGATAATAATCAAACATATCACAAAATACTGAAATAAATTTGATGCACTGTATGGCCATTTCGTTGACTGACAACTGATCAGCAGCGCTCGAGATCAAAATATTGGAAAACTGGTTAAAGATATATTGATGAATTAATAAGCACAACCATCAAAAATCAAAATAATTAAAAAAAAAAACAGGTATCCAAACTCAACTAAGGGTTACCTCTGCATCAAAAGGAAGAGCCTTAGAAATTTCTGGTAATTTTTGTCAAATTTTGAACTGGAAATTAAAAGGCATTTGAGTAATGATTCTAGCTAAATCATTACAACTTAACTGTAGTAATAATTTTCTATCTCTAACTCAAGAAGTTGTATTAATCCACTGGTTTTCGGTTCAAACAAAATAATAAGTTATTTTTTTATGTTAAACAAGAACTCATTATCAAAATGGTAAATAAACAGAATTCTTCTATTTAGTTAAATTGACTGTAAATGCTTCAATGATGTAACAACCGAATCTTGATAAAATCCAGTTCTAAGCTCAATCCCAGGTAGACCTAACCTTTTTTTTTAAACAAATGATCAGAAGCCACAATGTCATAGTGGAATGTTTAATCAACCAGTATTGAGGTTAAAATAAATCATACCTCTCGGAAATATTCCTAGGAATTACTAAAAATTTAAAGTTATTATCTAACCAAAAGCCTAAAATTATATACCAAAAACATGTAAACAAAATGTTAAAAATAACATTAAGAAAAATGTTACGAAAACACGAGAAAAAACTGTTTCAAGAATGTTTCTATGAAAACATCTTTAAAACATTTTTAAAACATTTTTAGAAACGCTTTTTGAACATCTAAAAAAAAGTTTTAATGGAACGTTCTAAAAACATTTCTGTAACCATACAAAATCCTGCGAAAAAAAACATTAAAAAAATGTGTTCAAACCATTATAAAAAACGTTTTCAGAATATTTTTGAAACATGCCTGTGATACCTGTGAAGATACTCAAAATAACATTGATCTATTTTTGTTTAATCTTCAACTTCCTTGATTAGTGGTATCTAAAAAATTTAACCTTAGTTGAAAGAATGAACAAATATTCATCAATTATTACAGGAGATGTTTTATTTACCCAGTTAACGCCGTACTGTTATACATCGATATTCATCTAAAGTACCACGTTTTTAATTTTCAATCAGTGTTGTGCTTTAACCATAAATTGATTGACAACTTTGCATATACATGTCAATAACAGTGCATTAATAAGTATTTATATGAAAGTATGTATATCAAAATTGATAAAAGGCCAATTCTAAGTATATATAAAGATGTTTATTTTTCGATTAGATAAGGGCATTTTTTTAAAACTAGATATTCATTCTTGACATAAGTTTAACAAAGCATACATTTTTTCCTGATTGGTGCCAATGGTGACATACTTTCATGAATCTTTCGTTATAAGATAGTAATCATTATTTTTTTTATAACAGCAGGATTCTATACTCTTAATGATGAACAAAAGCTTTTTTGTTTTATTTTTTGGAATTTTGGAGTCTAAATATTCCCTGTGCACAGAAGGTAAAATAAATCTTGAATAATAAAGTGTAAATTGTCATTGTTTTAAGAACAAAACTGAATGTTTTTATAATTATTTTAAAAATCGAATTATCCAATTCCGTTGAGATTAATGTGGAATATGTTTAGTCTGTAGAGTTAATACATATGATTCCGTATACAATCGTCCTTTAATTTGTGTATCCATCGAATTCATTTTGTACTTTCAAGAATGTTATTAGGGGAGCAGGCCATGCTTACCATTCCGAAGGTTTTTATTGGAAGTTCACATTGCTGGTGCTTTAGTTTATGCGCTGTCCTGTTCCATTCTCTTGACCCTATCTTCCTGGGATTTCGAATTCATGGACCCGTCACATTGTTTTGTTTCCTCTGTGTTCTTTCGCCGATATCATATGATTATAAACTTAATCTAAAATGCATATTGTACTTCTGAAAACATTTACAAACTTTAGTCATTTTTTTTGTTACTGGGATTTGGGATGCAATAGTGACTTTAATTAGTTTTTCACCTATGGATTGTTTTTACGAAATTCAAATCTTATGTAATTTTATATAAGTATTTAGTTCCATTTGTTCCATTGTGTTTTCAACATTAACTTTATATCGACATATTCTTGTTCCTTTATGTAGATTTTTCCGTTGACTTAGTGTTCCTCAGATTAACCGACGCATTTTGCAGGATCAGTTCCAATGTAGACAGATGTACATGATTTAAAGCAGATCACAAAATGATTTCCTACATAGTGAGACTATCCTACTCTCTGTTGTGCTCATGTTTGTGTTTTTTACTCTTTTATGTTTTTTGTGCGACGTTCTATCATTTGGGTTGCTTTGATTGATTGGTATATTATTGTTGACCTTTTATGTTATCCATTTTGTTGTTTATACTGAGGTGTGTGTGCGTTTTTTGTACAGTGTCTCATTTTCATTAAAGACGTTGATTAGCTATCATGATTTGTAAATTTCTTTTTTTCAACGTAGAGGAACAAAATCTTAAAACATTTTGTGACAAAAACAAACTAACACGTAAAAGCCATTAAACAATTTGCTAACCATACAATACGTGTCAAAATCAGTCTTAGAAATGCGTTAGAGTGATATGTTACTCGGTCTTTATAAACCTTTTTACTTCGCTGGGAAAAAAACATTTACGAACAAAAAATGATTTGGAAGTCTGAGCTCAAATTAAGCACTCCTCAGATGAATAAGCTATCATATCCTGCTATCGCGGTCATCACGTGAGCTCTGGTAGTACAATCGTGTCAATTAATGGCTATCGATTTGTCATTACAATTCAGCGGGACGTGTTAATTAAATGTCCACTACTCATTTGTCATCGTATGGTTGACATCACCCAACCCCTCATTGCATTGATTATTACAACGTCGTTTCAGATATTTTGTTTAAATGAGTCCAGGGCATAAAATTTTTGCTTCAAATCGCATTTGATTTTTTTCGTTTTTAATACCTAATAAACCATATCACATATGACTATTTTTTGCAATAGGACTCATGTTCGAAAAATAATTTCTTCTCGATACCTTCCAACCCCATGATGGAATATAATTATCAAGCCGAATTCAGTTAAGATTCCATTTATCTTACTTCAAACTAAGGTTGAAATCTGTGAATTTTTACGATTTTTGTGCAATTTTTTCATGATGGCGCCCATCCAAATCAGCTTCTTCCTTGTCAAAACAAAGTAAATATCGTTCATACGGGCAAATAGAATTAACTATATAATATATCAAATGTTTACAATATAAACAAACCAACACAGATAGATTATTAATTTAAATAAATTAAAAATGTTACTTATCTGATATTTGAAATAATAATTATACCCCCGCAAACATGGTACGTAGATGTGCGCATGTGAAGTATGTCCTGATCCAATAATTTTATACCCTTTTGGACTTATAAATAAATTCTGTCTGTCCCCCAATTTGTGTTGTACCCACAGTTTCTCAAAAATGCCTTATCAGAGGTTAATTAAACTTTGCATACTATTAGATCCTAGTACGTAGATTTGCGCATGCGAAATATGTCCCGGTCCGATACTTTTTCCCATACTTTTATACCCTTTTGGACTTAGAAATTCTGTCTGTCCCCCCCCAATTTGTTTTGTACCCGCAGTTTATCAAACATGCCTTATCAGAGGTTAACTGAACTTTGCATACTGTTAGATCCTAGTACGTAGATGTGCCCATGCGAAGTATGTCCTGGTCCAATACTTTTCCCCATAATTTTATACCCTTTTGTTCCCTCAGTTATACACAATTGGACTTAGAAATTGTGAGACAATTCACAATGATAAGGATGCCCTAGTCCATTAAATTAACAGCAGCGGGGAGTATAGTTAGTGAGGTCCCCTCAAAGTTCTAGTTCATATCTGAATTCAAATTTGAGACCTCCACTTTACACACACACCTCTTTATTAAAATACGGCCAAAGTACAATATACATGTCAAAACGTTAATTACCTGAAACACACAACATGTTACGGTAAACACATTTCTTTACATGTAAATATTCTTCAGATAAAAATCGAATCAATTTTAACAGAAAAAAATCGCTTTTTCTTGTGGCTTAAAAAAAGGAAAAAAAAACTTGCACCATAACTCTTTATTACGTATATGTAATTTTGCTAGTTGGCATAAATTGGTCCTAAATTTCATATCATTAACAATTTTCACAATTTCATGTAATAAATTATTGTCACAATTTTATATATTGGAATTATAATCGATGTGAAATGTTACTATGACGAGGAACACGTACGTGCTATAATCAATACAGAGTTATCGAACATGAAAATGACAGAAATAGTTGGGTTTGTGGGCAAAATGACAAATGTATTCTACGCTACACATATAGCATGTATAGTTTTTTTTCTACTTAACGAAGTTGAAATTGTAAGTTACTATTTGTTAAAATCGTATGATTGTCGTTTGGTAGAAATTAACTGACATATAACAAACATAGTAAAAATCTGCACATTTCGCAGTTTTATATCGTGCTGACAGACACTAACCATGCGTGACTTTTACTTTTTTTTATCTTTATAACAGGAAAAGACAACAGAGGAAAGGAATTCATATTTGGATTTATGGATAACTATGTCTCTAGTGATTTGGAAGTTTTTATTACAACCGATTATCCCGGTGTAGTTGATGTCAATGTCTCTACACCATTATATGATTATACCTACTTAAAGAATGTAAGGATTAGCAAAGGCAACGTATCAAAAATCATCTTTGATTCAAGCATTCGGGGTATAAATACGGCATTAGAAAACAAAGGAATTCATATTTCCTCCAGTTCTGAGATTACCGTTTACGCTGTAAATAAATGGAGCGAGACAACCGACGCCTTCGTTGTCTTTCCAACAGATGCAATTGGAAAGGATTATTATGTTATTTCATGGACCACTGAATCCGTTTTTATGATAATTGCAACCGAATATAACACAACAATAGATATTTATGTGTCAAACGAAGGAGCATCTCTGCTGTATAATGGTGTAACGTATATTTTCGGTATGACATTGACAATGCGATTGAATAGATTTGAAACGTTTCATGCGTACGACACAAGTGCTGATTTTTCCGGAACAAGAATTATTTCTGATAAACCCGTTACTCTGTTGAGCGGAAACAGGTGTATCAAGATCGGTGATGGTGCATGCGATCATCTTGTATCTCAGATGACACCGGTGGAAACGTTTGGGCATAAATTCGCTACTGTATATATGCCTAATTGTAACCAGCCAGTAAATTATAGAATAATAGCAAGTGAAAATAACACCATTGTCAACATATCAGGACAAAATCCAGAGATATTCTCAGCTGGAGATCTGTTTACTTTTTCCGTTCGACAAAAAACCTCAAAAATCATATCAGCCAACAAACCAATTGTATTGGCATTTTTTTCTGAAGGTGGATGTGACAGTGATGGACTGGGCGATCCAGCAATGATTGTCGTTCCCCCAGTTTCACAGTATGCTGCTGATTATACATTTGCTACAATCGAGGTACCTTCAAATCCATTTCAGAATTCCTTAACAGTTATAATTGCAGATTCTTATATTGACGGACTTATTCTAGATAACAGTAATATATCGTCAGACTGGCAGGATGTAGACGGAAGCGATGATTTAAAAATAACGGTTGCTGATGTTCCGAGTGGTTCGCATACAATTTATCATTTAAATCCTACTGTTACTTTTCTAGCAGTTGCTACAGGCATAGCAGAATACAATTCTTATGCTTTTGCAGCGGGACAACGATTGGCAGATATTAACAGTGTAAGACTTTACGGATGTATTATATATTTTCGGTCGATATATATAAAAAAAATAAGCGTTACTTAAATTTCATTTCTGAATACAATAATTAGAACGATTATCCTACAAATTGAAAATAACATTCAATAGCGCGGATATGCATATCTAATTTACCACCATCATAATCTGAGAGGGGGGGGGTAATGATATGTGCTCCCATCAAAACTACTCTTCCTTTTGATAAACTACTTATGTCTGGTATTGTATTCTAAAATATGTTTACAACTCTACATAGTTTTATACGCCTACATATATCAACCCCTTTCTTGTACCGGTATTTGGTTAGATAAAAAGTGTACTTATATTTAATTTCTGAAATTCATTTTATTCTAAAGACTGAAAAAAGCATTCAGTCACGCTGAAATGTAAATCTAAATAACCACAATCATCATCCGAGCATGGGTTGGTTGGAGTTGTGTTCTCATCAAAACTACTCCCTCCGATAAGCTACTGGGTCTATTACCTGGCAAAAGAAACAAATGAGTGTATACACTGTTGGGATTTTAATTTACTTCTTTATTTCTAGAAATTATAAGAAATTATTTTGGTAGAAAATAAATGACATATATAATATAGTTACAATCTGCATATTTCTCAGTTTTTGTCATACATCTTTGCCATTTTCACTTTATCGTGATGAAGATGTAGCCAATTGAGCATTGTCCTCAATAGAAAATGGGTGTGATTTCTGAAACACTGACCAATTTTATTTTAAATAAATATTTTGCTGATTTGTCTATGGTATGACCCAACGATTTCGGTATTTTCTTGGTTGAGTCTGAATGTTGTCTTCGCTAACCATGTGTTACCGGAAAGAGTTCCATATGGCATCCCCGATCAAAAATTCCAAATCTGAAATTGGTGAACTTTCGACATACCTTATCCCTTTTGACACCCATATCTAATTTGTCATCCCGATTTTCTCATGACACTTCTTTTCCTTGTTCTGCAATCTGCCTTGGGTTTGTAACTTAACCTCTTCTGAGTTAATTTACCTGAAAAAACGTCAGCTGTCAAGCGAAATTTGAACCCGGTACTTCTCGATTTGAAGGCGAGTGCACTAACCACTGTGCTACAGTGAGTTGTCAGTAATAGGGTTTTAATTTGATGTCATACTAATCATCACGTGATAAACGAAAGGGAAATTAAGACTAAAACAGCTTATTATAAATATCAAATAATTTGACGTCTATCACGTACATGTGCAATGATCTGAGTTACAAATATGAAACTTAATCCAATTTGGGATTTTGTTTCCAGTGCTATTTTTGACTTGAATAGTTCCTGACTCAAAATCTCAAAAGGGATAATGAACCTGTGAACCACTAAAATCGATGAGAAATTCCAGCATGTTAACAACATGAGTCTAAGAGTAATTTTTGTTAGAATCTGTGTCTTTTTTGACAAAATACAATGCAAGCCTTGTCCTTACCTAATACCAGATAGGCATATATTTGTAAACCTTGTTTGGTGAATTAGCTCACGAAAAACAGATTTTAATTGATCATGAGGGATTGTATACAGTGTAGAAAAATCAAACTTCTTTATGCTACTACAATAAGGAAAGTCACTAGACGAGAGATATTACTGTCAGTCTTTAGAATTTTTTAGAATCCACATCTGATTCACACCATTAGTTGAGTAGACATTATCACAGTGGCTCTTCAGACCATCCTTGATTGCTGTAAGTAAAGTAGTAAGGAGAGTCTACTGTGTATGTGTTTGTATAGACACTCATTCAAGGACAGATTGTCATTTATTTAGGACAAGGGACACTTTAATGTGGATGGTACATCAAATTTATTTCGGTATTTTGTGATACGTTTTATTATACTATTGTAGAAGGAAAATGGGCACAATGAAATGGTATATGGCGGAATTAAAAACGGAAGGGTTCTTGCCCCGCTTACTTATAGGCCAGCTAGAACACTGCAATTTCTGTTTGATAACATAAAAAATATATTGCATACAATCGTTTACACAAGAAAGTAATTATTCAAGATTAAAAATCAATGGTTAGATGCAAAACAAATACAGAAAAAAGTGACCATATTCCTTTGTGATTTGAGAAGATGCATTTACAGTTGTTATTTCTATTATCACAGGAGTGTAAAATGAGCGAAACCATTCCCGGAGATATTATCGATAACGACTGTGATGGTTTAATAGACGAGGAACTTAAAGATGGAAAAGGTATTTATTATACAATTATCACGAGGGCTTGCCCGAGGGTGACCTTACTTTTCGAGGGGAGACAAACCGTCGGGTCACACACCAACAAGGGTGATAACTGTTATATTATATGGAACATTCAATTTTTTGGCCAAGAATGCTTAACAGCACTCGAAATTTTCCGTTTAGTATTCTTGGAATCCTTATCAGACAGCAGGCGTTCCATTTCTGCCTCATCCACCGCAAGCAACCTGTTGTCGGACGCCATGTTTTTTGTTTACTGAATCAAGGGAAGTAACTATAAATAGAAACACGTGAGGCTCGCGAGGGGATTTCCATGGGGTTTTCTCGCGAGCGATTGACCTTACTATAGGACCCAACGACTTTCGGTTCACCCAACGAATGGGCAAATATCACGTGACACTGTTTTAACAAATCAGATTAAAGATTTCTATATGGGTATATAATATGATCTTTTATTACACACTACCTGTGTACATATTATCGTACCAAGCAAATCTACTAGCACTTATCGAATATGAGTCATAGAAACTTTCTGATAATTTAATTTTTATTTTACAGTTGGCAAATATCAGACAATCATATGGAGAATTCATTATGACATTGTTTTTCCATATCACAGCACAGAATTGTAAATGCGAATTACGCTATTAAATTTATGACAAACCTTTTTGTTAACAATATTTTTCCCCTTTTTAGCTCACCTGACCCGAAGGGTCAAGTGAGCTTTTCTCATCACTTGGCGTCCGTCGTCCGTCGTCGTCCGTCGTCCGTTAACTTTTACAAAAATCTTATCCTCTGAAACTAGTGGGCCAAATTTAACCAAACTTGGCCACAAGCATCATTAGGGTATCTAGTTTAAAAAATATGTCCGATGACCCCGACTGCCAACCAACATGGCCGACATGGCTAAAAATAGAACATAGGGGTAAACTGCAGTTTTTGTCTTATATCTCAAAAACTAAAGCAATTAGGGCAAAACTCACATGAAGTAAAAATGTTCATCAGGTCAAGATCTACCTGTCATGAAATTTTCAGACGAATCAGTCAACCCTTTCTTGGGTTATTGCCCCTGAATTGTTAATTTTTAGGAAATTTTGCAGTTTTAGGTTATTATCTTGAATATTATTATAGATAAAGAGAAATTGTAAACAGCAAAAATGTTCAACAAAGTAAGATCTACAAATAAGTCAAATGACCAAAATCATTGATTGACCCCTTATAGGAGTTTTTGTCCTTTAAAAACGGCATCCAGCATAAACTTTCCTTTAAAGATCTTTTCCTCTCAAACCACTGGGCCAATTGAGACCAAACTTTGGTGGAATGGTCCTTGGGTGGCCCCCTTCCAAACGTATGTCTGGCATACCCGACTTCCAACCAAGATGGCTGCTGTTACTAAAAATAGAAAAATAGGGGGGTGACTTTCAAAAATCTTCTTATATGAAACTACAAGTTCAGTTGGAACCAAAGTTGGCAGTAATAGTTCTTAGGAGGTTCTCTTTCAGAAATATGTCCAATGATCCGGACTGTTAACCAAGATGCCCGCCACAGCCGAACTTAGTTTAACATAGGGCCCTATGGAAAAATTCATTGAAAATCTTCTTGTCTTAAACCACTTGACCTATCGGAACCAGACTTAGCAGCAATGGTCCTTAGATGGTCCTCTTACGGAGGTGTGTCTGATGACCCGGACTGTCAATCAAGATGGCCGCCACACCCGAACTTAGTTTAACATAGGGCCCAATAGGAAAATTCATTGAAAAATCTTCTTGTCTGAAACCACTTGACATATTGGAGCCAGACTTGGCGGCATTGGTCCTTAGGAGGTCCCTTTTCAGAAATGTGTCCGATTTCGTGGACTGTGAACCAAGATGGCCGCCACAGCAGAACTTAGTTTAACATAGGACCCTATAGGAAATTCACTCAAAAATCTTCTTGTCTGAAACCACTAAGCCAATAAGAATTAGACTTGGAAGCAATGGTCCTTAGATGGTCCTCTTTCAGAAGTTTGTGCGATGACCCAGACTGTCAACCAAGATGGCCGACACTCCTGAACTTAGTTTAACATAAGTCCCTATGGAAAAATTCATTGAAAAATCTTCTTGTCTGAAACCACTTGACATATTGGAGCCAGAGTTGGCAGCATTGGTCCTTAGGAGGTCCTCTTTCAGAAATGTGTCCGATTTCGTGGACTGTGAACCAAGATGGCTGCCACAGCAGAACTTAGTTTAACATAGGACCCTATGGGAAATTTACTCAAAAATCTTCTCGTCTGAAACCACTAAGCCAATTAGAATTAGACTTGGCAGCAATGGTCCTTAGATGGTCTTCTTTCATAATTTTGTGCGATGACCCGGACTGTCAACCAAGATGGCTGCCACAACCGAACTTAGTTTAACACAGGGCCGTATAGGAAAATTCATTGAAAAATCTTCTTGTCTGAAACAACTTGACATATTGGAGCAGGACTTGGTGGCATTGGTCCTTAGGACGTCCTTTTTCAGAAATATGTTTGATTTCGTGGACTGTGAACCAAGATGGCTGCCACAGCAGAACTTAGTTTAACATAGGACCCAATGGGAAATTCACTAAAAAAACTTCTCGTCTGAAACCACTAAGCCAGTTAGAATTAGACTTGGCAGCAATGGTCCTTAGATGGTCCTCTTTCAGAATTTTGTGCGATGACCCAGACTGTCAACCAAGATGATGACACACCCAAACTTAGTTTAACATAGGGCCCTATGGAAAAATTCATTGAAAAATCTTCTTGTCTGAAACCACTTGACATATTGGAGCCAGACTTGGCAGCATTGGTCCTTAGGAGGTCCTCTTTCAGAAATATGTCCTATCACCCGAATTGTCAACCAAGATGGCTGCCACACCGAACTTTGTTAAATATTGGACCCTATAGGAAAATTCATTTAAAAATCTTCTTGCCTGAAAACCGCTTAGCCAGTTGGAACAAGACTTAGCAGAAATGGTCCTTAGATGGTTCTCTTTTAGAAATATATCCGTTGACCTGGACTAAACCAAGATGACTGCCACAGCTGAAATTAGTTTAACATAGAATCCTATAGACAAACAAGCCAAATTGACTGCAACACTTAAATTTTTAGGTCTGCTCAAGGTGAAAAGTTAAATCCAGGTGAGCGATACAGGCTCTTGAGAGCCTCTAGTTTTATTTTGGAAAGGAGGGTTAATGATCAATTTCAGCAATGATGCCTCCATATCAGCAATATGCTTGGTGGCCGAGTGGTCTAGGTAGTGCGTCATGAATACTAATGGTCACTAGCCTGTCAACGCTGAGGTTGTGAGTTCGAATCTCACCTGTGGCGGGGTGTGTTCGACTCCGATCTTAATTGACAAGGATTGCCAATTTTCTTATCGAAGGTCTGTGGTTCTCTCTGGGCACTCCAGCTGCCTCCACCAATAAAAACTGGCGGCCGCGAAATAGCCAAATGTGCTGAAAAGGGCTCAAACCCCCCAACTAAACAAACAAACATGGGTAATTGCATTGTATTATAATTTCTTGTTGACAGACAACGATGGAGACTCCTTGATCGATGAAGATCTCGCTCTTTTCTTCTTAGACAAAGTAACAACAACAAGAACAACGGAAAGACAAGAAGTTTCAAGTCGCACATGTAAGTACAAAATTATATATAAAAAGTGAAATTGAAAGTGAAAACAGTTGACAGCGACGAGGGATAGTAAATATATTTCATTTTATTCTATATGTTCTATGGAACTGTGCCCCGTATCTTCTGTTTAATGTCAATTTGAACAATTGGCCATAAAAGTTGTTAAACGACTATTATCATAAAAAAAAATAAAAAAAGTAAAAATGCTGCAAATAGTGATATTTCTGTTTCTTTGATTTCAGTGGAACATAAGAATGAAAATATAACAGATTATCATAACATAATTGAAGGAATTTTAGGATCCCTATGTGTTGTATTGGCAGGATTGTGTTGCTACCTCTACATAAGGAGCAGGAGAAATTACAAAGAACAACAAACCAGTGTCTATAGCCTACCACCACCAAAGTACAGAGATAATTCTGGAAAACCTATATTTGACTTCCAAAGCTATACCACGAATAGCAAGCATCAAATCAGACAAAGTGAGCTGTAAGGAAAGATGCATATTGTTTCCTTCCAGCTCAAGGATAACTTTATAAATGTTTACTAAACTGTAGACAGAAACAGATCTTTACACGTAAAAGTTATTTCATTGCTAAAGTTACACAAACAGTCGTCTTAAATTGAACATTTACTGCTAATTTGAGGGTACCGTTAACGGAGCATCAAAAACTTACTTGACCTAACATTTGGGATGTTTTGGTTATATTTTTGTTTTTCTGTCGCCTGTTGTAAATGTGTCAAAATTAAACCGATGTAGCGTAAAATTTACAAGTCCGTAAAAAATGGAAGTTCCGTTTCCGGTTTCCGGTTTGTCTTTCAAATTTTACGCTGTTTACTGTAAATTTCGCAAGTCGTCGTAAAATTCACAAGCTAGTTAGAAACAAACTATTCTGTTAATTTTAACATATATACAAAGGACTATAAACCATTTACACAATAATTGAATGAATTAGTACTTACTTAACTTATGAATGAATGAAATAAATTATAAATATGCTTGTGGCAGCTTTGAAAAACAAAAAACATCGGCGCTCAGGATCGCGGCGTTGTTTTGTTGGTTTTTTTTCAAAGCTGCCACAATCCGTTTTCGATATAACATTTGAAGTCAGAAGCCTACAAATTTGTGATAAACAGCTCAAATTCCAAGATTTTTTGGGATTTTTTTTTGTTTTGGAGGGGGGAGGGAGAGACTGTTGGCGCTGTCCGAGGGATCTGCAAAATTAAAGATAAGCGAAGCCGTAAATTAACAGGTGTATGGAATATGGTAGAATTAAAATAGGTCTAGATTTATAACATTCAATGAAAAGTCGTGAATAAATCTACAAGAAGAAAAATAATAACTTGCTGAAAGCCACAATGAAAATTCAATACTGAATTGCTCAGCAACATACAGTAAAAGGCCCTGTTAGTCATCACTTCCATAAGACATACAATCAATATAGTATATCATTAAACATGATTTAAGCCCTCACGCCACGTCAAAACCAGGGAAAATGTGAGGGTTGCCCACCTCAAGCCATTAAATTTTTTTTTCAATACACATGCCCGACAATGAATATGAAATGCATCAGAAATCATTGTACCTCAACTATATATTAATATAAGAAATCTTTATACTCTGAATAGGATTTGGTCAATCATCATCCAAAAATATATTAAATCCCATTAGAGTTACATATTTATGTCATAAAAATTGCAAGTCTGCCTCTTGGTCTCAAAATATCTATGTGTATGGAGATGAAATACTACAAAAAGTAATTATTATACCACACTATGTATTAATAAAGGGAAATAAAATACTTCTCAACATATTTTTGTCATTTATCATCCAAATATATACCAAATTCCACCACAGTCAAAATTCTTAGGCCATAAATAATGAAAGTCCCGTCTTGAGTTTCAAAATATCAACATGTTTGGACATGAAATGTTTCAGAAATTCATCATTAGACCTGATTATGTATTAATAAAGGGAATTCATATACCGGTACATCTCAACATATTTTGGTCAATTATCATCCAGATATATACCAAATACATCTAGGTATTTTGAGACCCAAGGAGAGACTTGCAATTTTTACGGCCTAAGATTTGTAACTAGGATGGGATTTGGAATATTTTTAAACAATAAATGACAAAAATATGTTAAGAAGTATATTATTTCCCTTTATTAATACATAGTGAGGTATAATAATTAATTTCTGAAGCATTTCATGTCCACACACCTAAAAATTTAGTGACTCAAGAGGAGACTTGAAATTTTTACGGCCTAAGATTTGGAACTAGGATGGGATTTGGAATATTTTTGGACAATAAATGACCAAAATATGTTGAGAAGTATAATATTTCCCTTTATTAATATATAGTGAGGTATAATAATTAATTTCTGATGCTTTTTATGTCCATACATCTAGGTATTTTGAGACCCAAGGAGAGACTGCAATTTTTACGGACTAAGATTTTTAACTCGGATGGGATTTGGAATATTTTTGAATATTAATTGACCAAAATATGTTGAGAAGTATATTATTTCCCTTTATTGATATATAGTGAGGTATAATAATTAATTTCTGATGTTTTTTATGTCCATACATCTAAGTATTTTGAGATCCAAATAGAGACTTGCAATTTTTACGACCTAAGATTTGTAAGTCGGATGGGATTTGGAGTATTTTTGAACAATAAATGACCAAAATATGTTGAGACGTATACTACTTCCCTTTATTAATACATAGTGAGGTATTATAATTAATTTCTGAAACATTTCATGTCCATACACCTAGAAATTTAGTGACTCAAGAGGAGACTTGCAATTTTTACGGCCTAAGATATGGAACTCTGATGGGAATTAGTATATTTTGGGACAATAAATGACCAAAATATCTTGTGAAGTATATTATTTCCCTTTATTAATATATAGTGAGGTATAATAATTAATTTCTGATGCTTTGTATGTCCATACATCTAGGTATTTTGAGACCCAAGGAGAGACTTGCAATTTGTATGGCCTAAGATTTGGAACTAGGATGGGATTTGGAATATTTTTGAACAATAAATGACCAAAATATGTTAAGAAGTATATTATTTCCCTTTATTAATACATAATGAAGTATAATAATTAATTTCTGAAGCATTTCATGTCCATACACCTAGAAATTTAGTGACTCAAGAGGAGACTTGCAATTTTTACGGCCTAAGATTTGGAACTAGGATGGGATTTGGAATATTTTTGGACAATAAATGACCAAAATATGTTGAGAAGTATAATATTTCCCTTTATTAATATATAGTGAGGTATAATAATTAATTTCTGATGCTTTTTATGTCCATACATCTAAGTATTTTGAGATCCAAATAGAGACTTGCAATTTTTACGGCCTAAGATTTGTAACTCGGATGGGATTTGGAGTATTTTTGAACAATAAATGACCAAAATATGTTGAGAAGTATACTACTTCCCTTTATTAATACATAGTGAGGTATTATAATTAATTTCTGAAGCATTTTATGTCCATACACCTAGAAATTTAGTGACTCAAGAGGAGACTTGCAATTTTTACGGCCTAAGATTTGGAACTAGGATGGGATTTGGAATATTTTTGGACAATAAATGACCAAAATATGTTGAGAAGTATAATATTTCCCTTTATTAATATATAGTGAGGTATAATAATTAATTTCTGATGCTTTTTATGTCCATACATCTAAGTATTTTGAGATCCAAATAGAGACTTGCAATTTTTACGGCCTAAGATTTGTAACTCGGATGGGATTTGGAGTATTTTTGAACAATAAATGACCAAAATATGTTGAGAAGTATACTACTTCCCTTTATTAATACATAGTGAGGTATTATAATTAATTTCTGAAGCATTTTATGTCCATACACCTAGAAATTTAGTGACTCAAGAGGAGACTTGCAATTTGTATTGCTTAAGATATGGAACTCTGATGGGAATTTGTATATTTTTGGACAATAAATGACCAAAATAAGTTGAGAAGTATATTATTTCCCTTTATTTATATATATGAGGTATAATAATTAATTTCTGATGCTTTGTATGTCCATACATCTAGGTATTTTGAGACCCAAGGAGAGACTTGCAATTTTTACGGCCTAAGATTTGTAACTAGGATGGGATTTGGAATATTTTTGAACAATAAATGACCAAAATATGTTGAGAAGTATATTATTTCCCTTTATTAATACATAGTGAGGTATAATAATTAATTTCTGAAGCATTTCATGTCCATACACGTAGAAATTTAGTGACTCAAGAGGAGACTTGCAATTTTTACGGCCTAAGATTTGGAACTAGGATGGGATTTGGAATATTTTTGGACAATAAATGACCAAAATATGTTGAGAAGTATATTACTTCCCTTTATTAATATATAGTGAGGCATTATAATTAATTTCTGAAGCATTTCATGTCCATACACCTAGAAATTTAGTGATTCAAGAGGAGACTTGCAATTTTTATGGCTTAAGATATGGAACTCTGATGGGAATTTGTATATTTTTGGACAATAAATGACCAAAATAAGTTGAGAAGTATATTATTTCCCTTTATTTATATATATGAGGTATAATAATTAATTTCTGATGCTTTGTATGTCCATACATATAGGTATTTTGAGACCCAAGGAGAGACTTGCAATTTTTACGGCCTAAGATTTGTAACTCAGATGGGATTTGGAATATTTTTGAACAAGAGGAGACTTGCAATTTTGTCGGGCTAAGATATGTAATCTGTCAAGTATTAAATTTGTTCTAATATTTAGAAATTTCTATGGTTACTCATATAATTTGTTGAAAACCTTGCTTATATTATGTACTTATACCATACAAGATATTGTGTTCATTGAATTACTGAAATGTGGGGGAAAAAATTTAATATATGGTAAGAATACAGGAATTTCAATAGTTTTAATGTTTCATAGACAGTATGGTATTTTTTTTGCCATAAAGAAAATATTTTATAAGCAAATTTGATAAAAGTTGGTAAAAAATTTGCAAATGTATTGTATTTAGGATATACAAGATGTCCTACAGTTTAGATAAAAGAGTTAAAAATAATTATCCTTCTTGTATTGACAAAAATGAGCAATTTAAGGCATTTCATGCGTGAAGTTTGTCAAGTATTAAAACTGTTCTTAAATTTTGAAAGTTCTTTGGTTTTTGATATAAATTGAAAAAAAACCTTGCTTATATTATGTACTGATACCATGCAAGTTGCCAAGTTAATTGAATCATTGCAAATGTAAGAATAGTGTTAATGTTGAATAGACAGTAAGGTACAATGTGTGCTTTAAAGCGATTTTTTGTGTAAATATATAAAAAATGTTGGTGTCCTATGTGTTATGAGAAGGATAAATTTTTTTTATACACATTGACATTATTTTCTTCCCATTGCCCATATTTTATTATTATTGATAAAACGTCTAGTGCCTGTGATATAACGGAAACGGTTTGTGAAAGTGAAACTTCCAATTTTTTCACCGGAAGTGCTTTCAATATTTGCACATGCGTGCTTGCATTTTTTACGGAACTTGCGATTTTTACGATACACCGATCCAAAAACAATCTTCAAACCAACAGCTATGAAAGCCTTTGCTAGGTTTACTGTTATAACGAGCCCTTCCTGAAATTGCTATCTAACTTGTGTAGCGTCCAAGCAAAATTTGCAGATCTAGAAAGCGGTCGTCTTATCATTATACTGGCGTTTATAGTTGAGAAATAATTGGTGGTGTCTTTTATCTATTCTAAAAGGGCAGGTTATACGACATTTTGAAACCCGCAACATAGGTATTCAGACATGAAGACGCCATGACACAACACAAGTAGTGAAAGCTTATGCTGTTTATAATCAAGTTTAACCAAATCACTTTTTCGTTTTTTTTATCAGTTTCAAAAGATACATATTTAACTGTTAAAGCAAAATATTTCAAAACCTAAGATTTATTTTTTTATTTAATTATACTAATGAAGAATTTATGATAGTCACTTATTTAATTTTACAATAGGAATAACGATGTGTATATTATAAAATATTGCAACATCTATATATCAATGCAAATATTTTACTCAGTTTTGGTCTTCCAAATGTTTCGGTTTTAATGCTGCTGATGAGAGGTAACTCCTTGAAATGCGTCGTGTACAGCATTGTATAAGTTTACTATATCTAATATTAGTATCTTTGAATTGTTATTTTAACATCATTATCGAAAAACAATAAAATACGCACATTTAGCAGAGACTTCTGTTTTTGTCACGAGAACAGCGCGTGTGCAGTTGAATAAATCGAACCACATAATACAAGAGAGATTATAAGTGGCCGGACCATGTATTTTAACCTATCCTAATCTGTGATTATGTTAACTGAAGTCAGCTTATAGTGATGTTTTAATTCAGCCGTATTTTTGTTTAAATTTTGGACTTGAGGACATAGGTATAAGATTGATACACCATTGAATGTCTCAGGCCCCGTCTTTGACTTTTATTGATGTTCGTGGTCTGATAGATTTTGATTTTGAAACTGACATTGACGCAAGGTAAAAAAGGTCATACTATGGGTAAATGTTAAGACATACATATGACATATTAGCACGACAATAAAGAAAGTATATACTGCAACTAGATTGATTTTTGTTCGTAACTAAGATTGCTTTTTGTGATTATTTGAACCTTTTGGATTATTGTTTTGGATTTCAACATTTTAGGCCTAGAACACAACTGATGAGTCATAAATCGACAAAATGTGCACATCTTGTGTATCACAATTGGTATCAAATGATTATATATTTAACAATGTCCCCTGTCGATCGGTACAAGAGTCCGAGTGACTCTAGATATACAGTTAACATTAATTCCTGTAACCATTGGATTTTAAGATAGAATGTCACTGAGCTGTTGACCCTAAATGTACTAAAAGGAGAAAATCTTATAATGAATAAATCTTTAAATGATTTTAAATTTATTTTCATTTCTCTGAGACCTAAGTTTTTGAATGGCGGATAAGAATTAAGGTCAAGATTCGTCGGAAGCTAAGCAGTTTCTTGTAGAAATTGCGTTTGCAGTTGGGTTTCCGTGTTCGGAAATTTGCAGATTTTGTTAAAAACTGGATAAAACACTGAACAAAATGATTCTAGTTTAATAAAACGACGATATCCGACCATTAGCCACGAGTACCTTGGATAGGAGTACTGTTAAAACAAGTACATTACAACCATTTTATCTAAATGATGTACCGTCCAACCAAATTGTGCAGTTCTAGCAAGCGGTCATCTTGTTTATGTTATATATACCAGATTGTCAGGATAGATACGGCATACGGGGAATGTTTCGGTACCCATAAAATCGGTCTGAAACACCACTGTTACCAAGTCATACTATCCTGATTCTCTTGTTTGTGTTTTGTGTTCTTTCGTGCTATATTTTGTCCGAGGGTATGTCTGTCAGATAGAGTTAATTGGTTGGTATGTCATTCTTGACCTTTCCTATTATCCATTTTGTTTTCATGAATTGTATTATAATATATTTGTTAATATTAAGTAGTTAATAAATAACAAAAGCTCGGTGTATATGATGTATTTCTGTCGTCTTTTTTTGGCCTGTCCAGAAATAGCCTTCAGTCGAAAAACAATCTCTTATGTGAAAACTTTTTTTTTTCTGACCCAATAAGTTCTTATACAGAGAATCTTTGACTAATGAGAAGTAAACATGGTAACTATGTAATAAGCAATTATTCACCATTAATGCCTCGGTGTAGCAATATATTCGTAGAGACCAATGAGATTGAAACACAGGCAGAAGCGCTTGCTTTCCACCTCTCGAACAAAGGCTTTTATCCTGCAACTTGTGTGGATAGTCAACCTTGCCCAGAGAATCAGAGCAACTCCTGTTAATACATGGTCATAATTTAATAACAATTTGTTGCAAATAGTAGTTCATTAAGATACATGTATTCCCGGTTATTAATCAATTCATGATAAATATCAGCAAAAGAATACCGAAAAGACAAATTAATTCAATGTAAATAAATGCTACCTCACCAATAATTTTTTTCTGATATAAAAAATCATCCTCAAATAGAACTCAATACACTATATATCAACTATATGCATGTACATAGTAAAATCTATTTTTGGTCAGTTCAGTTCGATGGTGGATGGATGGATGGATGGATGACTTATTGTTTAACAGCCAGTGGCAATTGTTTAATATGTATCAAGATGATAACAATGTTATGATGTGATATGAATCTGAACCATGCTTTGTACTAGACCAACATGCTGAGCCAGATTTTTAACCTGCTAGCTCAAGATGTAACAGTGCACAGTAAGATGCATAACCCAACCAAGGAACAGTATACCGACTACGAGACGAACATTCCTTTGCTCTTACTCCCAGATGCTGCTTGTATGATAGAGAAGCAGCAAATTAACAACAAAATGGATAACAGGAAAGGTCAACAATGACACACCAATCAATAAGCAAAAAAACTGACAGAACTCTGGACAGAATATAATATAAAAGAGTGGAAAACACAAACATGAACACCACAGAGAGTCAGGATAGTAAGTCCTGGTACAGACACTGGTTAAACCGGTTTTATGGCTATCCAAACCTCCTCTGATCTATCCTGATGCTCTGGTGTATAAAACACGCTATAAAAACAAATTTTAATGTCTTTGGTTAGACCCGACGAGGGGATCGAACCTGTGACTATCCACAATCGAGGTTTGACACTACCACAAGACCACCAAGACACTTGAAGATAGGATGTTGTCATCTTGTCATTTACTCCATGTACTCAATTTTATGTTCCAAATATAAGATACAATGTAAAAAAGTTTATTTATTTTTTTCATTTAAATGAAAATTAATATACTTTACACATTTGCATTTTACTTCAACCATCTCTCTCAACATACCTTCAGAAAAATAATTTTAACACAACATATTTAAACCCCTGAGTTAGAATTGGATTTCATAAATTTTTTCAAATGAAGAATTCTTTTACAGAAAAACTTTGTACAAGCATGCACATTTTTGTGAAAATTATCAAAACAGTAAAATAATATTAAAAAAATCCTCCTTCCTAAGGGAAGAGATCAAAAGTTCAATGTCGGATAAAAAACTTAATTCAAATAGTTTGGGGGTGGGGGGGGTAAAAATCTCTGCAAGTTTTGTTATCCAACATCGATTTTCGGATTGAAAAATATGGATTCAAGTGATGTCCAAGTCAAAATACAGAACAAACATACATTGTTGAGGAAAAACAGGACCCATGATTCAAAAAAAGTATACTCAAAGCATATGCCCATATTGGTCAATCAATTTTTCCCAAATTAAGTTAAGAGGAGGGGTGGGGGGTCAGTGAAAAAACTATGTGAATTAAGTTTTTTATCCGACATTGAACTTTTGATCTCTTCCCTAAGAGTTCTTATAATAATATTTCCACTTAATATAATTAAATTTTCATCTAAAAAATTAATAATTTTCACACTTGGCACAAAGCAATCATATAAGCAGACTTTCTCACCCTTGTACAAATCAAGTTAATATATTCAACGGTTATACATTTCCAGATCAAAATATTCTGAACAACCTGACACAACTGAGTTTTAAAATATTTCACTTGTCACTTTACACTCATAACAATTAAGTTTGAACTCACAACCATTTATCCATAAATTCTGTACTGAATTTTTAACTTCAAGAAATGTATAGCTTCACTGGTATATACATAATATAGCTTCATTGGTATATACATAATATAGCTTCATTGGTCTATACATAATTAGTCTGCTGTTGTAAAATTATACTTCATGTCAAAAAGTGCTTCTTGAAATCTACTAATACCTTGAGATTTTGTGCATTTTCAAATACTGTATAGGTACAGATTGTCCACAGACATCTAATAGCCTTTTGTCATATGAAGTATTCTCCTGTGTTCCACGGCCCAATCCAGTGAAAAGGGCTTATTTGGCATCAAAGAATCTTCTGGTTAAATTAAATACCATATATATACATTTGTTATACCTCGGTATGTTTTTTTTTTCCCTATAAATAAATAAGAACAATAATCTATCTTAACCTAAAACTATTGACCAGTCAACAGCATTGAAAACTATTGATTAATTTTTGGTATTATAAAACACCTACCAACTGCATATTTGGGTAAAAGTGGGTTTATTATTCACATAATAGCAACTATTGCCCTCGGCTATGCCTCGGCTCTATATAGCTGGTTACTATGGGACAATAAACTTACTATTCCCCTCATACCCAATAAATAAGTACAACATGCATGTATATAATACTACTATAACATATTTTTTGTAAATAAATTAATATGTCTAATATACGGTAATTAAAATAAGATCACCACACTTCCTCGTTTTCATGTAACACATGGGAAATCTCCCATTATCCAGATGAAGGTTGTACATTCGTATTCCACCAATCATTGATTAAGTAAAATAAGTGTAAGAAATCCATTGGCTTAACATTTTACAGACAGCCGACTGGTTGGACGATAATATATTCAGGCTGATCCCCGAATTGGACAAAAATAACTGAACAAAAAACAAGGAGCAAGTTTGAGGTCTAATCCTTATTCTTATTCTATTTTAGGTACTAGTACATCAACATATAGGAATCTGATTATACAAAGGACAGTTGCTGTAATCTAATGAATCATAATCTTTCCATGGAAGCTGTTTATATTAGCTTTTACAATTTTGCAAAATCATAAATTATGATAATGATTTAAGGATTTATATCAGGAGAACACAGTAATATTTTTTTTTCACTTTTTCTACAGAAATATAACTAAAACTTGTCAATATTCTTATCAGGATTTTGAAAATATTGATCAGGAAGCCCTTCTGAATATCAGCAGGATCAACAGTAGAATTTTCATGACATTGGATTCAAATATTCACAATAATAAATTTTGTGTAAAGTGCCCATTTCCATCATAACTGATTATTACATTAGGGCAGTAAAGGGTTAATTTCGTGCAATGTTTTTGGCAGTTTTTACTTCCTGTGTTACCGATATTCACCGTTTTTTGGGAAAACTGAGAAAAATGTAACGTGTAGGCCAAATTTTTATTTTTTTTCGCCATGAATGATATTTTTATTTCTGGTTTGCTCATGTCCATATCCTCCCTGTACGACCCTCTTAAATGTAATGGTAATTTCCTATAATATGTTGATATATGAATTGAGAAAATATAATATACAATTTCACCTCTAAAAGGGCTATAACAATTTAGTGCAATGAGTACAAAGCTTGTAAAATAACCTCTGTATAAAGTGGTTCTTGTAACTTTGGTGCCCTTTATGCATAGCTTTTACTGTATCTACTAAATATTTTATGCAAAAAAAAACTTTAAAAAAGTTACAACAAATAATACTTTTACAGTGGTAAATAACAAAATAAAATATTTAGAATTTTTAAAAAATCACTAACAAATTTCAAGAATATATATTCTACCAAAAATTATTTCTTAAACTTTCACAAATAAACGTGTTTATAAATATATTAATACATTGTAAATATATGGATAATACAAAGTGTGAAGAGGTACAAATTTTGTGAAAAAAAATATGTACAAAAATACTTTTCTTTGTTGCCTTTCAGATATAAATTTTGTTCAGTTTTTATTTTTTCTTCCATGGTTCTGGTAGAATGTCCATATATTTACATATTATGGCCAGCATGATTTCATCTGCACCTCCACCTATTGACAGCAGTCTAAAATCTCTACAAAATCAATAATTAATTTATTACAAAAAAATGTTATTATCTCTCAAAAAAAGAAAACATCAATGCATGTGAGAGATAAGCAGGCATGCTAATGATCCACCTACCAAGACAAGAGATTATTATTTTTATTTAAAAAATCTAAGATTGAGATACCCTTTAATATGATATCCTTGCTGTGATTGTTTCATTCTAGTTATAAATAATTACATACAATTTTAGCTGCAAAATCCACTCAAGTAATTTTCAATCTCTTTCATAGCCAATATTAGTTTGGAACAGATTTTTCAATCAAAATTGCATTTATCTAAATTAGGTAATACACACACACACGTCAAATAGGAAATATTTCATCCAATCATATTCCTAAAATTTTGAAATTACTCTACATATTGTAAATAATTAACAATAACCAATTGTAATGAAGTAGACAGATAAGTGGGTAGGAAAAGGAATCACTCGTTATAAGACATCTTGGATATCTGCATGAATTAGTCGTCATTTCAAACATAATTGAAGTATATTTTCTGAGATATTGAAAAGTATGTTTGAAAAGAGGGGAACAACGATATTCTAAATATGCCCTTTGTATAATAAGCCCTAGGGATCTGATCACATTGAAATTTACCACGAAACACTTTACAAAATAAGCAGGGGAACCGGTACCTTATATGCATCTCATTTGTTGTCAAGAAGATCGAGGGAACTGTTTACCCTAAATGATGCCTGTCAGTAGAATTGTCAGTTGAAGACCCCAAAGAAGGAAGGTTTCCTTGTAATATTCTCTAAACCTTTGGCAAGATTTCTTTGCTGCTGTTGGTCCCGAAATACTATTATTGTCATAAGTTGGTCTGGCCTGATCTGTCTTCTGAAGGCACACCACTAAATCGAGCTCCGTTTACTTCAATGTTAAATTTGTCATTTTCAAAAATTAGAGAAAAATATAAAATGAATTTTCCCAAGTCGGGCAATATGTTGACATGTTTTTCAAATAAAAGCTGTCTTAGAAAATTGTACTTGAATAGTACAATGCTTACTAAATAAGAAATTTTTTCTCGTTTCAAATTTCCCAGTGAAAATTTGCCCCATCACTTCAAACTGAATACCGAAAATTACAGGTGCATTAATATGGGCAGTTCTCGAAACTTTTAAGGGTTATTGACATGCCGTAAAGTGTATTTCGTAGGGTATTCATTCCTTTCCAGAATAAATTCACTTGTTTATGCTTTAGACTGTGGCATTAGTTGTGACAGATCGACGCGGAAACCCATAGGAATTATTTTGTACTACTTTCCAACTCTGTCAAAATTGCTCCAGCTATTTACAAAAGTGCCCCCTTCTTCGACATGCTTGCCGCCATATTGATTTATCTGACCTTGTCTCAAAGGCACTTTAAAGCATTTGAGTGATCCAGAGGGAATTTTACACATTTTGTAACAAAATTATAATTTTTTGAACAAGCGAATTGACAACCGTAGATTTTGAAATGAAAATCATAGTCCGTATTTTTTCACTAAAATCCGTAGAAAGTACGGCAAAATCGTAGATGTAAACACCTCTGAGATCGAGGGAAAAGTCTTGTAGTGCTGTATAATACACAGCTCTGTTTTGGCAACAATCAGTCGAAGTCAGTCGTACAAAATATGCAGGGAATTAAACACACCTCTGTTTTTGTCACGAAGATTGAGAAGAAAAGACTTGCCGTAATGCATAGAAGTCAGGTCTAATTTGGCAACAGTTCGCTCAAGTCGCAGTTATACTGTTTTTCATTATTTTTTATTTTAAAATATTTTATTTACCTCATCAAGGAACATTGTTGATATTTCTTAATTGCCACATAATACATCCCCCCCCCTCAATTTCTTAAATTTGACATCCCCCCCCTCAATTTCTTAAATTTGATATTAGGAGAAAAACGAATGTTTAATACACAATTGATGACAGTATCCTTTTTGAAATTAGTAAAACTTATAAATTTAAAATTGCACCATCTTTTCAGTGTAAGCACTTTTAGACAGTGTCTATGATGATGCTATTTATCTACGGTGTTGTAAATACTCACCTATAGTACCGACTGACAAGAACTTCGTTGGTGAACCCCATGCCTCCCCAGAACTGTAGACATGAATCTGTTGCTGTTCTAGACAGCCTTCCAGCCTTCAGTTTACACATTGAAGCCAGCATGGTAACATCATGCCCCTGTATATACTGACCTGTAATTAGTGATCATAATCACATTATATTAAATCATTCGAAAATACAACATATGCTAGTTTAATTTTTTTTCAGAATTGTTTTCAATTTTGGAACAGGTTGTACAATATATAAATAGAGAATGGAAACGGGGAATGTGTCAAAGAGACAACAACCCAACCAAAGAGCAGAAAACAGTTCAAAGCTACCAATGGCTCTTCAACGTAGCGAAAAAATCGAGCACCCCGAGGTGGGCTTCAGTTGGCCCCTAAACAATAATGCATACTAGTTCAGCGAAATGGACAGCACTCTAACCTCCGAAACATACGTCAAATGAACCACAATTAAAACAACACACAAGACTAACAAAGGCTAGAGGTTCCTGACTTGGAACAGGTGCAAAAATGTGGCGGTGTTAAACATGTTTTGTGAGATCTCAACCCTCCCCCTATACCTCTAGCCAATTTTTTTTTAATAGAACTTATTTAAATCAGGAAAATATTGTTGGTGACATAACAGTTCCCAAACTATATTCTAAAAATATATATTCTAACTTGCTCATCCAATCAAATTGCCTATTTAATTCAAATTAAATTATTTAAATTCAACTTTCAAACAGCCTATTTTGATGCATATCTTTGGATTGTTATTTTGAAACTCCTGGGATAATGCCTCTGCATGGTGGACCCTAGGTCCCCGAGGGTATTCGCCAACCCAGCCGTCATACTTTCTGACGTGATTATTCATTGATTTGTTATAGAAATTACCAGTTTTTAGCAAAATTCAAAAATAATAGAATTACTAAGGGTTCATTCCTTGTATTGCAAATGGTAGATCTCCTCAGCTGAAATTTGGCTTCCTATTTCGGTATTTTTGGTTATGAGTACTTCTTGTTTTAAAATAAGTTTGGTTTTTGGTCTTCTAAATGTTTCGGTTTTAATGCTACTGATGAGAGGTAACTCCTTGAAATGCGTCGTATACAGCATAGTATAAATTTACTATATCTAATATTAGTATCTTTGGATTGTTATTTTGAAACTCCTGGGACAATGCCTCTGCATGGTGGATCCTAGGTCCTCGAGGGTATTCGTCAACCCAGCCGTCAGACTTTCTGACGTGATTATTCATTGATTTGTTAAAGAAATTACCAGTTTTTAGCAAAATTCAAAAATAATAGAATTACTAAGGGTTCATTCCTTGTATTGCACATGGTAGATCTCCTCAGCTGAAATTTGGCTTCCTATTTCGGTATTTTTGGTTATGAGTACTTCTTGTTTTAAAATAAGTTTGGTTTTTGGTCTTCTAAATGTTTCGGTTTAAATGCTGCTGATGAGAGGTAACTCCTTGAAATGTGTCATTTACAGCATAGTATAAATTTACTATATCTAATATTAGTATCTTTGGATTGTTATTCCTAAAATCAAAAATCATATCATCCAATATTCTGACATCAAAACAATAGGCCATTGAACATCATATAATTTACATTAAACTCTCGATTTCCCAACGTGTCATCCATAATTGTTAATTTTTCATGAGTTTACAAAATGTACACTAAGGGGGTGGGAGTTTCAAATTCAACATTTTAAGTGTATGCTTTAAAAATCTGTATAAATGTCACTTCCGCCAATATTCTGGAAAATAGAGAATACATGCTGGTGATAACTATTGAATTTATAATAGTGATGCCGACAAAGTTCTGAATAGTTTACAAGGTGACAGATAAGCAGGCATGCTACTAATCATATTTATAAAGCTAAAAAAAGAACATAAAGTTATTATTTTTTATTAAAACTCTAAGAATGTGATACGCTGTAATATCATATCCAACAACCAGCATATCACTTAAGCATGTCAACATATGACTCATCCTCTGGACATGGTACATGCATTTTCGAGTAATGTAACAATGTCTGTACATCCCCTTTCCGTAAGGCGTGGTACCTGTTCATAGCAACTAAGTTAAAAAATGTTGATGTACTTTTTGAAGGGGGTGGGGGTTTCCAAAAGTGTGCTTTTTCTAAACTTGTGAAAAATGTTGACAATTAGAGATGACCCCCACACTGATCTAGATCATAGCTTATGAATATCTTATGACTGTCAAATTAGAAAAATGTTTTTATGTAAATTAAACTGTCAGAGACTAAAAGAGCTTTTTCCAATAGAATTCAGAAACTAACATTTGCTTTTCTTACTTTCAATCTTAGCCAATGACAATGTTATAAGATTCACGTAAAATTTGCAATAGAGTATCACTTAAAAAATTACAATACTTCGTTTTTGTGATACTCACTGTGATAATTTTTTCAAATCAATAAATGCCATATTAATTTCAAAATTTGAAATATTTTAGGCTAATTTTTTTATACAGGTTTGGCAGTATAATCAGAAGAAATATATGGTAAAGTAACCAGTACATTACCAACAGCTCTGTACAACATTGACCTCAGACTTTCTACCTCTGTTGCTATTTCTGCAAGAGTATAGTGTACAACCTGATTGTTCAAAATTGGGTGTCCAAAAGCTTTCCTCTCCCTGCAGTAATCAGCTGTCATTTTTATCAAGTTATCTAAAGGTACTAGTGCTACAAAATATCAAACAAAAATGAATACATATAAATGATATAACCAGAGGCCCACTGGAATATGCACCACAGATATAGTATAAATTTGCCAATACTTACTTAATTTATTTATCTTCACACAATTTTGTAGCATTAATTGTTGTTAGGATTAAATGATGAGATCAGCATTGATAATGTATTTATGATACACGACAATAAGGCAGAAATCAGCTGCTTTTAACAGGGTTCATACACATTTTTTACCACAAAATTCAAGGACATTTCAAGGACTTTAAAGGACCAATTTCCAAATTTTCAAGGACCAGAATTCAACTGATATGGACAATTTAAATCCATATGGTTATGACCTATATGTAATTGTAAGACAGCAAACATTCTTAAGTTTAATTAAAGGTTTAATTTTGAACAATGAACAATCTTCAGCCATGCCTTATACTGTGGCTTTTCTAGCCAT
This sequence comes from Mytilisepta virgata, assembly GCA_028015205.1. Taxonomy (NCBI): domain Eukaryota; kingdom Metazoa; phylum Mollusca; class Bivalvia; order Mytilida; family Mytilidae; genus Mytilisepta; species Mytilisepta virgata. The sequence goes on from CM051510.1 coordinate 6,188,636, forward strand.
ACATCCGAGAATTTACATTTCCTAGGCATGTCATCAACGTCCTTTCGAACTACTTTTAGTTTCGGTTTGCTCACTGTGCCTAAAATTCATCGGCAAAATACATTTAATCAAGTAAATGAAAGATGTTTTATTAGTTAAAGTTAATTTAAGTTACCAAAAAATCAATCTGGATCGTTTAATTACTAAAATTTTTACGCAAAGTCAGATTTATTTCTTGCCCACATCACAGAAATTACTACGCACCGGTTTCACAAAAAGTAGCTATTTTTAGAAAAGGGAAAATATATATAAAGTCTTGACAAAAATAAGTCTTGACAAAAATACCAATAAACGTGAGACCGAGTGATCTGAAAACGAATTAAAAACACTTTTATGACAGAAAATTTAACCAATTTTTTTTATTCTTCAAAAACACAGTTTTTCAAGGAGTTTCAAGGACCTCCTTTGAATTTCAATTTTCAATTTCAAGTACTTTCCAGGTTTTCAAGCACCTGTGCGAACCCTGTTTTAAGACAAATTCAAAACATTTATGAAAAATCTGAATATCTATTTTTAATTTAACATTTCTATTATAAACAGGTATTGAAAATAAAATGATTTCCAATAAAATATCAATTGCCGTGATGTCAGGGGAGGGAGGTGGGGGTAGATCATATTATTAATAACTAATTTATCATTTACACTTTCTTATTTTCTAAAATTTGTTTTCTGTATATTCATTAGCTAACAAATAATCAAGAGTGGACACACTGAAATGTCTCACCTGTTTTAGTGTTCATAATTGAATTTATGTTGAAAGTATAAAAAAATAAGTTTATATAAGCTTTACATTAAATTTAACATTTTAATGATGAATGAACATGAAGTCAATTAATCTTTATGAAGGGACTGGGGTAAACTGTATTCTATGTTAAACATTCATGCACGAGTGACCTTATTTTAACATTTTCCACACCTTCCAATGTTTTTGTTAATCACTATTTGGTAATGATCCCTTAAAACTTTTTATTATTGATTATCATTATTAATGTTGATTAAAGATTTTTATAAAATAATGAGACTGTTTCAATATAATTAATCAGCAGTTAAATAATAAAATACATTCAATACAGAAAATATAGTTGACCTATTACCAGGGATCACCATGACCTATTCTAGCGTGGCGGTGCGCCACGCTTGGATTTTTCTCCGCCACTTTTGATTTGCATGCGCCACGCTTAATTTGTTGTCCGCCACGCTTCAAAAATCAACAGATTGTAGTTAAATACCGAAACCTCTAAACCAATTATCATGTAAGTGGCAATTAGACAATCTAATTAACATTTAATAATGTGAACAGTGGCAGTGCCTCCGGGATGTGTACAACAGCTGTTTGTAAATAGTTACATTGTTACGCGTGGCTGACCAGACGACTTGTACAACATACACGGAAAAATAATGTTGGCAATTTAGATGAAAAATAAATAAAACAGGCTTTAAATGTAACTGAAATGAATAAATATCATCATTTTAGATAATTATAAGTAATTTTTAAACAGATTTATATATTTCTGATAAAAATATTGTATGTTGAACATCGCGGTAAAACTTCGAAGTAAACAAAATGCGAAAAATCCAAAAAGTTGAACTGTTTTTTTCCTTCATCCAGGGAAAGAAAAGTTATCAATCTACAATCAGTGTGATTAAGTGATGATTACACATTGTTAGCCTAATGATTTCCATATCAGCTGATTGAAAAATTAATTGTAACAACTGTACACCAAATCTGAACTTACCAAGCTGACGTTGAATCATCCAAGCCGACATTCCTGAACATTAATTTCAGAAATATCAAAAACTGTTAATTATTTTAATAAAAATTATGATTTGGAATAAATAATGGACAGTTACAAGACAATTCAGTAATCATGAAGAGATCTTCAAAGCAAGAAATTACCACTTTCTTCAGTGTGAAAGTACGGGGGGTAGAAACAGACCACGAATGTACCACTGTAGTAGACTTTTAACTACCAAAGAGCAGCTACTTTGTGGAACAGCATTACAAACAGAAGCAGAGACCTTGGTGAACTGAATGAAGACACAGGCAGGGACAACTGAACAAGGCATGAGTTAGAAACATTTGTTAGTGGTCGAAATGACAATTGTGCTTACTGTGCTGTTATGTTTTATCCTTGATATATATATATATAGTAATATAATAAAGATGTATGTAAAGTTTTTTTTCTTTCTAAGGACACATTTATGCCGAAGGAGGGATGCGAACGAAAACGACACAACATCTCTCCCCCACCCTTGATTTTCATTCTGTGGTGATCCCTGTATTACTTATAGCATCTGAGAAGAAGACCGAACAACAGAAACGTAACATTGACCAATGAACCATGAAAATGAGGTCAAGGTTAGATGAAACCTGCCAGAGACATGCACACCTTACAATCATTCCATACACCACATATAGCTGACCTATAACTTATATTGTTTGTTTGTTTAGTTGGAGTTTAACGCCGTTTTCAGCACATTTGGCCATTTCGCGGCAGCCAGTTTTTATTGGTGGCCTATAACTTATAGTATCTGAGAAGAGGACCAAACAATAGAAACTAAACACCGACCAATGAACCATGAAAATGAGGTCAAGGACAAATGATACCAGCCAGACAGACATGTACACCTTACAATCATTCCATACACTAAATATAGTTGACCTATTTCTTATGGTATTTGAAAAACAGACAAAAACACAAAAACTTAACATTGACCAATGAACCATGAAAATGAGGTCAAGGTCAGATGAAACCTGCCAGACTGACATGTACCCCTTACAATTATTACATACACCACATATAGTTGACCTACTGCTTATAGTATCTGAGAAAAGGACCTAATCACGTAACTTTAACCTTGATCACTGATCCATGAAATGAGGTTGAGCCTCAACGGTCGAGGTCAGGTGAACCCTGTCTGAAGGACATTTAAACGTTGCAAGGAACCTATATACCAAATATAGTTATCCTATTACTCATAATAAGTGAGAAATTCACATGACAGGAAAACTATACATTTTTTTAAGCAGTTGCTGAACCATGAAAATGAGGTCAATGAAAATGGACATATGAACAGAAAGTTCATAACATAAGGGTATGAAGCATCCAGGTCTTCTACCTTCTGAACTATAGAGCTTTATACAAATAGTTTACACTGCTGTCGGATAGTAATACCTATGTTTCACTCTGCGACTTTTGTAGCAGGCTGGACAAAAATGTTTTCATAAGTTCATTGTAAATACTGATTTTGTTATCACGTGGAGAACAAATCTTACTCGCTGCTGCTCCCCAAATCCTCTCTTCCTGAAACTGTAGCATCTGATATGTAAATCCCATCCCCTCTTCACCAATAATGTGGCTTTGTGGGACTCTTACATCCTCGAAAAATATCTGAGCCGTGTCTGAACTTCTCATTCCCATTTTGTCTATCTTCTTGGCAATTGTAATTCCTTGAAATGTGAAAAAAAGCATTGAATTTATCAATATGTATTCTGTTTGTTAATTTTTTAACGCTTTTAAAAGAAATAATCTATAATCTATATCAAACTACCTCATTCAAAATTTAATTTGCTTAAAAATTTTACATTTTCTCCCCGACACTACTTGTATAATATTTAAAGTAACACTTTCATAAGGGCTTATAAAGTGTGCTACATTAAATACCACCACTTTTCTGTGGTAATATCTTATCTTCTGTTAATTCAAAACTGAATGTATGGAATATGCATATGTAATAAACAGAATAACTAATCTTGAAATTTGAATACCTAAGATCTACAACTCGTGACCGAAAAACATAACATAACTTTGGTAAATGATTAAGTATCATATGTGTTATTGAAGAACATAGTGTCTGTTTTGAACGTCTTGCCCTTACAGGTCTGTGTAACTTTCAGTAAAGACCTTTGAAATACCAGCCACACTATATATCTCAAGCAAGAAGCTTCATACCCACAATTATCAGGTACAAAGATGAATTATAGCTATCGTATCATTAAATTAAAATTCAACAATAAGCATGATTACTTAAACAATTTACCAGGTAAATTCATTGGTAAACAGATAAGTGATTTATTTCGGTGAGGTTTGCCTTCAGAGGTATTCGCCAGTAGACACATCCAGTCAGCTTGTGTTCCATTGGTGATCCACATCTTTCCACCATTTATTATCAGATCACCATTTTTTTTCACAGCTGTTGTTTTTATACCTAAAAGGAACAAACTCTATGTTTCAGTGAAATGTCAAATTCTAATCTTTTGCAGTTCTTAACTGAAATCTACTACCTAATAAAATCCTAAATATTCTAAGAATTCAAAAGTTTAAAATCACATAGCATGTAACTCAATGACTTAAAATCTAATCATTTAAAAAAATACATCTCACAATATATACTGTTAACAAGGTGAACTGTAACTCATTGCTCACTAGGGATACCCCAATTTTCTATTTATAGGTCAAAAAATAAATGAAGTCGTCAAATACAAAGTTGTTGTCACATCAGTCCGAAAATGTATCCCACTATATGGCGTACCTATAGAAGGTGTTTTGAGAAAATATCAAGTGGCTGTGATGAGTAGTTGTAGAGATAAGTGCGATGAAAATTTTGTATTCAAAACCATAAGTCGTCAAACAGGAAAGTGATGTCATCTCGGTCAGAAAATGTATCCCACAATCTGGTGTATGCAATAGAAGGCTAATGTTACAAAATATGAGCGGCTGTGAGTACTTGCAGAGAAAAGTGTGACGAAAAATTTTGTTCCTTTGGAGCGGGGTTATATTTAAGATTCAAAATAATAATATATTCACTCAAAAATTTCTCAATTAACACGGTATAGCTATCTAACTCTACAAGGATGCAAATTAGTTTACAGAACATAAATGGTCTTACTGGCTACATCTGATCCTGATCCAACCTCACTCACACCAAGGCAGGCTACAAGGTCTCCACTGATAGATGGTGCTAAAAACTCTTTCTTAAGTTTTTCACTTCCAAATCTGAAATATAAACCCGAAACATCACTGAGTTACTTCCCTTAACCAAGGGGAGATAATAAAACAATCAACTTTTAGCCCTAGGGCCAAAGAAAGACAACTACAATTATCTCCCTTTGACAATGTGGATAAGGAAGATAACTCAAAGAAAAATGGAATTTATTAAACTTTTAGATATAGAGATAATTATTTCAAATAATTTTGATATTATTTATAGCATAACTGTGATTCATATGCAAACTATAACCCACTACCACAACTGTATTAAAAAATAAAATGTTGAGTTTTAGTAGTAATACTGTCATATCTATTATGATGCATTTTTACAATAATTTCTGAATTTTTAGCATTCAAAATGTAACTTAATTTCTCTTCAACAAAACCAAACTAAACATTATAATCAGATGAGTGAATTTTTTCTTGTTTTCAGTCCCATAGGAATTTGACTCATTGATACTATCAAAAACCGTTATTTTTTTACACTTTGTTTACCAAATACCTCGCTAATGCTGGAGTGGCCATATCTGTCTGTACACCAATGGCCATTGGTACAGCTCCACAGTTAATGTTTCCTAGCTCCTCTGCTACAGCACAACTATAGGAATAATCCAAATCCAAACCGCCAAATTCTACAATAAAATAATATGAAAACTCTATTTTTTCGACGATTTTCGGATTTTCCTAAATAATAGGTGTATTTTAGTGTCGGAAAATAGAGTAAGTACGGTAAATCAATAGTGTGGAAACTTTTTAAGTGTAAAGAGTAGTCAAATCATGCGATTGAAAATTTTGAGTTATTCCCCCTTGTACACAGATTAGTCATTTAGGATAAAAAAAATCCTAATGGTACCTGCATAAACTAAAGGGTTTAAAAACCTATATCACCTTATGAACTTATTACTTAATAGCCTTATTTGATCTAATCAAAAAGAAAACTTATGAAAATCTATGAAAAAACTGCTCAAGTCATATTCAGCCCTCTTTTGTTGAATAAGTAGATTTATTTCAAGTTCAAAATTTGTGGTGGCCAAGACTAGGTAGTTCCTAGCTATTTATATGGATAAGGATAAGGATGATGTTAAATGCATTTTGAATCAAACTCATCATGACAAGGTTTGATTGGATCCAATATTTATTGATAATGGTTGCCACTAACGTAAGATCACGGTTACCTGTAGTTCTCTAAAAAACAAATGACCACCATGATAATTGCCATCTGCCCTCAAAGTGGCATAACACCACCAAATAATCAAAGATATATATCACATGAGCCTACCTTTTGGCTTTGTAACACCTAAAAAGCCAGCATCTCCTAATGTTTTAAAGACTTTGTGAGCTGGAAAAATTTCCTCAGCTTCCCATTCATCCACATATGGATTTATATTCTTATCTATGATCTAAAAGGAAAAAGGAAAAAAAATAGTAAGTTTCTCACACATTTTTATGCATGTACATTTGTTAAGATCATTTATTTTTTGATGGCAGAAATATTGATCCACTTACTAGATCCATCCGTATCTCGATTTGACCATCATTATGTTATACATGTGGCATTCTACAAGACTAGTTTTATCCCCACCACAAAATGTAATCACTTAGTGAGTCTGCCATTTTTTCTGCCATGCAAGAGCACCTTCTTTTTATTTCTCACAATACCCTACTGTTTGATTCCAGATAAAATACCTTATTTTTGTTCACCACATTTAGAGCCAGCCCTGCCCTTTTGCATCAAATTTTGGAGTTTCTTTTTTTCAAAGTCCTTCTTAACTGAACTCGGACATAAAACTTAACCTAAGTCAATGAAGTGCGATAAGTAGGTCAGAGTGACCTAATTTTGGTGGGACACTGTCTTACTCCCCAAGATGCATCTTCACACAAAGGTAATATGATTGTAGGTACTTTGGTATCGGAGATGTGAAGTCAATGAATTGCAATAGGTCAGAGTGACCAATATTTGGTGGCAGGCTGTGTTACTCAACAAGATGCATCTTCACACCAAGTAATATGACTGTAAGTACCTTGGGTATTGGAGAACTGAACTCGGACGTAAAATTTAACCTCTTCTTTCAGTCAATGAATCGAATAAGTATGTCAGTGACCTAATTTTGGAGCAAGGCTGGGTAACTCTATGATATGCACCCTGAGACCAAGTGATATGATTGTAGGCCCCTTGGTATGGGAGAACTGAACTTGGATGTAAAACTTTAACCTACATCAATGCCCTAATTTTGGTAGGAGGCTGTGTTACTCCCTGAAATGCATCCTGAAACCAAGTAATATGATGTAGGTCACTTGGTATTGAAGAACTGAACTCAGACGTAAAACTTAACCTAAGTCAATGAAGCGCTATAAGTAGGTCAGGGTGACCTAATTTTGGTGGGAGACTGTATTGTTTCACAGGATGCACCCTGACATCAAGTAATATGATAGTAGGTCACTTGGTATCAGAGAACTGAACTCGGACGTAAAACTTAACCTCAGTCAATGAAGCATGATAAGTAGTTCAGAATGGCCTAATTTTAGTGGGAAGCTGTGTAATTCCCAGGATGCACCCTGGCATCAAGTAATATGATTGTAGGCCCCTTGGTATCGGAGAACTGAACTTGGACGTAAAAACATAACCTAAGTAAATGAAGTGCGATAAGTACGTCAGAGTGACCTAATTTTGGTGGGAGTCTGGGTTACTTCCTAAGATGCACGCTGACACCAAGTTATATGATTGTAGGTCCCTTGGTATCGGAGAACAGAACACGGAGGTAAAACTTAACCTAAGTCAATGAAGTACGATAAATTGGTCACAGTAACCTAATTTTGGTGGGAGGGTGTGTTACTTCCCAAAATGCACCCTGACACCAAGTTATATGACTGTAGGTCCCTTGGTATCAGAGAACTCAACTCGGACGTAAATCTTATCCTTCATTATGTAAGTCAACGAAGCGCAATAAGTAGGTCAGAGTGACCTAATATTGGTGGGATGCTGTGTTGTTTCATGGGATGCACCCTGGCACCAAGTAATATGATTGTAGGTGCCTTGGTATCGGAGAACTGAACTCGGATATAAAACTTAACCTGAGTCAACGAAGTACGATAATTAGGTCAGAGTGACCTAATTTTGGTGGGAGGCTTTATTACTCTCTGAGATGCATCTTCACACCAAGTAATATGATTGTAGGTACCTTGGTATCGGAGAACTGAACTTGGACGTAAAGCTTACCCTGGGTCAATGCAGCGCAATAAATCAGTCAGAGTGACCTAATTTTGGTGGAAGGCTGTGTTATTCCCCGAGAAGCACCCTGACACCAAGTTATATGATTGTACATGTAGGTCACATTGTATGATAATTCTATTTTAATTTGCATATGATAAAATACAAGAATTTCATTGGTCGGAAGGGCAAAATCATAAAAGTTTATACATTGATAAACCCGTATTTGGCAAGTATATTCATGCGCTTTCTTGATTATTTAAAGTTTCAGATGAGACATTAAATGTAAAGAATGCTGTAAAAGAATAAATTTTAAGGATGATACTGACAATAATAGTTAAAATTTAATGAGAAATGGTTTAAAAATTGAAGAAAATTGTGTTTTCAAAAATTCCGTGAAAATTTGCTGCACGGACGTCACAGTCAAAATTATAACGTCATATATGTAAACAACGCAAGTTGGATTCTTCAAACAGAAAAAATCGAACATTGTGTGGATTCTGTACGCTTCATATTATGTTAAAATCCATCAAAACGTAAGTTTCCTTGTTTTTTCGATATGTAAATGACTTTGTTGACTTTTTTATTCAATTGCTCAGCTGCTAAAAATAGTACCAGTCGCCTGAAAAGGGCAAAACTATTTTTTTTAATTTTGGTTAGGGCATGCAACTTTTCGATGTTTGAAATGGAATTATAAGGATTAAATACGATTTTGTATGAGTTTATCGATGTGTAACCTTTTCACTCAAAAACTCAACATAAAGTACTTTGTTAAATCATATTTTATCCTATATTAAAACTGATTTTTGACATAAAACTTAAAAGCCAGTCATCCGTGTAATATAGGTCGAGATAAGGGAATAACCCTCATGCGAATTTTAAATAATCAAATTTCAAAAGTTATCTCCCATTAGCTACGCGATTGGGTTAATAGGTTAAATAATATTACTGAGGCCCTCTATGTTGCCATTGTTGATCATGAGGTCAAAGTTCTCTTTTCAATTTAGTAATGATTCACACCTTTCTAAGTGATGTACGGAGTTCATCATGCTCAGTTGTATATATATGTTCTTTGTGACTGTTCAGAAGATGGTGGCTGGATGCAAAGTTTCTTGACAACTGCTTTATTGGCCGTTGATGTACACATTTGAAATAAATCCGTCTGCAAAGTGTGGCCATTGTTATGTTTACATTTTCAGCAGTTAATACTTTTCTGTCGCTGATTAGATAAAAAGATACAAATTGTCAGCAAAAATCGATATTCTACTACTTTTATTTTGTAGGTGATGATTACATAATTGCTATGGTAACAAGCTCAAAATTATATGCGCGAATATCCTGAAACTGCAGAACTGTCTATAGAAAACAATGTCAAAAATTAGGATGAGTGCGAACACGTGGCCAAAACTACTTCTGTTTGGAGATTCCTTAACTCAGGTATTTTCATTTTCTGCTGCTGTCGTTATCAGCCGCAAAAGAACTCTCACATCAGGCTTTATATATCGTAGAAGGTTTGTGACGTCACAAATAGCAGGTGCCCCCTTCCGTAACGCGGAAGTCGCTCTGCCAGGTTGATTTTGACAGTGGTTATTTTGTAAACTATAAAGATTCCAAAACTTGGCAAAGGGGCTAACAATATTCATGATTATCATTTATTGTTCTTTGATATATATATTTAATATGCTGTTGGTAAATGTTTTAAGAAAATGAATGTTAAGTAACTTTGTTTTTCTCAACAATTGTTAATTTAACACTTTTTTACTTTAAACTTGCATAACATTTAATTTAGTAAACAGCAATGTCATTATCCTAAACAACAAAATTTTAAAATGTATCAATCGGTTTGTAGTGAAAAAAGGTTATCAATAGAAAAGGGGTAGGGTAGAACCTTTAATTTAATTTTATATGACCCTGGTCACCCAAATAAACTGCATGTTGCTTTCTATAAACACTGAAAAGAGAAAATAATTATTTAAGTCTTATGCCAATTATGCACTTATGCAATATAATATTACATGAACCTGAAGTCTCATGTACATTTTATCAGGAACTGTATATGAATATTATATGATCCCTGATTTTATAAAAGCTGCTAGCTGTTCATCAGAATGTCAGGAACAAAGATCATATGGCCAAAGATAATCTTGATTGGAAGTTCTGGCACTCAGGTAATTTTATCTATTTGAAACTTGCATAATGATAAAAACAATTATATAACATTAAAAAACCAACTTAGTCAGACCAGACTTTGTTTTAAACATAAAAATCTAAGTTCAGACCCATTCAATATACGAAGAGGGGTACCAGAGTGGGACTCGTTAAAACCTACACTTTTTAATATTTTTATAAATGACATTACTGATCTTTTTGATAAACAAGACTCATACCCAGCCTATCTCAATGAATCAAAAATAGGTAGCCTTTTATTTGCTGATGATCTGATTATCATCTCAGAACATCCAGATGGGCTTCAAAACAGTTTAAATGAATTATGTAATTACTGTGAAAACTGGCAACTCACAGTGAACACTAAAAAAAGTAAAACTATGAGAGTAGAGCAATCAAAATGAAAAAAAGGACAAAGTCATTAAAAATAAAAGAAGAAACATTAGAAGATGTTTCTGAATATAAATTTTAAGGAAATGTTATAAAATGTAATGGTTCATTGATACACAGTATTTTCTTTAAAGTCATATACTCACTTGGAGAGATGCCTATAAATATTTCATGTCATATATTTGAAACCAGTGTTGACATACAACTCTGAAGTATGTTACATGGATACATATATGTCCTATTATAGAACTAAAGAAAAAGCTAAGAAAAACAATTAGACAGTTGACAAGTTCTCTTTTAGTGACAAATTCCCTACTGAAAAGTCCACCTTACATTCTGTAAGCATGTCTTCGATGTAAGAAAATCGTCATCAAATTTAGCAACACGAGCAGAGCTGGGTCGACTCCCAATAGAAGAGTTTATACTCTCACAAACATTGCTATACTTTTCCAGTCTGGAAACCCAAAATGTAAACCATCTATTAAAAGAGGCTTCTGAAATGTGCAAATGCGCTCAGAAGGAAATATGCACATGGTATATTTACCTAGCTGATATCTTAACAGAATTAAATATAAATCCAAAAATACTTACAACTGTACAAGATACATGTACAGCCATTAATAACACAAAAAAAAAACAAATTAAATCTTGCTGCAATGACTTTTTCAATAAATTATTGGAAAAGAAGATAAATGACTTAAATGAAAGTACATGTACATGTAATAAAAAAATTCTATATAAAACATTAAAGGTCAAATTGAACAAAGAGTTCTACCTGAAACATAACCATTCTGACTCCAGAAAACTATTACTGTGGATTTATTAATTTTCGTTGTATACCAATTTTCGTGGTTTTCGTTGGTCCCAGTAAACCACGAATTTAAATATCCCACGAAAAATAATATTTTTTCTTCAGCTTAAATGCGCTCAAGGTTTTGATGTACCTATCCGAGACAACATTGAACAATTGCGTTTGTACGATTTTACAGCATGTGTGACTTGGATACTCAGACATAATATATATGATGAGTCAGCTATATCCATAACTGTTAGAAGATATAATTTTTCATGCAATTTTCTCTTTGGTAACATATAAACGCTCAAATAATTTTCTTTAAAAATATCTTGACTGTGTAAATTGTCGCGGAATCCACTTCTGGTTTTTTTATTCAAACATTCAATAAAAATATTAATCCTAAGTAGGCCTAAACAATACAGACTTTCTCATAAATTGCAGTAAAAACATCTTGCCAAAAGATAATAAAGCAGAAATTATTGGTCATAATCGGATTAAATATGTATGTATATGTCCGGAGGTATTTGCATGGTGACAAGTGACAATTTTGTCAATACATATTTCACACCTGATTAGCCTAACAAGTAAATAATTAAGGATTCTGTTAATCATGTTAAATTCATGAAAAATTTGAGGAATCTGTTTGTTAGACTTTTGTTTTATAAGCGCTTAAAATCAATACTTTACTGTACAATATCAAAGTCTGTTCGGCACGTTTTGTCGAAGTATTTTGTTGATTTATGATGTGCCAAGCCACAAATTTAAGTATTTCAACAACTTTAGATTTTTTTTCTAAGCCAGCAATCCACGAATTTACGTATCCCACGAAATACCTTTTTTTCTCTATCCACAAAAATTGGTATCCACGAAAATAAAGGAATCCACAGTATTAAACTAAATTTAGAATTAGCGAACACACTCTTTTAATAGAAAAGGGTAGCCATCTTAAAATCCCTAGAGATCAAAGGTTCTGCAAGTTCTGCAATGAGATAGAGGATGAAAAACACTTCTTTCTCAAATGCTCTAAATGTAACTCAACTAGGAAGAATTATTTTGACTTTATGAAAAACATTCCTGAACGGGATGATACTGATATAAATGACATAATAAAACTTAAAATAATACTAAATCCCACATCTCACACTCAAATTAAAAAAACAGTTTTCTTAATTAGACAGTCATTAGAACTGAGGATGGGAGACCAAAAACTTTAATTTTGACTGATGTTTTAATGTTATATTGATTAATTTGATGTATGTTTGATTTATTTGTTTGGTTTGTCACAAATCATATATTTGATTTCTATGACAATAAAGTATCTGATTTGATAATACAACAACTTCACCATTTTGAAATTTTCAGATTGTTAAAGCAGTCATATCTGAAGTGTCTGTAGTATTGATTAAACTTCTAGCATGTCTACATCAACATTCTTAATTTGGGACATAAATAAGCTCTAAGGAGAGGGGGAAAGTGTTAGGGGAAGACTTTACAGGTGGCCCGAGACCACAATAAATCTGCATCAGTTTGTTGCCAACGAATATAGTTCCCCACATTTTATATTTTATTTCTTCCATCTTAATTTTCCCTGCTTTCTGTTTGCCCTTTTTTAAGTATCCTAGTTAGAAAATAAAGCACAAGGGTCAAATTAGTTAATTTTAAACATATTTTTTAATCAAAAGTATATAAAAGTTGTAATTTGGTTACTGTAAAATTTGCCCAATTTCCAGATGTCTGGGGCTATGTGAATCTTTTTGAGGACATTTTGAGGATTTTAAATTTGCAATGGTAGAATTTTCTATAATTTTGATATATTACCCAGTTATGAGTGTACATTGAATTAATGAAAGTTGTAATGAAGTTTGAGCTGGTGCATTTTTTTTTTAATTTGACTAAATGAAATGCACTATGAAATAGATGTGGTCATGGGCCAGGTAAAAAAAAACTAAATGTTTTATTGATTTCCAGCAATAAACCTATTGGTATCAGAAATTTTACTCAAGAACGATCAAGTCTGAATATTTTCCAAACAATCTATTTTAAAACTATAAAAATGATAAAAATTCTGATACTGTTCTGAATTTAAAACTCTAACATGTTAATCAGATCAATTACTTTTTGTGTGAGAAATTAATCTAATACATTAAATTTGGACCAAAGTTTTGTTTTGTATTAGAATTAATCTCAGTTTATAGTATATTATGTTTTAAGTAGTAAATTTGTTCTTGTTTAAAATATTTAATATACTTTTACAATGGGTTTAAGCATAAAGTTATGTAATGGGAGATAACTCATGAAAATTGAGAAATGGGAAATTACTCAATATATAAAATTATGAAATCAGAAATATCCCATATATCAAGGAATCGTAACACAGACAAAATTATGCAATGGGAGATAACTCATAATTTTGTGTTGTTGTACAGGTATATAATGGGTATATCTCTTTATTGTGTGTTGTTGAATATATAGAATTATATTTTTATAATAGGAGATAACTCATACTATTAAGCATTGTTGAATACTAAAAAACAATCTTTGGCAAAAATATAAAACTTATTTAGGAGTCTTGTCAAAAGGATGACCAAAATGATGTCAACTTTTAAGAAATATCATAAATAGAAATGTCATTATAAAAGTTTGTCAGTTTTTTTATTTCTTTAAGGTGGTACCCAACACTTTCACTAAAATTAATTTGGCTCGTTTAATTTTCATTAAATTTTGACAAAGTATTTACGTTGACCCATTGACAAAAATTTTAAAATTTCAAAACATTTGAACCAACCAATTCATCAAAAAAATTACACTGATTGTATAGCAGTTTGACAAACACTAATATTGATCATTGAAAAGCTTAATATTCCCTTAACAACACAACGTTATTAAAACGTTTAGCTGATTTTACAGTTATCTCCCTGTAGTGTTAGGTACCACCTTAATGTTGTCATTTTCAAATCATTTCATCTTCACTAGCCAAGGGTTATGATATGCCTCTATTCTAACCATTTGTTAGCTAAGATGAAATTATTTAGTCTGTTTTGCATTAGTATTCTGTACTATCCATTACGTCATACTTTTTTCAGAAGAAAATATGCGGGGTGTATCTCTCTGTTTAGAGCACCAGCTATCTTTCTACATTTGCAGGAACACTTCTGACAGATTAAATAACTCTTTATTTTTTCCAGTACAGTTTTTCATCTGATGGCTGCTGGGGAAGCTTATTGGCAAATTATTTACAAAGGTGAATATAAGACTTTGTTTTATCTTAGATAATTTGGTTAGGAAAAAAGTTTATTTATTTATTATTTATTTATATATTATTTTTAATTGTAAGGAGACTTAATGAAAAATAAACATGTGACATAAATGTCAAACAGAGAACATCCCATCAGATCAATCATACATTTGCATTAGGTTGACAACACTTAGAAATTATGAAAATTTTAATGATGAGCAACAAGCCATATACTAAAACAATAAAAAAATTCTTAATTAATCACACACTATTAAAGAAAAGTCTAGGTAGTTCGTCATGACTACTAAAGATCACTAGCCTGTCAACGCTGAGGTTGTGAGTTCGAATCTCACCAGTGGCAGGGTGTGTTCGACTCCAATCTTAATTGACAGGGATTGCGAATTTTCCTACCGAAGGTCGGTGGTTTTCTCCGGGTACTCCGGCTTCCTTCACCAATAAAAACTGGCCGCCTCGAAAGAACCAAATGTGCTGAAAACGGCGTAAAACCCCAACTAAACAAACAAATTAAAGAAAAGCATTTGGTAGTAACTATAAGAAGACAGAAAATTAACACTTTGAAAAATTACATTTTCATATGCTTGTGAAAGGTAGGTATAAACAATATGATGGGGTTAAGCAATTAAAAAATATGAAATGGGAGATACATGTAACTCCTGAGTTGTCAATTAAACTCCCCACACATCGATGGCCACTCTGTGCTCAGTGATAAAAAAAAAAACTTTGGCTACAAAAAAGAAAACTCTTCTCAGCATTTAAATCATAGCTGGAGCATCCTACAATATATTTTCTACTTTCAAATATAATAAAAGTTCAGATTAATATGTTTGTGTTGAACATTACTTCAACCATCTTCACATGTTTAATGTTAGGGAATGAGGTTTTAATAATTGTTTTCTTTCATCAAGTGAAATCTTTAAAACATTCTTCTTTTTCTTCAGAAAATGTGATGTCATAAATCGTGGGTTCTCTGGATATAATACAAGATGGTGCAAGCAGATGATTCCGTCCATTATCAATGAGTTTGATGCCAAGAATATTGCCATGGTAACAGTATTTCTCGGTGCCAATGACTCTAATCTTCCTGCCAATAAACAACAACATGTTCCATTGGATGAATTTAAGCAGAATTTGTTGGAAATTGTTGAAAAAATACAGGTATTAAAATTTAAATAAAAAAAAGCAATTCTCAGTTACCACTCCTTTGTTTTGAATTAATCTTTTGGAAATTTTTGAAAAAATACAATACAGGTATTAAAATTACAATTTAAAAAAAAGAATATTTCCTCAGATACCTCCCCTTTATTTTTAATCAATCTGTTGGAATTTGTTGAGGAAATACAGGTATTAAAATAACATTTTAAAAAAATAGATATTTTCTCAGTTACCTCCCCTTTTTGTAAATTGATAAAGCAGAAATTCAATCATCTCAGTGCTCATGGTCTACTAAGACTTCAAATTATACAAAAGTATTGGAAATCTAAAAAATTTAAAGTCCCATGAATGGAAGTGATTGTGATAATGAATTACAATGAAAAGTAAAAAAGTGTTAGGTCGAATAAAAAAGATATATGTGTTTCCAGTGACACTTACTTTCCCTTTTTTTGCACCTACCCTAAAGATGTTTTGGACATTTTTAGATAAACACTGTTAAAGTGAGAATGTCTTTACCATAGACTCTATGTTGAAAAAAATTATAAAATACAGAAAAATTCCTAACTACTTTTTTTGTTTATCCAGTTGTTACAGGAACCGCACTTACTTTTTTAATTGGCCTTATTATATTTTTAATTGAATAACAAAATATTTCATATATATTATAGACAATTTAATGTTTTCAAAAAATCTTCACAGTACTCCTCTGTGTAAATGACTATGCAAAATTCTCCTCAGTATAACATGTTTACATCACCAGTTACAAGCTCATGATTTATTTCATGTTTTTTACAAAATAATTTTTTCAACAAATTTTCCAGATTTTCAAATGGGTAAACTCTGATTACATATTTCTTCAGAAAATTAAAACCAAGCCATTTGACATCAGAAGAATCTATGACTAACATATAAGCAGTGTACTGAAAGACTTTTTGTTCTGTTTGAAATTCTAATTTCTGAAAATAGACTGTTTGTATCTTTCTAGTCACATGGTGTACCACGAGAAAAAATCGTAATTATAGGACCACCAAGCAGTAATATAGCAGCATGGGAAAAAGATTGTCAGCTGAATGGTAAAACTGTTTGTTACAGTATTGAAAGTTTTTGTAGATTATGAAATACATGTAGCTGCAGCTAAACATTTGCCTATCAGATCTTAATTTATATTGTTTTTTAAATTAAAATTCATTACGAACCAACTACCAACTAAATCATGAAACCATTTGGCTGATTGGTATGATAAATTTAGTGGTCCTTTAGCTGTTCGATTGCAGTACCTCATATCAATATGGTTATCCTTACTGAAGGTACTTTAAAATCTTCTGTGAAAGTACTAGCCCAGTTCAGATCACTATTTGATGGAATGGTCGTAATTAAGATGGCCCCCTGTCAAAATTGTCATCAGTTCCAGGCATTGGACCAAAATGGCCACTGTTACTAAAATTAGAAAAAAATATTTAACCTAGGAAATATTTAAATATGTCATTCTGAAACTACTAGGCCAAGTGAGACAAAACTTTGGAATGGCCCTTATCTGGTCACTTTCCCCATTGCATTTATTCTTTATACCTAAATCTAATAATGGGTCTCAGTCAGAAGATCAGATCACGGTTTGAACTTTTCTCACATATATATTGCAGTTTGCATATTTGTTCATGTCAGATGAAATACAGCCAGCTCTCATTGTGTCAGACTCATTTGAGTTGAAATTTTCACATGGTCCAGAGCTTTGTTCTATATACGTATTAAGTAATTTTACTCATGATGTGCCGATATTCAATGAGTTGAAATTTCGGAAATAAAAGTATGGCCCCTATATTAACTTATGAATATAAATTGTTTTCATTATCTCGAAGTTATACACATGTTTAAAATGATTACTTTGGGGATAAAAATGGCTTTAATGGTTAATCTGAAAATCCTTAAATTTCCATTCATTAACAATGATTGATGTATACATGTATGACGGTTACGTCTTTACCTGAGGTTTCCATGACTCGTTATCTTAGACAATTAGTGAATTAATTAACTTCTTCTAATGTTTACTTAGCCTGAATTATACAATTCTGGTCTCCAATTGATTCAAACTTCATCTATAAAGATAAATAGAGTAGTCTAGTATTTTGTGGCAAATTTCATATTTTTGAAATGACAATTTTAGCATAGAATGAAAAAAGATAATAGCAAGAAAAATATTTATCTAATATATTGTAGGTAGACAATGCAACAAAGACAACACAGCAACAGCTAAGTATGCCAAGGCATGTGTAGATGCCGCCAGGGAATGTGGATGTGCCTCTGTCGATATGTATACTGAAATGAGGAAGGAAAAGGTACACATGTACTGAAATTGTGTTGACTACCATACATTGGGCTTAACTTATGATCACCATGGTCCAAGCTTAAATCTAGCTTTATTTAACAGGTCACTTGGACATGTTACATTTAAACATATGTACAGCTCTGGTACTTAGATTAGTCCTGAACCAGATATTGGACAGGTTGAAATATTTTCTCATACAAAGGATCATGTGAGCTTTAGCCATCACTTGGCATCCATCGTTGTTGTGAATATTTCACATTGGGCAGAGATGTTCCTTATAAGGTCCTTTCCTAGTGTTGTAACTTTGGTTTTAATTCATCGAAAAATATGGCCACCAGAGCATTTTCTAATTTCTGATTGGCTGAATTTAAAAAACTTCTTCTGAAGAACGGTCGTACTGAAGAAGCATGAAATATTTCCCACTGGACGTTAAGCAACAATCAATCAACCAATCAGTCTGAAGAATGGTTTAACTGTTTGAAACTAAACTTTAGGTATGTTCCTATGGAGGTGCAGACCAAGTGTTGTAACTTTGGTGCTGATCCGATATCCAACATGGCTGCCAGCTGGGGACTTAGTTTAACATAGGACCCTATGGGAAATACATACAAAAATATTCTTCTAGAGAATTGCTGAATGGAATAAAACCAAACATTGCATAAATTTTCTTGATGATGTTCTGACAAAGAGTTATTACTTTGATGACGATCTGTAATCCAAGATAGTAGCCAGGGTGGAACATAGTTTAACATAGGACCCTATGGGAAATACATACAAAAATTTTCTTCTAGAGAACCACTGAATGAAATGAAACCAAACAAAGCATGAATGTTTCTTATGAGGTGCTTTACCAAGTGTTGTTACTTTGGTGCCGATTCATCATCCAAGATGGCCACCAACAGTGAACTTAGTTTTACATAGGACCTATGGAAAATACATGCAAAAATGTATTCCTAGAGAACTGCTGAATGGTTTGAAACCAAGCATAGCATGAACATGCTGATCTGTCATCCATGATGGCTGTCACCAGCAGACTTAGTTTAACATATGGGAATTACATACAAATGGCTTCTTCTTGAAAATTAATCAAAGGAATTAAAGCAAACATGGTATGGATGTTAATCTCAAACTCCTGTAGCAATGAACAAGTGGAAATATCAGGTTAGAGATGCGTCCTCTTGGAAGCCTCTGGTTATTAATAACACATTCACAAACCTACAGCTTAAGTCTGGATTAGATAAGAGATTCCCAATCTCCATACCAATAGTAAGGTAAAGTTACCTGAGCATAATGTGCGTGATGTGTGCAAATGGCCATATGTGTTTTTAACAAAATCAAATTTTCCTTCCCAGTATATCTTGTCAAGATAAGGAGAGGAAATTTCAAATGGACATCCATCATTAAACAAAGAAGAAAAGACAAAACCAACATTAAGAAATAAACAACAGACATACAACCCAAAAACTAAAATTAAATAAAGAGCAACTTGGATGCCACGAAAAAAAAATCCAGTGTTGAACTCATCAACATAGTAACAAATTTGATTCTAACTCTCAATGATGTTTTGCAAACAATGATAAAAACATAGGATATTTAAAATCTCTCATTTCTCAAGTCTTAAAATGTATTTGTTATGAATATCCACCAACTGTAATAATCACACATGTACAGGAAGTGGTTACTTTCAGTTCAAAGATAAACAGATGTAGTTAATTCATGCTTTCTCCTTTACTGTACAACACATCTTTTTACTTCCATTGTTATCCTGTAAAGAACAAACTGACCACTTTCTGTATGAACAATTTAGATGAAGAAACGTTTAAAATATCTTTTTTTCATCTCCTTGTCTGTCTCAATTCTTTTACAAATTAAATGTGAATTTAAAATACATGGCAAAAGCTCACCTGTCCTTTTATGACAGGTGAGCTTTTGCCATCACTTGGCATCCGTCGTCCGTCGTAAACTTTTTCAAAGATCTTCTCATCTGAAACCACTGAACCAATTACAGCCATACTTAGTCTGAATGATGCATAGGGTATCCAGAATAAACTTTGTGTTTTATTTTCTTGTCTGTTGAGAAACATGGCCACCATTGCTAAAAATAGAACATAGAGGTAAACTGCATTTAGAGCAAAACTGAAGGGGTAAAAATGTTCATCAGATCAAGATCTACCTGTTGTGAAATTTTCAGATGAATCGGTCAAGCTTTTGTTTGGTTATTGCCCCTGAATTGTTAATTTTTAGGAAAATTTGCAGTTTTAGGTTGCTATCTTGAATATTATTATAGATAAAAGACAAACTGTACACATCAAAAATGTTGAGCAAAGTGAGATTGACAAATAAGTTAACATGACCAAAATCGTCAACCCTTATGGCAGTTTTTGCCCTTTAAAGACAATTTTTCACATTTTTTTCATCATCTTTTTAAACTTTAAAAAATCTTCTCCTCTGAAACAACAGAATCAATTTCAGCCAAACTTAGGCTGACAGATCCTTAGGGTATGTAGTATAAATTTTATGTTTTATTTTCTTATCTATTGGGAAACATGGCTGCAATGGCTAAAAATAGAACATAGGTGAAATGCACTTTTTGCCTCATATCTCAAAACTAAAGTAGTTAGAGCAAGTATGACAAGTGGTAAAAATGTTTATGAGGTCAAGATCTACCTGCCGTTAAATTTTCAGACGAATCGGTCAACCCATGTTTGGGTTATTGCCTCTGAATTGTTAATTTTAAGGAAATTTTACAGTTTTAAGTTATGAACATGAATATTATTATAGATAAAGACAAACTGTAAACAGCAAAAATGTTCAGCAAAGTAAGATCTACAAATAAGTCAACATGACCAAAATTGTCAATTGACCCCTTATAGGAGTTTTTACCCTGGAAAGATTAGTTACATGTAAACAGAAAATAATAGTCTGACATATTGTCACAGATGTTTAGAGCATTACTTGATATAAATTAAATGGTAGCTGTACAAGTAAAATGGAGGGTCAAGGTTCAAGGTCATTGTAAAAGTCCATAGCATTGGATTAAAAAGTCCCTGGCAACAGATTAAAAAGTCCCTAGCAACCATATATATTTGGGTTAAGGATCTTATATCTTACCCGTACAAGTCAAAAAGAAAGGTCAAGAGTCAAGGTCATTGAAAAAGTCCATAGCAACCAATAAAAAAGTCCCTAGCAACCATATATATTTGGGTTCAGGACCCTACAATTTACCTATTTAAGTCAAAATGTAAGTCAAGAGTCAATGTCATTGAAAAGGTCCATAGTAACCAATGAGAAAGTCCCTAGCAACCATATCTATTTGGGTTCAGGATTCTATATTTTAGCTGTATAGGTCAATATTAAGGAGAAAATTGTGACGGTATACATTAAATAGCAAAAATAATCATTGATGCAAGATCTACACAAAATATAACAGGTGAGCCTCTTGTTTTGTTTCATGATCTATCAAAATTTTGTTTTAAATGATGAAAGGAATGTTACAGTTTTCTTTAATTTGTCATTTTTCATCTTGTTGTTGAAACATGCTGTCCAATCAATAAATCAATTTTTACTGTGTTCTTTTTTTTAGGACTGGGAGAATATGCTAAATGATGGCCTTCACTTTTCATCTCGTGGGTCAGAATATCTGTTTGAACTGCTGAAACCTTTAGTAACCAAGGCAACATCTGAATTACCTATGCTTTATCCAGACTGGCATCAGGTTGACAATGATAAGCCAGAACTGCCTTTCAATGGAAAGTGATGATTTTTTTCTATATTTTAGAAAATATTAAAATATATTTTGATATAAATGTATATTATATAAATATTTACAGACAGTACGCAACTGGTATTCATGAAAATAAAATACAGTGGAATCATCATCATATTTCTTTTTCTTTCCTTTGTGTTATGGTTGAAGACTGTAAAACACACAGTTGCATATATTCAACAAACAACAATATGGATAACTGGAAAGATTAAAAATGACATTATACGAATCAGACAGTGCCTCCCAACAGACAGAAAGTTTGACAAAAAAAACAAAAAACAAATGAGCGCAAAACACAACCAAAATACAGGATAGTTCAACTTGGTACATTCTGTGAACAGTGGTGGGTTTAAAGCAGTTTTGTGGGTACCCCCCCCCCCTCCATCCTTATTTATTCTGACATTCTTTTGTATAAAAGATACTGTAAAAGCAATACAGTGTGATTACCTAGAAGCTGACCGCTTGCTAGAACTGCAAAATCTGGTTGGACAGTATAGACATTAAATAGCAGGGTATGTCAGAAAGTTTTTGTTTTAATTGTAAAAATAACCAAGGCTCTTAGCTAAGACTCTCATATTCTGCTTTTCACATGTTTGCGCACGTCAAGATAAAATCAAATTTATTAAAGAAGCTCATCATAACATGAAAATATTGATAATATAGTGTGGAAAAGTTAAGTCTGCTGGAAAACATTTTTTTTTTGGCTTTTCTCTGCGTAGGGTTGGAATAGAAAATTACATTTTAAATTCTTTGTTTTGTCTTGGCCAGGGATTATGGCTTCAAACAGCTATGAAGAAAAAAATTGTTTTATTTTCCCTTTTCATTGAATACCAGTCTTTGTTGTTTTCATGGATGCAGAGAAACAATGAATTAAAGAACACAAATAAAAGGGTATTTTATATTGCTTGATCTATAGAATCTCTTCTAGGTGATAAGTTCTTACTGTGGTCCTCCCACCACCATCGCCGCTCTAAAAGCCCCTTTGTTTTTTCTCGACTGTTTTTCTGGAATTAGTAAGACGCGAGACAAAACAGTAAAGATATAGAATAAATTTAACTCTTAAATAATTATGGTACTAAATTACTAAACTACAGTAGGACCTATTGTCATATTAGGACTTGTTAAAGTAACTAAGAAAGAACAATTTGGACAGTCCAACTAAAAATGGAATTCATCCCATAATCCACCCTGATCCCTGCTAGGATCAAATTTGAAGTAAAAAGACAAAGGATTTTGGCAAAATAAAAAGACAGGTTCACTTAAAGTATGAACAAAAAATGCAGGACCTGTATCAATTGGGAAATGTTTAGGTTTAAATGAAAATAAAAATTTAGGCCGCAATGGACCAAACTTTTGACGAAAAAAATAGGCTCGATCATACATTTCATCCTAGCCCCCCCCCCCCCCCCCCCCCAAAAAAAAAAAAAAAAAAAAAAAAAAAATCAAATGGTTGCCGACTAATCATAAACAGATTTAGCACAGTTACTGTATCCCAAGCTAAATATAAATGTTAAATATATTATATCAAATGGGGTTTTTCATATCATGTCCAGTAAAAACTCCAAGACACGAATATCACCCCGAGAGCCTGTTCGAGCGGCTGATATGGGCATGATATGAAAAAAAACCCATATCATATTCTCTTTATCATATATTGTCTATTTTGACGTCAGTCTCTTGTGATTGACCAGTATTATCTAACTCTCGGACAGTTAGGGAAATTTGATATCGCATCGTCTACAATGTGCTATGAACTAGTGATTTAAAAAAAATTGCCCATTTGATTGGTCAACGCGTGACTGAGTAGGGAAATTAGTATATTTTGATTGGTCAACAATATTTGCTACACAATTGCGCCACATTTGAAAGCCTCGTGGCGTAGCAACATTTGACGTCAGATTTCCAGCCGGTCGGTCAAATCACATTCTCGTAATTTAATTTGGACTAAATAATAAACTCGCCAAAGGCTCGTTTATTATTATATCCAAATTAAGCAACTCGATTTGATATCAAGCGATATCTAATTCTCACTCATTGTGAAACCTATAATTAATTATATTAATATGCATGTAATTGTATTGAGTTATATGTTTTGATTAATAAAATATGTTTAAAGTAATAGCACTAAGAAATATCACAAGTCATATAGGGTATGATGTTTTTGACCAGTCTGTCAGTCCTGTTCTTGTGAGCGCAACTTCTCTGAAACCACACCACACAGTTTCATGAAACTTTGTAGTTAATAAGCACATACTATGTAGATATGCATATTAACATGAGATTTTGATTCGATTTTTTTAGGAGATATACACCTTTGAACTTATATTTTGCCCAAAATACACCAGTGAAACTGTGAGCGCAACTTCCCTGAAACCACACAACAGAATTTCATGAAAGTTTGCAATTAAAATAAGGACATAATATGTAGATGTGCATATTGGCAGTAGATTTTTATTCAATTTCTTTTCTAGGAGTTGTGTTTTTTGTGATAGCCATTTTTGTGATATGCACATGATATGAACTGGTGAGTTAAATTGTGAGAAAATGAGCCGGAAAAGTTTCTTTGTTTTCCTTAACAATTGTAATGAAATTTTATGTGGAATCTGAAATATTAAGGCTTATCTCTATTTCCATGGTGTATTTCCTTTTTTTTTGGTGTTTGAAGCGTTGCCGGTATTTTGTCATTTCTGAATATATACATGTATCATGTATACACAGGTATATGAGTATTATCAACTCTGAAACTGCTCCATTATATTATAACTGCATACAAAGTCAATAGAGATATCTATTGTCCAAAGTGCTAGAATAATAACCTGCATGCAGGTGGACAAACTGTGGTTTCAGGGAAGTTGCGCGGACTGGAGCTA
Source organism: Mytilisepta virgata (assembly GCA_028015205.1). Taxonomy (NCBI): domain Eukaryota; kingdom Metazoa; phylum Mollusca; class Bivalvia; order Mytilida; family Mytilidae; genus Mytilisepta; species Mytilisepta virgata. The sequence goes on from CM051510.1 coordinate 6,213,593, forward strand.
GGCTATTAGTTTGTCACTATATATATACATATTTGGGGGTGTATGGCAAGCCGTTTTACTATTTATTCTAACTTCAAGATATCTCATATGATATATAAGATATCTCATATAATATATAAGATATCTCATATAATATATAAGACATCTAATAAAATCTAGTTTTTATAAGATATCTTATAAACTTTATAAGATATCTTATAAACTTTATAAGATATCTTATAAACTTTATAAGATATCTTATATACTTTATAAGATATCTCATATATTTTATAAGATATCTTATATAGTTTATAAGATATCTCATATAGTTTATAAAATATCTCATATAATTTATAAGATATCTTATAAAGAAAATTATATGAGATATCTTATAAACTATATGAGATATCTTATAAAGTTTATTAGATATCTTGAAGTTCGAATAAATAGAAAAAACGGCTTGCCATAGGGTGTGTAAAACGCCGATGTAGTCAATAAATCTCCAAATTTACCATTTGTCCAATTAATGTCTAATATTTTGCTTGTTTATTTTGTATTCTTTAATCCATATATTTTTTTCCGTATTTTGGCTGTGTTTTTTTTATCGTTATTTTTTTGTTTCTTTATCTGTATTAGCTTAGTTATTTCAGTTTAATTTTACTTCTTTCATATAGAAGAGGATAAATATACCGGAGAAACAAACAAAAAACCGCAATCAATTAGGCAGACAAATCCGGGGAGACATATGCACATGGACAATAAATAAACACTGAAAACTAAAAAACAATGAACAGGACGAACTCCTATAAAAGCCAAGAGTGAACTCAGGTGCTCCGTATATACGGTACCCGTCATGAAGTTCAACAAAGTCAATCCGGTGGTAGTCATAAATCGGTGGAGGTACATGAAATGTTACGGCGTTGGGAACAGGTCCAACATCATCTTAGATATTGGAACACTGTAGCGGTCAATCAATTCGTGATGACGACCGAAAAATATCCTTGATAAAACCCTGGTTAAGAAGCTTTTGTGACAGCAGTAATCCTCTTTGTCGAAAGTCATGGTAACTCACGCATGCCCTTGAATATCGGATAAGCTGAGAAACATAGACACCATATGCAGGCGATGCTGATATATTGCTACTTAAGGTTTTTTTTTGGGTGGAGTTATGTTGCTGATATGTTTTTAGTTTTTAAGTGTAGTGTTTGTATTGTTTTGGTCTTGTCTTCCTTGTTCTCCGGAGTGATTTTCAATTTTCCACTCCTTCGAATATCCCTTTAGTATTTCTTGACTTTACTTAACAATAGAAAAGTTAAAGCCATCACGTTTGTCACAAAGTTTTCAAGAAAAAATCCAAATATGAAGCGGACTTCGATGTATCTGTAGTATCCTTAATTTCAAGCTCACTGGTGTAGATGAGATGTAGAAATTTGGAATTTATCGTTATTTAACCACAACACGTCATCCATATAACGAAAAGTGCAATTAAAGGATTGTGCTTGTTTCTTTTTTTATCACGTAGTAGCCCCTGAATGATGTCTGCTTCATATAAGTACAGAAACATATCGGCCAGGAGAGGAGCACAATTGGTTCCCATTGAAATGCCCACAGTTTAAAAAAAAAAAAATCGACCACCAAACTCAACAAATATGTTGTCTATGAGAAAATCTAAAATATTTGTAATTTTGCTTCATAATACTTTTGTCTGAATCAGAGTGGTTCTTCACGAAATAAGCCTTTTCTCTATCTAAAAGTAGAAATTTATACCCGCGTGTGCCATTTTTCTTAAAAAAAAATTAAAAAAACATTGATGAACTTGTTGTTTCAATCGATATTTTAATTGCGAATGTGGTATGGTAGTGTAGAGTGTAGAGGAGTCAAATGTTTTTATGCTGTTGCATGTATCCAATTTCGATATTGATATTGTAGTAAATGTTTTGAGTTTTTAAGAATCCAAAACTGACTGACGCCACCTTTGGAATATGAAGGCCCTCTTTTATGAATGTCAATATGAATGTTGAAATCTTTGAAAGACGCTAGTATGCATTATTGTTTAGGAGCCAGGTGAAGCCCGCCTCGTGGTGCGGGATTTTCTCGTTGCGTTGAAGACCCATTGGTAGCCTTGAGCTGTTTTCTGCCCTTTGGTTGGGTTTTTGTCTCTTTGACACATTCCCGTTTCCATCCTCTATTCTGTTTGTTGAGCACTTAGCCGACCTAGCAATGTACCTTTGTTTAAACGGATTCTTATGTAGCTTAGGAATGCAATAAGGACAAGAAAGGTCCATTGCGTCACCATTTGTAGAAATGCCAAAGGAATGAAGAACGGTCTTGTAGTTATCAAGGACTTCCTGCTTAGTGAGTATGGTCGTTGTATAAGTTGGGTTACTCGCAGTGTTTTCTATTCCCAACTCGTTTTTAAGACACTCAAAATAAAAATTTTTGTAGACAAAAACGATGTTACTAAGGGCTGCACCCGCTTGGATAATTACTGGTACAATTACTTATTCGTCATGGAGGTGAGTCAAATTTTCAACATACTTAGGGTCTTTAAAGATAGTTGTAGCTTTAGTGCTCATAGACCCTTGGGTTTTTTTTATTCGGACCTGTATCATAGCCTCAACCCACTCTGAAAGTGTATCAGCAGGTTCCTGTTCCTTTGAAGTCCACTTTCTGGCATAGTCCTCAACAGAATCCATCGGCAATTTGAAATTATATTTCCAATTAATTGGCTGAGGTTCTCGAATTTCGGGGCCTTTAGCCAGCATATTTTTTTAGCTTTTGATTATCAACTAGATTAAGATCCCCAGTGATAACATGGTCTACAGGACTATAATTGAATGGATATGTGGAACAGGTGCAGTCTTGGGATTTAGACTTGAAAACATATAGCATGTAATGAAACCATACTTAATTTTGTAAAGTCGACGAATAAGAGAACATTTCTCTATTGTAATTTTTTTCTAAATCTTCATCTGTTATATATCTCTTTGTGATCCTTTACCCTCTGATTTCAATCGGACAGGGATAGTTTTAAAAGTGTCAGTTGACAGCTTGAAGCGCGAATCATTATAACGACCTATAACGTCTAATTTCCTTGTCTACCAGAAATATTTTTGAATGCCAAAGCGCATAGTTAATAATGATTTTGTAGTATATTTGTCTCTGTGTCTCTTTTTAACATCTACATAAAAGTGTTTCAGTAAGTTTTCAAATTCTTCAATCGGAACAGTCTCCAACTCTGCAAGACTATGCATTCCTACATGCATTAAATACGTGACATATTTTAACTAATGTTGAAATCACTTGTTTTGTTTTCTTACTGTGTCTATTTTTAAAAAATATCATTTACTTCATCGTCTGTTGTCATTAGTATGAATGTTATGACGTCATGGGGACGTTATTTTGATGTATTAGTGTCCGTTTCATTCACGTGAGGACAATAGTTGTAATAAGATCAATAAATCAATGAGGCCACTTAAAACGAAAAATTTAACATCTTAATTTGGAGGTTAACCTTTATATCAAGAATATAATTTTGTTTTAATCTCTATGTTTAAAATAGAAATGTATAAGTTGAAACAGTGCAGAGTTTATATAGTGGAGGAACGTTTACCGGCGTAAACTAGTTGAGGGTAAAAGTCTGGATTCAATACAGAGTTCTCGCACTTTATTATGACCGAAATAGTTAGACATGCGAAATCGTGGATATTAAACATCATGTGCTATTAACTGTACAATAAGCTTTTTATGGAAATCTTAGATACCGCCAAACAAATTTAATATGTCACTCAGGTGAGTATTTGCAGGAATTATTTTCACGTCCATATGTTACTCCACTAACATTATCTTGACCTCATTATCGGGTCCAGCTACTAATGTACCTAAATCCGCTAAATTACTGTTTTTTTTTAATATAAATTTTACATGCAGCTAGAATATTTAAACTGCATCTAATAATTTACATTTAGCTTTCATATTTCTTCTATAAACCCTGAAAATAAAGTGTTTTACTGTAGATTTCATATAAAGAACTGCCGAAAAAAAATTATGATTTCTGAAAAAATAATCCATAGGATTTTCTATAAAATTGATATGTTATTGCTTTCAACTGTTCTGTTTCATGGGTACTAAATGAATATGGGGTCAAAGGCTTTGTTTTCGCTGTAGAAATTATATGTCGATCATGTCTGTAAAAACATGAACATCGCGACATCGTTACTAACTTACGCTTATTTTGGCTTTTTGACGCTTATCGTTACTATATATATATATTAATCAATTTAATGTTCTAAACAAAATTACACAATTGCCCAGAAAGAGGCGTAAAATTTCAATATTTATCTATTTACATTTTATTTCTTATCATAATTTAATCCAACGTGTACATCTATGTATATTTAATGATACCAATTTTGTTGAATACGCAACAGTGTAACACTTTTGGTTGTCGACGTTTTCGGCCATTCACACTTCTGATGAATCGTGAATCGTTGCGATTTTAATATTTTGACTTGTTTTATCATTCATTCGAGGAACACCTATATTGCTCCAACAGAGGAATGAACTTAAATTTTAACTTCCATTGATTAGAATACTATATTATTTAACTTTTTATTGATAACCTACGTCTATCTATCGCAATGGGCTTGGAATATGCGACTAGAGGGCAACCTTCTATTCAGGCTTTCACCACAATGAGAAAAGTGGCATTATTTCAACACCATAAGCGAGGTTTATTTAAATTGTACGACTAATACGCTATTCAAGGTCTTCCTGGTTGTCTGGAAAGGGCTTAGCTACCTAAGGAAAAGCTTTCCAAATAATAGTATTGCTGATGAAAGAATCGCTAAATATAGACCAAAAATTATAAAAAGTCATCATTTATTTCAGTTTTATTACAAACAATGATTATTAAACCAGGGCGGTGTTCCATTAAAAGGGTGTGGCTCTTAAAATTCAGTATGTTCAACCTTCCAGTTTCCGTATTGGGACTGATTTTTTTTACAATATTCAATCATTCTATATAATCATGTTACGAAGGCAGATATCACGTGTATCAGAGACGGCAAATAATCGGTATAAATCCTTCGAAGCAAGAGGAAGTCAAACCGCCTATAATTACAAAGTAATCAGTCGATTGGTGATAAAACATGCTGAGATCAATAACGGATAACGCCCAATCACTATCATTACGAAAGAACAGTTAGGGGCCGCTTGAAATACTCAAGGCTGAGTCAAAGGACGATCAATAAACATTCCCTTTAACAGAATTGACATAAAATATAAGGTTTGGCGGGGTGTACAGCATGACGAGATAGGAATTTGAGGAAATGGCGGCGAATCCATTGTTTGATAAAGGAACTTCTGCTTCATGTTACTGGTGGACGATTGTGCGTTTGTAGACATCGGAATACGAACGTCAGACCAACTTTTCCTAACAGAGGTGACTCAGCAATGGTTTGGGTGTACCTCTGACGACTGCACCTTGGTCTTGATCACTATACAGGGGAATCTTAAGGAGATTAACACATATGAGATGTCCTGCAACCATTCGTTGCTCAATCCCCTCCACTTAGACAATCACCATTTGGGCTACAATGCCTATCCCCAAAAGCAAAGCACTGAGTTTTATGCGGATTATCTTTAAATTTCATTGCGAATACTCTAGATAGGACTAAGTAGCTCACGCAAAAACATTCCAGAGAAGGATATTGCTTGCGGATTGTATATTTATTGTGATACAAAAGTTAAATATATACATTACTCATTTATATCCACGCCGTGCAAATGGAATGGTACAATAGATAACAGAAAACGAAAATTTCAAGCGACAACGGTACTTATAGAAATTTGTTTTTGTTAAATCGTAAATGATCAGGTTAATGAGAATAATTAACATTTTGTTTTTCTCCGACCAATTCCTAATTATAATTGTTTCCATATCTTGAGGTTCCCATAAATAACCAATGATTCACCATTTCAAATAAACGGTTAGTTCCATGAACTTTAGAAAAGAATATTGTGTTTTGATGGATAAAACATACATTAAAACTACGAAATAAACTTCGAATATATTAATGGAAAAGAATATCAAGGGCCCTGCAATCAAGAAGACGAATATACAAACCTGTCAATTTAACTACAGAATCAGAGCAACTTCCAAAAAGCCGTCTAAAGCCTTTCAAAATTTCTGTTGGCATTTATCTCGTAAAGATTTGCTGATAATAACTAACAATTTTTTTTACAGCGGTTATGAGTGACACAAATGCAGGAAAAATGGCCCAACTCCTTTTTAAATAAATTAACTGAATACCCAGACATACAAACGAATACTCACATACAAAACTGTAAACAAAAGATGGAAATTATGAATATGACTAAACAAAAATATTTAAAAAGTGCTTTTCTTTGACAATTAGACAGTGTGATAAACATGTAGCCCAACAAAAACTCTATTATGATAATACTGGAACAACAATCATAGGACAAAATGTCAAAGATTTTTCTGAAAAAAATCAGCAATTCCGTTAAATCTTGCAGGTTTTTTTTCAACCGTGTATAACAAACTTTCTGGTTTTAAACTAGAAATGACTATTATATTTTAAAATAAACTTTAAAAATCAGTAAATAATTACATACACAATTAAATCTGTTAACAGTAAAAACACATTCATTTACATTCATTTTTTTTGTCGTAGAAGGCATTAATTCCAAGTCGACGTTTTTAATATGTATATACAGTGATTAATAACAAAAATGACATGTACAGATGAATAAAAAAATATAACAGGCATATTATTGCAATGATTGATAGATTATGATCACTATACGATAAAAATAACTACAAATAATGGCTCAAATCATAACATCTCCTTTTTTTTCGTCCTACATTATTAAGTCCATGTCGGATGTCTGTGATATCAATTTTAGCTTCTGTATTCTGTATCTAGACATATTCTGCCAATGTAGGCACACCTCCAGTTGTGTCGGTTACATTTTTACTTCACCACACATATAATAAGTAAATCAGTTTATCCAAAAAGATAATTTATAATATTATTATAATTTATAATATTAAAAAGAAAAAAGTATATCCAATCCTCCAATCAAGTACATTAGACAATATTAAAATCATGAATTCTTCTGTTACACAACCTGTTATATACAGTTAGTACTTCTTCATACTGAAATTGAAACACTACATGTAGTAGCTGAAATTTCTGTTAAGTGTTACTGGTTTTGTACTATAAATTAAATTGAATTAAAATTCCGAAGTGAAGTGTGCATATGATGTAATGTCTTGAATATTTCTTCACAATTTAGAAAGTCATTAGTGAGATCAAAACCGAAACAATATTTGCTGTTGATTGTTATTTTGTTCATGATGTATTTGTTATTTTTTTTTATTTGTTTGTTCTTGCAATTGATCGATGATAGATCAATGTTTGGTCTTTAAATCAATACAATTATTCTTATTCTTACCAAAGACCATTATATAAAGAAAGTGAAAAAAATGAATTGACATCACATGTTGTGGATGATAAGCATGTCCATTTCAAATATCTGCATCGTTATTTCAATACTGTTTTCCATCTCGAGCGCAACTTATGAGACGCATTCAAATAAAATGCACATGTCTTGTGAAACAAAATCTGTTATATGAAATAAGTTTTATTATGCCATCATGTGTTTTTCGTACGTAATGAGGAACAACAGTAACAACGCTGTTTTCTTTGCTTAATATCTGTTTCATATCGGTAAACGAATACCGAAGCGAAAAACAGTGGGAAAAATCGACAAATTCGAAAAAGGAAAAGACAAAGTCAGGAGAATGATACACAAAAAAGAAACACAAAAAAATACATGTATAACTAAAAATACATGAAACGACAAGAAACTAAACAAAACTAGAACAGCACAGCACATAAACTAAAGCAGTGTGTTTTTGACAAAGAAAGCCTTGTTCTTACCTAATATAAGATAGGCATATCTTTGTAAAGCTTGTAAAGCTTGTACACCTTGGTTTGTGCAGAAAAAAATATTTAATTAGCTCACGAGAAAGATTTCAATTTATCATGTGGGAGGGTTGTATACAGTGTAGAAAATTCAAAATTCTTTACGCTATTACAATAGGTACCCAAGTGGAAATCATTAAATGATCTACAGTGAAAGTGGATAAAAGGTTACCTATAGAGTTCATTGTCTTCTGAATTTTGTCATTATAACAAAAACTGTCAAGATTAAAGCTATAAGGATTACTGTCGACAGACAAATAGCAAATAATTCTACAAAAAAAAAGAATTAACATAAATGAAAATATAAATAAATATAAAAACCCTGCAATTTACAATAATGAAAAGCAATAGAACAATTAAAATGTAATAGGCATTACAAATGCAAAACCAGAGTTGTAAGATAATTTGAAAGTATCATAATAGCATATAACATGATAACAATAATTTGTATAGTTCTAATATTCCATGGTTGATTTTATAAACATATAGTTAATGGATACTTTTCCTAAAACTCCTTGGTTCAGTGCAATCTTGACAAACATGAGGCACCCAGCCACGCTTGCTTAAGTGGACCACAGAAAATGGGATAAGATAGGATAAAAATAATATATAGGGTAAGAAGGTCAGTTAGGACTATTGTTAGTCACGGTCAGGACAACGATTAGGTTCAGGTTTATAGCTGAAAGAAAGTCTATGGTTAGGACTAGCAACGTGGATATGGCAATTAATGGATACATGAATAGAATATATTTGAACTTACCCTGCATGGGAGGTTTGTAATGAATGCAGTTTCAAGACATTTCATTATCATAAGTCTATTTATTCCTTATCCAGCATTTCTGGGGTAAATCAGAACGTTTCCGGAATGATTAAATATATTCTTTTCAGACCTAATAGAACAAAATTGCAAGCTGTGCGGGATTATTAATATGAAATTCTTCAAACATTTGTTCGTTCCTTTAATTAAATTTCGATATACATTCTGATTTGAATCCACACGTCTTAATATTTGTCAAAGAAATAGCATACACGTTACAGGATATTCATCGCACGTTTCTAACCACACGCAAACCACACACGCACAATTCGAACGTTGCACTACACGATTCGCACATTACACAGAAACATTTCGCACGTTGGTGCTTTACACGTTCATCTGTATTGAGCCAAAATCAAGAAGCTTCTGAATCTCATATTGGTTAAGACGTATCATTCGTTTTTCATTTTGAATACATAGTTCGACGCAAACAAACCGGAAACGAATTATACGAACCTTTCCGTCATCACTTCTGGCCGTTCGCCAGTACGAGCATCATCAATATAATTTTCGTAAATTGGTCGCCTTTTGATTGAAACCCAGCTGTATCGCTAACCTTGATTTTTTATATGGTCGATGTTCACTACGACCAGCCGCAGTGTAAAAGGTTCTATCAGGAGTTCAGATTGAAGACTGGAAAATCTTAACGAAGTTTTCAAATTCGAATCTTCCCGAGGGAGCGCAGCGCAACGAGGTCAAAATGTGTTTGCATTTGTGAAAGGCGCTATTTGGTTGGTCTAAAAGTAGTGGAAGATGATGCCTCGTGCCCCATGACATAATTATTATTTTGAATAACAAGCGAAACCTGCAAGGACCTTTATAGTTCAGGATGCAGATTGATAGGTGTTTCATCAGTTAATTCTGAATTAGAGATCCAGGCCATGTTCTCATCACATTAGAGTGGGTTAATTACCGGGAAATGACAACGGAAATTGTTGATTAAGGTATGCCAAATTATCAGGATCTTTACACCTAGATCTGCTGAGGATTGTGGTTATATATATATATATGTGTGTATATATATATTTTATGAATAAATAACACAGTTAGAAGAGCAAATAAAGTCTAACGTTTTCATCCATCATGGGACTTTTCAAGACTGCGACGTTGGTATTAGCAACGTTCTGATGGAGGCTTTATGACGTTACTTTATCATCAGACAAACCGGCAATAGCCTGTGCGAACGTGTCCGTGTACACAAAGAGCAAATTAAACACCCACAATACAGACAAATCCCATTAAGTAAACATCTACTGCGGACAATCGAAATTTAAAATTATGCCTATCTTTAAGTGTAACCGAAAAGCTGATTCATACGGTAAAGAAATGGAACGTTTTTTCATCGGAATATTTAAAACTAAGTTAAACCCTTAGAAGATTCTGATGATAAAGTAACGTCATAAAGCCTCCATCAGAACGTTGCTAATACCAGTCTTGAAAAGTCCCATGATGGATGAAAACGTTAAACTTTATTTGCTCTTCTAACTGTGTTATTTATTCATAAATATATTATTCTGTGTACGAAATCTTAACATTTCATTACTATATATATATATATATATATATATATATATATATATATATATATATATATACCTGTATGTGGTACATGTATATTATTTAGTAATAAATTGATGTCAGCTGATGCAACATTTTATTTCAGTTTAAGAGAGGTCATAGATTGTACGCAATAATTGGGTTATTTACAGAAATGTGTTTTATTAGCTCATCATTAACTATACTGCTCCAGTGTTTTATGATAGCTCTTGTAAGCTTTTTAACATGTGAACTTAATTTAGTTCTGAATGAAAACGGAGGGGGACGCTTTTGTTCTTATTTTTCACCCCCATCAGGTCATTACGTTCTTTTTTTATACTTTCAGTTTCAGTGCGTTCGTATCCCCGGTCAAGGAAGCGATCAGTGAAGTTGTTGCACTGCCTCTGGAAATCTCGGGCACCATTGGTACATGTCTCAAACCGTATCATTTCCCTTATTATGAACCCATTAAATGTAGAGAATGGGTGACATGTTGTAATATCAAGAATATCCGAAATAATTGGATGTCGAGGAATTTAATTCCTGCGTATTATTGATACATCTCTTAAACCTTATCATTTCCCTTTTTATGAACCCCTTAAAAGTAGGGGATAGGTGAAATAATGATCTTTCTAGATACTGGTAGTTTTCTCTTTTTTTGTGTGATATTTTGTAATATCAAGAATTCCGCCTTTTTCCTAATTTGGAAATTAGACCCCTGTGGGCCCAAATATTTGAAAAACAAAATTATAAAACCCTATTGCACATTTACATACAGTATGTGACAATACTGTTTAGAAATTAAATGCATGAAGTTGAAAATTGAACAAGAAGTTTAGGTCAAAAGAAAGTGTGACCTACGGATGGACAGACGTACAGACCAACTACTTCGAAGTGCTGGTATAACTAAAATAAAATTAAAATTCTAAAACGTTATTGTGCATCTGCATATTATGTACGACAATACTGTATAGAAATAAAATGTACTAACCGAAAAACGAAGGACGCTTTTACGTCACAGGCTTAAATTAAAATTTTTTCAATGTTTAACCTTTGTTGGCCCATTGTTTATAAAAACAAAATTTCTATACCTTATTGCATATTTACAGGTTGTAGGCAACAAGTAAATATAGAAATTAAATTCTGAAGGAGGGCTTGACGCCACAACAAGGTGTGATAGACGGACGGAGACAATCGTTATATCCCCGAGCTTTAGTTGAAATTTAAATTTACGGGACAATTAGAATAAGCTCCTGGCAGTCATGTTTCCAGAAGAGAACGGCTCTCAAGACAAGGGTAAACGTATGAAAACTTTACGAACGTCCTAAAGTGATGGCACACTTATTACACATTGTTTTATTTTCCAATGATACATTTGTTTCAATGCTCAATTATCCGTACCCCATTTTTCATTGCAATGTATATTTGCAGAATAATATAAAAATGTTTGACTAAATTATAATTGGAAAATAAATACATGAAATAACGTCTTCTATCGGAACAAGACTTAAAGGAAATTGAACTATTATTAATAAAACAATGCAATCTGGCATGATAACATACCTGTTACTGTGTCCTTGTAAGAATTACTTGGAAATATTGTTACATCATTTGTAGTGAGATACGTTTTTTCTGTGGAAGGCTGGTTCAACTCGTAGTTCTCGTCGTAGGTAGTGAAGTCTATGAAATATTGGAAATAAACAGTACAAAAACTTCAATAATGAAATCACACATATCTCTTTAAAAAAACTACTTATTTTTAGGTCTTCATCTTATTAGTTAGAAAGAATTCAAATACTTGGTATATGAATTCAGTTCATAATATTGATAGAGTATGTATATATTTTTTAATATCGACAAAGTTTGGTTTGAAATGATTATATTACTAAAAAAGACAGAGGATTTTACTGTAATCTTACTAATGGAAATTTTTACTTCCCCCGATCTACAAATAAATTTTGAGGATACCGTTACAGCTTATGCCTGTTTTTCGTTCGTTCGCCACACTTTCGTGTGAGCTAAATGCCTCGTTAATTTTTTTCTTCATGCATTTTACATCAATACAGTATTGTAAAACACTGTATGTAGATGAGCAATAAGATTTTAGAATTTTTATTTTCTAAATTATGGGCCTATATAGGTAGAATTTTGAAACTTTGAAGTTATAGTTGTGACCAAAGCTGGTCTTTCATTTTTCACATTATCCATTATATTTGTTTACAGCATTGTTAAACACTGATAAGATTTTAGAGTTTCGATTTTAAAAAATTGGACCGTACAAATTAAAGCCAACTAATTATAAAAACGTGGATTTTTCATAACTTTCTGTGTCCTACTTCATAATTTATTTTCAAGTGATTAATTGAAATTCTGGTTAAACGTATTAAATCTACAAAAACTTTGAAGATGAATAACAAAAGGTCTGATCATGAACTCTAGTACACAATTCATGAAAACTTACCCGTTCCATTAAAGACTACTGATGAATCAATTTCTATGTGTTCTCCTGTATTTTTATCGACTATAGAAATTACGCAAGTGTAGATATCGGACGGACGAGCGTTTAAACTTGAATACCATGTGAAATTCTTACAATCAGGTGAGCAAATGCATTTATATTTTTTACATACATTATATCTATGATAGCATGTATGATTTCCATAACGTATATTGTCTATTGTCGATCCGTTCCGAAGTATCTCCGCATAACAGCCGAATGGTAGTAATTGAGTTAAACATTCAAGTTTAAAACCCTCCTTTAAATGTTCGCCTTTTAGGTAAACCGCAGATTCACTGACCGAAACTGAAAATAAACAAATAGTCTGAAAGTTATAAAGTAAACAATCAAAATACGTTTTTTGATAATTCGATATTACTATAATAACACGATATTCAAATGAAGTATGTATGATGAGAAAGAACTCATACGACAATAGGATACTAGGAAATAACAAATAAAATGTGAGGTTTTAAAAGAGGCATACACCGACTTAAATTTCAAAAGACACAAGTCAAACATAACCAAATACAGAACTAGTAAAAAACATACAATTTGAAAGTCAAAATTGCACATGGTTTCAGCCACTGTGGATTTGTTGTAGGTTTTTAAGAGTCAAAATCTTTTTATTTTTCCCTGCTCGTGATCAAGGCCATCTTGGCAGAAACTTTGGGTTTTATTGATTTTTAACTTGTTTTTTTTAATGATTGTGTGTTTGGTTTTGTTCGACTTGTGTCTTTTGTACATTATGAAATTCGTTTTGTTTCATACAATGAAAGCTGACGTTTTCCATCAATAAATGCATGATTGTAAACCACACTTTAAATAGCTAAACATCGATTATGTTAAGAAAAGCCAATCTGTTTTACCCAAATGGCACTTGAGCAAAGGAAATTCAGATATGAACTTTGTTGCGAACAATAAAAACGTAAACAAACTGCATATTCATCACTTTTCGCTATTTCAGGAGTGGCTATATCGGGAACATCACGATACATTGTATCTTATGCACCAACGTTATTCTATCCGTTCTTCCGTCCATCCGCATCTGTTTACAGAAATTACTCGTCCACCAGCGAATGGATTTCATTGAAACGTTCACTGAAACTTCAGTACAAAGTGGCATTATACTTCACCTATTTTATTTTTGATCAGTGGACATTGTCATTGTTCACTAACCATATAAATTTTGATAAGAACGATTTTTTTGGGGTTTTTCACAGACAAACATGGACTTTGCCATTTCTTTCTGTAATGGTAAGGGGTAGGCAAGTCCGTCCTTCACTATTCCTTAACCAGTAAATGTACTCCTGTGAAACTTTGAGGGATTATTTAGTATATTGCCATTGTGCATTACCTATATAATTTTTGATCGGAATGATTTTGGGGATTTTCAACAACAAACATGGACTTTGCCATCTCTTCATGTAATGTTAGGTGGGTACGCACGCCCCGTCTTCAACTCCTCTTAAACTAATAAACGAATTTCTGCTAAATTTCCAGGGAATCCTCAGTGTACATTGCCGTTGTGCACATTTTACCGTTTTTTTTTATCAGAATGATTTTTGGATTCACATAGACAAACAAGGACATGTACATTTCTATATATTATTAAAACCATAGGGTGGAGTATACATTTTGTGAGCTTTGCTAACAGCACTTGTAGCTTTAAGAAAAAAGGGACCTTAATTCCTTACGTCAACAACGTTAAGTCAATAAACAGTCTATTGTCTGTAAACCTCTGTTCGTGGTTTTGACTGTCTGAATGTTAGAATTAAAAGACATGTTTTGCTGGTTAATTAATTTGAAAACTTCATGGGCGATTTTTTTGTTTCTACTGAAGACACGTATGAACAAAAGCATAAGTAATTTCAATTCTATTTGTTACAACTTGGCCAATTGCATCTGTGAGCCAAATGATTAGACAATTTACATTACTGCGGACTGAGGTTTACAGATAATGAGATTCTATGCACACTTTTCCTTTGATTTATATATCAGTTAAATCAAAACGTACCCGTTATAACGATCAATACAACATAGAACATATTCAGAGATATACAATCTAAGATACTGGCTATCTACAAAATAAAAGAGACATTAAAGACAAACAGTCATGCAAAATTCATACATTTTATCAAAACCCATAGCGTTGGGTTAAGCAGTAATATTTTCCGTTCGCGTGGGTAAAATTGAGCTCAGTTATAACTTCTCTTTAGAACTGTCCTAAACTATCATCCTAACACCTTTAGAACCATTTATGACAGGATGTGTCCTGACCTAGAACCATTAAATATGACAGTTCTACCAAGAACCATTCTGGACGGTTCTACCCTAGAACAATCTATGACAGTTCTACCCCAGAACCATTCCGGACGGTTCTACCCTAGAACCGTTCTGAACGGTTCTACCCTAGAACCGTTTATGACCCTTTCAATAATTTATGATTATTGAAAAATTCTAAGAAATAAAGTTTTTACTAAAACTAAATGATTTAAAAACTAGTCGGTGTTATTTCCTAGTACATAAACATTCCTCAACATATTTTTCTACAAGAGAACACTTTAAATCAAGATTTAGTCCCGTCCCATCTTGAAATTATTGTGTAAAATGTCCATATATGTACATTATGTCTATGTAATTTTTCGATAAATTGGTGAAATGCATCTCTTATTTCAAAATGGCGGTACTCATCCCAATCATATTCTACCTTGTCGTACCGAAATAAATATCGTGCATACGAGCAAAGAGAATTAATTATATAATTTATCAAATATTTACCATATAAAAATGATAAAAAAAAAATTATCAATTTAAAATGAATTAAAATGTTACTTATCCGACACATTTGAAATCTCTGCATTGAAATTTGGGACCACCTTATACACATCTCTTTATTCTTTAATTATTTTAAAATGTAGCGTTATAAAAATTTGAAACCCCGCTGTTTTTGTCAGCAAAACGGTTTACCTGTATCCATACACAGGTATCTGTGTAACTTAAAGGTTGGAACAATCCGGACAGCCAAGGTACACTATACATGTCAAAAAGTTAATAATATTAGTATCTTTGGATTGTTATTTAGTTATAATTACATGAAACACACAACATGTTACGGAGAACAAATTTCTTTACCTCTTATTTACTTCAGAAAAAATCGCACAAATTTTAGCAAAAACAATAATTCGTTTTTTTTTTTGTGTTAAAAAAATGAAAAAAAAAAAAATTTTGTGTTCAATGTTTCAGTATCATAAAAAAAATACAGATTCTTTTCTTACTTTAATTCTGGCTGGTTATTGTAAGTGTTGAATTTTCATATCTCGAAAGATATAAATTGTTTTTGGTAAGCCTTAGATTTGAGGGGTTCATATCGGGAACTATATAAAATTCTTATCATTCATTTTTAAAACAATGACAAACTGGAACAATTGAATAAATAACTACGGCTTATTGAAACGAATAGGATAGTAATATACAGTAAAATCCTTACAGTATACAATTGACAAATGCAAATGCAAAAGATTAGGCCTTCTATACACAACCTACGGTAACCATAACCAGTTGTTTTCAATTAAATCTTTTTTAGTAAACGAATGTAATTTATAATCAGGCATTTTTTTCAGATTACAAGTAATCGTAATTCAATCAATTACAATAATTCCGTAATCATGATTTTATTTAAAATACTTTTTAAGTACTTCAATGAAATAAAATTGTTTACATAACTAAACTGTTTAACAGATTCATTATTTGGTTTTTAACCGTATTTTATTTAAATATTTTGTAAAGTTATTTATGAAAAATTATGCAAACAATCGTGACTCCCTGTGGTTTTTAGGGTAGAGCTTTTTGCTCTTTTATTGTTTATCGGGGTTCTGTTTGTCGTGTTTGTTGGGTATGTTGATTAACTGAAAAGTCATTCTTGATCTTTCCTGTTTTGTCTTTTAATTAAATTATTAATACATGTTATTTTTTTATTTAAAAAAGCAATGTAAAGTTGACTTTAGATTAATTGATATAAAACCATAGTTTATGATTAAAGGAAATTTATTGGCTTTTGATAGAATCAAATCACACATGTTCTTTTCTTTTATAGGTTCAATATTACCGAAAGAAACTGCGACTACTCATCATCTTCTGAAATTATAATAAAAAGTTTCCATTGATAATTACTTTTACGTCTAATTTCTGATAGTTAGTTATTTAATTCAGTGTTACATTTGCCTTTTTTATACTTAGTTATCTAATTCAGTGTTAAACATAACTATAAGTTAACAGCATGTAGACAGATTGAATAGACTAAGTCACCTTACCATAGCAAATAAAAGATACTTGTGAAAGATGATTGTGGTGTCATGGTTGTCAAATTACATGTTTTATTGTACAAGTGCAAATATTTTGAAATTTAATCAGTTGTTTTATTCACATAGAGCAGATTTAGAAAAATATATTAAACAAATTTATACATCTTATACATATATCCACTTATATCGGTTTCGCACGTTAAAACTTGCTAACCCTGAGAAATTCGTGCAAAACGTACAAACTGTCACATTTACAGACCATACGATGTTGCCACAGGTACGTCTCCGTGAAGAAAGGGGAAGTTAGTAATTGGTATTTAAATTCGCCCTTTTGTTATAAATTTTAGTAAGTATCTCTCCATTTTCGATGCCTATAGTTAGATCTAAAAAGGAAAAACATTTACTATTCGTATTAGCTTTCTTCAAATGTAGCTCTTTGGATAAATGTCTTTTGTAAATTCAAGGAACTCGGGGTTATCAAAATTAAATACATCATCAAGATACCTGCAGTTGTTATCAAAAATATCTAGTAATATCATAATTCTTTTTTTCGTCTTTGAGGAGGTTTTTCAAAAAAATATAAAAATACTTCGACAATAACAGGCGTTCAGTTTGTATCCATAGGACCCAAAATATTGTACACCAAGAGATGTAGGGGCATGTATCATGTCATCATTTGTCCAACAAGTGATGTTTGTATGCTTTTTATTACTGGAATATGCTTTAAAGCTGTTACAACAAATGATTTAAGCTAGAGGATTCAAAAGACCAGATAATCAGTACACTTCACTTTTCTTTGATAAAATAGTGAGGAAGATCTGTGTATAATGTAGAAAAATCATAACTGTCCACAGCAGTTACTTGATCATTGATTTCGCAATTAATCAAAACCGTTGAGAGAATTGTTTACACTCCAAAAACAATTTATACACGAATTTTCATACATTTTGTTATAGTAATGAATGAAAAGTTTGTTTTATACAAGTAAGAGAGCTTGTTAAAAGGACAGACAATACGGTGGTAGTACATTTGCAAGCGGCAAAAATAAAACCAATTTTGTATATATTTTTATGTTATTTAGTAACCAGTACATAGTAGGAATATTTTTATGTTGAACTGTTCGGTGGCCTGAATGTATTTTTTAATGGAACACAGCCAAAATGTTAACCTAATTCATGCATGTTAGTTTTGATTACATGTAGAGATTTCGTATTAAATGTCCCTGTATAGTGGATTTACTACTAATTATTAAGTGTCTACAATGTATGCTCATTGCTTTATTCTTGAGTTTATTCAGTGTATGATTGTCTGCACTTTCTCTAGTAATCCATTTTATGCAGTAGTTGTTCATAGCATCACTGATTGTATTATGACAAGCTTGGCATTTTATTTGGGAAGGTGTTTGGGTCCTTTCTGTAGAAACCGACTGGTCTGTGACGATGTTTATGTCTCCAACAGCAATATGGCCACAGGAACGGTAGTTGTAAGGTGATTCTGTGCAATCGCAACAGCTTTGGTAGCTGTCTATTGCTTTCGCGTCAGTTGTTATATAGGAATAATGAAAGTAAAATTCCTTGATACTAATTTTGATGCACAAAATGTGCATATTTCTGGGTTAACGACCCATCAGTTGTGCTCAAGGCCTAAAATGTTAGAAACCAAAACAAAAAGTTGAAGAGCAAATTCAAAAATTCCAAAATGACAAAAAGGGGAAAATCCAAAACCATTTAAGGACAGAGCTATACACGAGGGAGATACTCCTTAGTTTTCACTCATTTATAATTTTGAAACTGTACAGTACATTTTAAGTATCAATATCTGGCTAGGAACGAACTATTAGCAACTGAATTGGGTGTGATATAGATCATACCTCAAATCGATTTTAATATGAATAAGATATGATGTCTTTTTTATTTTGAAACTTCACACACCCAAATGAAAGCAAATGCACTAGCAATTTGAGCGCCCTAAACCCGGTGAGAGACATCTTGTGCTCCCAAGAATAAAGCAGTTCTACATTCGTCAAACTGCAATTGGATAAAAACAGACGAAGTGTCAATTAAGGGTGGGACGATGGGAGTAAATTCCAATAATATATTAAATCTTACTGCCGATAACTTTTCTCATTTATAACACAAATACTAGAATTCAGTCGTCATTACATTGTACAATGCGCCTTAAGCTTTCATTAGTGATGAAATCATAAAATCTGTAATAAATCTACGTCTAGTTAAACAACAGACTTAAATGTATCGGTGGTCCCTTTAATTTCACTTGAAAATGTATATTATTCTTAAACTTAGATAAAGCTTGATCTATATAGAGGAAACTTAAAATTACAGATTATGCTTGTTACTCTTTATTTCTCTGAGGCGGTCCTAGTAACAAAAATATCTTCAATAAGATAGTATAATGAGAGTAGGTATAATCACATGAAAGGAATATATCCTGGCTTTTCTTCTTTTGGTATCAATATTGGAATGGTAAGCAAAAACCAAACAGCTCTTGAAGAGTATATACATTGTACATGTATACTAATATACATAAATGACCTTTTTTGACTCTTTCATTTTGATTCATAATCATTGTCAGTTTCAACATGTTGCTTGTAATCAAAATATATGTACATATATCAGCATTGATTTTAGAAAAAAAGGCTGATGATTCGAGGAATATAAAAATAATCCTTTGCTTAAAATTATAAGCTGTTGACTCAGGATTAATAATGACGCTTTCGATAATATAAGTTATTGTCACAAGCCAGAATATTTTTTCCAGTGTTTGCGCAGACCTTTTTACTTAATTTTATATGAATACTTTGATTACTTGTGATTGTCTTTGATATTTAAGACACAAATGTTTATAGGGCCATGTAACGGCGTTTTATATTTGGGCAAATCGGTATATCATTTGAGCAAAATAAACATACGTTTGAGCGTTGAAAAATATACATTTGGTCTACCAAAAATATGTAAATTGGTCAAATAATGGAGTATACATTTGAGCAAATAATTAAATCAAAATAAATTAAATCGTCACTGAATTATATGCTGCACTGTTGCCTTTCCGTTGGCCGTGGCTCTCAATAATCTCCTATGTAAGAAGTAAAATGGGTGAAACTAAAAACATAAATCATTTCCCCTTTCATCATGGTTCATTTTCATGGTTGTGATTTAAGATTCCAGTGAACCTAGTATTGCCTGTATCACTAACCTTTAATGATGCCTTACATTTTCAATTTGTGAAGTTACAATATTTTCCTATTCTTTCCAACATGCGTGTATCTGTTTCGAAAATAAAAATCGTCCACAGTGATACGTTTTTTTCCTTTATTTGTATTGGAATTATTTTCAACCCGTCCATGTTGAAAGACCATACAAAATTATATATCACTGATCAGTTTTTATTTAGTAAGAGTTCACGAGGTAAGGGGCACTAATCTAGACATGGAATTCCATATATGTGAGTATTTATCCCCTGTATTTACCAGTATGCAGGAGTTCAGGTAACAATTTTCTTTACAAAAACGTATACACCAAAAATATGTTGTTTTATCCCATAAATAATGCCCCCCAATTACTTGTCATGACAATAAACAGCTTCCTAGATTGTGTTTGTTCAGTCCAATAAGATATTCATTTGTGACGTTAACATTGTTTCCTGATGCATTGTCATCTTATATTTTGACGAATAAGAAAGTAATTGGTATTTTTTCTCGATTCTAGTTTAGGCGTGATTCATATATTTTTAACATATTTTGCTTTATAACATAAACGTATAAATAGGACAGAACACCTAAGGAGCAAATATATATATATATATATAAACCCAATCCAGCGACATACAAACTCGGGAAGACAAAGGAACAAGCACAACAAATAACTAGAGGCTCTAAAGAGCCTGTATCGCTCACGTGCATTGAACTTTTCATCTTGAGCAGGACTAAAGATTTAGCTGGTTTTTCTATAGGGTTCTATGTTCAATTAAGTTCGGCTGTGGCAGCCTCATGGTTGACAGTCTAGGTCAATGGACACATTTCTAAAAGAGAACCATCTAAGGACCATTGCTACCAAGTCTAGTTCTAATTGGCTGAGTGGTTTCAGACCAGAAGATTTTTAAGTGAATTTCCCATAGGGTTCTATGTTAAACTAAGTTTAGCTCTGTCGGTCATCTTGGTTCACAGTCCACGAAATCAGACAATTCTGAAATAGGACGTCCTAAGGACCATTGCTGCAAAGTCTGGTTCCAATTGGTCAAGTGGTTTCAGATAAGAAGATTTTTCAATGATTTTTCCCATGGGGCCTTATGTTAAACTAAGTTCGGTTGTGGCAGCCATCTCGGTTGACAGTCCAGGTCATGGGACACAATTCTGAAAGAGGACCATATAAGGACCATTGCTGCAAAGTCTGGTTTCAATTGGTAAAGTGGTTTCAGATAAAAAGATTGTTCAATGAATTTTCCCATAGGGCCCTATGTTTAACTAAGTTTAACTAAGTTTGGCTGTGGCTGCCATCTTGGTTAACAGTCCGGGTCATCGGACATCCTTCTAAAAGAGAACCTCCTTAGGACTACTACTGCCAAGTTTGGTTGCAAGTGGCCTTGTAGTTTCATAGAAGATGTTGGAAATTCACCACCCCCCTTTTTCTATTTTCTGTAACAGCAGCCATATCGGTTGGAAGTCGGGGATGCCAGACATAAGTTTGGAAAGGGGCCACCCAAGGACCATTCCACCAAAGTTTGGTTCAAATTGGCTCAGGGGAGTTGACGAAAAAGTAAAATTCCCATAGGCTCAATGTTAAACTAAGTCCAGCCATGGCGGCCATGTTGGATGGCGTTAGGGGAAACCGAACAGAAATTTTATAAGGGGCCACCCAAGGTGCATTCCACCAAAGTGTGGTTCAAATTTGACTAATGGTCTCAAAAAAGATAACAAAAATGTTAAAATTCCCATAGGGTCCAAGGTTAAACTATGTCCGACCATGGCAGCCATATTGGATGGCGCCCCAAAAAACCAAACACAAATTTTAAAGGAGACCATCCAAGGACCATTCCAATTAAGTTTGTTTTAAACTGGTTCAGTGGTTTCAGAGGTGTTGACGAAAAAGTAAAATTCCCATAGGCTCAATGTTAAACTAAGTCCAGCCATGGCGGCTATGTTCGATGGTGTTCGGGGAAACCGAACATAAATCTTTAAAAGGGCCACCCAAGAACCATTCCACCAAAGTTTGGTTCAAATTGGCCTAATGGTCTCAGGGAAGATTACGAAAATGTTAAAATTCCCATAGGGTCCAAGGTTGAATTATGTCCAACCATGGGAGCCATATTGGACGGGGCCCCGGAAAACCGAACAATTTTTTAAAGGGACCATCCAAGGACCATTCCAGTTAAGTTTGGTTTAAATAGATTCAGTGGTTTCAGAGGAGTTGACGAAAAAGTAAAATCCCCATAGGCTCAATGTTAAACTAAGTCCAGCCATGGCGGCCATGTTGGATGGTGTTCGGGGAAACCGAACACACATTTTAAAAGGGGCCACCCAAGGACCATTCCACCAAAGTTTAGTTCAAATTGGCCTAATGGTCTCAGAGAAGATAACGAAAATGTTAAAAATCCCTTAGGGTCCAAGGTTAAACTATGTCCAACCATCATGACCATGGTAGCCATATTGGACGGGGCCCCGGAAAACTGAACAAAGGTTTTTAAGGGGACCATCTAAGGACCATTCCACCTATGTTTGGTTTAAATAGGTTCAGCGTTTTCAGAGGAGTTGACGAAAAAGTAAAATACCCATAGGCTCAATGTTAAACTTAGTCCAGCCATGGCGGCCATGTTGGATGGCGTTCGGGGAAACGGAACATAAATCTTAAAAAGGGCCACCCAAGAACCATTCCACCAAAGTGTGGTTCAAAATGGCCTAAAGGTCTCAGAGCAGATAACGAAAATGTTAAAATTCCCATAGGGTCCAAGGTTAAACTATGTCCGACCATGGCAAGCATATTGGATGGCGCCCGGGAAAACCGAACACAATTTTTAAAGGGGACCATCCAAGGACCATTCCACTTAAGTTTGGTTTTAATAGGTTCAGCGTTTTCAGAGGAGTTGACGAAAAAGTAAAATACCTATAGGCTCAATGTTAAACTAAGTCCAGCCATGGCGGCCATGTTGGATGGCGTTCGGGGAAACGGAACATAAATCTTAAAAAGGGCCACCCAAGAACCATTCCACCAAAGTGTGGTTCAAAATGGCCTAAAGGTCTCAGAGCAGATAACGAAAATGTTAAAATTCCCATAGGGTCCAAGGTTAAACTATGTCCGACCATGGCAAGCATATTGGATGGCGCCCGGGAAAACCGAACACAACTTTTAAAGGGGACCATCCAAGGACCATTCCACTTCAGTTTGGTTTAAATTGGTTCAGTGGTTTCAGAGGAGTTGATAAAAATGTGAAAAGTTTACGACGACGACGACGGACGCAAAGTGATGAGAATAGCTCACATGGCCTGAAAACTAAAAATCAATGAACAACGAACTCCTATAAAAACCTGCAGTTAACTCGGTGCTCCGGAAGGGTAAGCAGTACCGCTCCGTATACGCACCCGTCGTGAGGTTCAACAAAATAACTCGGTCCTAGTCACAAATCGGTGGAGGTACATGAAATGTTACGACAGTGGGAACAGGCCCAACATCATCTTAGTTATTAAAACACTTTAACGGTCAATTAATTCGTGATGACGACTGTAAAATTTCCTAAGTGACGACATCATATTGTCCGTGATAAAGTTCTTTTTAAGACGCTTTTGTGAAAGCAGTAATCCTCTTTGTTGAAATTCAGGATAAGTCACCCATGCTCTTGGGTATCGGATAAGCCGAGAAAGATAGATGCCATATGCAGGCGATGCTGGTATATTGCTACTTAAGAAGGGATAGTTAACAAAAGGTGTCTTCACGTTTAACATAAAGTTTTGTCTTCAAATATCCCTCATTGTCTATTTCAAGAAACAAAGCCAAATACCAAACGGAATTAGATGTATCTGTAGTGTAAACTAATCCACTAGTTAATTTCTATACGTACTTACTTATTTTCGAGTTTCGTGTTATCTCATGCATGTATATTTAAAACCAGTCGTCCATCGATGTTACATTATTTCAAAATTACATTGCATTTAAATCCAACAAAGCAAAACATAAACTATATAATGTCAAATAAACTTTAATCTAAATAAATTTTAACAAAGAATGATATATTATCTGTCTTTACTATGTGAATTAAGATTTTGTAATACGTTTTTCGTAATGTTATTGCAAAATTAAATGTGGTGGTCTTTTGTATCAATGATGGCATAGGTATGGCACGCCGTTGTTATATTTATTCAATTTCGAGATATCTTATTTATTTATATAAGATCTTATAAACTAATTGAGATATCTTATAGATTAATAGAGATGTCTTATAAATTAATAGAAATAGAGATATCTTATAAATTAATAGAGATATCTTATAAACTAATAGAGATATCTTATAAACTAATAGAGATATCTTATTAAGTATTAAGATATCTTTAATTTTTATAAGATATCTTATTTGATTTGAAAGTAAATAAGATATCTCTATAAGTTAATAAGATATCTCTATTAGTTTATAAGATATCTCTATTAGTTTATAAGATATCTCTATTAATTTATAAGATATCTCTATTAGTTTATAAGATATCTCTATTATTAACTATATAAAAAATATCTTATATATAGTTAATAAGATATCTTATAAATTAATAGAGATATCTTATTAACTTATAGAGATGTCTTATATATTTAATAAGATATCTTTATAACCAGTTAAATAAGATATCTCTATAAGTTAATAAGATATCTCTATTAGTTTATAAGATATCTCTATTAATTTATAAGATATCTCTATTAGTTTATAAGATATCTTATTTAACTAAATAAGATATCTCGAAATTGAATAAATATAACAACGGCGTGCCATACATAGGACCTTTAACGTAATTATTTTATGTATCATCATTGTTTTATCAGTCATTACAAGACAATTTGAAATGAACGAGATACGCATGATTGAATAGAATTTTCAATCGCTTTGTTTCTTGTCTTTTGTTTTAGTTGATTCAAAGATTGTTCATAAATCTTGTCATAAATCTAAATCAAATATCTTTTGTCAGTAATGTTTGGTTAGTTTGATGACATTGTTGACTTGAATTCAGTAAATCGACGGTTGCTCTCTTCTTCAGACATTTAGTTTTCTGAATATTGGTAACTACTCATTTTTAAAACGCTCTAAAAGCAGAGGAATGAGGCTAATGTATTATCTTTGTACTATCAAAAGCATGACCAAATACATGCAGAAATCATTTAGATTAATATGATAATTGTATCATTTGGGGATCATTATGTTCTGCAAAAAGAGTGAATTAGTGTTTTCAGGAAAATGAGAAGTCTTATACTGGTGATTGTTGTGATTTCCTCACAATTGAAAGGTAACTTTTATTTTAATATCTTAGTTTCAAATCTTAATTATGAATGTTAGCAAAATATTTTTACCTGTTTATACCCACAATATTGAGATTTTAAAGGATCGTCGTTTAAATAACACTTTGAATAAACTATCGGTCGGGAGACAAGCAAAAACCAAGAACAACTGGAAAGCAATAGCCATACTCCTGACTTGGTACAGGCATTTTCAAATGAAAATGGTAGGTTAAACAGGTTTGTCGGCATGCCAATTCCCCCAATTATATCTGAGACTACTATAAGTGTGTGTTATAGTAGTCTCAGATTATATGAATAAGAAATAAGGCAATTCATATATTGTGCTTTATCATATACTTGGCTTTAATAAAGACGATTTTTTACTGTTTAATAAATACTTCCAATTTGTATTAAAATGAATTGTTTATTTTTAAGGTTTCTGTAGTTTTATATCTATCTGTCTGATAAAGCCTTTATCACGCCCGCTTTCGATATTTATTACACCCCTTTCCGTAACAGTTCGGCAATTTCCGGTACAACACACAAATAGTTTCTATCCCCTTTCATTAAAACCCCCTTAGTTATCGTGGATACAAAATGGCAGACGACACAGATGCTGACGGTTCTAATAAAAATATAGACACTAATGCTTATGTAGACTCCTTCAAAAACAAAAATACTAACAGGAAAACGTCAAGCGACTTAAATATTCTACAACGATGGATGAATTTCCACGACGAGCACAGACAACTACTGGACATTCCAATTTCTGATCTTGACAAAATGCTAGCGAGATTTTTCATGACGGTGAAGAAAGACGATGGATCGCCCTACGAACTAACCACTGTAAGGTCATTCCAAAGTAGTATATCTCGGCATTTAATGGAAAAATGTCAATTGAATATTATGACAGACAAGGAGTTTAACCACCCAAGCCAAGGGAAGTGCCAAACTGAAGGATTAAAATCCATGGGTATGGGTTCCAAGAAGCGACGAGCAGAGCCATTCACATCTGAGGAAATTAACATGTTGTATGAAAAAGGATTTCTTGGTGCAGGTAAAGTAATCTGAAATTTATAAACAGTTATTTCCTGTATATTTATAAATCTATGGGCGGATTTAGAAATATTCAAAGGGGGGGGGGGGGGGGGTCAGGTGGATTGTTAAAAAAAAACT
Organism: Mytilisepta virgata; assembly: GCA_028015205.1. Taxonomy (NCBI): domain Eukaryota; kingdom Metazoa; phylum Mollusca; class Bivalvia; order Mytilida; family Mytilidae; genus Mytilisepta; species Mytilisepta virgata. The sequence goes on from CM051510.1 coordinate 6,240,403, forward strand.
CGCTATTATAGTTTCACATGGTTCTTAACCAAAATTTTCAGTCAAATTGGAGGACAGTGTCTAGATCCGTCATAGATTTTTCTAGAAATGTATACTTCCACCAACCATTACCAAAACATATATTCAGACCTGCCATACACCCCCACTAAAATATGATATTTTAAGCAAATTACCTAAAATTGTGTTCTTTATTGTTTTACAGGAAATCCAAAATCACTGATAAGAACTGTATGGATGAATAACAGTCTTCACTTTGGGTTAAGGTGAAGAGAAGAACACACAACTTTAAAGTGGGGGAATGTGGAGATGAAAGCCACATACGATTGTATACAGTTGTATCGTAAAAATCGCAAGTTCCGTAAAAAATGCAAGCACGCATGTGCAAATATATAAAGCACTTCCTGTGTAAAAATTGGAAGTTTTACTTTCACAAACCGTTTCCGTTATATTATCACTTGATAGGAAAATATAATTTTAACCAACATTTGAGCAAAGAACTCAAGATTAATTCCCGAATGTTTAATAACTTGAGGACAAAATTTTGAAAAATTGTGGTTTTATATATGTAATTTATAGGAAAATTTCTAATCGGGAACTCATTTATGTGTACTGATTGTATATATGTAATTTAAAAGAATTGTAGATTATTAGGGCTTTTGTAAACACGAATAAAATACTGTTGATAGCTGTGTCTTATAGTGGTCAAAATAGAATTTAATATGTTAATTTATTGTACTGTAGTTGTTTACTTGGCCAAAATAAGGCAAGTATAGCTATTATTTCATACATAAATTGATTAATGATAATTAAATTATCAGACACAGAAATAAAAATATATCAAGTGATATCAACAATAGGATAAACTTAAAATTTTTTTTCCTTTCCCCATCTCTGCCTGTATCCAAGGAGCATGTACACTATGTGACTATGTGACAAGTATCCAGTTGAATGTAGTACATGTGTACTCTTCACAATTAAGAAATTGTATGTAAAACATTTCTGCCATCACAATTTGCTTAATGTCGTCGTGTTAGCCACCTGGCATGCTGTTTTTGGCTTCTTTTGCATTTTATGCATTGCATACATTTTCATCAACTTCAAGAGCCATGTAAATGTAGCCTTTTGACTTTAATACAGATTTTGTCACTTTTGAATATATCTCCATCAAACTGTAGTTAGGGACCGGACAAAATTTATCAGGGGATTGACACCGGTTCAAAAGGCCATGGGGACAAACACTTTTTTGGTTACTCTATTTCATTGGACATTTCAATTTTTCTCATTCTCATAACACATAGGACACCAACATCTTTTATTACCATATTTTTATAAATTTACATAAAAAAATTGCTTTAAAGCACACATTGTACCTTACTGTCTATGAAACATTAACACTATTGGAATTACTGTATTTTTGTCGTATATTAAAAGTTTTTTCTTACATTTGCAATGATTCAATTAACTTGGCAACTTGTGTGGTATAAGTACATAATATAAGCAAGGTTTTTTTTCAATTTATATCAAAAACCATAGAACTTTCAAAATTTAAGAACTGTTTTAATACTTGACAGACTTCATACATGAAATGCCTTAAATTGCTCAGTTTTGTCAATACAAGAAGGATAATTATTTTCAATTCTTTTATCTAAACTGTAGGACATCTTGTATATCCTAAATACAATACATTTACAAATTTTTTACCAAATTTTATCAAATTTGCTTATAAAATGTTTTTTTTTTATGGCAAAAAGTATACCTTACTGTCTATGAAACATTAACACTATTGAAATTCCTGTATTCTTACCATATATTAAATTTTTTTCCCCACATTTCAATAATTCAATGAACACAATATCTTGTATGGTATAAGTACATACTATAATCAAGGTTTTCAACAAATTATATGAGTAACCATAGAATTTTCTAAATATTAGAACAAATTTAATACTTGACAGATTACATATCTTAGCCCGACAAAATTGCAAGTCTCCTCTTGAGTCACTAAATTTCTAGGTGTATGGACATGAAATGCTTCAGAAATAAATCCTTATATCTCACTATGTATTAATGAAGGGAAATAATATACTTTTCAACATAT